>JAYESD010000010.1:51207398-51909962 GCA_036927565.1 Tuctoria greenei
TGGCGGTCCCAGTCAAAGCCACATGGAAATAATTGGCCATTACGACCTCATTGCCCCTAGTCGCAAGGATAGCGGTGGAGTAGATTTGAAGAAATTTGACGGGGTTGACAGTCTCGTCAAATTTCTTCGGCAAGTGAGCCCAGAACTTCTGCGACCATCTAACCATGCGTAGGTGCATGACCAAGGCAGAACAGCCTCTCCCTACTCCCTCAGGAGTAGGACTGTCCCGTGCCTCTCACCTCTCGCGAGCATGCTCGATGTGGATGCGATCGTCCTGTTGCCGGTAACGACGATCGAGCTCCGCCCGGAGGTCGTGAGTCGAAAGCCTTGTTATCGTGTGAGTACATCGCGTCCCGGAAGGCAGCGATGTCACCTGTTGAGACACAGCACGTCTCCTGTGCTGCGAAGCTTGCGGACCGAGTCTACCCGACAAGGTCCAACGCTGTGATGGGGTCCGCCCCAAGGGGGGAGGACCTTGATTGCTAATATCATCAGCTGGTGCTGCAACCAGATGATCTACATCAGCTCTCCACTGCTCCATTGCACCCTGGGATGCTCCTGGAGGTGGTGGACGTTAGAGAAGAGCACACGCAATAATAAGCGCGTGTTCTGGGTTGCTGTTTGTCGATGCATTGATCGACGCAGATGCCCCATCTCGATGTTCGGGTTGATTCACCGGAGCGGACGGTGGCGGCGGTGGCATGACTCCTGTTGGGGCTACAACACCTGCTGGTTGCTGCATGTTGGAAGGATTGCCTCCAGCAGGTCGCTCAGCATGGTTACCATTGGACGATCCAGCAGCAGAGTTCACCATCTTGAAATCTCAGGCAATAGCCTCCCTACCTAGCACGCCAAATGTCGGATGCTGGTTCCGATAATTCCCCCGGTACTATTGTTAATAGCCCGTGGAGTTTCTTAGTCCGGTTAGGGTGCGCGGAGATTCTGAACAAGATAGTGACTTGACACAAGGATTTACGTGGTTCGGACCGCCTAAGCGTAATACCCTACTCCACGGGTGTGTTGTTGTTGTTGTATTGAGTGTATGAGAGTCTGAGAGCACCAGTCAGAGAGACCAAAGACCCTCGAGCGCGAGCCTCAGATCGGCCTCTGCCCCGTGTATCGCCCGACCAATCCTTTTATAGTACAAGGGCTGTCCGTTACATCATTAGCCTGACCCGACATGTGGCCCTGACGGTTACTGATGCCTAATACACAGTTTAATATACTTAATTCCCCTTAATAGCGTGGTAACGCGCCTCAATGGTGACATTATTAGTATTAAGGGTCCTCCGATCGTGTGTCGTTAAGGTTATTAATGACACATAATCATGTCTTGAAGCCTTTAAATATCCCTTGAAGGTCCGAGCCGTTGAAGGTACACCAATCTGCATGTTGAGGTTGAAGGTCCGGCGGTCGGTCGCGTGGCGGCTTCGGAGCTTACCGTCTTGGATGAGTAGTTTCACTACTGTTGTAAACGTGTCGGTACCGGAGCTTCTCTCTATCGGAGGTTAGGTCCGGGGTGCCACACAGGTATCCAGTCCGGAACATTGCCATGTTTGTAGCTCCGGTTTTATGAGACACGTGGCAGCAATGGGACTAACCATATGAGGGAAGCAGGTCCGGTTACGAGTAACACATGGGATCTTCGGAGGTCTTCAACTCAGATAGGTGGAGTTCCCTTGCACTCTTTGCAGTTCCAAGAGGTATCCGGTATGTAGAGTACCGACAGCAACAATCCAAACACACCCTAATGTTTTGTCCAACTACTTCTATGAGGTTACCAAATTTTTTAGATCACACCAAAATTTGGTAGAGAACCAAATACAAGCCAAATCATGTGGACACACCAAAAATTGGTAAAGTTTCTATTGACAACAAACCAAACAGGCCCATACTCTAAGTGTAAATAATATAAATTGTAGAGTATACATTATGTCCTCGGATCTCAAAACTACCGTCGACCCAAAATTTGGCGTGGCAAGGTATCCCGAGCCCATCCTCCACCGGACGCGTGTGGCGTCGCCCTTCACCCCAGTTGTTGAGCAGGCAGAAGTCGAAGGCCACGCCGCATCCGATTCCGCCGATTTGTAACCTTTCTCGGTCGCATCACGCGTGGTCCCGTTCCCTTCCCATCCCCATCCGGCGCATTGCTCTGCCCCGGCGTTGAAAGTGAAAACCTGCCTCTTCTTTCCCCCGCCTGCACCGCTGCGTGACAACACCACCGTCCCAAACCCGGCGCGCTGCCTTCCCCCTCCGCAGCCCACCGAGCCAAAAAAGTGAAGCGAGCTGCCGCGCGCGATTTCCTCCGCCGCCCCGCGTATCACCGCCACCCCCGATCCGGCCCAACGGCTGTTCCGCGGACTGAAGGTCTGGAAGCGAATCCCGCGATTCCCTCCTTGGAGCGGCCCATTCTGAAGGTTGACCCGGAGGTACGGCTCCCTTTGTCGCGGGTTCCGGTTCCCGAGTCGCCCGCGAGCGCCGGCGATGTCTGAGGGCGGCCCCCGCGGCGGCGCGCGGGAGAAGGTCCGGGAGGCGGCCTGCAATGCTGTCGCTGGTGGCTCGGCAGGTAACCGTGCTGACTTCTTGCGCGTTTGCTGACACTGTTGTGGTCGGGGCTCTGATTCCTTCTATTTTCGGCTTTGGTCGTTGGGCGGCGCAGGGATGATCTCGGCCACAGTGCTGTGCCCGCTGGACGTGATCAAGACGCGGCTGCAGGTGTACGGCCTCCCTTCCAACCTCTCCTCTGGCGCCCCGCCTGGTAAGTTAGCTTGGCTCACGCCAGGTCCCGCTGCTCTCTTTTGTCTGCTATGTGCTCAGTTCGCTCGTTTGCTGCCTCTGCCAGGTTACACATTAGATGTGGGAAATGGTTGGTTTAGGTACGCTATTGTATTAAGTGAGCTGGTCTCTTGCAGTTTGTAATGTTACTGATAGAAACATGGGCGGACCCACAGGGTATGCCCGGTGGGCGGTGGCATACCCTGCGTCCAGGCCCAGAACAATCTACGGTGGGGCAGGCAGCGATCGGCAATGCATAGAATTTTTAGGCAACACAAGTGAAGATACAGCACAGGAAGCGATGCGTAGCAGATCCATCTATAGGTCGATCGCAGACGTGTACAAACTCGCGGGAGACGTGATGGACCGAAGGTCATAGACACGTATACACGCACGCGGCCTGTATGTATGTGTACCGCATGCAGCTCAATCGAATTGCTCGTGCGCACGTAAGTACGGATGCTTGCAGACCATATACAACGGCACTGCTAAACGAGGCTTCTACGAGTGGAGCTGTAGTTTATACATGGTCTGTGTTTGGTTATTTAGAAAATTTTCAGTTAATCTAAACACACTTGTGTTTTTTAATAGAATCTTATATTTAATAATTAGAGAATTATTTTTTCGGCCACCACCTTAATTGTTTTCTGCAGTAATATACAAACCAAACAATATCTCTTCACCTAATGATAAAATGCTAAATTTCTTTAGAGAACGATTCAATTCATTTTTTTTGTCTTCGTCCACCGCGCAAAGCATCAATCTATATTGTAATTTGTTGAAATTAATACTTATCATATTATTTACTGCCTATGTATTGAATTATATAATACTTTATAATAATTACAAAAATGATAAATGATTTAACGAGTTGTATATAATTTTTTTGTGCGGCATACCCCTTGATAAAATGCTCGATCCGCCACTGGATAGAAAATGTTACCAAAAATATGGATTCCTCCTATATGTTGAAGAAGTGGTACAGCCTGCAATCAAGTGGATTAAGTGAGCTCATACTAGGGACTAGAGAACATAGTGGTGAAGATTGATGCTTCATTAAGGAGGGTGGTACCAATTGACTGTGTTGGGAGGCATGTTTTGGAAAAAAAAAACCGAGCTGGTGTCGAGTGGAGGTAAATGGTTTCACAACTCCCAAGTAGATGAACCAGTTTAGCTATAGTAGGTTCTACAGTTCTAGGTGTTTTGAAAACTATGTTCCTAAGGCAATGAGGTGATGGCTGAGTCACCCCTTCCAGCAGACTAGGCGCTTACGGTGCAAGGTGATACCATATCACATATCCCAAGTTAGAATTGTACCAAAATTATGTAGGCACTTAAGTACCTTTTTGCTGCCAGAACCGTAGAACACTGTGATCCCTTCCTTATTGCTCCTGCCCATGTAACAAGCATTTCCCTTGCAATGGTAAACACGTAACATGTTATAACTGTAATAGATACAAATTCAGTCCAATTAATTGTGTAAATGTGAGCTCAATGACAATGCCCTGTGCAAAAAATCTGACCTCTTTTCTCTTCTCCCAAGCAAGCTACAAAAACATTGAATTGTTAGACATATACAGTCAATAACATTCAGATTTCAGCACAAAATAAGATTAGGTTATCATTACATTTCAGCACTCCATGACATGAATAAAAATAGTTAATAAAAATGCAGTCCATGATCAGGCTTAGAATCTAATAGATGTAGAATAAGTTGTGCTAGTGCACAAGTAGCCAGGTGTCGCCTTCTCTGTTCTCCCCCTCTCCTATCTTTCCTGTTCCCGCTCTCTTTCTGATAGCCCGTGCTGCAGTCTTGGGAGCGTGTGGGTAAGACAAGCACGGGCCTTTCTGTGCATTTGATTCAATGGTCTGGCCGTCTCGGCATCCAGTTGACTCCATTCACCATATCACGCCAAGGCAATGCCAAATCAACTAAAGTGGACGCCGATCCTAGCAAGGCGGGCCGGACGTCCAGACCCGCCCTGGTGACTCCTTAAAAACATAGGTTCAAATGATAAAACGTGATCAGTGACGGAACCCATGGGCTGCTGGATGATCAGTTATTGGGTCGCAGGGGGCCTGAGTTGTGGGTTGACATCTGGGACGCTGCCATTTCAATGGTGGATTCATGGTATTTTTGGGGGGCCAGGGTGGGGGTTCACAACCCACTTTGGCCTAGCTGAAGCTCCGTCAGCGAATTTGATAGAAGGCAGGGTTTTCTGCCTATAATTGTGGGCAAAAATGTGTAACACCCCAGCCACTACGGGCCTGGCGACCGTTACTCCTGGCAGCTCTATAGGACCACAGACTAGTCCCACAAATCAACACTAGCCTTTTCAGCGCACTTTGTCCTCACTCGTGCGCACCTAGGAAAACTTTCCGGTCGGTCACCCATCCGTAAATTGCTCCAGGCCAAGCACGATTAACCTCGGAGTTCTTTGCAGGTGGGCTTCTGGAAAAGAAGGTATACCTTGGTGGTATGAGTATTCTATCAATCCTATTAAGCCTTGAGTCAGGATGTCACAATCCACCCCCCTTAGAAGACCGACGTCCTTGTCGGCCAACTCCCAAGCCAGGAACGTCCCCTCTTCGCCACGTCCATACGTTCAGTACTGACATACATACCATACCGTGTGCCTTCTAGAGGACCCACACATCATGTGTACGTACCCACGTCACTGACCCGTACGCACCCGTGAAATCGCGAGGGTCGACTTTGATACCATTCTGTAACACCCCAACCACTACGGACCTGGCGGCCGTTACTCCTGGCAGCTCTATAGGACCACAGACCAGCCCCACAAACCAACACTAGCCTTTTCAACGCACTTTGTCCTCACTCGTGCGCACCTGGGAAAACTTCCCGGTCGGTCACCCATCCGTAAATTGCTCCAGGTCAAGCACGCTTAACCTCGGAGTTCTTTGCAGGTGGGCTTCTGGAAAAGAAGGTATACCTTGGTGGTATAAGTATTCTATCAATCCTTTTAAGCCTTGAGTCAGGATGTCACAAAATGTAAAACAAATCTTGAATAAGGCTTAAGGGCCTAAACCTTATCCATCATCTGTGGAACCTAGCTACCGCAAATGTCTCTTGTAGTTGGTTATAGAGGAACGGATGCAACTTCGAGGCTAAACAAAATAACAAATACACCATCTAGTATTAACATTCTTTTGCCATGACATCAGTATGTTAGTTGTTATTGTGTCCTTTGATTGGTTGAATAGAAGAATGACCTACAACTTAATTATCTATACGAGAGCACAATAGCATATCATATTTATTGTCACTTTGCATACTTTATAACCATCTTTAAGATGAGAGCTCTGTTGGATTTTCACAAGTCCTAGCAAGCTTCTTTGCAAAAGAGCCTTCCTTGTTTTGAAATAACCTCAATTCAGTATTCACAACTTGGTCTTGCTTTTCCTCATCATCATGGTAAAAAGTCTCAACACAATTAATAAACCCTTCTAGTATAGTGCTATCATCAAAGATTGAAATGTCCTTATAACTATAGTATGGATTTATCAAATATGCGGTCAAGTGCAATGGAGAGTCAAGTCGGCCCTTCATCTTTTTTTCAACAATAGCCATGACATCTTTGTATCGAGCTTCCATATCACCATAGCATTGTTTGATCTCTCTCTTTGCCTTGAGAAGTTCTCCATATAGAAAACCCATAGATGGCTTCACATCTCCATCAGGCCCAAAAATATTCAAGCACATCTTCACATCTTTCCAAAAAGTTGGGCTCATCATTGTTGCGGTTGCATCCTTTCCTTTCTTTGACTTTACATCTCTTAATGCATCCCACTTACTATCAACCACCATCTTTCGGAGTTGATCTTTCTTCTCCAAAATGCTACTCAAAGTAAGGAAAGCTGAAGCAAATCTAGTGACACCCGGCCTTATGATTTCCCTCCCCTCTGTAAAGTGTCTCATGCACTCCAAGGTTCTTGTGTGTCCATAGACAAAGATAGTGAATGCTTTCGCTTGATCAAACACCTTCTTGAACATTGGTAGACCTCCAATTCTTTGTAGCATCAAGTTGATTGTGTGTGTACCACAAGAAGTCCAAAATATGCGAGGCCTTTTAACTAACATTAGCTTCTTAGCTCCCATGTTATTAGAGGCATTGTCTGTCACTACTTGGACCACTTCATGTTCACCAACTTCTTCAATTGCTTTATCCACTAGTTCAAATATGAGTTCAGATGTGTGTGCCACATCTGACACCTCCTTTGAACTAATGAAACTTGTCCCCTCAGCACAATTTGTCACCAAGTTCATGATGCTTCTTCTCTTCCTATCCGACCACGCATCTGTCATGACTGAGCAACCATTCTTCATCTTTTCAGCATCACGCTCTTTCAACAAACTCTTGGTTCTATCAAATTCTGCACTCAATAAAGGTCCCCTTATCTGGTCTTGAGAAGGTGGCTCAAAACCGACACCAAATTGACCAATGGCTTCACACATTTGTACAAACTCATCATTATTGATAGCATTGAATGGTATGGCTGTCAAAGAGTACACAAGAAAACTTATTAGTCAAAAACCTACAATAAAGGACTAATAACTGCAGCAGTGATAATTTTTTCTTACCATGTGTATATACCCTACATATTTTTGTACTTCCTGGGTTCTTTGCTTCCAAACCTCTTTGTTAAGCTTTTGTTGCTTCAAAGCTTCACTTTGACTCGAAGTTGGATCAATTGACTTTGTCCACTTATCAATAGGTCCTAATTTGTGAGGCTCTGAGTTGCCAACACAAGTAACTTCATCATCTTCTCCAACATGAGACACATTCACTTCTTCTCTAAGGTTAAGCTGACGAACAATTCTTTCCCTCTTCTTATTTGTTGCTGCCTCAAGTGAGTCCTTGCACTTCTTTTTTGCTTCTTCTGTGGTCTTCTTGCATTTAACAACACCAGATCCCATATCTGCTATATGGTTCTTCAGACGATTAATCCCACCAGAACTAACATGGTTACAAAACAAGCATCGAACCTTGTCCTTGTTATTAAGATCAACTAGGACTCCATACTCCCATCCTATATCATCTGACTTTCTCCTCATCACTACTTCAGGTTCTGCTGCTTTTGTCACACTTGCCTCTTCGGATGTTATCATCCTACAACAGACATAACAAGCATTAACAAATAACAGATAACAAACATCTAATTCAGACTGTACATCTAATTCAGGCATTAACAAACAGATAACAGTCATAAAAGAGCCATTAACAGAGACAACAAAGTTACAGACATAACAAACAGGGGCATTTTAAGATTTCAGAGTTTCAGATAACATGAGTTTCAGGTAACAGTTACAGACATAACACCAATGTATTATCTGAAAGCATCTGCACCCCATGTGGTATAATTTTCTCACCTTCAAGGCTTGAACTTGATGCTTCCCAACTGGACCAAGCAAAATGTGCAAGATTTCAAGATCGAAAAATCTTCAGTGCCTAATAAATCAATGAATCATATCACAGTATATTAGAACGGGAGAAACAGGGGAGAAATCATATCACAGTTTATTCAGAGAAGCACTGCAGCAAAAAGAAGCAGGGGGGGGGGAGTGACTGGATGAAAGGGAGGTGATGTACGAGAGAACCAGAGGTGGTGTGGGATGACTGGATGAGAGGACCAGAGGCACTGCAGCTGAGGTGAGGGCGGCCGGAGGAGGACAAGACGGAGGACTGGATGTCGGGATTGAAGGAGCAGGAACGGAGGTGAGGGCGGCCGGAGGAGGACAAGACGCAGGAGGCCGGCGTGGATTGACGGAGCAGGAGTGGCGAGGGAGGGGAGGACGGCTGGAGGTGGAGAGGTGGCCGGAGAGGTGGCCGGAGGAGAGGAAGGAGCAGGGGCGGCGGGGCACGAGACCTACCTGGAGCGGGAGATGGCGGCGCGATCCACCGAGAGAAGACCGAGGCGCGAATAATAGCGTACGAAGGAGGCAAGGAGACGCGGGAGAATTAGCGCGCCAGCCGCCAGTCCCGCCAAAACACCAGCGCGCGCTTTTTCCTTTCCCGCCTCCGCGCCGCGTCCGCCCGCCTCAGCGCTGCCTCGCTCGCCTACGCGTGTTCCGCGTTCCGCCTAGGCGCGAGCCCGCCTTGCCTCCGCCTTTCCCCGTAGGCGCCGCGTCCCAGCCGCGCCTTGCGCCTAAGCGCGCCTGTGCGCCCGCGGAATTCCGCCTTCCTGAACCCTGCGTGTGACGACGGCGAGCTTCGGTCTTTCGCGGAGGCCGAGAAACACGCGGCGTGACGTGCCACGATGCAGTCAGAGATGGACGCGGTTGAGACGAACCACACCTGGGAGCTTGCTGACCCCCCTCGTGGTCATCGTGTGATCAACCTTAAGTGGGTGTTCAAGCTGAAGAGGGATGAAGCCGACGCCATCGTCAAGCACAAGGCTCATTTGGTGACACGTGGTTTCGTGCAGTAGGAGAGGATCGACTTCGACGATGCCTTCGTCCCCGTGGCATGGATGGAATCCGTGCGACTCTTTTCTAGGCATTTCACAAAAAGCGGAGCTAAATTTGTTAATTTACTATATATATTTACATTTTTAAATATGACAATATTCAATCAAGGAGAAAAGAGTAAGTTTGGCCAATAACCTCAAATTCTGCCGCCAACAGATAACATTTTGACAGCAATTGGAAAAAATATCACCAAGTTCAGACAACTTATGGGGTCAGGTTTGGACTTCTGGTTCGGTATAAAAGCTATATTGCAATCGCAACACGGAATTTCAGTCGACATGCCGTGTCAATTTATCAATCAACAAAGCTTTGCATTCCTACTTCCAACTACAACAGATCTTGTCACCTGATCTGTTTCCACCCCATAGCTCCATAGGAACATACAAGGTATTGTCTATGAAAAATGAACAGACAAGGTGACATTTTCTGTATCTCTCCTCTGTTTCCCGTATCTCTCCTCTCAACAAAGGACATGAAAGTATCCCCCCGCGACTCCCACAACGAGGACTATCAAAAAGATGTACAATACAGAAGGATCTACCAGGAGATGTGCCAATACCTGGGGACAACAGAGACGACGGTCGGCGAGGTCGATCTGCCAGGAGCCCAGGATGCGGTCGGGATTGGGGAAAAAGCGGCAAGATTCGGGACTTGGGAGGAAGAAGATCGGGGGACCCGGGCGGAGGTGCGGAGCTCCGTGCTGGGGACCGGCGGCTATCAGACGCGGGTAGAAGAAACTAGGTTTTGGCCTGTTCATCTGTTCTTTTACGTGGCCCAGAAAACGGCCCAGCTAAATTGAGCTACGCTCAGCCCATTAAGCGGCGCTCAGCCTGATTAAGCGACGCCTCCGCTTAAACACCACCGCTCAGGCTAAAGCGAGGCGGGCAGGCACCGCACAGTGCCTAGGCGGCCACCTAGGACGTTTTTTTAAACACTGGCTGGGGTTGATAGTACAACTTGGTCCATAATAAGTACTGCTTTTTCATCTGTGTTCATTGAGGTGCCAGGACAACCTCATCCTTTTGATTGACATAAACTTGCACATACTTAATTGATTTGTATCCTGCGTTCCACAAAAAATGAAGCTCTATTAACACCTACCTATCACACCTCAAATAGAGCTAATGTTTCAGATTGCAATTACTGTTCCTGACTTAACCATTTTCATGTATTGTTTTTTTAGTATACATTTCTGTTCTTTTACATGTGGTTTTCACAAGGTGATTTCATGGATACGTTGACTAGTGAAATAAATGTGCAAGTCACGCACAAGGTGTCAACAGAGAACATATTGTTGATAGTAAGTGTGCAGGCACACGTTAGTGATGTTGTGGCCATAACGTTTGGAAGATTCTAGAAGTGTAGCCTAAGATAGATCATGGGACAAGCAGTAGCTGTAGGCTGTAGCTGGAGGAAGGTTGAAGTGGCTCAGGCAGTACGCACTATGCAGGGTTCATCACAGCAAATCCTTATGCAGCTGACAGCATGTCCTTGGTGGAAGTTTTATAACAAAGCACTGGCAAATAAGGGAGAATATCCATTTCGGTTGTGTTTCAAGGATTTGTAAACCTTTCAAAATGCAGTGGCATTTAATGTGGGATTTGGAAACATTTTATAGTTGAAATAAATTCTTATGCTATGTATGGGGAGAGTCAACTCCTAGCATAGATGGTGACCATTACTCGGTATGCATTGGAAGGAACCTAATTGTGTGGAACCCTTATTGAAACCTCCGAGCTCTCTTAGGTGTGTCTCTGTGTCACCCCTTCCGCATGCCACTTTAGTGTGCCGTTGCATGTTTAGATCACAACAGAACTGCAATTAGATTGATTTAAAAATGTTACAATATATAATTTCACTTTATGATAAGTAAGGCATGATCAGTTAGACATTTAGTATTTATGTATGGGGTTCACTCAAAATTATTTCACTGGAGGCACCTTGTTTGAAGCATGTTTTTGCCAAGTGACGGAGTTCGACAACCAGGGTATCCAAGGTACGAGCCTGGTCTGGCCGACCCTAGGTTAGCGGAACCGGGCGAGCCCGGATCCCGTAGGTGAAATCGCCTCCCGACTTGGACGGTTATAAGAGCTAGCTTCCCGACCCCGGCTCGACGAGATTCCATACCCACCCAGCTGAGCCCCAACCACGAGGCTCGGGATTACGCCACCGCATGGGAGACCGCGCTAAAGCCAGTGCCACCTCCCTGCACACCCTGCCATGTCCTGCCATGGACGGCACGCTTGCCCGAATACTGAGGCGTTGACAGGAGGCTTGAAGTGACCGAACAGGAAAGCTGCGGCGCATGCAGCCCTCACTGTTCGACCCTGCCCCGAGGAGCGTATGGATAGGAATGAATATGTAAACCCCGCTTACCATATGAGGAAAGCGGGAAGTAGCTAGAAGAGAGGGTCCGCCTCCACATATAAAAGGGGGCCGAAGTCGTCCTTCGAAAGGGACAATGAAGAAGACAACCACAAAAGAGGGGCTTCGCCCCCTCCACGGGAGCAATAGAACATCTCCTCATACATGTACTTCCCCACCATTGATAATGAGAAGAGATCCCCGACTGGACGTAGGGCACTTTGCCCGAACCAGTATGCATCCTTGTTCTAGTTATTAGACGGTCTCGAAGCAGAACGTGTGGTACATACGGTACTCGTCGGCAATCGATACGCTGGCACCAAGGCTCATGAGTCTCAGATTCGGGGAGTAAGATGGTTATTACCTTGCATGAAGCAACTTAACATGTGTAATGAGGCCATGAGGGTGAAATATGATTATTTTTCAGTTAACAAATTACAAAGGATATGGGTATGTCACTTACATGTTGTGCTACAAATATGGTCATACCAGTGAGTCCTAGGCGCCTAGCATAAATATAACATTTTAAATTTGCTTCCTTTGTACAGATTGTGTCTGGATATTTACTTTAAAGAACGGAGGACTGAACTAAGTCCAGGTTCCACGTTTCTAAACGGTTATTAAATGCGGATAGCACCTAGTGAGAACAGGGAGGTCTGAACAAGATACGTGATGGAACTAGTAAACTAGAATTTTGAAAATCACATGCTAGAGTAGTGGTGAACTGAAATTTCAGATTCTTCATATTATACAATGTACAAATGATTGATGTCGTGTGACCCTGAGCCTGGCCCCTGGTGCGGCAGCCTTGTGGCCCACCAGGGGGCCTGTGCGCACCAGGAGGGTGCAACCAGAATCTTTCTAGAAGATTTCCTCCCGTTTTGAATATATTTCTAGAGATATAGATTAGGAAGTAATCTATTAGGAGTCCTGTTTTTTAAATTAAAGATCAAGTTGTAAGGCCCTGGGACTCTCTCAGCCGGCCCCTATATAATCAGGGGTGCGCCCTTCGGCCCTTCCCCTGCTGTACCAAAAAAAAACTAGTATTCAATAAAGCTCTTCCACCCAGAACTAAAGGCCCTCACGGCTGCAGAACGTCTAGACAAGTTCTCCACCTTGTCTGGACAAACAATTCGTCTCTGGTTTCTCTGATCTCGTCTAGATCAGCACCAGGGCCGCCTAATCTTCCCCGCGTTCCTCTGGTCTGTCTGATCGCAAGAACAGGAGCAGAACCGATCTCTCACCTCTCTGGTCTGCTGCAAGACTTCGCCAGGGCGAAATAACCTGTACAGATCTGATCTGTTCGGACATATCTGTTCAGGGGGGTTTAACACGCCGGATTTCCAACAAATGATACACAAAAATTGTTTCAACTAACTGGTATGTTTGCATTTCTGGTCACTTAGTTACTCACACAAAACTACCCAGACAATTATTAGAGTGGTCTGGTGAGCAAACCGGTCAGTCTTTTTGCTCGCTGCTTGTCTCTTCAATTTCAAACAAAAGTTGTGCTGATCCATCTTTTTTTAGTAGATTTTAGTTCCCATTGACCTATGCATTAATTTTTACCTTTGCACGTAATTTAGAGCCTATATTGACACAACGGCAAACTCAGTTGCAGAGTCCTTGTGTGTACATGAAGGCAAGGCCCACAGGATGGCAGTTTGAATCCTGTGCTGTACGTCAGATTGAATGGCATCATGGCATTAAAAATTTTGAAAGTCCTTTAGCAAAATCAAATAGAACTGGCTGAAAAGGTTAATGTGTACCTAACCAGCAAAAACACTATTCTCTCTTATGTAACACTTTAATTGACATGCCATCCATTGACAACCTATTGAAATTTCACAGAACTATATGATTTCTTTCAGGAATGACTGAAACTGTGATTCACAATTTATTAATACAAATTGATCAGTTGATATTCTGATGCTCATGTTTTTAATAAGTAGCTATTACTTCTTCGATGGAGTGTGTTGCCTTCAACACTTGCTTTTTGATATCACCAATATTTAACTCATCAATTATTCTTTTCTTTTTGCTGTCAAAGACGCAAGGGATGAGACCTGGTGTTGTGCCATATCAAAACATCTTATCTGCTTTACAGAGGATCGCAAAAGAAGAAGGAATCCGTGGATTGTACAGGTAGACTGCATGAAATTACAATTCAAATATCGCTGGTTGGTTTAGTCTCTTAGTATTTTAATTATCTGTTGGTGTTGATTCTTTTCTCCATTATGATAGTGGTCTCCTTCCTTCTCTAGTGGGGGTTGCTCATGTAGCTATCCAGCTTCCAGTGTATGAAAAGGTGAAGCTATACTTTGCGAAAAGAGGTAAAAAATTCTACTACAGCCAATATTTAAACAAGTATAAATATTGATCATTAACATGCAAAAGATTGACTGCCCCCTTTTCCCCAGACAATATTACAGTTGATAAGCTCACTGCTACACAAGTTGCTATTTGTTCATCAGGATCCAAAGTAGCAGCCTCAATAATAACATACCCGCATGAGGTATGTTTATTGATACAAAGCATTTCATTGTACCTTTTCCAAGAACATTACAGCCTCCATTCTTTTCATTTGTAGATGTGGGTTAGAGGGAGTAACATTCCTCTTCCGTGTGTTTGCAGGTCGTACGGTCCAAATTGCAAGAACAAGGTCGTGATCATCGTGGTTCTATGTGGTACAATGGTCTTGCTGACTGTATCAAGCAAGTGTACCGGAAGGAGGGTTTTGCTGGCTTCTACCGAGGGTGCGCGACAAACTTGCTGAGAACTACTCCAAGTGCTATCATTACTTTTACCAGCTACGAGATGATCAATCCAATAATGCATCAGATTCTTCCCCCCAAATGAAAAGCTTAAAACCAGCGAAGTTCCTGTGATACTATAATTCTGTCAAAGATGATTGCAGTTGTAATTGTTGGTGATCGTGGTTCCATTGCCATTTACTGATTATTGAAGAAGTGCCTGGCTGTTATTGTAACATTATGAGCATTATTTTGGCTGTTCTTTCGTTAGATGTTATGCCATTGTCTCTATATCAACACTTGAGCTCTGTTTCCCAGAACCAGTCTTACTCTGTTTATGCTTTTGTCGCTGATATGGAGCTGGCACTTTTTCTTTTTTAAAAAAAGGCGGATGTGTGCAGATGTAGCCAACCTGATCAGTGATCAGCATGATGCTTGTGAGGATGGTCTACCACGTAACGCAGTTTGACATTATGCAACACGGTATACCATTGCATGGGCGGGCAAGAGGTTGTCTACTCGTGCAAGGCAAAGTGTGTTTGGGACTTGCAAACAATGTAATGATGAGCTGTATCATAATTATGTTCTGATAATTATCAACGATTTAATGCATGGGCGGGCAAGAGGCTATCAACGATTTTTAGAAGAGATAATATATTTTATTTCCAGCCACTGTATCGACGAGGTCATATTACAATCTCCACAAACCAGGAGGTCATGGAATGGACAATGTCTAATTATGTTCTTTCAATACACGCACATAATATAGATGGAATGTAGCAACATGGTAGCGAGCCTTCTGAATTCATAGATGATGAGCTGTATCATAAGTGTTAACAACTTGTACCATAATTTGGAAGCATGAGGAAATTTTAAATCCCATCAATAGATGGTTTGGCATGGTGTCGATCCTCTCTTCTTCAACCTTGAACCCACTAAACCCCCCTTCCATGGCCAGAAAATATAGAGGGATCTCCACCATCCGATGGGGGCTCTCCCTCTATAGAGCAATATTGTAATACTACATGTTCACAGGTTGTATAGTTCTTTTGTGCAAGCCAAAATCCCAACAGCCTCAAGTGTTTTTCAAAAACAAAAGGCCTTAAAGTTTCCAGTAAAGGTAAATACAACTCCAACTCAGAATGGGGAGCGACTAAAATGCAATCTGAGTTATGGTGCAATTATGCAATCAGTCATTCTCATCTATTGCGTCTGCATCATACGGTTGTTGCATTTTTTTACTTAACTCTTATGGAGGGGATTTAAGTAAAAAATACAACAACCGTAAGATGCAAATTCAATGAATGAGGATGACTGATTGCATGATTGTACCAAAACACAGATTGCAGGTGAAGGGAAAGATTGAAAGATGGTGCCGACTAGATAAGAACCAGACTATCACAAATGCACACAAAATGAAGATAGCCGAGAGGCTTCAAAATATAGTCGTGGGCAAGCCCGCACCACAAAGAAAGAACAAGTGGCCATTTTGTTGCTACTATGGTGAAACATATGAAAAGAAAGAAATAGACGCATTTCCCAAGAGGTGAAAAAAGATCCAAGACGAAGTGGCAAGGCTCATCAAAGAAGATCTTGATTGTTAAATCGTGGCGGGAGGGGCACCCAACCAGGCTGCACTTCAGGCGACCAACTCTTAGCTGCACTCACCTCTGCTTTCACCCTCTCTATTTGGGCAACTTTTGGTTGCTAATCCTTGTAACTAATCTATCTAGTTTCTTCAGTTTATTTGTACTTATCCTAGACATTTTATTCTTACTTTAATGCAAATTCAGTACCCCTGCTGTCGAAGTGTAGACTACTTCCCCCGGTACTACTACTATGTAGTCCGTGGAGGTTCATATTCGGTTTGGGCACGCGGAGATCAATAACGAGATGTAGATACAGAGAGTTTTACGTGGTTCGGGCCGCCTGAGCGTAATACGCTACTCTACGGGGTGTTTGTTAATGTATGAGTATGCGGTGGCTTGTGTGCATATGAGCTTAGTTGTCTAATCTCGTGCGGTGCAACCCTTTTATAGTCTAAGGATTGATCGTTACATCAGCCTGAGACGACATGTGACCCTGGCGGTAATTAATTCCCTAATACAAGATCTGCATGTATTAAGCGCAATTAATAGTGTGATAACGCGCCTTAATGGCGACGTTACCGGTATTAAGATTCCTCTGATCGTGTGTCATTAATATGACATTAATGATACGTAATCAGGTCTTGTAACTGTAGCTTTAACTTCCCCTTGAATGTCTGTGTTGTTGGAGATCCGCCAGTCTTCCCATTGCTGCCTTAACTAGGTTCGGAGGCTCGACATGTGGCGGCTCTGGAGCTTCTCATTGTGGGGAGGCAGGTTCGGAGCCATTATACACGTGGCAGCACCGGAGCTTTGAGATTAGGTCCAGGACTCCTGGACACGTGGCAAGACCGGAGCTTCCCTATACAGGGAGTTAGGTCCGGCCTCATGTTACACGTGGCGGCGACGGAGCTACCCAAACGAGGGAGGCGGGTCTAGTGCGGTGTAACACGTGGACTCTTCGGAGGTCTTTAACTTAGACGGGTGGAACTCTGTGACTTTTCTTGCAGTATCGTGGCGTACCCGGTACGTAGGGTACCGACAGTGGCCCCTGGGCGCACCTTTGGAAGAACCCTTTGAGTGAAATTATTCCACCAGAGGTGGGGCCATCTTTGATTCCCACGTTGCAGATTCAAAGGTCTTGTCTTGGGGCATTGGGACGACGGTCTGTAGTTAAACCATCGCCGCGTGGTGCTCCTTGATGCGGCGGGTGAGATCCTGGTGTGCAGATCTCACGCAATTAAAGGTCTCCAGTTCCCAATGTGATCTTGATCTCGTCGCAGTTTCCATCCAAGCGTTGCGGAGGCTTACTTAACAAGGAAAGCCCACACGGTTTGAGGATTCTTTACGCTTTCATTCAACTTGCGCTCGAAGTCTCCAAACTTTCGCATAGCCCTTCCAACTTTCGCTCCACTTTGTCGTGATGGAGTTGGGTCTTCCCCGCAGCAAGATCAAGACTGATGAAGATCTATCGAGGGTCCGGACCTACATGGGGTGGTCCAGTGACTCCTTCAACAATGACATTCGCTTCGACAAGCTCCCCTTCAAGAAGTAGTGCAGCGGAGAAATGGTGTACTTCTCGGCGTATGCCATGGTGGGTCTGATCCCGCCTTTCTCAAGCTTTCTCTTGATGCAGCTGGATTTCTACACTCCAGCTTCATCACCTCGGCCCCCACTCCTTCTTTCTAGTGGCAACCTTCGTCCACTTATGCGAGGTGTGGGTGGGTGTGCCACCGTGCGTCTAGCTCTTTTGTACCTTCTTCACGGTCCACACCACCGGGAAGAGTGATGAGTACTTGGGTTTCTATTACTTCGTGAAGCACAAGAATTGTCCCTTCAAGTACTTGAGGACCTTCCCTTGCGGCAAGTGGGACAACTGGAAGAAGGATTGGATGATTATCACGGTGGAACATCACGACAGGCAAGAGTTGTCGACTGGCCTCCCCAATGTTGACCTAGAATACGGCTCTGGAGCTGCCAGAAGCATACAAGCCCATCCTGACCAGGATCCGTCAGTGTTTGGAGGGTGGAGTGACCCCTCAGATGGTCTTTGTGAACTTCCCTACGAACCGGTGGGCTCCACTGATGAAGAGGGAATGGCCCGCCTGGGCTTTCAACAGCGAGATGGACCACAACCGAATTAATGTTGGCCTCCGGACCAATCTGGATGACGGGCCTCTGAAGCTCCACCTTCAGAAACTTCAACACGGTGCTATCTCCCGCGACTCCTTGACACCTCCGATGGACTTCCTTCCACTGAATATGGTTCCAGATGTCAGAAGGGAGCTCCGGAAGGGATATCCGAAGCTTGATGATCTCGGCCTGGTGGAGAGGCGTAGGACCACCGGGGTCACCATTCCCGAAGCTTTGGAGAGGGTGGATCCGACCGCTACTCCAAGCCAGAAGGTCGACGACGCCAGCAAGGGCAAAGGCAAGGGCAAGGAATTGGTCGAATTCCCCACCCGGAAGAGGAAGTTGAGACATATTGATGGGAGTTCCCTCAGGTCAGCTCCATTGCTAGCAGCTCCTACTCCCCAGCCAAGAAGAACTTCGGCGGTCAAGCCCTCTTTGGAGTCGGCGCCCTCGAGGGGCGTGTAACACCCTCATTTTCATGCATCATGCCCTGCATCCATCATTAAATATGTTTAACATTAAGCAACATAAAAAGGAACAAGTTTAAAATGAATTAGAAACAAAAACCACACTTAAGAATTTTGGAAAGTGCGGACTAGTCCGTTTTTGGTGCGGACTAGTCCAATTTCTCTCTGACTTCGATCGGGTTTGTCCGTTTTGCTGCGGACTAGTCTGTTTTTCTCTCTAGACACTTTCGGACTTGTCCGGTCCATAGAGGACCAGTCCGGTATTCAATTCCATGGAAAATTTTGCTAAGTCCTTGGACTTGTCCGGTATTCCAGCGGACTTGTCCATTTTCCCCTCTAACTAAAGTCGGACTTGTCCGATTTTGATCAGACCTGTCTGTTTTTCACCTCTAGATAAGTTCGGACTTGTCCAATGTCAATTGGACTAGTATGATTTCTCTCTGTCTAACTTCGGACTAGTCCGACCCTTTTCAGACTTGTACGGTAAATCACGACTCTGAGTTGATCTTTTGTTTCACAACTTGTTTCTTGAGTTTTACATTAAGTGGGACTAGGGACGTCATGCCTAACTCTTTTAGAGCCCATGTGGGACTCTAAACTGACCCCTACTCATCTCAAACTCGATATCCACCCAACCCTAGCTTCAACCTCTATATAAACAACCCCACCCCTTGGCTTTACACCTATTTGCCACTTTTCCACCACACCCAAACCCTAGCTCGTGAATAGCTGCCACCAAGGAGGGAGGAGATCTAGAGCAAGAAGAAGAAGAGGAAACGAAAGAGGGTCAAGATCTCCATAAAGTTTCGTTCTCCATCGCCAATTCACCATCAAGTTCTTCATGAACCCTAGATTGTCAAGGTCAAGTGTTGCCTCCAATATCCTTGATTCATTGGAGTTCTAAACACCTGGTATACCTTCTACTTCCTTTCTCTCACGTGAATTCAACCATGTATCTCCAAATTCACGTCGATCTAGAAAACCCTAATCTGTTGTTCCTTTGTAGTGCGGACTAGTCTGGCCTCCTGCGGACTTGTCCGATTTTGCAATCTATTTCCTGTTGAATTAAATCTAAATTGCTTCGAATCAATTCCAAACCTGTGTAGACTTCTTAATTAACATTGTAATTGAATAATAAACATTATTAACAACTCATTAACAAGTTTTACTTCACATTTGCATCAATCATGCATGTCATGTCATATTGATTATTTGTGCACTCTTTGATTGTGTTTCTTGTCTTGTATGTTTATTGTGCGGATTAGACGGATTTGCGCTAGAGAGTGCCGTGGAGGATCTCTAGCACCAAGAATTTGATGTCTTTGATCCTTATCAAGCTCAAGAGCAAGGAAAGTGTCCTTGAACAAATTGATCCCGTTTCTAAAATAAATGTTTTGTTTGCAAACTACATGCTTGTGTCAATTTGATGGGAAACCCTATGGTAGGAAGTTTACTAGCTTTGTTTAACCACCCTCGTCACCTGGAATTCATGGTCGAGAGTCGGGATGGGTTTTTTACCTTTTTGCTTCGCTTAATTAATTGGGATGGGAACACAACTATACCACTTAATTATGCATTTATGAGATTATGATTAAAATGAACAGGTTAATATGATGTGGTAATGAGTGATCTAAGCACGCTGTTATGTGGATGGGTTGGATGTTATGGTGGTCGCTCGCTTTAGATCTAATGACAAGTTCGTGGAGCGACCATCCAAGATATACAGTGCCACCACGAGGCCAAGTATGGATGCGGCATAACTGATTAATTAGGGCTTTGCTAGTGCTATTTGGACCATTAAGGATGCTCGGGGAAGGGATAGTCGAATTGGGTTTGTTGATGATTGGTGGGACTACCCTGAGATCTGAATGGCTCAAGAGGGGGCCCTTGGTTGAAGATGTGCTCAGTTGGAGACATCGCCAACGGTGAAACCTCAAAGGGGTCTAAATAGGCTAGTAATCCCTTTGTAAAGGCTATTTTGTGATCTCTTGGCCACACACTGACGGAAGTGTGAGACGACATATTAGAGGTTCTAGTCATCAAAAGGTGATGAAAGCACACACACGTGGGTAAAGCGGTACAACCTCTGCAGAGTGTCTTAAAAACTATCATGATAGCCGTGCTCCCAATTATGAGCAACCTGGACCCTCACATGATTAGAGGGATTTGTGATGGTTATGGTTCGGTACTGATTATGGCTGGTTATGGATTAAATTCTGGTATTGGATATGATTAATGGAAATGGTGAAATCTAGAAATTTGGATGATGGTAATGAAATATGGATTGGTATTATGATAATTACATGGTTTATGATGGTTTTACTTCACATACGTGTAATATATTGCTTTTCAAATGTTTTAATGTACTTTTCAATACTTAGCCATTATTATATTCGTCATTTGAATCAGCTTCATGTCATACTTTCCACACTTGCTGAGTACGGCATGTACTGACTCTTGCAATTCCCCTACCAACAGTTGCAGGTAAGATTTGGGAGTTTAACGATGATAATGCGGAGTTCTAGGCCGTGTCTGCTATCAGCTTTGCCTGTGGTGTTGATTGGAGCTGCGCTATACCCTATTTGCATATGTTGCTTAGCTACTTAGTTTGCTCAGTTTAGTTTATTTCCGTTGCATTAGTTGAAACTTGTCATTAAAATTTCATTAGAGCTTGTATTAGAGATATTCTAAATTCTGTATTAAAAGTGGTTAATTAATCTTGTCTTGTGGTAATTTTCTATATATCCTTTTGTGAATGCACTCTTGTATGTGAGTTGAACGTCCTGGGCTCACATATGCGTTCACTTGGTTCATTTTCGGAACCGGGTGTCACAAATTGATATCAGAGCCACACGTTGACCGTAGGACACAGTGTAGATAAAATGGACACTTTAGAGCACATAGGAGCACTCAGGAATCGATGTGTTTTTGTTTGGTGTGCTGTTTGCTATATATTGTTTACTTGTGTGCTTAATATAGGATTTTGGGATGCTCTAGCATTGCCATATCCACGTAGGCTAGTGTAGGTAGTTGTTTAGTTTCCTATCCCTTGATGCATATAGTTGGGGACATATTCTAAATTCTTATCTCTTGCTTTTCTTTAGATGGTGAGGACTCGCAACCAGAGGGACGGTGTCGGTACCCTGCATACCGTATACTCCTTGGGACTGTAAAAAGACCAAAGGAACTTCACCTGTCTGAGTTTAAGACCTGCGAAGGCCCCACATGTCATACGGGACCGGACTTGCCTCCCCTCTGTGGTTAGTCTCGGTGCTGCCACGTGTATTCTGCAACCGGACCAACATAACACAGATGGGGTAGCCCCGGGCTAAACACCTGCGAGGCACCCCCGGACCTAACCCCCGACAGAGGGAAGCTCCAGTACCGACACGTGTACAACTGCACCGGACCTACCCGTCCCAGACGGTAAGCTCCAGAGCTGCCACGTTTCCGACCACCGGACCTTCAACCTCAACAATCAGACTTGTGTACCCCCAATGGCTCGGACCTTCAAGGGACAATCAAAGACTTCAAGACCTGATTAGGTGTCATTAATACCATATTAATGATACACGATCGGAAGGCCCTTAATACCAGTAACGACACTGTAAAGGCCTGTTACCACGCTATTAAGGGTAATTAACCTCATTAATTGTGTATAAAGCATCAGTAACCGCCAGGGCCACATGTCAGGCTAGGCTAGCGATGTAACGACTGGTCCTTGTGCTATAAAAGGACTGGTCGAGCGATACACAGGGGAGGCTTCTTCCAGACCTCTTCAAGACTCAGCTCTGACACACGCTCACAAGTGCTCAAACGCTCAATACAACAACTACACACCCCGTGGAGTAGGGTATTATGCTTAGGCGGCCCGAACCATGTGAATCCTCGTGTCTATTTGCCATCGTGTTCCGAATCTCTGCGCGCCCATTACCGAACTACAAACTCCGCGGGCTACCAACGGTAGTACCGGGAGAATTGCCGGAACAAGACTCTAACAGTTGGCGCGCCAGGTAGGGGGCGCCCGAGATTCAAGGATGGTGAACTCCGCTGCTGGATCGTCTAACGGCAACCCTGCTACGCAACCTGCTGGAGGCGACCCCTCCAACATGCAGCAGCCAGCAGGTGCTGTGGCTCCAGCAGGAGTCATGCCACCACCGCCACCGTCCGCACCGACAAATCAAGCTGGACAGCGGGATGGGGCATCTGTGTCAGTCACGGCATCGGCGAACAACAACCCTGAACACGCGCTCCATGCTGCGCGTGCTCTTCTCCAACGTCCACCGCCTCCAGGAGCATCTCAGGGTGCAATGGAGCAGTGGAGGGCTGATGTGGAACACTTGGTTGCAGCAGCAGCCGATCGCATTAGCAACCAAGGCCCCCCCCCCCCCTTGGGGCGGGCCCCATCGCAACATCAGACCGTGTCGGGTAGACTTAGTCCGCACGCTTCACAACAGAGGAGGCGTGCTGCGTCTCAACAGGCGACGTTGCTGCCTTCCGGGGCGCGACGCACCCATACGGTAACTAGGCTTTCAACTCACGACCTCCGGGCAGAGCTTGATCGCCGTTACCGTCAACAGGACAGCCGCGTCCACATTGAGCGTGCTCGTGAGAGGCTCGGGACAGTCCTGCTCCTGAGGGAGTAGGAGGAGGCTGTTCAACCTTGGCCATGCACCTACGCATGGTCAGATGGCCGCAGAAGTTCCGGCCTCACCTGCCAGAGAAATTTGACGGGACTGTCAATCCCGCTGAGTTTCTCCAAATCTACTCCACCGCAATCCATGCGGTTGGAGGCAATGAGGCCGTAATGGCCAACTACTTCCCCGTGGCATTGACTGGGACCACCAGGTCCTAGTTCATGAGCCTCCCATCCGACTCCATCAACAGTTGGATATAACTGTGCCAACAGTTCACTCCCAACTTCGGGAGTTCATATACCTGACCAGGCACGGAAGTGGACCTTTTTGCTATCAAGCAGAAGGGGGGGGGGGAGAGTCCCTACGATCCTTCATCCAGAGGTTCTCCCAGGTATAAAACACTATTTCTTCTATATCAAGCACCTCTGTTATTGTGGCATTTAGACAGGGCGTACGAGATAAGAAGATGCTGGAGAAGCTGGCGACCAAGGAGGTCACCAGCGTCACAGAACTCTTCAGCTTGGCAGACAAGTGCGCCAAAGCTGCAGAGGGCCGTGAAATGCACTCCCAACCACCTCCGGAGGACAACAAAATGTCATCCAAGGGTGAAGCCACTACCTCCGGGAGTGGCAAGAAGAAGAAAAAGTCCAACGGCAAGAAGAAGCCATCGGTCGGCACGCCTACTGCTGCAGCTGCTGCAGCTCCGAGTGGCCGGGGGCCACACCCCGAGAAACGACCTCGATCATCGTCTGAAGATGGAGGCAGCTCAAAGATGTGGTGTCCTATACACAAAACGAACAACCACAACCTAAAAGGCTGCCAAGAGGTCCAGAACCTTGCCGAGCGTTACAACAAGCGCCAGGACGAAGTTCCTTTCCGTCAAAGGGAAGGAAAACAGAAAGTCGACGAAGCTCCGGCTGAAGAACAGTTAGGCTTTCAGGACTCTAAAAATGTCCTGATGGATGTTTACACCTCCGTCGACTCCGACTCCGACGTCTCCAACAATGAACGTCGGAAAACCAGGAACACCATCTTTGGTGGTTCGTGGTACATCACCTCCCGCCGTGTCCTCAAGAAAATGTGGCGGGACATGGCCTCAGTAGCTCCCACCGCCAGGGTGGAGCCGCACCGGAAGTGGATGGACACTACCATCACTTTCGATGCTTCGGACTGCCCTCGGAACATGATCAGAGCTGGCCAGCTTCCACTGATGGTATCTCCTACCATCAACAACATCCAACTCCACCATGTGATGGTGGACGGAGGTTCGGGGCTGAAGCTCATAAGCTTTGAAGCTTTTGTCAAGCTTCAGCTCCGACCTTCGTATCTTTGCCCCTCCTGACCTTTCTCCAGAGTACGTTCGGGGGCCATAACCCCACTCGGTGCCATTACTCTCCTGGTGACCTTCGGGACCCAGGAGAATTACCGCACTGAGAAGTTGGTCTTCGACGTGGCGCATATCAACTTACCATTCAATGCCATTTTGGGTAGGCCATCCTTATACAAATTCATGGCTGCCGCCCATTATGGCTACTTGGTGTTGAAGATGCCAACACCAGCAGGTGTTCTCTGGATCTGTGGAGATCGCACCGTCGGAGTGACTACTCTGGAAGAACTCCATGCACTTGCTACAATGCAGGAGGAAAAATCCGGAAAGGAGCAAGCTCCAAAACCCCCGAGCATTCGTCATCGAGGCTCAACCTCTGCACCTTGTGTGCAACCAAGCGGCGACACCGACATTCCCGTCAAAGTCGTCCAATTCGGTTCCAACGCTGCTCAAACCACCCGTATATTGGGAGGTCTGAATGACAAATAGGAACTCGCGCTCGTCACTTTCCTTCAGGCTAATGTCGACGTGTTTGCCTGGCAACCGTGACAAATGCCTGGGATCCCTAGGGAAGTGATCGAGCACAATCTGAAGATCTATCCTGACGCTCGGCCTATACACTAGAAGCCTCAGAAGCAATCAGTAGAGCGACAAAACTTCATACGTCAGGAAGTGAAGATGTTGCTTGAAGCTGGATTCATCCGAGAAGACTTCCACCCAAAATGGCTGCCAAACCCGGTCGTTGTACCTAAGGCCGGCGGGAAGCTTCGAATGTGCATCGACTACACTACACTGAATAAGGCGTGTCCAAAAGATCCATTCCCACTACCTAGAATAGATCAGATAGTGGATTCCACCTCCGGGTGCGAATTACTGTGTTTCCTAGACGCATATTCTGGGTACCATCAAATCTGAATGTCTAGGGAAGATGAAGAGCATACTTCCTTCATCACAGTAGATGGATTATATTGTTACACTGCCATGCTGGTATCAAAAATGCTGCTTCAACATTTGTACGAGCTATGTACAAAACTTTTGGAGAGCTTATCAGAGATGTAGTGGAAGTGTACGTCGATGACATCGTCGTCAAGATCAAGAACAAGGAGTCATTCCTTGACACCTTGCAAGCTGTCTTCGACAAGTTGCGAGTCACACACATGAAGCTGAACCCAGAAAAGTGTGTCTTTGGGGTTAGCTCCAGAAAGCTTCTTGGATTCCTGGTGAACCACCGAGGAATAGAAGCAAATCCGACGAAGATAAAAGCTATTGAAGACATGCGGCCACCAGCCCGCATCAAGGACGTCCAGAAGCTAACTGGATGTCTAGCTGCCCTCAGCTGGTTCATCTCAAGACTAGCGGAATGGGCGCTACCCTTCTTCAAGTTACTGAGGAAGTTCAGACCATTACAGTGGTCTGAAGAAGCAGAAAAGGCATTCCAGGAGCTGAAATAGCTCCTCACCACTCTACCAACCTTGGTAGCTCCGAATCCTGGTGAGCCACTTCTGCTTTACATTTTGGCAACTGACGAAGTTGTCAACATGGTCCTGGTTGCGGAAAGACCAGAACCATCTTCAGTTCAGGAATCCAGACCCCTTCGGGAGGGTCCGGAGTTACCTGAAGTCGAGTCTGGGTCCTAGCTCTCAGACCCTGATCCTCAAGGCTAGATGCTAGAGGAGCCACCTCCTTTAAGTGGATAAGTCACGTCTGCCGAGCCACAAGATCCGGACCCCTCCGGGAAGGTCCGGGTCGTCGCAGAAGAAGCTCTAGGTTCCTCCAGTAGGAACCCAGAGGTCCCTGAACATGGTCCGGACCCCTCCGGGATGGTCCGGGTTGATGAGGAGGAAGCTCCGGGCCCCTTCGGGAGGGGCCGAACAGTCCAACGCCTAATGTACTTCATCAGCGAAGTACTTCATGATGCCAAGACTCAGTACCTGGAGGTGCATAAGCTGCTTTATGCATTTCTTATTGCTTCTAGGAAGCTCCAACACTACTTCCAAGCTCACAAGATTTCAGTGGTAACTTTTTATCCACTGCGTGCAATCTTGCATAACCCCAACTCTACCAGGAACATTGCAAAGTGGGCAGCGGAACTGGCCGAGTTCGATCTTGAATTCATCCCAAGACAAGCGATCAAGAGTCAAGCACTGACGGACTTCGTGGCGGAATGGACCCCCTCTCCATCAAATCCTGGGGGCTCCAGTGAGCAGAAGCTGGAACCCAAGGTTCTGGTGTTCACCGAGCCTCACTGGACTATCTACTTCGACAGCTCCGTGCAAAAGAAGGGGGCCGGAGCTAGAGTCCTTCTCCTCGCTCCGACCGCGGAGAAGGTCAAATACATGGTTCACCTTGACTTAAAGGTGACCAACAACATGGCGGAGTATGAAGCACTAATCTATGGGCTCAAGGTGGCACTATCGTATTGTGTCAAGCAGCTGGTGGTAAAGGGTGATTCACAGCTTGTTGTGAAACAAGTCAAAGGTGAATGCGGCTGCAACAACCCTCAACTAGCTGCATACCTACTTGAAGCCCAGAAGCTTCAGAAGGACTTCGACGTCCTGGATCTTTGCCATGTCCAGCGTCTCAACAACACTAAAGCTGACGAACTCTCGACAAAAGCTTCAACCGGAGCTCCGGCTCCCGATGGAACCTTCATTCAGAGATTGTCAAGACCAACAGCTCAGCCTGCCGAACTGAGCGAAGGGGGCGAGACCAGCACCTCGAAGCTGGCGATCCCAATGGCCCTGTTACCATGGCATCCATCAAGGGTCGTAGGTGCTGCCGGAAGCTGCGAGCAACCCAGCACGCAAGACTCAAATCCTCAAGTTAGCTCCAATGCATGGATCTTGGAGATCCGGAGCTACTGGAAAGACAATTTCCTTCCTGAAGATAATGTATCCGCTGACCGGATAGTCAGATTGGCTAGAAGATACACACTGGTAGAAGGGGATCTCTACCGGCGTGGTGCCAACGGTGTCCTAATGCGGTGCATTACAAGGGAAGAAGGCTGCATGCTCCTCGCAGAAATCCATGGAGGCGAGTGTGGGAACCATGCATCTTCCTGCACGCTAGTCAGTAAAGCCTTCCGACATGGTTTTTACTGGCCTACAACACTCCAGGATGCAACTGAGCTAGTGAAGAAATGCGAAGCATGCCAGTTCCATACAAAGCAAATCCACACACTAGCTCAGCCTCTACAAATGCTACCTCCTACATGGCCCTTCGTTGTGTGGGGGATGGATATCTTGGGACCTTTCCCAAGAGCCGTCGGAGGTTATAAGTTCCTGTACGTTGCCATTGACAAGTTCACCAAATGGTCAGAAGCAACTCCAGTTGTGACAATAAACAAGCAATCAACTATTAACTTCTTGCAGTCCATTGTATGCAGATTTGGAGTCCCAAACAAGATCATAACTGATAATGGGACCCAATTCACAAGCTCTGCATTCCAAGGATATTGCAAAGACCTCAGCATTCAAGTCCGCTACGCCTCAGTAGCTCACCCGGCAAGCAATGGCCAAGATGAGAGAGCAAATCCAGAAATCCTAAAAGGACTCAAGACGCGCACATATGAGCGCCTAAAAAAACATGGAGCCAACAGGACAACTCCAAACCGGTCAACTGGAGATACACCCTTCTTCCTGGTGTAGGAGCTGAAGCAGTCCTTCCTCCAGAAATCACCTTGGGGTCGCTCCGGGTCTGGACCTTCGACGATGCCACCAGGACCAGCTTCGGCGTGAAGACCTTGACCTCCTTGAAGAGGGAAGGTGTCGAGCAGCTGTTCGTAATGCTCGATACCGCCAAGATCTTCGGCGCTATCACCAACGGCATGTTCACATCCAACAGCTCGAGGAAGGCGATCTGGTGCTACGGAGAATACAAACTCGCGAAGGGTTAAACAAACTCTCCGCCAGCTAGGAAGGACCCTTCCAAGTAATCAAAGTTTCCCATCCCGGATGCGTTCGCTTGGCAACCGAGGATGGGACACCGCTCCCTAATCCTTGGAACATTGAGCACCTCCGTATGTTCTATGCTTAATATCACGGAGGTGAGTCTGTAGTTACATGTGATGTATGTTATGGAGTCATTGTACAGATTTGGGTAGATCCTTCGAGAGAACAACCGAACCTTCCCTGGAAGGACCGCAAAGTTCAGACAACACTTGTCACAGTCTCAGAACTAAAATTGTAGCTAGATACCTTGGGTCAAACAAGAAACGAAACACACTTAGCCTGGTTCCGTACCCTAAGAGTGTACTTGTTTCCCCTGTACCCCGGACCTATAATGAAAGACATCATTGTGAATACAGACTCCACGTGCATTTATTTTGTACAGGCTCAATATTTTTTATTTTTCTCTTTATTGTCTATAACAAAGTTGTGCAATTCGTAAGAAACTTTAGTTTGGCCAATTCATATATAATTCAAGTCGCATTGTCAATTCTTTCGGCTCTAAACATTGTTAATGGTCTACTCGTCTGAATGCCGCCAAGCCAATCTAGGTCCAGAGTGTGCTATCGACTTAGCCTGGTCCTGCACCCTAAGTATTCCACTCTACCTACACCTCGATAGGCCGAAGTAAGGCGAGTCCAGAAACGATCGGACCTGGAGAAAACAAGCCAGTGCACTTGATTGTATTTAGAATAGCGTTTGACCTAAAAATTTCTTCCAGAAATAGTAAGCCGCAAACGAGTTATAGATAGGAAATGGATTTTACTGTTTTTCTTGACTTCAGTGTGCAGGAAAAATAAATATCTCATGATGATGGTGCATGAAGCCGGAGCTATCAAAGCTTCAACACCCCCTAAGGTGGTCTATTGTTGATGTTTCAAACATTGATAATAGACATCGCCGGAGCTACAATGTTCTGGAAAATCTAGAGGCCAACCGTCAACGTGAAGAAAAGATGGTGGGAAGACTCCTCAGTGGGGTCTGCTGTCGATGCACTGCGTGTTGACAGTGGTCGCTGCCGGAGCTACCAAGCTCTGACAACTCCAGAGGACAAACCGTCAATGCTCTACGTGTTGACAAGGGTCACTGCCGGAGCTAATAAGCTCCGACAACCTCAGGGGCCCCTACTATTGGCGACTTCGGACCTACAAACTACAAGTTTGAAGCACGCAAGTCTTCAACAAAATGCTACATCCTCTTGGTACATGTTCACAATCAAATTGTGTACATCTACCAGGGGGCCAAGTGGGACAAAGGTGTTGAAGACAAAAAATGAAATTCATAAAATTTTTGGATTTCATTAATCTGGAGACAAGAGATTACAAAATTGGAGGAAAAGAAGCGAGAACACAAGCGGGAGCTACAAAGAGAGAATCCTAGACCCCATGGAAAAACGAGGTGACCTTCTGGGCAACCTCCGACACGCTGGCTTTTGCGGCTTCTCCCTCTCTGTCGATGGGGCCTTCAAGCACCGGGTCCAGTGGGAAGTGAGGGTCCCGACTTGTGTAGCACGTCATCATAAATCTACGACGTTCTTCGCCAAGAATTGTCCTTTAGTTTCCAGCTGGTCCGCGATGACATCACCCATGTTGGTGAGCTTGTTGCCCGCTGAGCTCAACGCTTGCAACGCCTGGTCCAGCTCTGGCTCCGGGTCATCCGGACGCACGGGACTAAAATCCATTGGCGTCAGCGCATCGTTGTCTTTGCCCAAGAAGTCCTAAACTTGTTGAGACTCCACAACCCTCGAGCCTCGCATATCTTCCAGGGATCTTCTAGACGCCGCAAGCTCCGAATTCTCCCGGGCAAGGCGCTCAACCTCTTTGGCGTTCAGCTGAATCTTTTTAGCAACCTGCCTTCCGAGCTTACTGAGCTCCTCCTCCCGGAGGTGGATCTTGTTCCGGTGGTCGACCAGGTCCTTCTCCCGGCCCCGCACCTTCTTCTCCCTGGCAGCAATTTCATCCTCCCTCTTGTGGAGGTCCTGTCCTCGCTGCCAGGCCTTCTTCTCCTCTTTCTCGCAGGGATCCTCCAGCTTCTTGGTGTGCTCTGCGAGACTCTTGTCACCCAAAGTTAGCCTCCGAGTGAGCTCCTCCTCCCTCTTCATGAGGTCACCCCGCAGCTCCAGGAGTTTTTGCTCTTCATCTTCGAGCTTTTTCTCCCGCTCCTCAAGAGCCTCCCGGCAATTGACAAGGCTGTCGTGGATGGTGCTGAGCCTCTCTTCACGATCATTCACTGCATTATTAGCAGCTACGGCCTGTTCATGGATGGCCCGAGACTGGTTGTCGAGGGATCGCACCATGCTTTCCCTCTCGTCCAGTAGCTGGCCCCAGTACTCCATCCGGGCCTTCTCCTTCTTCACCCACTCCCCGTCGTCAGCTAGCCTGGTTTGCGCCAGCTTGGTCTCGAATTGGAGCTGGTTGCACTACCTCCTAAGGGTTTGCTACTCCTCCTCGAGGGCCTTGCTCTCGTGGTAGAAGGCGAGTTGCACTTGATGAAGACTGGAGCAGGCGTTGTCGATAGACAACGATAGAGGGATCGGCTCCGGACCTGCCAGGGTCCTCTCCACTGGTTCCAGCGCGTTCTCCATGACAAAAATCGGGTCCCACTCTACAAGAGCGGTCCCCTGAGCTTCCACGGCGCTAGGGCTGCCCTCCGGGATAGCCTCGGCTGCCGCCGAGGAAGGTCCTGCAACAGAAGTTTCGATATCCGGAGTTGGCTCTGAAGGTCCCACCGCTAGGTCATCAACAACTGGTCCCTCAAACGGGGGGCTGACAGCTTCATCTTGGCACCCTGGCTCAGGTGCGGGCACCTTCGGGACCACCACCTTTGGGGCAGGCATTGAAGGTTCGACGGGTGCTGAAGCCACTTCCGGCTGTGAAGCTGGCGCCTCCTACACCGCCATCTCAGTCGCTGGCGCTTCGACCGTCATGGGCTCAGGCGCCGGCACTTCTGCAGCAACCGGCTCAGGCGCCAGAACTTCTTCGACGATCGGCACAGGCACTGGAACTTCAGCAACCACCAGCTCTACCGCCGGGGCTTCATCAACACCCGGCTCCACCGTAGGGACTTCATCAACACCCGACTCCACCACCGGGGCTTCATCAACCACCAGCTCTACCGCCGGGGCTTCATCAACACCCGACTCCATCGCCTGGGCTTCATCAACCACTGGCACCACTGCCGGGGCTTCAACAACATTCGACTCTAGGGCCGGGACTGCAGCTACCTCTGGCTCTGAAGCCAGAGCGTCCATCATCTCAGCATCCAAACCCGGAGCTTCAACCATTGGGGCTGGTGCCGCTGGTACATCTTCATTCTCATGGTCTGGCGCTACCACAGGAGCTTCAGGGGATGACTCGAGGTCAAGGACCACGAGAGCTAGCGCCAAAGATGCCGCGACCTCAGCCACCTCTTGGGGCGGCGCTAGGATTGGAACCGGAGTTTCCGTCTTTGCAGCATCAGTTGCTGCTGCAGGAACTGGAGCTTCAACCCCTTTCCTAGGTACCCTGTGGATGAAGGACGAAGACACTTAAAACGCAGTTACAACAAAAAAAACCAACTGAGGTAAAAAACCAAATTTACCTTGGAAGGTTTCCGCTCTAGCTAGTGTGGAACCTCTTCCCCGGATGCTCGGGGCCGGACCTTGTCGCCACTGGCGTGGTTGCTCCGGAAGGTTCCCCAGAGCTTGCTGCTGCCGTCGGCGTCACCTTGGTTGAGGCCCCCCCTCAACTGAGAAGGACCCCCAGACCTGGAGCCCTCAGCAGGCCCTGGTATTGGAGCCACATGGCCAGAGCTAGCACCCAAGGGAGATGCCGATGCTGGGGTGGTTGCCGCTGTTGAAGACCTTCCCCTCCGGGGAGAAGGAGCTGCTGCGGAAGGAGCAGGTCTGACAGACCTCCCATTAGAGTGCTTCTAATTCCTCTTACAGCTTGAGGGCTCGGCCAATTCTTTGCCCTTGCCCATGACTTCAACTCTTTGTCACGAGGCGGAAGGGGGACCACCGTCAGAAGCTCCGGGGATCACCAACCCGGTGGTCGAACGCCTCTCAACTTCACCGAGGTCGTCAAGCACCGACATCTTCCGCTGGAGTTCGCTTCTAAACTCCGCCTCCATGTTCAGGGGGAGGAAAGCCGCCGGCGGAGTCAAATCCTCACCCTCAACGTCGATGCCGCGTTGGAACTTCTTAAGGTGAAACTCCAAAGCTGCGCCTTCCGGATTGGACTTCAAACCGGTCTCGATCCGGTCGTCGTCCATCACGCTGTTGAGGGCCCAGGCGAGCTTCTCCCTCTTCTTCAACGGAGCCCACCTGTTGACCAAAAAGTTGCGGAATACTGCCTGGGGAGTCACCCCTTCCTCCACACATTGGCGGATCCTGGTCAGAGCAGGGTTGAAGGCGTCCGATAGCACCGGAACCTCGCTCCAAGCTTCAGTGTCGACGTTGGGGAGGCCTTCGGGCAGCTCCAGCTTCTCATGCTCCTCCCCCTGATAACAATCAAATCCTTCTTTTAGTCATCCCACTTGCCAGAAGGGAACGACCGCAAGTACTTGTGCGGGCACTTCTTGCGCTTCACAAAATAATAGAAGCCAAGGTACTCATCACTTTTGCCGATGGTGTGGATGGTGAAGAAGGTGCAGAAGAGCTCGATGCAGGGGGAATACCCACCCACATCTCGCAGAAGTGGACAAATATCGACACCATAAGAATGGAGTGGGGGCCAAGGTGGTACAACTGCAGACCATAAAAGTCTAGCAGCATCAAGAGAAAAGGGGAGAAGGGTGGGATCAGTCCCACCATGGCGTACGCGGAGAAGTACACCATGTCGCTGGCGTGCTCCTTCTTGAACGGATGCTTGTTGGCGTGAACCAGGTGATTGAAGGAGTCACTGGACCACCCTATGAGGGCCCAAACCTTCTTCAGATCACCATCAGTCTTAAGGAGGCTCTTGCGGAGACCCAACTCCATCACATCACAGCGGGGCGAGAGATGAAAATCTGGCTAAAGTTTGGAGTATTCAAGTGCAAGTTCAAATGAAGGCGTAAAGAATCTCCAAATGATGCACGCTTTCCTTCTTAAGTAAGCCTCCGCAACGCTTGGATGGAAACCGCAAAGGAGCCGATGATACAGTTCAAAAACATCACCCTGCCAATGACAAAGGGGCCCGTGGCCACCCCGACGATCAAGTCGAGGTCCTTACCCCAGGTGAACGGTTGTCATCATGAAAGGCGGGAAGCCCGAGGGCGGCGGCTTGACAGGGCGCGCGGAACCAATACGGTTTTTGTATTGGGAACTGGCGACCTTCAATTGCGTGAGATCCGCATGCTCAGATCTCACCTGCTGCATCCTGGATATGCCACGCGGCAATGGTTTAACTACAAACTACCGCCAATGACACATCCGAAGACCCTTGAAGACACGACTCAAAAACCAAAGGATGGACCCACCTCCAGCAGAACGACTTCATCCAAAAGGTCTCTCCCAGAGGTCGGCCCAGGGGGCCACTATCGGTACCCTGCATACCGTATACCCCTTGGGACTGCAAAAAGACCAAAGGAACTTCACTTGTCTGAGTTGAAGACCTGCGAAGGCCCCACATGTCATACAGGACCGGACCTGCCTCCCTTTTGTGGTTAGTCTCGGTGCTGCCACGTGTATACTACAACCGGACCTACATCCCACACATGGGATAGCTCTGGGCTAAACACCTGCGCGGCACCCCCGGACCTAACCTCCACGGAGGGAAGCTCCGGTACCGACACGTGTACAACTGCACCGGAACTACCCGTCCCAGACGGTAAGCTCCGGAGGTGCCACGTGTCCAACCACCGGACCTTCAACCTCAACAATCAGACTGGTGTACCCCCAACCGCTCGGACCTTCGAGGGACAATCAAAGACTTCAAGACCCAATTAATTTTCATTAATACCATATTAATGACACACGATCGGAAGACCCTTAATACTAGTAACGGCACTATCAAGGCCCATTACCATGCTATTAAGGGTAATTAACCTCATTAATTGTGTATTAAGCATCAGTAACCGCCAGGGCCATATGTCGGGCCAGGCTAGCGATGTAACGACCAGTCCTTGTACAATAAAAGGACTGGTCGAGCAATACACAGGGGAGGCTTCTTCCAGACCTCTTCCAGACTCGGCTCTGACACACGCTCACAAGTGCTCAGACGCTCAATACAACAACTACACACCCCGTGGAGTAGGATATTACGCTTAGGCGGCCTGAACCACATAAATCCTCGTGTCTATTTTCCATCGTGTTCTGAATCTCTGCGCGCCCATTACCGAACTACAAAATCCGCGGGCTACCAACGGTAGTACCGGGAGAATTTCCGGAACAAGACTCCAACAGATGACAATGATGAGGAGGAGATCAATGGAGCGCCTCAGAACAACAATGGGCAAGGACCAGCTCAGGGAGCTATCAATATCGAGCAGCTACTGGCTATGTAGAACCAGCTCATGTAGACCATGATACAGACTATAGGACAGCTGCAGGCTGCAACAACCTCAACAATCAACCCAACATGCCTCCACCACCACCCCACCTCCTCATAACCGGTTGGGAGAGTTTATGAAGACTAGGCCGCCAACCTTTGCTCAAGCTGCTGACCCTATGGACGCCGATGATTGGCTCAAGTCTATGGAGAAGAAGCTAGCTACTGTCCAATGCAGTGACCGGGAGAAGGTTCTATTTGCTTCCCATCAACTTGTTAGAGCGGCTGCCGATTGGTGAGATTCAGTATGCAACACCCATGAGAACCAAGAGAGAATTACTTGGGCTGAGTTCAAGGAGAGCTTCCGTTCTCATTATGTGCCGGAAGGTGTTATGATCTTGAAGAGGCAAGAATTTGAGAACTTGAGGCAAGTAAGATCGAGCATGAGTGAATACCTAAATAAATTCATTCAACTTTCAAGGTATGCGCTTGAGGATGTGAGTCGGGACAGCCAGAAGCAATACTTGTTCATGAGGGGTTTGAACAATGAAATCCAAGTGCAATTGCTCAACTGTGATTATGCTAACTTCCAGAAGCTTGTGGACAAAGCAATTGTTGTGAAGAACAAGGTACGTGAGATGGAGCAAGACAACAAGAGGAAGGCACCATATCAAGGACAGCAACACGGAAGTAATGTGCGCCCTCGCTTTGCGCCACCAATTGCGCCATATTACAGCTCTTCTGCTCCTGCTCAACGCCCTGGTTATGCACCGCGTCCAGCTCAGTTTGTGCAGCAACACCCTGTTATGCAGGCACCTAGGCCACTAACGCCTTATGCACCTCGTGCCAATTTTCCTGGTGAAATGTGCGGAATCAAGTCCGTCCCAATAATTCTGGTGCAGCAAGGAAGTGCTATACTTGTGGAGAAGCTGGACACTTTGTACATCAATGTCCTAAGTCAGGCCTTGGTCAAGGAAGAAATGCGTTGAGGCAAGACCCAAGACCCAATGGAGGACAACCACAAGGAAATAGTGGACAACAGAATTTTGCTCGTGGCAACGTGAACCATGTCTCTACGGAGGATGCTCAATAAGCTGATGATGTGGTTATTGGTATGTTTCTCGCAAACTCCAACCCGGTGACTATGTAGTTTAATTTTGGAGCATCGCATTCATTCATTGCATCAAAATATGTTGCCAAATATAGTTTGCCTATCTCTCATATGAAGTTTACTCTATTGGTTAAGTCTATTGGAGGAGAGATGAGGACAAATATACAATGTCCAAAAGTAAGCCTTAGAATAAGGGGGTAGACTTCTTTGCCAACCTCATTGTTTTGGATTCTCAAGGATTGGACATTATACTTGGTATGGACTGGTTGAGGAAGCACAATGGGGTCATTGAGTGTGCCACGAAGACGGTGAAGTTGACCAATGAGAAAGGGATCCCCATGGAGTTTGAAGCATCTCAACACGCGCCGGAGCAATTGGAGCTGAACCACATGGACGGTACCACAATTGAGGAGATTCTAGTGGTGTGTGAATTTTTGAACGTGTTTTCGGACGAGTTGTCAGGTATGCCACCTGACCGAGACATTGAGTTGATTTAATACCTGGAACTGCACCTATAGCTAAGAGGCCATATAGGATGCTTCCTAAGGAATTAGCGAAGCTCAAGAAGCAGATTCAAGAGCAACTAGAGAAGGACTTTATTCGCCCAAGCTCTTCACCTTGGAGAGCGCCCGTACTTTTCGTGGAAAAGAAGGATGGATCTAAAAGGGTGTGTGTGGATTACCAAGCTCTCAATGAGGTGACCATCAAGAACAGGTACACCTTGCCATGCAGAGGATTTGTTTGATTAGATGAAGGGTGCTTGTGTATTCTCCAAAATTGATTTGAGGTCGGGATACTTTCAAATGAAGATCAGACCATCGGATATAGCCAAGACCGCTTTCAGGACACGATATGGATCTTATGAGTACACCGTGATGTCCTTTAGATTGACAAATGTGCCTGCCTACTTTATGTACCTCATGAATAAGGACTTCATGGAGTACTTGGATAAGTTTGTTGTGGTGTTCATTGAAGACATTATGATATACTCGAAGGATGAGAAGGAACATGAGGAACACTTGAGGCTTACTTTGCATAAATTGAGAGAGCACCGATTGTATGACGAGTTCAACAAGTGTTAGTTTTGGTTAATGGAGGTGTCGTTTTTGGGTCATATCAGCTCGGGAGGAGGAGTATCGGTCGACCCCGGAAAGGTGAGGGACATATTGAAATGGGAACCACCGCAGAATGTAAAGGAGATCTAGAGTTTTCTTGGGATGGCTGGATATTACCGTTGATTCATCAAGGACTTTTCCAAGATAGCCAAGCCAATGAAGGGGCTGCTAATGAAAGAGAAAGCGTTCCAATGGACTCAAGCTTGTCAAGAAAGTTTTGAGGAATTGAAAAAAAGGTTAACAACAACCCCAATTTTTGTTTTGCCGGATGTAAGCAAGAGTTTCGACATATATTGTGATGCATCGAGGCAAGGACTTGGATGTGTATTGATGCAAGAAGGTCAAGTGGTTGCCTACGCATCGAGACAATTGAAGAAACATGAGCATAATTACGTAACACATAATTTGGAACTCGCAACCATGGTACACACATTGAAAATTTGGAGACACTACATTCTTGGTCTAGGTGTGAAATTTATACGGATCATAAGAGTCTTAAGTATATTTTCACACAAACGGATCTGAATTTGAGGCAACAAAGATGGTTGGAGCTGATCAAGGATTATGATGTGGAGATCAATTATCACTTGGGGAAAGCCAATGTAGTGGCCGATGCTTTGAGTAGAAAAGGAGTAAGTCATCAACTCGCGGTTCAAGGGCTGCCATCCGAGCTATGCAAGGAGTTTGAACGGTTGAATCTTGGATTTGTGAATTAGATGGGGATAATGGAGTTAAATCCGACCTTGGAGCAAGAAATTCGGGAAGGTCATGCCAAGGATGAGGAAATCCAAGAAATCAAGGAAAGGACCCAAGTGGGGAGAGAATTCAGATTTGATTAGGATGACCATGGTACTCCATGGCTTGGTAAGAGGATTGTCGTGCCTAATGTGAAGCATATTCGGGAGACAATACTAAAGGAGGCACATGACTCGCCATATTCAGATCATCTCGGTTGTACAAAGATGTACAAGTACTCGAAGCTTGTTATTGGTGGGCTAGCATGAAAAAGGACATAGCCGAATATGTAGCTTTGTGTGATGTGTGCCAAGGAGTCAAGGCGGAATATCAAAGGCTAGCGGGATTATTGCATCCATTAAAGATTCCAGAATGGAAGTGGGAAGAAATTGATATGGACTTTGTAGTTGGATTGCCACGTACACAGTACGGTTATGACTCAATTTGGGTAATCGCGGATCGATTGACTAAGTCAGCTCACTTTATTGCCGTCAAGACCACCTTTAATAGAGAGAAATTGGCTTAATTGTATATGGGAAGGATAGTATGTTTGCATGAAGTTCCAAATAAGATAGTGTCGGATAGAGGTTCTCAATTTACCTCTAGGTTTTGGCAAAAATTGCATGAAGCATTGGGAACAAGGTTGAATTTCAGCTCAGCATATCACCCTCAAACGGACGGACAAACTGAGAAGACCAACCAGATTTTAGAGGATATGTTAAGAGCTTGTGCTTTGAACCATGGGAAAAGTTGGGACAAGAGGTTGCCATATGCGGAATTTGCATATAACAATAGCTACCAAGCAAGTTTGAAGATGTCACCTTATGAAGCACTATATCGAAGGAAGTGTAGGATACCTTTGTTCTAGAGTGAGACAAGAGAAACTCAAGTATTTTGTACGGATGTGTTGCTAGAAGCTGAAAAATAGTTCAGGTAGTTCGTGAAAACTTGAGGGCTGCTCAATCAAGGCATAAAGGCTATGCCAATAATAGGAGAAGGAAACTAGCCATTGAAGTGGGATATTTCGTTTACCTTAAGGTGTCACTAATGAAAGGTCATAAGAGGCTTAACATAAGAGGCAAGCAAGCACCTCGCTACATTGGACCATTCAAGATTTTGGACAAAAGAGGAGGAGTAGCATATAAGTTGGAGATGCCAGCTCATCTTTCAGATGTCCACGATGTGTTTCATGTTTCCCAGCTCAAGAAGTGTTTGAGAGTGCCGGAAGAACAAGTGCCAATGGAAGAATTGAAATTAGAGGCAGATTTGACTTATGCCGAGCAACCGATCAAAATCTTGGAAACCATGGAGAGAGTCACAAGGAACAAAATTATTAGATGGTGTAAAGTTCAATGGAAGCATCACACATAATCGGAAGCAACATGGGAGTTGGAGTATGATCTCAAGAAGAAATTTCCCTATCTCTTCTCTTCCGCGTCGAATCTCGAGGGCGAGATTCATTTTAAGGGGGGTAGGTTTGTAACACCCTCATTTTCATGCATCATGCTCTGCATCCATCATTAAATATGTTTAACATTGAGCAACATAAAAAAACAAGTTTAAAATGAATTAGAAACAAATATTGCACTTAAGAATTTTGGGAAGTGTGGACTAGTCTGATTTCTCCCTGACTTCGATTGGGCTTGTCCGTTTTGCTGCGGACAATTCTGTTTTTTCTCTCTGGACACTTTTGGACTTGTCCGGTATTCCAATTCCTTGGAAAATTTTGCTAAGTCCCTGGACTTGTCCAGACTTGTCCGGTATTCCAGCGGACTTGTCTGTTTCCCCTCTGACTAAAGTCAGACCTTGTCCGATTTTGGCCAGACTTGTCTGTTTTTCCCCTTTGGATAAGTTCGGACTTGTTCGATGTCAATCGGACTAGTCCGATTTCTCTCTGTCTAACTTCGGACTAGTCTGGCCCTTTTCGGACTTGTCCGGTAAATCGAGACTCCGAGTTGATCTTTTGTTTCATGACTTGTTTCTTGGGTTTTACATTATGTGGGCCTAGGACGTCCTGCCTAACTCTTTTAGAGCCCATGTGGGACTCTAAACGGAACCCTACTCATCTCAAACTCGAAATCCACCCAACCCTAGCCTCCACCTCTATTTAAACAACCCCACCCCTTGGCTTGACATCTATTTGCCACTTTTCCACCACACCCAAACCCTAGCTCGTGAATAGCCTCCACCAAGGAGGGAGAAGGAGATCTAGAGCAAGAAGAAGAAGAGGAGGAAACGAAAGAGGGTCAAGATCTCCATGAAGTTTTGTTCTCCATTGCCAATTCACCATCAAGTTCTTCATCAACCGTAGATTGTCAAGATCCAAGTGTTGCGTCCAAGATCCTTGATTCATTGGAGTTCTAAACACCTGGTATACCTTCTACTTCCTTTCTCTCACGTGAATTCAACCCCGTATCTCCAAATTCATGTAGATCTAGAAAACCCTAATCTGCTGTTCCTGTGCGGTGCGGACTAGTCCGGCCTCCTGCGGACTTGTCCAATTTTGCAATCTATTTCCTGTTGAATTAAGTCTAAATTGCTTCGAGTCGATTCCAAACCTATGTAGACTTCTTAATAACCATTGTAATTTATTAATAAACATTATTAACAACTCATTAACAAGTTTTACTTCACATTTGCATCAATCATGCATGTCATGTCATATTGAGTAATATTTGTGCACTCTTTGATTGTGTTTCTTGTCTTTTATGTTTATCGTGCAAATTAGATGGACTTGCGCTAGAGAGTGCCGCGGAGGATCTCCAGCACCAAGAATTTGAAGTCTTTGATTCTAATCAAGCCCAAGAGCAAGGCAAGTATCCTTGAACATATTGATCCTGTTTCTAAAATAAATGTTCTGTTTGCAAACTGCATGCTTGTGTAAATTTGATGGGAAATCCTTTGGTAGGAAGTTTACTAGCTTTGTTTAACCACCCTCGTCACCTGGAATTCATGGTAGAGAGTCGGGATAGGCTTTTACCTTTTTGCTTTGCTTAATCAATTGGGATTGGAACACAACTATACCACTTAACTTAATTATGCATTTATGAGATTATGATTAACATGAACTGGTTAATATGATGACGTAATGGGTTGTATGTTATGGTGGTTGCTTGCTTTAGCTCTAAGGATCGGTTCGTGGAGCGACAATCCAGGATTTACAGTGCCACCACGAAGCGAAGTATGGGTGCGGCGTAGCTGATTAATTAGGGCTTTGCTAGTGCTGTTTGGACCATTAAGGATGCTCTAGGAAGGGGTAGTCAGATTTGTTTTGTTGATGATTGGTGGGACTACCCTGGGATCCGAATGGCTCAAGAGGGGGCCCATGGTTGAAGATGTGCTTAGTTGGAGACATCACCATTGGTGAAACCTCAGTGGGGTCTAAATAGGCTAGTAATCCCTTTGTAAAGGCTATTTTGTGATCTCTTGGCCACACACCGACGGAAGTGTGAGACGGCATAATAGAGGTTCTAGTCATCGAAATATGATGAAATCACAAACACGTTGGTAAAGCGGTACAACCTCTGCAGAGTGTCTTAAAAACTATCATGATAGTCGTGCTTCTGGTTATGAGCAACCTGAACCCTCACATGATTAGAGGGAAATTTGGATTTGGGATAGTTATGGTTTGGTACTGGTTATGGCTGGTTATGGATTAAATTCTGGTGTTGGATATGATTAATAGAAATGGTGAAATCTGGAAATTTGGATTATGGTAATGAAATATGAACTGGTATTATGATAATTACATGGTTTATGATGGGTTTACTTCACATACGTATAATATATTGCTTTTCAAATGTTTTAATGTACTTTTTAGCACTTAGCCATTATTATATTCGTCATTTGAATCAGCTACATGTCGTACTTTCCACACTCGCTGAGTACGACATGTACTCACTCTTGCAATTCCCTACCAATAGTTGCAGGTCAGATTTGGGAGTTTAACAATGATAATGCAGAGTTCTAGGCCGTGTCTGCTCTCAGCTTTGCTTGTGGTGTTGATTGGAGCTGTGCTATACCCTATTTGCATATGCTGCTTAGCTGCTTAGTTTGCCCAGTTTAGTTTATTTCTGCTGCATTAGTTCAAACTTGTCATGAAAATTTCATTAGAGCTTGTATTAGAGATATTCTAAATTCTGTAAAAAAGTGGTTAATTAATCTTGTCTTGTGGTAATTCTCTGTATTTCCTTTTGTGAATGCACTCGTGTATGTGTGTTGAACGTCCTGGGCACACATATGCGTTCACTTGGTTCATTTTCGAAACCGGGTGTCACGAGGCGCTAGCTCTGGCAAATCGACTCTGGCTCCGGTGCCAGCTGCGGGCTCCAGGTCCGGTGGTCCTTCCCAGCTGGGGGAGGTCCTGGCTGAGGAGACTCCAGCTGCTGCAGCTAGCTCCCGGTCGAGGTCTGAGGTTTTTGCCTCACCAGGTTTGGTGGGCTCCAACTCCGGACCTCAGAAGAAGAAATTCCGCGATGACTGGGGAGGTAGCATCCCAAGGTAAGCATCGTCATCTCACCTCGAGGTGCTAATCTTGTCTTTATCATGTCTTGAATTTTACGATCTTTTGTTTCCAAAGTGTCGAAAAAGAAGACCGAAACTTCAGCTCCTGCTGCAGCAACTGAGGTTGTGCAGGCGGAAGCTCCGACTTCAACCCTTGTGCCTGCCCAAGTAGTGGTAGAAGACACGACAGCGCCGACTCCAACTGTCGTGGACTTGGATCCAGAGTTGACGCCAGAAGCTCTCGTGGTAGCGCCGGACCACGGGGGAGACGCTTGTGAAGATGCGCCAGTAGCTGTAGAGCTGGCAACTGAAGTTCTGACGCAGGGGACAGAGATGATGGAAGCTCTGGCGTTTAAGCCGGAGGTGACTGAAGCTCTGACACCCGTGTCGGAAGTTGTCAAAGATCCGACAATTGAGCCAGAAGCGCTTGAAGTTCCGGCTTCTGTGCTGGAAGTTGTTGAACCTCTGGCCCCCGAGCCGGAGATGGTTGAAGTTTTGGACCCTGAGCCGGATATGGTTGAGGTCTTGGCCCCTAAGCCAGAGGTGGTGGGGGCTCAGGACGAAGCTGATGCGTCCGCCCTAGAGGCAATTACTCCGGAGGCATCAGTGTTGGAGCCGGAGCGCCCTGAAGAGTCAGCGGCAGGTCCTCCTCTTGCAGAGCCGATGATTGAAGATCCAGTAGAGGGACCCTTATCTTCGGCCCCAGAGGTTGAAGTTGCCTCGGTGGGTCCTTCCTCAGCCTCGGTGAGGACATAAGAGCTCCCGAAGGGTGGCCCTATTGCCACAGAGCTGCAGGGGACCACACTTGTGCCGTGGGACCCAATTTTTGTGTTAGAAGATCCCTTGGAGCCAACAGAGGAGATCCTGGTAGGTCCATAGCAAATTCGTTTGGCTTTGTCTGTCGACAACGCTTGCTCCAGTCTCCACCTAGTTCAACTTGCCTTCGACCACGACAGTAAGGTCCTTTAAGAAGAGTGCCACACCTTGAGGCGTTAGCGCAACATACTTCATTTAAGGACCAAACTGATGCATTCAAGGCTTGCGGATCAGCGGGAGTGGATCGAAAAGGAGAAGGCCCGATTGATATACTGGGGCAAGCTGCTGGATGAGAAGGAGGCTTCCATGAGGGCCCTCGACTCAAAATCTTGGGACATTCTCGAGCATTCTAAGAAGAGTAGTGAGGCCGTTGACGATTGCAGGAGAACCTCAAGAAGCTGAATGAGATTCTCCTGAAGCGCCGAGAAGACCTCGATGAGAGGGAAGAGAAGCTCCTGGAGAAGCAGGAGGATATTATGAAGATGGAGGAGGAGCTCGCCCAGAGACTGTCTCCGGAAGAGCAAAGCTTGGCAGGCCGCACAAAGAAGCTTGATCAGCGGTGCAAGCAAGAGGAGGAGAAGAATTGGAAGATGGGACATGAGCTCTCTAAGAGGGAAGCTAATGTCGCCACCATGGAGGAGAGAGAGTAAGAGGTAGAGAGAAGGATCTAGTAGACCGCTGGAACCGCATCCACCTCCGGGAGTCGGAGCTTGCTGACCGCGAAAAGCAGGTGGCTGATAGTATTCAGCAACATGACAAAGAGGTCGAGCGCATCACTCGGGAGAGTTTGGAGCTTGCAGCCGCCAGGCGGTCACTGGAGGAACTGAGGAGTGTGAGGGCGATTGAGTCCCATTGGGTCTAGGACTTCTTGAGGCATGCCAATAAAGCTTTGGTACCATTTGACTTCAGTCCAGTACATCCGGATGACGCTGAGTCGGAGCTGGACAAGGCGATGGTGGCATTGAGCTCTACCAACAACAAGCTGGACGCGATGGGTGACGTCATCGCCGACCAATTGGAGATGGAGGGGTAGTCTCTGGCTAAGAATGTCGCTGAATCTGTGCTGATGTGTTTCAAAAGCCGGGACCCCCAACTATCTCTAGACCCGGTTGTCGAAGGGCCCATTGCTGAAGAAGAAGATGCCGCCAGAGCCACTGTTCGTGAAGCTGCCGAGAAGGTTGCCTCATTTTTCCATAGGACTTAGGACCTCCAGTAGCTAGGACCTTTTTCTTTTGCCTTTTACTGTAATTCTCATTTTGTATTCCAATTCTTTGAATGAATGAAATCCAATCTTCTTGAATGAATGAATTTCATTTTGTGTTTGTCTTTAATGCATTGTCCTTTATGTTATTGGCCCCCTTGTAGATGTACACAATTTGATTGCGAACATGTACCAAAAGGATTTGATAATGTCTTGACGACTTCACTTCTCACTCGTAGCCAGAATGTTAGGTCTGAGTTCTAAAGTTTACCTCTGACTTCTCCAGGGACCCTTTGTTACGTCGATGACGGCCCCCCTAAGAGATGTCAGAGCTTGGTAGGTCCGACGGCGCCCACTGCCAACACGTAGAGCGTCGACGGCGGGCCCCCTGGGATCGTTGGAGCTTTGTAGCTCCGACGACACCCACTGTCTACACTTAAAGCGTCGACGGTGGGCACCCTGGGATCCTCGGAGCTTCCCTGCTTTGACGATATCCACCATCAACGTATAATATGTGACACCCGGTTCCGAAAATGAACCAAGTGAACACATATGTGTGCCCAGGACATTCAACACACATACATGAGTGCAATCACAAAATGATATACAAAAAATTACCAAAACACAAGATTAATTAACCACTTTTATTATACAATTAATAATATCCTCGATTACAAGCACTAATGAATATTAATGACAATGTGATATCCTGGCTGAAGGCTTAATAGGATCGATAGAATAACTCATACCACCAAGGTATACCTTCTTTTCTGGAAGCTCACCTGCAAAGAACTCTGAGGTTAAGCGTGCTTGGCCCGGAGCAGTTTACGGATTGGTGACCGACTGGGAAGTCTTCCCGGGTACGCACGAGTGAGGACAAAATGCGCAGAAAAGACTAGTGTTGGTCTGTGGGGTTAGTATGTGATCCTAGAGAGCTGCCAGAAGTAATGACCGCCGGGCCCGTAGTGGCTGGGGTGTTACAGACAAGTTCAACTAATGCAGCGGAAATAAACTAATAAGCAATCAAGCAAAAGGGAATGCACGACTCCAACACCCCACAGGCAAAGCTGACGGTAGACACGGCCTAGAACTCCGCATTATCACCATTATACTCCCGATCCTGACCTGCAACTGTTGGGGGGGGGGAATTGCAAGAGTGAGTACATTTCGTACTCAGCAAGTGTGGAAAGTATGACATGTAGCTGATTCAAATGACGACAATAATAATGGCTAAGTGCAGAAAAGTACATTAAAACATTTGAAAAGCAATATATTATATGTATGTGAAATAAACCCATCATAAACCATGTAATTATCATAATACCATATTTCTCATTGCCAATAACCATAATCAATATCAGAAGTTAATTCTTAACCAACCATAGCCATATCCATTGCCATAATCCATAATACCATCCCATAACCAATACCAACCCATAACCTTCCCAAAAACCATCCCAATACCAAGTCTCCTCTAATCATGTAGGTCATCCAGGTGCTCATAACCGGGAGCACGTCTATCATGATAGTTTTAATAGACTCTGCAGAGTTTGTACCACTTTACCCACGTGTTTGTGATTTCATCACCCGTCGGCGACTAAAGAAACCTCCCTTTTGCCAATTACACTTCATTTGGTGTATGGCCAAGAGATCACAAAATAGCCTTTACAAAGGGATTACTAGCCTATTTATACCCCACTGAGGTTTCATCGGTGGCGATGTCTCCTACAGAGCACATCTTCAACCAAGGGCCCCCTCTTGAGACATTCGGATCCCAGGGTAGTCCCACCAATCATCAACAAACCCAATCCGACTACCCCTTCCCCGAGCATTCTTAATAGTCCAAATAGCACTAGCAATGCATTAATTAATCAGCTACCCCGCACCCATACTTGGCCTCGTGGTGGCACTGTTATCCTGGCTTATTCTCACATGAGCCAGTCCTTAGATCTAAAACAAGCAAACCACCTTAACATCCAACCCATCCGCATACCAGGCTTGCTTAGATCACCCATTACCATATCATATCAACCAGTTCATATTAATCATATCTCATAAGGCATAATTAAGTTAAGTGGTGTAGTTGTCTTTCCATCCCAATGAATTAAGCGAAGAAAAAAGGTAAAAGGCCCTTTCCGACTCTCTACCATACATTCCAGGTGACAAGAGTGGTCAAACAAAGCTAGTAAACTTCCTATCATAGGGTTCCCCATATATTTGACACTGGCATGCAGTTTTGCAAACAAAACATTTATTTTAAAAACATGATCAATATGCTTCAAGGACACTTGCCTTGCTCTTTGGATTGGTTCAGGTCAAAACCTTCAAACTCTTGGTGCTGTAGATCCTCCACAACGCTCTCTAGCGCAAATCCGTCTAATCCACACACTAAACATACAAGACAAGAAAAACAATCAAAGAGTGCACAAATATTACTCAATATGACATGACATGCATGATTAATGCAAATGCAAGGTGGAACTTGTTAATGAATTGCTTTTAATGATCACTAACTAGTTCTAATAGATTTTAACAGGTTTATACAGGTTTGGTTTGATTAGATCCAATTTTAAAATTAATTCAACACTATTTAACCAGGAAGATCGGACAAGTCCACAGGAGGCCAGACTAGTCCGCACAGCGCGAGAACAATAAATTAGGGTTTTCTAGATCGACGTGAATTTGGATATTAGGGGTCGAATTCACGTAAGGAAAAGAGAATAGAAGGTATACCAGGTGTCTAGGACTCCAAAAAATCGAGGATCTTGGAGGCAACACCTGGATCTTGACGATCTAGGGTTGATGAAGAGCTTGATGGTGATTTGTTGATGAAGAACGTGAAGTTGATGGAGATCTTGACCCTCTTTCGTTTCCTCCTCTTCTTCTTCTTGTTCTATATCTCCTTCTCCCTCCTTGGTGGTGGCTATTCACAATCTAGGGTTTGGGTGTGGAGGAAAAGTGGCAAATAGATGTCAAGCCAAGGGGTGGGGTTGTTTATATAGAGGTGGGGGCTAGGGTTAGATGGATTTCGAGTTTGAGATGAGTAGAGGTCGGTTTAGAGTCCCACATGGGCTCTAAAAGAGTTAGGCACGACGTCCCTAGGCCACCTTAACATAAAACCCAAGAAACAAGTCATGAAACAAAAGATCAATTCAGAGTCATGATTTATCGGACAAGTTCGAAAAGGACCGGACTAGTCCGAAGTTGTCCACAGAAAAAACAGACTAGTCCGCAGAAAAATGGACAAGTGTGTCTGAAGTCAGAGAGAAATCGGACTAGTCCGCACCAAAATCGGACTAGTCCGCACTTTCTAGAATTCTTAAGTGTGATTTTGTTTCTAATTTAATTTTAAACTTATCCCTTTTTTATGTGGATCAATGTTTGACATATATGTGAATGTATGCAGGGCATGATGCATGAAAATGAGGGTGTTACATAATACGTCGACAACGAATCCCTTCGGGGTGATTTCTTCGCCATCTTCACTTGGATCGTCATTATTCTTTACATCCACGGCAGGCCCCCATGGAAGTTGTCAGAACTTTGTCAGATCCGACTGCGCCCACTTTCAACGTAAAAAACGTCGACGGTGGCCCCCCTTGGGGGATGTCGGAGCTTAGTAGCTCTAGCATCATCCACAATCGTTATGAGTTTTCCATTTTTCCTGCATATGAAAGACAAGAAAAATAGTAAAATTTGTCTTCTCGTCGATAACTTGTTTGCGGCTTACTTTTCTTATTTGAACTTTAGATCCGAAGGAATTCAACATGATAACAAGTATGTTGATGTAGTCTCTTTAGATCCGAATGCCTTCCGGACCCACCCTATTGAGGCCTGCCGGAATATAGGTAGAGTGGCGTACTTAGGGTGCTGGACCAGTCTAATCGATAGCGCTTTCCGGACCTATCATTGGCTTTGGCATTCGGGCGAGTAGACCATGTAGCAATGCTAATATCTGAAAAAGATCACCAATACAACTTGTTTATCATATGAACAACTTGGACTAAATTCCAAAAAGAATTGCACAACTTCGTTATAGACAAGAAGGAAAAGACAACAAAAGAATACGAGCCTGTAAAAAATTGATGCACGTGGAGTCTGGTTTCAGACAATAATATCTTTCATTATAGGTCCAAATTACAGGGGAGACAAGGACACACTTAGGGTTTGGAACCAGGCCAAGTGTGCTATTCATCTTGTTCTAACCCAGGGTAGGTAAGCCACACTTTCAGTACAGAGACCAAGTTAGGTGGGCGTGAACTGCCCGGACCCTCCCGGAGGGGTCCAAATTTTCTCCTTTAGGACCTATCCGACTCTGTGTATAGACTCTATAACTTACATTGTGTGTAATTACAGACTCACCTCTGTGAAACTAAGCTTAAGACTTATGGAGGTGCTCAATGTTCCAAGGATTGGGAAGCGGAGTCCCATCCTCTGTTGCCAAGCGAACGCATTCTTCTTCAAGATGTAAGTTGCGCACATGCCTTTGTTTATAGTGCCGAAGCGCCTGGCGATATCGTGCATTCCGAACAGTAGCTTGGCACCTTCCCTCGTCGACGAGGTCAAGGTCTTCATGTTGGAGCTTGTATTGCATGGATTCGTCGAAGGTCCAGACCCAGAGCGACCCCATGGTGATCTCCGGAGGAAAGACTGCTTCATCTCCGTACACCAAGAAGAAGGGTGTCTCTCCAGTTGGCCGGTTTGGTGTTGTCCTGCTCGCCCACAGTGCAGACGGAAGCTCCTCGATCCATTTGGCCCCATGTTTCATCAAGCGCTCATATGTGCCCATCTTGAGTCCTTTCAATATTTTTGCGTTTGCTCTCTCGGCTTGGCCATTACTTGCCGGGTGAGCTACTGATGTGTAGCTGACTTGAATGCCAAGGTATTTGCAATATTCTTGGAATGCTGCACTTGTGAATTGGGTTCCGTTGTCAGTTATGACTCTGTTGAGAACTCCAAATCTACAGAGTATGGACTTCAAGAACTTGATAGTTGACTGCTTGTTGATTGTCACAACTGGAGTAGCTTTCGGCCACATGGTGAACTTGTCGATGGCGACATACAGGAACTTGTAACCATTGACAACTTTTGGGAAAGGTCTCAAAATGTCCATCCCCCACACAACAAGCCGGTGTGTGAATATGTTTCGCGTGGAACTGGCATGCTCACACTTCTTTACCAGCTCAACTGCGTCCTGGAGTGCTGTAGGCCAGTAGAAGCCATGTCAGAAGGCTTCACCATGCAGCGTGTGGGATGATGCATGGTCCCCGCACTCGCCTTCATTGATTTCCGCGAGGAGCTCGCAACCCTCTTCCCTTGCAATGCATCGCATTAGGAAGCTGCTAGCAGCACGCCGGTAGAGATCCCCTTCTACCAGCGTGTATCTTTTAGCCAATCTGACGATCTGGTCAGCGTATGCACCATCTTCAGGAAGGATGTTGTCTTTCAAGTAGCTCCGAATCTCCGAGATCCATGCATTGGAGCTAACTTGAGCTTCTGAGTCTTGCGTGCTGGGTTGCTCAGAGCTTCCTGTAGCACCTACAACCCTTGGTGAACGCCATGGTAACAGGGCCACCAGGACCACCAACTTTTGGGTGTTGGTCTCGCCCCCTTCGCTCATTTCGGCAGGTTGAGCGGTTGGTCTTGACAATCTCCGGACAAAAACACCGTTAGGAGCCAAAGCTCCAGTTGAAGCCTTTGTCAAGAGTTCATCAGCTTCAATGTTGTTGAGACGCTGGACATGGCAGAGGTCCTGGACATGGAAGTCTTTCTGGAGCTTCTGGATTTCAAGGAGATCAGCAGCGAGTTGTGGGTTGTTGTAGCTGCATTCACCTTTGACTTGCTTGATGATGTGCTGCAAGTCACCCTTCACAAACAACTGCTTGATGCCATATGATAGCGCCACCTTGAGCCCATAAATGAGAGCTTCATACTTCGCCATGTTGTTGGTTGCCTTGAAGTCATGGTGTACCATGTATTTGACCTTCTCTCCGGTCGAACCGAGGAGAAGGATTCCAGCTCCGACCCTCTGCTTCTGCATGGAGCCGTCGAAGCAGAGAGCCCAGTGAGGTTCGGTGAAGACCGGGACCTTGGGTTCAGACTTCTGCTCACTGGGGCCCCCAGGATTTTATGGAGAAGGTTTCCACCCCGCCATAAAATCAGCCAATTCTTGACTTTTTATAGCTTGTAGTGGCACAAATTCGAGATCGAACTCAGCCAATTTTGCTGCCCACTTGGTGATGTTCCCAGTAGAGTTTGGGCTGTGCAATATAGCACGCAGTTAGCACTGATATCTTGTGGGCTTTGAAGTAGTGACATAGCTTCCTTGAGGCAATAAGTGAAAGTGCATCTAGGAATCCCTTGTGGGTTTTTGATGATTTATGACAAGCAAATGAGATCCTAACCTATTTGTTGAGATGAGCACAAGTTTTAATAGCAAAATAAGCAAAGTGCCAAAAAGAAGGGAGAATGAGGAGCAAAGTGGAAATGAGCTCAAGGAAGAAGAATAGTAGATCATTGTGTATGGAGTGTGTTAAGGAAACACACCCCAAGAGCTCAATCAAAATTAAACACACACATTGTACAAAGTTATACAGGACTGGACTAGTCCGAATGTCATCGGACTAGTCTGATATCCTCTCTGCACAAAATCGGACAAGTCTGATATCCATCGGACTAGTCCGATATCTCCCTGACTAGAATCGGACTAGTCCTCCCCAGTGCGGACTAGTCCTCAAAACACTTCACAAGTCACACAAAATCGGACAAGTCCGATCACCACCGGACTAGTCTGATATTCGTTCTGTTCTAAATCGGACAAGTCCAATATTAGCACGGACTACTCTGAAAAAATTCTCTGACCTAAATCGGACAAGTCCACCAAGTGCGGACTTGTCCCCATAACCACTTAGGGTTTCACTATTTGGACAAGTATGATGTCCATCAGACTAGTCCGAAGATTTCCAGAAGCAAAATCGGACAAGTCCGCTCCTGGCCGGACTAGTCCGATATTTTGGGACACTTAGGATTTGCTACACACAGCACATCGAACTAGTCCGGTGTCCACCACGGACTAGTCCGATATTCCTAAATCCTAACAATCACTTTTAGAAACCCCATATAAATAGAGGTGCACGACCCAACTTGAACCTCTCTCGAACCCTAGCGCCGTCACACCTCCCAAGAGCCTCAAAAACACATCTCTCCACGAATTTAAGTGCAACAAAGATCAATCCTTTGAGGATACACTCTAGATCATTGGAGAGACACGTTAAACACTCATTGAGCTCTTGGTTTGATTCTCTAACACACTCCTGTGATTTCATTGTAATCGTTTGAGTGTGTTCTCGGTGGTATTTCATGTAATCTAGGGGAGCCCTCAACGTGTGAGAAGGCCCCTTTGAATTTGGTTATTCACCCCTTTGTGATAAGTGGAAGAGGATTGGCCTTCGTGGCGATCCAACGAGGGTAGGGTTGGAGAAGACCCGATCCTTTTGTGGACTCCTCAACATGGACGTAGGTTGCCTTTGTGGGAGCTGAACCACGGGATAAATCCAAGTGTCTTTCTTTGTGTTCATAGTTCTTATTCATCACAACAATCTAGGGTTTCAATCATTAGTTCTTACTTTACGTTGATTCATTAAATATAAGATCGAATTGTGATATACACTAGTCCATAACCTTGCAACACTTCATTTGACTGTATATTTCCGCTGCATACATCGAAGAATCAAATTAATCGATCAAACTTAGTCAACCTAGTCGGTACACACCGGACTAGTCCGCACTTTACCGGACTAGTCTGATATCTCTAGTTTTGAACTGGTTGTTAAGTGTTGCAGGTTCTGACAAATTTCAAAAAGTCCTATTCACCCCCCTCTAGGCCACATTCAATTGGTACCAGAGCAGGTTCTTCAAGAAAGAGACTAACCGCTCGAAGAAGATCATGTCGGACATGAAGGACATCCACAAGAGCAACAACCAAGAAAAGGTTGACGATGACAAGAACCTAAAGGTGGAGAAGCTCCTCGAAGCCATTCAAGACTTCGAGGACGACGATGATAAGACGCTAGAACTAAAGGCGCTCCTAAGAAAGAAGATACTTTTCAAAGGGAAAGTGAAGATTGAAGAAAAGAAGAAGGGGAGTAGTCACACCGACTACTCCCAATATCCTTTTAACTATGATCGTCTCAATTCCAATAGTAATCATTATTTGTCTATACCACTTGGAAAAGCCCCACATTTTGATGGAAGTGATTACTCAATGTGGAGGGAAAATATGAAAATGCATCTAATTTCCCTCAATCCAAGTCTATGGAATATTGTGTGCATAGGAATAGATATCCCGGACGACGACAAAGAACTCACACCAAGCCAAGAGCAGGCAATTCACCGAAATGCTCAAGCCGCGGCCGTAATTACCTCTTCGCTTAGTCGGGACGAGTTCACCAAGGTGGATGGACTCGAGATTGCTAAGGAGATATGGGACACACTGCAAACTGCACATGAAGGTGACCGACATGTGCGTGAAGCAAAGATCGAAATGATCGACGGCAAATTAGGAAGATTCACAATCGAAGAAGACGAGTCACCCAAAGACATGTACAACCGATTAAAGACACTCGTCAACAAGGTGAGATCATACGGAAGTAAGAAGTGGAATGACCACGAGGTGGTAAAGCTCATCCTTAGAGCTTTCATGCCTCGCAACATCACCCTATGCTCCATGATCAGAGAAAGCCCCGAATACAAAAGGATGACTTCGGATGAATTGCTTGGAAATATCATCAACTTCGAGATGATGGAAAAACAAGAAAAGCATGTCAAGGAGATTGCCGACCTCACCTAGGCAAAGAAGAAAGGGGTTGCTTTGAAGTCCACCCTCAAGCCCCTATCTAAAGAAGCTAGAGAAGCACAACTAGAAGAAGACAGTAACAACAAGAGCAGTGAATTAGATGATGAAGACATGATATTGTTCATGAAGAAATTCAAGAGAATAATGAAAAAGAGACAAGGTACAAAGTCAAGCGAAGGAAAGTACAAGGAGAGAACAAAAGCAAAGTAGAGGTGGGCATGCTATAATTATGGTGAGTATAGCCACTTTATAGTTGATTGCCCATATGAAGAAAACAAGAAGAAGACCAAAGAAACCAAGCCTCAACCCAAGAAATTTTTCAAGAAGAAGAAACAAGCCGAACAAGCGCACATAGGGAAGGAGTGGGACTCAAATGATGAGTCCTCATCATCCGAAGAAGAAGAGATGGCTAGCATAGCCATCGAAAAAACATCCAAGAAGTCTACTCTCTTCCCTACACTCGGCGCATAGAAGGGAAATGACACTTGCCTCATGGCAAAGGAAGATAAACACAAGGCTTATTCCTCCGGTGGATCTAAATGGGTGTTAGACAGTGGGTGCACCAACCATATGACCGGAGAAAGAAGAATGTTTGTTGAATATGAAGAGAATGAGGATCCAAATGAGGGCATCTATTTTGGAGATAACAGTCAAGGGAAGGTGCTCGGTACTGGTTATAATCGCTTGTTCACTAACGAGGGTGTGACCGTCTCTAGGAGGAGTGATGGTTCCATTGCATTGAAGGGTATGTTAAAGGGAAAGCTCTATCTTGTTGACTTTAACAAGGATAAAGCCAAACTTGACACATGCTTGATTGCAAAGACGAACATGGGTTGGCTGTGGCATAGACGGCTAGCGCATGTTGGTATGAGGAACCTTCAAAAACTCCTCAAGGGCGATCACATCCGAGGTTTAATGGATGTTGAGTTTGAAAAAGACAGGCCTTGTAGCGCGTGCAAAGCCGGGAAGCAAGTTGGAGCACCTCACCCCGCCAAGAACGTCATGACTACAACAAGACCTCTCTAGGTACTTCACATGGACTTATTTGGTCCAATTACCTACATAAGCATCGGCGGTAACAAATATGGTTTAGTAGTTGTTGATGATTTTTCTTGCTTACTTGGGTTTTCCTTTTGCATGATAAGTCAGAAACACAAGGAATACTCAAGAAGTTCTTCAAGCGAGCTCAAAACGAATTCTCATTGACAATCAAGAACATTCCAAGCGACAACGGCACAAAGTTCAAGAACACACAAGTGGAGGAGTACCTTGATGAAGAAGGGATAAAGCACGAATTTTCAGCTCCGTACTCCTCACAACAAAATGGAGTTGCCGAAAGAAAGAACCGAACACTCATAGAGATGGTAAGAACTATGCTTGATGAGTATAAGACCTCAGATCGATTTTGGGCGGAAGCGATTAACACCGCTTGCCACGCCGTAAATCGACTTTACCTTCATCGACTACACAAGAAGACATCCTATGAGCTACTCACCGGTAACAAGCCAAATATTTCATATTTTTGATTTTTCGGTTCTCCATGTTATATTTTAAACAAGAAGCCCAAGACTTCAAAGTTTGCTTCGAAGTCCGATGAAGGTTTCCTGCTTGGTTATGACTTGAACACTTACGCCTATCGTGTTTTCAACAAGACCTCCGAACTTGTTGAAGTAGCACGTGACGTAGTGTTCGATGAAACTAATGGCTCCCAAAAGAAGCAAGTTGATCCATGTGTACTAGGTAAAGAAGAAGCTCCTTGTCAAGCATTGAAAAGAATGGCCTTAGGTGAAGTTCGACCACAAGAGTCACCTCTACATGTGTATGAGGAAGATGAACCACAAGAGGAGGTCAACGATCAAGGGGGAACTTCCACACAAGATCAACCACAAGAATACGAAGATAATCAACAAGTCAACGAAGGCAACCATTTAGGGGGAGAAGAAGATGATCATGAAGGTACAACGCCTCAAGTGCCACACCCAAGAGTACACCAATGCGTCCAAAGGGATCACCCAATCGACAATATCATCGGTGACATCCAAAAGGGAGTAACCACTAGATCTCACATAGATAACTTTTGTGAGCACTATTCGTTTGTATCCTTTTTGGAACCATGCAGGGTTGAGGATGCCTTGAATGATCCGGGCTGGGTGGTAGCAATGCAAGAAGAATTGAACAACTTCAAGCGGAATGAGGTGTGGGAACTCGTGGCAAGACCCAATGCAAACATTGTTGGCACCAAGTGGGTCTTCCGCAACAAACAAGATGAACACAGGGTGGTGACAAGGAACAAGGCACGACTTGTGGCCAAAGGGTATTCACAAGTCGAAGGTTTGGATTTCGATGAGACCTTTGCTCCCGTAGCTAGACTTGAATCCATTAGAATATTACTTGCATATGCTACTCACCATGATTTCAAGCTATATCAAATGGATGTGAAAAGCGCCTTCCTCAACGGACCAATCAAGGAGGAGGTGTATGTGGAGCAACCCCCCGGGTTTGAAGACGAAGAGTTCCCCAACCACATATTTAAATTGCGTAAGGCTCTCTACGGCCTCAAACAAGCCCCTAGAGCTTGGTATGAGTGTTTTAGAGATTTCTTAATTCAAAATGGCTTTAAGATTGGCAATGTAGATTATACACTATTTACAAAGAATTTTGACAATGATCTTTTTATTTGTCAAATTTACGTTGATGATATAATCTTTGGGTCAACTAATCAATCTTTTTGTGAGGAATTTAGTAAAATCATGATAGGTAGGTTTGAATTGTCAATGATGGGAGAACTAAAGTACTTCTTGGGATCCCAAGTGCAGCAACAAAAGGAAGGGACGTTCATAAGCCAAACCAAGTACACGCAAGACATACTCAAGAAGTTTGGTATGGACAAGGCAAAGCCTATAAATACTCCCATGGCAACAAATGGCCACTTGGATCTCAATGAAGATGGACCTAGCATCGACCAAAAGGTATATCGCTCAATGATTGGATCTCTACTCTATTTATGTGCATCTAGGCCAGATATTATGTTGAGTGTATGTTTCTGTGCAAGATTTGAAGCCAATCCTAAGGAGTGTCACTTGATAGCCATAAAAAGGATCTTGAGATATTTAGTTCATACACCCAACCTTGGTATTTGGTACCCAAAAGGCTCAAAATTCAATCTCATTAGTTACTTCGATGCAGATTATGCCGGATGCAAAGTAGATAGAAAAAGCACCTCCGGTACATGCCAATTTCTAGGGAGATCCTTAGTTTCTTGGTCCTCCAAAAAACAAAATTCCATTGCCTTATCCACAGCCGAAGCGTAGTATGTTGCAGCCGGGAGTTGTTTTGCACAACTCCTTTGGATGCGACAGACTCTAAGGGATTACGGTTACAATATGAACCGTATTCCACTCCTTTGTGACAATGAGAGTGCCATTAAAATTGCCCATAATCCCGTTGAGCACTCTAGAACCAAACACATAGACATAAGGCATCACTTCTTGAGAGACCACTCCATGAAAGGAGATATAGCCATTTCCCATGTCAACACCCAAAAGCAATTGGCTAACATATTCACCAAGCCACTTGATGAAAAGCACTTTTGTGAACTCCGAAATGAACTAAATATCCTTGATGCTAGGAGTGTGGCTTGAAATGTTGCATACCTGTATGAATTCTAATATGTTGGTTGGATTGTGAAAATCATCTCTCTCAATTTTCTTCCAAAAAACTATGTTAATTATTAGATCTTGGTGAATTATGATCATTGCTTGATTGTTGTATGCTTACTGATCATATTCATCAAGATTATTTGATTTGGTTTGCCTCCCTATTTTCTAAATATGCACCTTCAAATATATATGAATGAGCTAAGCAATTCTTGCCTGGTGACCACAGACTAGTCCGTGGTTACCCGGACTAGTCCGCCCATGCAGACTAGTCCGCGGAGTGCCGGTTAGGTCGAACTAGTTCGGTAGATAACGGACTAGTCCGATATAGTCCTCTAGAAAAGTTAGGACTAGTCCGGTCATCTCCGGACTTGTTCGATTTTTCGTGTCCATAACCCTAGCTGCCGCCAAACCCTAATTTCTTCACCTCCACTCTTGCCTCACGCATTCTCTCTCTTCCACTCGAGCTCCCAAGGCGATTTTGCATCCCCTCCACCAAAAAGCTCCGGATTTGGGTGGAGATCAAGCATCCTCGCTCGAAGAATGAAGTTCTCGGACAAGTCCGGACTTCAACACCTCCCTCTTCGAGAATCAATCGATTTCTTCGGTAATTTTCACCCTAACCCTAGAAATCCCAAATTTCTTCATTGTTGATCAAATAGCCTAGCATATTTCACTATATGCATGCCTCCTTGATGTATTACGTTTATACTAAACTAGTTCTGCATTAGAAATCAACATTTGTCCAGCCGCTTAGGTTTTTGAGGATGAATACCGGACTAGTTCGGTCCATGCACGGACAAGTCCGGTCACTCCGAACTAGTCCGTGCCTGTACACTGGACAAGTCCAATTTTTCTGAACTCAAAACCTACCTGTCAATTCCTCAATGCAATGCCTTGTTATTCTTTCTCACCCATGCCTTGTATCATCCATTATCATTCATGTCTTGCTCAATTCATCCTCAGGAATATGTCGAGCACAAATGATGAGATTTCTAATTTCGAGGCTGAGATGGACCACGAGGTGGCACCTCGGCCCTCGACGAGCCTTGGCAAGAAACGCCAAGAGCGTCCTTCCGAGCCAACTCCGTCTCCTCCACAGGTTTGGAGGAAAGTGCTAGCGAAGAAGCCGACCTCCAAGGTGCCAGCTTCTAGGGCTTCCACCGGTGGTGGCCCTAGCTCGACAAGTGCCCATCTAGCCAAGGGCAAGGGCAAAGGAATAGCAACGGGTCCTGTTGGCCCGTTGAAGCTGCATGCTCCGAGGGAAGGGGTCCGGGACCCCACTGAAGAGAAGTTCAACGGGAAAGGCAGTGATTCGGCAGCAAAGTTCAGAAGCATTGATTGGTATGGTCGACCAAAGCAAGCTGCCGATGGAAGATTTTGGTGCAACTTCCATGTAGATTTCTACAAATCTGTGTATCTCCCAATGAAGACACCGGTTGTGCGCAGTCAATGGATTGATTGGGCACACTTTGAGAAGAAGGGCTGCTCCCCGTTCACTGAAGTGGTGGAAGCTATTGAGAGGCATGACCTGAAGGATCTCTTTGCCTTCAGGAACAACTGGAATGATGAGTTCATAGCACAATTCTTTGCAACATGCCACTTATCGAGTGAAGATGAAGAGAGTGTTACTTGGATGACTCACAGATCCAAGTACAGTATAACTCAAGAAGATTTTGCAAGCCTGCTTCACCTTGACACCTCATGACCCGACTGCTTGATCATCCACAACATAGGTGTCATTGAGAAGGATAAGATGAAGTTCCTATATGAGCCAAACTCCAAGTTCAACCCTCCATCCACAAAGAACATGAAGCAGTTTTTGTGGTTCTCAATAGAGTCTTGAGGACGACCATCGCTCCCAAGGATGGAGATGCCAGGAGTGTGCAGGGTTATCTCTGGACATTGATGAGAGTGATAAACAAGGACCGCCAGTTTGATGTGGTGGACTACATTTGGAATAACATGGTCAACATATCTTGCACACCCAACAGGTCTTGTGGGTATGCCCCATATCTGATGTTTGTGATCGAGAAGGTCACCGGGATTGAATTCGTCAAGGATGTGGAGCACCTACCCTTGAGGCCTCAGATGCCTCAGAAGCCAAGTGTCCAGGCTGCTCCCTCGCCGGCCTCCAGTCCTGAGGCACCGGCAAGAAGAACTGAAGATGCCATAGCTGCCCCTGCCAGTAGGGCAGCCCCTCAAAGGGGATCCGCCAGTGGGATCTTCAAATACTTGGTTTCCATCTTTGCTTCCTACAAAAAGGCCAAAGTGAAGGCCCATAAGCTCAACAAGAAAAGAAAGGAAGATATGAAGTATGTGAAGGCCAATGTGAAGCAAATATGCCAGAAACTGGAGATTGAGCCCATTGGGTCTCCGGTAATCTCTGAAGATTCCGATTCAGACTTCACCGAGCTCGGGCCCTTGACCCCCTCCGAGCTTGCCTACTTTGGCATTGGGGGCTCGAGTGGCTCCGCACCTCCTCCTCCTCCTCATCAGGCTGAAGATGAAGATGACGAAGAAGACGATGAGAGGACCGACAGCGAGGAGTGAGGACTTTAGATTCCTCCTCTCCTTCTTTTTGGTGTCTTGATGCCAAAGAGGGAGAGACTAAGGGGGAGTCTTAGTCTTAGCTGTAGGATGTGAGGAGAGAGCTCTCTTTTATGCTTTTTGACTATTTTGCAGATTGTAAAGCTTTAACTATGTTCTTAAGTTAATTATGGTTCTGTGATGCAATGTTATGATCTTTTGAGAAGTAATTGTTGAGTTATGTGATTTTGCTCCTAGAATGACATATATGCTTGCTTTTGATTGATTAATGTCAATTATGTCATTCTCATTGTTTCAATATACTTAGTTATACATCCCACCATAAAGAATGCACATATGGATTATATCTTCATTGCGTGATGTATTTTAGACTCATATGTGCATGCTTTATGAAAATCTCAATTTTTATCATATTTTGTGAAATCTCATTGGTTGTCATCAATCACCAAAAAGGGGGAGATTGAAAGTGCATCTAGGAATGCATTGTGGGTTTTGGATGATTTATGACAAGCAAATGAGATCCTAACCTATTTGTTGAGATGAGCACATGTTTTAATAGCAAAATAAGCAAAGTGCCAAAAAGAAGGGAGAATGAGGAGCAAAGTGGAAATGAGCTCAAGGAAGAAGAATAGTAGATCATTGTGTATGGAGTGTGTTAAGGAAACACACCCCAAGAGCTCAGTCACAATTAAACACACACATTGCACAAAGTTATACAGGACCGGACTAGTCCGAATGTCACCAGACTAGTCCGATATCCTCTCTGCACAAAATCGGACAAGTCCAATATCCATCGGACTAGTCCGATATCTCTCTGACTAGAATCGGACTAGTCCTCCCCAGTGCGGACTAGTCCTAAAAACACTTCACAAGTCACACAAAATCATACAAGTCCGATCACCACCGGACTAGTCCGATATTCATTCTGTTCTAAATCGGACAAGTCCGAAAGACTCTCTGACCTAAATCGGACAAGTCCTCCAAGTGCGGACTTGTCCCCATAACCACTTAGGGTTTCACTGTCCGAACAAGTCCGATGTCCATCAGACTAGTCCGAAGATTTCCAGAAGCGAAATCAGACAAGTCCGCTCCTGGCCGGACTAGTTCGATATTTTGGGACACTTAGGGTTTGCTACACACAGCACACCGGACTAGTCCGGTGTCCACCACGGACTAGTCCGATATTCCTATACCCTAACGGTCACTTTTAGAAACCCCATGTAAATAGAGGTGCACGGCCCAACTTGAACCTCTCTCGAACCCTAGCGCCGTCACACCTCCCAAGAGCCTCAAAAACACATCTCTCCACGAATTTAAGTGCAATAAAGATCAATCCTTTGAGGATACACTCTAGATCATTGGAGAGACACGTTCAACACTAATTGAGCTCTTGGTTTAATTCTCTAACACACTCCTGTGATTTCATTGTAATTTTTTGAGTGTGTTCTTGGTGGTATTTCATGTTGTAATCTAGGGGAGCCCTCAACGTGTGAGAAGGCCCCTTTGAATTCGGTTATTCACCCCTTTGTGATAAGTGGAAGAGGATTGGCCTTCGTGGCGATCCGACGAGGGTAAGGTTGGAGAAGACCATGTCCTTTTGTGACTCCTCAACGTGGACATAGGTTCCCATTGTGGGAACCGAACCACGGGATAAATCTAAGTGTCTTGCTTTGTGTTCATCGTTCTTATTCATCACAACAATCTAGGGTTTCAATCATTAGTGCTTACTTTACGTTGAATCATTAAATATAAGATTGAATTGTGATATACACTAGTCCATAACCTTGCAACACTTCATTTGACTGTATATTTCCGCTGGATACATCGAAGAATCAAATTAATCGATCAAACATAGTCAACCTAGTCAGTACACACTGAACTAGTCTGCACTTTACCAGACTAGTCCGATATCTCTGGTTTTGAACTGGTTGTTATGTGTTGCAGGTCCCGACAAATTTCAAAAAGGCCTATTCACCCCCCTCTAGGCCACATTCAATAAGGACTGCGTAAAGCAGCTTATGCACCTCAATGTATCTAGTCTTGGCGTCGTGGAGTACTTCACTGATGAAGTACACTAGCCGCTGGACAGTCCGGACCCTCCCGGAAGGGCCTGGAGCTTCTTCTTCATCAACCCGGACCTTCCCGAAGGGGTTCGGAGCTTCTTCTTGAGCTTTCTGGACCCTCCCGGAGGGGGTCCGAATCTTGTTCTTGTTCGAGCCGGACCTTCCCAGAGGGGTCCGAATCTTCTAATTCAGCCGTGAGAACTCCCTCAGATGAGAGAGGTTGATCCTCTGGTATCTCTCCTTGAGGATCCGCGCCTGGGGGCTGGGACCCAAACTCGCGTTCACATAGCTCTGGTCCCTCCGGGGGGGGGGGTCTGGATTCTTGAACTGGAAGTGGCTCCGGTCTTTCCGCGACCAGGACCATACTGACAACCTCCATAGTTGCCGAAATGTAAAGCAAAAGAGGCTCACCAGGGTTTGGAGCTACCAAGATTGGTAGTGTGTTGAGGAGCTACTTGAGCTCTTGGAACACCTTTTCTGCTTCTTCAGACTAATGGAATGGCCCGGACTTCCTCAAGAGTTTGAAGAAGGGAAGTGCCCGTTCTGCTAGTTGTAACACCCCAACCACTACGGGCCTGTCGATCGTTATTTCTAGTAGCTCTCTAGGATCACAGACTAGCCCCAGAGACCAACACTAGTCTTTTCTGCGCATTTTGTCCTCACTCGTGCGCACCCGGGAAGACTTCCTAGTCGGCCGCCCATTCGTAAATTGCTCCTGGCCAATCACGCTTAACCTCGGAGTTCTTTGCAGGTGGGCTCCCGAAAAAGAAGGTATACCTTGGTGATATGAGTATTCTATCAATCCTATTAAGCCTTGAGCCAGAATGTCACAATCCACCCCCCTTAGAATACTGACGTCCTCATTGGTCAACTCCTAAGCCAGGAACTTTCCCTCTTGGCCACGTCCATACGTTCAGTACTGGCATAATCACCACCGTGTCCCTCCTAGAGGACCCAAACGTCATGCGTACGTACCCACGTCCCGACCCGTACGCACCCGTGAACAGCGAGAGTCGGCTCTGATACCATTCTGTAACACCCCAGCCACTACGGGCCTGGCATTCGTTACTTCTAGCAGCTCTCTAGGATCACAGACTAGCCCCACAGACCAACACTAGTCTTTTCTACGCATTTTGTCCTCACTCGTGCGCACCCGAGAAGACTTCCCGGTTGGTCACCCATCCGTAAATTGTTCCAGGCCAAGCACGCTTAACCTCAGAGTTCTTTGTAGGTGGGCTCCCAAAAAAGAAGGTATACCTTGGTGGTATGAGTATTCTATCAATCCTATTAAGCTGTGAGCCAGAATGTCACACCAGTGTGGAGATAAACCAGCTGAGTGCAGCTAGACATCCAGTTAGTTTCTGGATGTCCTTGATGCGGGCTGGGGGCCGCATGTATTCAATAGCATTGATCTTCGCCGGGTTTGTCTCAATTCCTTGGTGAGTTACCAAGAATCCGAGAAGCTTCCCGGAGCTAACCCCGAAGACACATTTGTTAGAATTAAGCTTGGTGCGCTTGATGCGCAGCTTGTCAAAGATGGCTTGTAGGTTTGATGAGTAGGTTTAGGCCCGATCTTCCGAAAGGTATGTCGATTGGGGTGGAGAACTCGACGTTGATGATCCGCGGCACTCGAGCGGTTCGAGTACCCCTGCAATCACTACACCACGGCTCCGTTGGTTATCAACCGTGCTGCACACGCTTGAGCTCGCCAAGAAGGCTAATCCCTGCAAGTGCAATCGAGAACACGAGCAAGAACGTAGAAGACACGATCGGAAATCGCGAAATTTGGGTCTCACAAACTGTAGAACGGCGATATTATTGATCTAAGCAAAACCCACCAAATATGACCGGAGGCTGCAGTATTTATAGGCTAGGGTTCGACCAAAACACGATTAGACGCGTCCCTAATGGACTCTTACGGGATACAAGGCCCAAAGGCCCGATTCGGTGGCGCAGCACCGGACAGAAATCTGGACTCGATTTGTTTCGACGATTCCCAATGACTCCGGAGGAATTTTGAGGTGGGACCAGAACCATTGGAAAGTTTATCTTCTCCTCTTTCCGTGCATATGTTGAACGTCGAAAATGGAGTCCGTATGCCTCCTGGGCGTCTGTTTTAAGGTGGACTGCTCCTGGACTCCGAGTTGAACTCGAGTCCGAGTTGTAAACTGTTTCCATCTACTTGTGGACGTCCCAGGTGGTTCTCCACGCTCCCAAGGCCTCCTTCCTTCACTTGTTGATCTTTTCCATTATTCCTAATAACAATTAAATCATCACATAGCAATCTATTCTCAAACTCACATGTAAAAGACGTTAAGAACGAATTCACCTGCTGATTTAATAACCGTGCCCGTGCTCTTGTGATTGGTCCTTGCAGTTCAATGCGCGTCTCTGCTGTTGTGATGTCCTCATCATCCTCTCCCTCTTGAATTGGAGTCGTCCTCGACTCAAGTTCATCTTATTCTCCCAAGTACGGTCGCAAATCTGAAATGTTAAATGTAGGACTAACCCCAAAATCGGGAGGCAATTCAAGCTTATATGCATTATCATTAATCTTTTCAACAATCTTAAAAGGACCAGCAGCTCGTGGCATAAGTTTAGATTTTCTCAAGTCGGGAAATCGCTCTTTTCTCAAATGTAACCACACCAAATCGCCCGGTTCAAGTTTTACTTCTTTTCTACCTTTACTACCTGCAATCCTATACTTCTCATTCATCATTTCAATATTTTTCTTTGTAGTTTCATGCATCTTAAGAATGAATTCAGATCGTTGTGTAGCATCCAAATTTATAGTTTCAGAAGGAGGCAATGGTAGTAAATCAATAGGAGCACGGGGATTGAAACCATACACTACCTGGAATGGACTTACCTTTGTCGTGGAGTGAACGGATCTGTTGTAAGCAAATTCTATATGTGGTAAACACTCCTCCCACAACTTCAAATTTGTTTTCAAAACAGCCCGTAACATAGTGGATAAAGTACGATTAACTACCTCGGTCTGTCCATCCGTTTGTGGGTGACATGTAGTTGAAAACAGCAACTTGGTTCCCAATTTATACCACAAAGTTCTCCAAAAATGACTTAAAAATTTTGCATCACGATCAGAAACAATGGTATTTGGCACACCATGTAAACGAACAATTTCCGTCATAAATAAATCAGCAATGTGTGAGGCATTATCATTCTTATGACAAGGTATAAAGTGTGCCATTTTGGAAAAACGATCAACAACTACAAAAATACTATCCCTCCCCCTCTTAGTCCTAGGCAATCCCAAAACAAAGTCCATAGAAATATCCTCCCAAGGTACACTAGGAACAGGAAGAGGCATATAAAGACCATGTGGGTTAAGACGAGACTTAGCTTTGTTGCAAGTAGTGCATCGTGACACGTAGCGCTCGACATCACGCCTCATCTTTGGCCAAAAGAAGTGTGTGGACAGCACGTCTTCAGTTTTCTTCACTCCAAAATGTCCCATCAAACCTCCTCCATGTGCTTCCTGCAAAAGCAATAGACGAACGGAGCTAGCTGGAACACATAGCTTGTTAGCACGATAGAGGAGACCCTCTCGCAGCACATATTTATTCCAAGTTCTTCCTTCTCTACAATTTTCAAAAGCAACTTTGAAGTCCAAATCAGTAAGATATAATGCTTTAATTGTTTCCAAACCAAAGATTTTATGATCAAGTTGGGACAGCATGGTATAACGCCTAGATAATGCATCGGCAATGATATTTTCCTTCCCTTTCTTATGCTTAATGATGTATGGAAACGACTCTATGAACTCAATCCATTTAGCATGTCGTTTATTCAGATTGGTTTGACACTTAAGATACTTCAATGATTCATGATCGGAATGTATGACAAACTCCTTAGACCAAAGATAATGTTGCCAAGTTTGTAATACATGGACTAAGGCATACAATTCCTTATCATAAGTGGAGTAATTCAGAGAAGGACCATGAAGTTTTTCACTAAAGAAAGCAACGGGTTTACCTCCTTGTATGAGAACGCCTCCAATACCAATGCCGCTTGCATCGCATTCTAGCTCAAAGGTCTTGTCAAAATCAGGAAGTTGTAGTAATGGTGCTTGTGTAAGCTTGGATTTGAGAGCATCAAAAGCTTGTTGCTGCTGTTCGTCCCATCGAAATGGAACTCCCTTCTTCGTTAGCTCATGTAGAGGTGCTGCAATGGTGCTGAAATCCCGCACAAAGCGCCGATAAAATCCTGCAAGACCAAGAAAACTACGAACCTGTGTGACGGTAGTTGGGGCTGGCCAGCTGGTGATTGCTTCAATTTTTGCCTCATCCATCTCAATTCCCTGCGAGGAAACGACATAGCCAAGAAACGAGACTCGATTGGTGCAAAAAACGCACTTTTCGAGGTTACCAAACAAACGTGCATCTCTCAAAACAGTAAAAATAGCACGTAAATGATCAAGATGTTCATCATATGACTTGCTGTAAATGAGGATATCATCGAAGTAAACCACCACAAATTGTCCAATGAAAGCACGTAAAACCTCGTTCATTAATCGCATAAAGGTGCTGGGTGCATTAGTTAAACCAAAAGGCATGACTAACCACTCATAAAGTCCAAACTTGGTTTTAAATGCAGTTTTCCATTCATCTCCTAGTGCCATTCTAATTTGGTGGTAACCACTACGCAAGTCAATTTTTGTGAAGATGATAGCACCGCTCAATTCATCAAGCATGTCATCTAATCGAGGAATAGGATAACGATATCGAATGGTGATGTTATTAATCGCTCGACAATCAACACACATGCGCCAACTACCATCTTTCTTAGGAACCAAAAGAACAGGAACGGAACAAGGGCTAAGGCTTTCACGAATGTACCCGCGGTCCAAAAGATCTTGGACTTGTCGCTGAATTTCCTTAGTTTCTTGTGGATTCGCCCTGTATGCTGTACGATTTGGCAAACTTGCTCCTGGAATCAAATCGATCTTGTGTTCAATGCCTCTCATCGGTGGTAAACCAGGGGGTATCTCGGAGGGAAACACATCCTCAAACTCCTGCAAAAGGTTAGCAACAGCAGGGGGCAATGCAATAGACAATTCATGAAGTGAAAACATGGCTTCTTTGCAAACTAAAGCATAGCACATCCCCTTAGCATCGAATAAATCAGCAAGTTCAGATTTAGTTGCGAGCAATGATGGTGATTTTAACTTAATAACTTGCTGTTTTTCAGATTCTAATTTAGTTGCTTTGCCCTCACGAATTTTACTCTTCTCAAAATGCACAATTTCAGCAGGAGTCATGGGGAGCAAAGTGATTTTCTTTCCCTTATGCATGAGAGTATATTTATTGGTTCTACCATGATGAATAGCATCTGTATCAAATTCCCAAGGACGACCCAATAAAAGAGAATAAGCATCCATAGGAACAACATCAAAATCAGCAAAATCATGGTATGAACCAATTGAAAAATGGATTCTCGCTGTTTGTGTTACCCGAACCTTACCGCTGTTGTTGAACCATTGAATGTGGTACGGATGAGGGTGTGCTCTTGTTGTCAAACCGAGTTTCTTGACGACGTCAGTGTTTACCAAGTTATTGCAGCTACCTCCATCAATTATAGTGTGTACACGGCAGTCCTTGACGACGAGAAACATGTGGAAGAGGTTGTGTCGTTGTAGCTTGTCGTCGGTCTCCACTTTGGAGCTCAAGGCACGCTGCACAATGATGCTCCTATAGTTCTCCGTCGCTGCTGTACCAAGTACCTCTTCTTCGGTGTGTTCGTCATTTGGATCTGTAAAGTCAGTAGCAAGAGAATATTCATCTTCAACATCCGAAGTACTATCATACCCGCCATCGTGGCGTGCTATGTATGCTCGTTTGCTCGGGCAATCTCTCATCATATGACCAAGTCCCTGGCAGCGGTGACACTTAATGTCGGAAGTACGACCCGTAGAAGGAGTGGACGACGAAGGCTTGAATGATGTCGCCTTGCTGCCTTCCGGCACGCGAGAAGGTGGAGTAGCAGGTATAGTTCGTTGGCCGCCATTGGGTGGTGTAGTCGCTGCACGGGGGGCCGAAGATGGTGCTGTTTTGGATGGTGTAGTTGCTGCACGCGGCGTGAAGTTGCTCCTCGTGCGTTGTTGCTGTTGTTGTCGGCCCTGCAATTCTTTTTCTGCCAACATAGCAAGCTGAAACAATCTGTTAACAGTATCATATTCTTTGTAATCAACAATGTCCTGAATTTCACGCCTCAACCCCCCATAAAAATGAGCTATTTTATCATCCATGTCCTCTACTACCCCACAACGCAGCATACCCTTTTGTAACTCTTGATAAAACTCCTCTACGGACATGTTACCTTGGTCTAAACGCTGCAATTTTTTGCGAAGGTCCCGCTGAAAAGATGGAGGAACAAATCGAACATGCATAGCTTCCTTTAATCTATCCCATGTTGGAGGATCAGTTCTAGTTTTAACAAGTTCATTCCACCATATGATAGCAAAGTCCTTAAACTCACTAGTGGCTTGACGAACTCTATGTTGTTCAGGAACAAGATGGGAATTAAATTTTTGCTCTACTTTCATCTCCCAATCAAGATAAGCCTCAGCATCATAAGCACCAGAAAAAGAGGGTATAGTAAATTTCACTTTAGCAAAAGGATCATCAGGAGGGCGGTTATAATTGTTATGATTATTACCTCCCATACCTCGACGATAAAGTGGCAGTCTTGGCTGTTTACTGTGATCTTCCAGTTCATCATAAGCATTGTCTTCTTGTCTTCCAGCGAGAGGCAACCGAGCCTCAAAAGTATTCATCCGAAGAGCAAGGTCATCCAGTTTGCGAGTCAAGTTCGCCAATGACTCCTCCGTTGATGCGTTGTATTTGGCGAACATATCACGTAACTCAACATGTTGAACACATTCGTCATTATTTTCTTCTCCTGCCATTGTTAGTAGGTAACAAAAGACAACAAAAAAAATGTTATCCCTATCAACTACAGTGACAATGTGGAAGGTGGAAGAAAACAATCTCTCTCGCTCAAGCGTCTTACCACGCTCTTACAAGTGTTCTTACCGACACAACAGGTGGTGTGGACGGTGAGATGAACCAATGAAGCGTGGGGTGATTGCAAAGGTACCTGTTATGCTCAAGAGAAAGGTGGAGCTTGGATGGCACAATATGGTGGCTAATAAGCAGAAAAATCGTTAACAGCTAAACAAAGTTGAATAAGTATTCAATGTAGGAAACTGTTGCTGGTCAACTGAGTGCCCTAGAGCCTAGCACAACACAAGGAAGTATCAAGGCAAAAGAAAGACAGAATGATATAACCAAACAAACAGCACCAAGTGGTATAGGCCAATTGCTTTAATATGCGTGCTCTTCACTATTTTTTTTCTTTTTTGTAATATTTTTTTGATATTTTTTCTTTACTCAGTAGCACAAATATAGGAAGCACACAAGTTTGCAGCTCAATTGGATGTAATATGCGGCCTATAGAAAATCAAGAAGGTTCTTTAAAATTCGTGCTGAAACTTCGGAGGCCGGATAGCCTATCTTCCGAGGGGAATTTGGGCAATCTAATTTCTCCAAACGCGGCTATGCGGCGGAAAATCAGATGCGAAATTTCGCGTAGATGAATTTGAAAAAAAAATCGCCCGATTTCGAGTTCGTATGCGAAAGTTATGGCCGTTTTAAGGTAGGCTGTCCGAGTTACGTTTTTTTGGATGTTGATTCCAACTCGGTTTGAGAACAGAACTCGCAAACGGATACGAAAACGATCGGGAATTTGCACAGCAACTAATGGGGTGGTGTGTGATGATTCAAGGATGAATGGCACAAAGATTTGTCACCTAATCTAGGGCTGGCGATGCGGGAGTTCACGCAAGGCGGCTAGCTAGGGCAAACCGATGAACGTGGCGGATCGGTTTGTTATTTAGGGATTGTGGAATAGGTGTCGAATAGCAAGAAAACAAGGACGAAACACGATAACTAGGACCAAAAAACACAAAGCTAAACCAGCAACAAGACTCAACCACACGAATGCAAACTCAACAATGCAAACTGAAAAACGAAACTGCAGGCACTATAGTCTGGGAAGCGGTAAAAACGATCTAATTTTTTTTTGTGTCTTTTTTTGTGGACTCTAGGTACGAAACAAAATCGATCTAATGGAAGGAAGGAAAACAAAGATACCTCACGGGCAACCTGGAAATCTGATACCAATTGATGAGTAGGTTTAGGCCCGATCTTCCGAAAGGTATGTCGATTGGGGTGGAGAACTCGACGTTGATGATCCGTGGCACTCGAGCGGTTCGAGTACCCCTGCAATCACTACACCACGGCTCTGTTGGTTATCAACCGTGCTGCACACGTTTGACCTCGCCAAGAAGGCTAATCCCTGCAAGTGCAATCGAGAACACGAGCAAGAACGTAGAAGACACGATCGGAAATCGCGAAATTGGGGTCTCACAAACCGTAGAACGGCGATATTATTGATCTAAGCAAAACCCACCAAATATGACCGGCGGCTGCAGTATTTATAGGCTAGGGTTCGACCAAAACACGATTAGACGCGTCCCTAATGGACTCTTACGGGATACAAGGCCCAAAGGCCCGATTCGATGGCGCAGTACCGGACAGAAATCTGGACTCGACTTGTTTCGACGATTCCCAATGACTCCGGAGGAATTTTGAGGTGGGACCAGAACCATTGGAAAGTTTATCTTCTTCCCTTTCCGTGCATATGTAGAACGTCGAAAATGGAGTTCGTATGCCTCCTGGGCATCTGTTTTAAGGTGGACTGCTCCTGGACTCCGAGTTGAACTCGAGTCCGAGTTGTAAACTGTTTCCATCTACTTGTGGACGTCCCAGGTGGTTCTCCACGCTCCCAAGGCCTCCTTCCTTCACTTGTTGATCTTTTCCATTATTCCTAATAACAATTAAATCATCACATAGCAATCTATTCTCAAACTCACATGTAAAAGACGTTAAGAACGAATTCACCTGCTGATTTAATAACCGTGCCCGTGCTCTTGTGATTGGTCCTTGCAGTTCAATGTGCGTCTCTGCTGTTGTGATGTCCTCATCAAGGTTGTCAAGGAGTGACTCCTTGTTCTTCACCTTCACGACGATGTCATCGATATATACCTCCACCAAGTCCCTGATGAGCTCTCCAAATGTTTTGTGCATAGGCCGCATAAAAGTTGAAGCGACGTTTTTGAGATCGAATGGCATGAAAATATAACAATACAATCCATCTACTGTTATGAAGGCAATATGCTCTTCATCTTCCATAGACATTTGGATCTGATGGTAACCAGAATATGCATCTAGGAAACACAATAGCTCACACCCGAGGTGGAGTCCACTACCTGATCTATTCTTGGTAGTGGAAATGGATCTTTTGTACATGCCTTATTCAAGGTGGTGTAGTCGATACACATCCGAAGTTTCCCGCCGGCCTTAGGCACAACGACTGGGTTTGCCAGCCATCGTGGATGATGAACCTCCCAGATGAAACCAGCTTTGAGCAGCTTCTTGATTTCTTGTCTGATGAAGTTCTGCCGCTCAACTAATTGCTTCCGGGGCTTCTGGTGTACTGGCCATGTGTTGGGATAAATCTTCAGGATGTGCTCAATCACATCCCTAGGGATCCCAGACATTTCTGACGGTTGCCAGGCAAACACGTCAATATTCGTCCGGAGGAAAGTGATGAGCGCGTGTTCCTATTTGTTGTCCAGTCCTCCCGATACCTGGGTGGTCTGGGCAGCGTTGGAACCAATCTGGATGACTTTGATGGGAATGTCGGTGTTGCCGCTTGGCTGCACGCGTGGTGCAGAGGTTGAGGCTCGGTGACAAGTGCTCGAAGGTTGAGCAGCTAGCTCCTTGTCAGATGCTTCCTCATGCGCTGTTATAAGCGCATGGAGTTCTTCTAGTGCAGTAACTCCTTTAGTGCGATTCCCGCGGATCCGAAGAACTCCTAAAGGTGTTGGCATCTTCAACACCAGGTAGCCATAGTGGGCTGCGACCATGAACCTGTACAGGGCTAGCCTGCCTAGGATGGCGTTGAAGGGTAAGCTGATGTGCGCCATATTGAAGACCAGCTTCTCGGTCCTGTAGTTCTCTTGACTCTCGAAGGTCATCGGGAGAGTGATCGAACCAAAAGGACTGATGGCCCCCGGACCTACCCCGAAGAATGGACATGAGGGGCGAATGCCTGAGAGTCAGAGCTAGATCTTCAGGAACGCTTCGTAGCTAAGGAGGTTGAGCGCCGAACCTCCATCCACCAAGACATGGTAGAGCTGGACATTATTGATGGTAGGAGACAACATCAATGACATTTGTCCAACCCTGATCATGTTTCTTGGACAGTCTGTAGCATCAAAAGTGATGGGAGTGTCCATCCACTTCCGATGGGGCTCTGCCTTGGCAGTAGGAGTTGTGGCGGCCATCTCCCAACGCATTATCTTGAGGACGCGACAGGAGGTGATATCCCAGGACCCTCCATATATGTCACTGAGGGTCTTCCGACGCTCGTTGTTAAAGATGTATGAATTGTCGTCGACAGTGTTATACACAGCCTTCAGGACCTTCTTGGAGTCTTGGAAGCCTAGCTCCAGATCGGCTGGAGCTTTGTCGACTTTCTGATTTCCTTCTCGCTGGCAGAAAGGAGCTTCTTCTCGGCGCTTGTTGAAGTGCTTAACAAGGTGTTGGACCTCTCGGCAATCTTCAAGATTGTGACTGTCTGTCTTGTGGATCGGCACCACATCTTCGGACCGCCATCGTGTTGAGACGAAGGTCGATGTCGTTTTTTGGGGTGTGGCCCCCGGCCACCCGGAGCTGCAGCTGCTGCAGCAGTAGGTGTGCTGGTCGACAACTTCTTCTTGCTGTTGGACTTTTTCTTCTTTTTTCCACCACCGGAGGTAGTTGCTTCAGCCTTGGAGGACTTTTTGCTAGCCTTTGAAGCTTCCTTGGAATGCATTTCATGGCCCTCCGCAACCCTAGCGCATTTGTCAGCCAAGCTGAAGAGTTCCGTGACACTGGTGAGTTCTTTGTCGCTAGCTTCTCCAACATCTTCTTGTCTCGTACACCCTATCGAAAAGGCACAATGACAGATGCGTTGGAGATGGAAGGGATTGTATTCCGTACCTAGGAAAACCACTGGATGAATGATCGCAGCGAATCCCTTGATTTCTGTTGCACGACAAACAGATCCAATTCTGTGCTAGGTTGGGTGTAGGAGCTCCCAAAGATGGCGGTGAACTGGTGGTAGAGCTCCGCCCAACTATTGATGGAGTCAGGCGGGAGACTCATGAACCAGGACCTGGCTGTCCCAATTAGAGCCATAGGAAAGTTGTTGGCCATCACGGCCTCATTGCCACCCACTACGAGGATGGCAGTGGAGTATATCTGGAGGAATTCAACGGGGTTGACAGTTCCATCGTATTTTCCTGCAGATGAGGCTGAAACTTCTGCGGCCATTGGACCATGTGTAGGTGCATGGCCAAGGCTGAGCAGCCGCCCCCACTCTCAATGGAGAAGGGTTTTCCCGAGCCTCTCACCTCTCGCGAGCGCGCTCGATATGGACACGACCATCCCGCTTCCTGTATCATCGGTCAAGCTCTGACCGAAGATTGTGCATCGAAAGTCTCAACGCAGTGTGAGTAAGACGTGCCCCGTAGGGCAGCAATGTCACTTGTTGGAACACAACACGTCTACTGTGCTGTGATACGTGAGGACTAAGTCTTCCAGACAAGGTCCTACGCTGAGAAGGTGCCTGCCCAGAAGGAGGGGGAGCTTGGTTGCTGATGGCATCGGCTGCGGCTGCAACCAGATCTTGCACATTAGCGCGCCACTACACCATCGCACCCTGAGGTGCTCTAGGTGCCAGTGGGTGCTCAAGAAGAGTATGTGCAATGTTGATCGTGTTCTCCGAGTTGTTGTGCGTCAATGCAGTAACCAACGCGAAGACAACGTCCTTTTGTCCGACATTGATTGCCAGAGCAGGTGGTGGTGGTGGAGGTGCAACAACACTCGTCAGGACAACAGCACCGACTGACTGTTGAATGTTGGAGGGATTCTCTCGGTCAAGCTGTCCGGCGTTGCCGTTGGACGATGCTACTGTAGATTTCACCATCTCAAAATCTCAGGCGCCCCTACCTGGCGCGCCAAATGTCGAAGTGTAGACTAAGAACTTCCCTCGGTACTACTAAAATGTAGTCTGCAAACGTTCGTATTCGGTTTGGGCGTGCAAATATTAAGAACGAGATGGAGACATAGGGAGTTTTACGTGGTTCGGGCTGCCTGAGCGTAATACCCTACTCCACGGGGTGTTTGTTAATGTATGAGTATGTGGTGGCTTGTGTGCATATGAGCTTAGTCATCTAATCTCGTGCGGCGCAACCCTTTTATAGTCTAAGGATTGGTCGTTACATCAGACTGGCCCGACATGTGGCCCTGGCGGTAATTAATTTCCTAATACATGCTCTGCATGTATTAAGCGCAATTAATAGTGTGATAACGCGCCTTAATGGTGATGTTACCGGTATTAAGAGTCCTTTGATCGTGTGTCATTAATATGACATTAATGACACATAATCAGGTCTTGTAACTGTAGCTTGAACTGCCCCTTGAATGTCCGTGCCGTTGGAGATCTGCCAGTCTTCCTGTTGCTGTCTTAGGTCCACAGGCTCGACACGTGGCGGATCTGGAGCTTCCCATCGTGGGGAGGCAAGTTCGGAGCCATTATACACGTGGTAGCACCGAAGCTTCCCTCCGCTGACCGGCACAACCCTCTAGTATAAGGTTTAGGGAAGCTCTGGTGCTACCACGTGTAAGACCGACACATAATCAAAAGAGAATCCAACTCGTGTTTATCGGTTTAGTCCACATGCTGACCGACACAGTGCTATCACCATGTCTTTTCATCTCTAGGGTTCCTCTATGCGTTCATAAATAGTTGGGAGCTTGCCGCATGACAATAAGACGTGTAATAGACCAGACGATCGAGTTTGGAGCCATAGAGACTCTCCTTGTGTAGTTGATCTCTATTTTATTATGTTCAAGTCCACTTTGACATTGAGGAATACCTCCAAAGATGATCTTATCTTGTTTACATTAAAGTTCTATTGATTGTGAGTTGTTTTTTGAACAGAAAGATAAAATGGTTGAGGTAACCAGTTACAATGACCCAATAGACATACACTACTAGGACAACATTATAGCCGATCATTACCATCTAACAAGCTAAGAAAAATGACTTTGCCCCTATAAGAACTGTAGGAAGGATCCACACAAACTATATATAATTCAGCAACCTAATCTAGAAAGTTTAGGCAATGGTGACACCTGAAACAAAGAAGCTTCCAAGATCATCGGATCCCACCCATAAGTTGAATGCTCATCGACCATTCAATGTACCATCTTAACATTACTGGCCTCACGGGGGACTTCAAATCCTTCTTTATGCTACTTGAAGACCTTGTGAAGCGCTCTCTGTCCATGTGGATGACCATACACTTAACTCGAACCGACGATGACGAAGAGGCGGAGTTAGCAATAAGAGAAGCCACCACCAAGCAGAGGAGGCAATCAACACCATGACACTCTATTTCTCGGAGTTGGAATGATGTTGATTTCCTCTTGAATCCTCGAGGAGCTTCATGAGAGATCAGGGTCAAGAAGAAGAAGAAGAAGAAGAAGAAGAAGAAGAAGAAGAAAATGGGGAGTAGTCAAAGAGATTATGATAGACTAAACATTCATACTAACTATCTTCTATGAAGAACGATATTGCGCTCAATGCTACCAAGAAGACCAAGGACAAAGAAGTGCAAGAAGCTAGTGAGAGCGAAGATAGTGATGATGATAGCTCTAGGATGGATGAAGAATATTTGACCCTTTTTATTATAAGATTCAAGAGAGTGATGAGGAAAAAACAAGCCAACCATGATAACAAAGGCAAGGAAAAGTCAAAATAAAGAACCAAGATAACTTGCTATAATTGTGGCAAGTACGGGCATATCATTGTGAATTGCCTATATGCGAAGGAAGATGAGGATGATGATGATAAGAAGAATAAGAAGGTAAATCGTTAAGAGAAGAAAATGTTTAAGAAGAAGAAAGTCTTCGGAGAAGCCTACATTCAGAAGAAGTGGAACTAAAATGATGAGTCCTCCTCCTCCAATGATGAAAGGGTGGCAAATGTTGCCATCAACAAGTCTACAACAAAGAAGTCACTCTTGCCAAATAAGAGTGATTGGAGGAGCACAGAGCATACTTACATCATGGCAAAGGAAGGAAAGCGCAAGTTTAAATCTAAACCCTCCTCTAATTTAAGTTCTCATAATGATGATGACTTTGATAGCAATGGTAAAAATGGATTTATGTTTGAGGGTATGAATAAAAGGACTATTGCTAAAATGAAAGGTTTAACGGAACAAGTACTTGAAAAGGAGGAACTTGTCAATGGTAAAAAAGACTTGCTCATCATTCAAAAGGAGAGAAACCTTGAAGTTGAGAAGCTCCTAGAGCTTGAGAGGGAGAAGAGTGTTGACTCATGCTACGTTACATTAATAAAAAATTCATGGCAATGGTGCCAGAAGTAATGAATACTTTACTAATGCACTTGGGGTCATTTTAGTATTTTCTATGACCACAAATAATATCCGCAAGTGCATAGAAAATAACGTTGTAGCATTTCACCGATGAGTATTCTTAAGGGTATTATATTTGTTCCAAAGGAAGGTTTGAAGTAAGACATGACTACACCTATGGGTAATATAGAGTTTTCATCATAGGTACTGAACTAGGATGGTAAATGATGGTAATAGGAGTAGTATGACACACACTTAAGCACCTACTCTTATTAACATAATTTTGTCCTAATGAGAGTTAGACTAAGAGGGTGTCATTCCTCATGTTCTTCTCATATATATATGCATAGCCTAATAGTATAGATGTTGTCGAAGTGTTAATGCGACACTTCCCTCGGATCTGCTAAGGAGCAGACCGCGGAGGTTCTTGTTCGGCGGGGCTTAGGCCTCAATTGAGTGTTTACACGTATGAGAGTGTATGAGATGGTGGTTTTTATGTGGTTCGGGCTGCAAGGAGCGTAACACCCTACTCCATAGTGGATTGTATTGCTAGTGTGTGTGTGAATGCGTGTGTGTATTGGGGATTAGATTATGGCTTTTTGTAATGGTGGCGGTGTGGTCCTTTTATAGACATGGCTAGGCACCTTACAAGTGGGGTCTGGGGCCCGACAGGTGGTCCCAGTGCGATCTTATCCTAAAGATCTAGGGCTTCTTGCATAAGCTTTCTCTGACCATGGTTTTGAAGAATCGTCGTCTTGCCACCTGAGTCGCCAGTGTCCCATTCGCCGTTGCTAACAATGGCAGGGGATTTCCCGTCCAACTGTCTATGTCGCCGTAAGCTACCCACTTGGAGGAGTGGGATAGGACAATGGCGTCTTCACTGCGATGCGATTGATCATAGCGGTACCTGACATTAGGCATGCGACGCGCCATGCATCTGCGGAAGCTGGGTATCTTCAATGCTTAATAGGGACAAGGTGCATCACCCCCTTTACCCCCGCAACTCTCCGTCCAGGGCAAGTGGCTGTACTACGTGGCAGCACGGGATCTCATCTCCGCGAAGGAGGTTGGGTCCCATCTTATGGACCACGTGGCAGCTCGGGAGCTCACCTCCGCGGAGGAGGTCAGTTCCCATCTTACGGACCACGTGGCAGCCCCATAGCCCATTCCTGAGTAGAGCGGAGACTCTAAGGCTGCAGGACACGTGGCAGCACCAGAGCCCATTCCTGAGTAGAGCGGTGACTCTAAGGCTGCGGGACACGTGGCAGCACCAGAGCCTACCTATATGGGAGGTGGCCTGTCTAATGCCTCAGACCACGTGGCAGCACTGGAGCCCTATCTCACGGGGGAAAGGGATCCTTACCTGCTGGACACGTGGCTACTTGGGAGCTTGTCTCCAAGGGGGAGCTGAACTCTTCTTCAGGGTCTCTTGTGGGTACCCCGGACCCCGCATCTGAGGCAGATGGGTCCGGGCCTTCTGAACACGTGGCGCCTCTGTGCCCTGCCTCTGCTGGAAGGCGCGGCACCTAGGCGGCTCTAGCTTGTGCGCATGGGTACCCGGTATGCCGGGTACCGATAGTGGCCCCTGTGTCCACCCTGGGGGGAGGTGACAAGCCCGAGGGTGGATCCCTATCCTTGCTTTCCCACGCTACCTTTTAATTTTGTCTTGATCAGCCAAAGCGGTGTGTGCCTCTGCCATCGTGGCCACGCATCCCTCTCTGGTTGAGGGCTCACGGTGACGGGATCTTTGCTTGATGCCGTTTCTTTAATGCGACGGTTCACAATGCGGCTGCTGCACTTCTGCTCCTTCAACTCTCGCCTTTATGGGAACCGCCAGATTGCCTTCTCGTGTTGATGCCCCTTCAAGTCGATCTCTCTGACAGGGGGCCTGGGCCCCGCTGTCAGGGACACTATGGGTTGAGCAGTGGGTTTTGACCCCAAGGAACCTGCTCGATGCGGTCGAACGCCTAATGGGGAGTTAAAAGGAAACCATTAGGGGCAAAGGTGGTTCTTCCTTACGCACTTCCCAACGTTCGAGTCTTCATCTTCCTCCTTGTGTGACTGCTCTCTTCCCACCTTCGTGGTTCTCGACACCTACCCCAATTGACTCAGCCTTGCCTCCTTCTCGCATAGTTGACGTAGCGCCTGTGAGGCACCTGTTCAACTGGGAGGGCGAGGCGCGGTGGGATCTGATCCGCCCGGTTATCCTGCCTCTGAAGTTGGGGGAGAAGGAAATCGTCCTCTTCTAGGCGTATGCGTACTCCGTGTTCGTTCCTCGCATTCCCTCCTTCTTGGTGACACTTCTGGAGGTCCTCACGCTCCAGCTTCACCACTTGTTGCCAAACTCTCTGGTGGCAGCGGTGGTGCTTGCACTTCTGCGAGATGTTCATCGGGGTGTTCCCGTCCGTGTTGGTGTTCTGGCAATTCTTTGTGCTGAGGTGGACCAGGAAGAAGAACAAAGCAAACTTCCTCGGCGAATACTGCTTCTAGCATTGAGACAACAACCCCTTCAAGTACATCACCCCGCTCTCTACAGCGAAGTGGGCCGACTGGAGGAAGGACTGGGTGATCATATAGGTTGATGCCCACGATCGCATGGTCATGCCCACCGAATGGCTGATCCTCAGGAAGGAGACTTGGGAGGAGCACCCGGAGTGGCAAGAGGACTACACCCCGGTGATGGAGAGAATCCAATTCTTGGCGGATCATGGCTTGTCGGAGTTGATGGTGATGGAAGACTTCATTCGCTGATGCCTGGTTCCCCTCCAACACCGTAGCCACCCTGCATGGCTTTACTTTGGGCCACATGATGGCACCCGACTGGTGCGGGGTCACGACACAGAGATGACACTGCAAGAGGTGCTCGACGCAATGTTCAAGGCATGCGATGACCTGCTATCGCATGATGTCTTCATCTTCCCGAGGTCTTTCTCACTACTTTGCACAGATTGGGACCTTCGGATGAAGATTCTGAAGGAGATGCCAAACCTGGACGCGCTCGGTCTTGCATCACGGCAGGTTGGTGACGAGAACTGTGGGCTGGCCATCATCGACCCTCCACAGGAGTCCACACCTCCTCTGTACTCCAAAGCTTCAAGGGCGGAGGACAAACCCTCTCTCGGAGGGAAGGGCAAGGCGCCGGTCCCTGACGCAAGCAAGGGGAAGGCACCGGTCCCTGACATGGGGAAGGGGAAGTCGCCGATGGCCGAGGTTGCGAAGGACAAATGCCCTCGTTCGCCGCCGAGGCCAACGTAACGGGCGGTCCCTACTCCGAGTCCTCGTCCGGTGGCCCCTCTTCGGCATCGGACGTTGGTGGTTCTTCGGCCTGGCGAGCGACGACTCTGCAATCACGTGAGGTCGGCACACCTGCGAGCCTCCCTACCACTGGTGCGGTCCAAGGTGCCGGAGAGGGCTCCGGGAGCGCTACGCTAGTAGAGCCCCAGGCCAAGAGACCTCGGGCTGACGTCGACGGCAGCTCAAGGGGAGGCTCCGGGCGTGGCACCATCGAAGTTGGAGAGGGCATGCCGATGCAGAGTGGCAGCATCGCCGGTGGTTCCAGTGGATGTCCAGTTGGATCGACCATGCCCGCGGCATCAACAGTAGAGACCGCAGCTTTGGGGCCGCCGAAAGTCGAGGTCTGCTGGAGTTTCGGGGACATCGGTAAGGCATCCCTTCCATAGCTTGCGTCGTCATCCTGTCTGCTTTAGTTGATAGATCTGTCCTTGATTTTGATTTGCAGGGCCACGTTAGCTGTTGTGACGCTCTTAGTGCCGGGGTAGTATCCCGGAGCGATGCAAAGTCAACCCAGGAGGCTACGGCTGTACCGGCGGAGCAGACAACCAAGCCTTCTCAAGAGAGAACTTCTCCAGCGTCTTTACCCCATGTGAGAAGTGAAGCATCTCCTATCATGCCGGAGGCACCTTCGGCCGTTGCGCCAGAGGTAATGTCGGAGCCGGCTGAGGGGGCTGAGGGCTTGGCCTCTGCTGTTGCTGATCAGGCACGCAGCTGCTTGGGCAATGGTGATGCTGCCACTTTGGGTAGCACCACAACTACTGCTCAGTCTTTAGGGATAAGGTCTCTGGTACTAGTGGCCTCGCCTTCACCGCCACGGGAGGAAAATGTCCCTGAGATGCTCGCCGGGCAGCCTTCCATAACTTCGGCGCAGCCAGAGCACCTCTCTAACATCATGGACTCGACGTAATCCAGCATCCTTCTAGTGCAATCCAACATCTGTCGGGCACAGGGGGCTCTCGCCGCGGAATGGTAGAAGCTACATGCTGAGGGCAAGTGCCTTTTGGGAGGACCTTTTGAGGTCCAGGATCACCGAGGCGAAGTACCAGAAGGAGAGCAAGGAGCTAGATCTTAGGCACCGCTTGGCAAAGGCCATGGACACAATGTCCCAGAAGATTCTGGCCGACACCAAGGTAGCCAATGACACAGCTGACGCCTGCCTGCACGCCCTTGAAGAGGGTCGAGAGGCCCTGGGTCGCCGCGAAGCTGCTATTGCTGAGCGGGAGACTACTATCGCCGAACAAGAGGTGGCGGCCCAGGCGATGATGGCTCAGGTTGAGACAGATTGGGATAGGCTGCAGTCCCTCCTTGAAGATCTTGAGCTCCGAGAGATCGACTTAGCGCGGGATCGGGTTCATCACTTAGCCGAGCATTAGGAACTTCTCCTGCGTGATCTCAACATCCAAGCCAGGGAGCACACGATGGAGCACCGCGTCCGGGAGTTTGATCTGTAGGAGCGTCAGTTGGCTTAGCGGCTGGAAGCTAAGGGTAGGGCAGTGGCGAAGACGGTGGCATCCCATGTCCTGGTGTGCTACCAGAGCCGGTACCCTGACCTGCCACTGGAGCCAATTTTTGAAGGTCTCATTGAAGAGCGCGAGGAGATGGCAGCGGCAGAGGTCAAGAATGCCGCCAAACATGCCGTCGTGCAATTTGCCAAGGGTGGAGAATAGCAGCCCGTCTTTGTATTCGGGGTTCGCCCCTTTGTAAATATTCTTCAATGAATTTGACTTTGTGTTTGTTTGGCTTGTCTTGTGCTTCTCAACTTGTTACCTCAAGTCCTTAGCTGCGTAAGGTCTTGAAGAGCTTTTCTTGATGTCATTAGCTTTTGAGGAACCAACATTTGCACAGTTGACATGGTCGATTTGTCGTTAGTTGACGTCCTGCCTATGGAACCCCCTTAGAGGCCCCTTGTTAGGCGTGGCCAAGTTGCTGGGTACGCCTACCACTTGAGCGCAGGATGTCTTCGACTGGCCCCCAGCGGAGCGGGGGAGCATGAGTGGTTGACCTCAGTGTGGTCCTTCCAAGGGCCCACATTGTCGTAGAGACATCGACGGCAGGCCCCCTGAGAGGTGCCAGAGATGGATGCTTCGGCGTCGCCCGCCATCGTCGTAGAGACGTCTGCGGCAGGCCCCCTGGGAGGTGATGGAGGTGGGTGCTGTGGCATCGCCCGCCATCGTCGTAGATTCGTCGACAGCAGGGCCCCTGGGACGTGCTGAAGCTGAATGTCCCAGCGTCATCCACCATCATCGAAGATTTGTCGATGGCAGGCCACTTAAGTGGTGCCGGAGCTGACTGCTCTGGCGTTGCCCACCACCGTTGTGGATTCGTCGGTGGTAGGCCCCCTGGGAGGTGTTGGAGATGGGTGCTCCAGCATCGCCCACCATCATTGTAGATTCGTCAACGATAGGCCCCCTGGGAGGTGCCGAAGCTTGATGATCTAGCGTTGTCCACCATCGTTGAAGATTCGTCGATGGTGGGCCTTTGTTGTACAGGTTATCACAAGAGAAACCTATTAGCACAAGAGCAAGGCAGGAGAGTGTACTCACTTATCCACTCTTGTTGTTGTCGTCAACATGCTAGGACGTCGGTGGCAGGCCCCCTGGGAGGTACCGAAGATGGGTGCTCTGGTGTCGCCCACCATCATCACAGATTCGTTGACGGTAGGCCCTCTGGGAGGTGCTGGAGCTGGATACTCTGGCGTCGTCCACCATCATCATAGGTTCATCGACGGTAGGCCCCCTGCGAGTGCCAGAGCTGGATGCTCCGGCATCGTCCACCATCGTTGAAGATTCATTAACGGCGGGCCCCTGGTGTACAAGCTATCATAAGAGAAACTTGTTAGCAACAAGAGTGAGGCAGGAGAGTGTACTCACTTATCCACACTTGTTGCTGTCATCAACATGCTGGGACGTTGGCGACAGGCCCCCTGGGAGGTGCTGGAGCTGGGTGCTCTGGCATCACCCACCATCGTCGCAGATTCGTCGATGGCAGGCCCCCTGGGAAGTGCCGGAGCTAGATGCTCTAGCATCGTACACCATCTTCGTAGGTTCACCAACGGCAGGCCCCTTGGGTGGTGCCAGAGCGGACTGCTCCGGCGTCGCCCACCATCATCGTAGGTTCTTGGCGGCATGCCCCCTTGGGAGGTGCTGGAGCTAGATGCTTTGGCGTCGTCCACCATCATCGAAGATTCGTCAACGGAGGGCCTTTATCCACGCTTGTTGCTATCATCAACATGCTGGGACGTCGGCGGCAGGCCCCTGGGAGGTGCTGGAGCTGGCACAAGAGAAACCTGTTAGCAACAAGAGCAAGGCATGAGAGTGTACTCACTTATCCATGCTTGTTGCTATTGTCGACATGCTGGGACCTCGATGACTTGGGTGGTGCCGAAGCTAGCTGTCCTGCACATGCTAAAGGATGCACTAGTTTGCTCGTCGGTCTTACCTATCTCTCTTCCTTAGCTTTGTCATGTCTTACTGTCCTAAGTTGACACACGGGGCTTGGGTAATTCAATGCTTTAGTGCCAAATGCTGCAATCCTTCTGACCCCTCAGTACTCGGCCATGACGCTGAGAGGCAGGATGTGCGTGCTTAGGGTACAGAACCAGGCTAAGTAGTTCACACACCCTGGACCTCCGGCTTGGCCTAGTCCTTACCTGGGGGGCCATCCGGCTTCACAGAACTCCAAGGATGAGGGCAGCCGTGAGAGCCCTTCACACATCGTAGGTACCTCAAGCAAGCGCGCCTGCAGTAGGATTGCACAACTCTAGCAAGGGTGAGAGATACAGAGTGTTCAACCGTGTACATGAAAGTAATATACAGTAAATGAGTCCAACATGGTTGATCATAAAATTAGCGCATAACTTAAATAACATTGTTTAGGGAAACATAAAGTAAGACAGTGATTCTTTTATATCAGTATTCATAGGAGGAGACACAATTTTACAAAAGAGGGCAACTTCTTGCTTCCGGATGTTGAGGCAGGGTACACATGCTTAGGGTTCCGAACCAAGCTAAGCTAACTGTGCACTTTGGACCTGACCCTCCCAGAGCTTGGTTGTCCCAAATGCTGCTCCTAGACATAATGAACACCTTTACACTGTTCTATTAAGCTTTGGACATGGTGCCCAAAGCTCTGATGGTAGCTGTGACGGTTGCCTAGCAACTTGTTAATGGCTACAGGTGGGGCATTGAACAGGAATCCCTACTTTCTGCCTTAACCCCCGCCTTGCAATGGGTCTGTGCAGAGGCGGAACTGAACTTAACAGCCTTGGCGGGAGTGTCGGTGCTGTCCGAAGGCTGTCTCGATCCAACACCACCCTCGGTTGGTGCTGGGTATGCTGTGAGGGCTTGATGCTTCTCCAAGGCTAACACTGTAGCAGCGCGGTCTCTATGGATTCTAAGGACGCCAGAGGGAGTCGGCATCTTCAGGACAAGGTAGCCGTAGTGGGCTACGACCATGAATCGGTACAGGGTTGGCCTGCCGATGATGGCGTTGAAGGGGAGGTTGACATCTGCGACGTCGAACAGGATGCTCTCGGTCCTGTAGTTGTCTGGTGTCCCAAAGGTAACTTGAAGGTCGATGTTGCCATACAGGATGATGTTCCCTGGCCCCACACCCGAGAATGGCCTTGAGGGGGTGAGTTTTGACACCAGAATCAATAGCTGGTTAAAAGCAGCACATCTGATGAGGTTGAGGCTGGCCCCGCCATCTATCAAGACAAAATAGATCTTGACGTTGGCAATGGTGGGGGCGACCAGGAGAGGTAGGACCCTAGCTCCCGCCATGTTCTTTTGCTAGTCGGAGGCGTTGAAGCTGATCGGCGTCTCCTTCCACTTGTGGTGGAGCGCCAGAGCGGGAGCTGGGGCCATCAAAGCCATTTCTCGGCGCAAGTTCTTAGTCGCGTTCAAAGACGTGGGATCCCAGGACTCCCGAATATGACGTGGAGAGTCTTGCAACGCTCGTGGTTGTTGCTGGCATCAGAGTCCTCGTCTTGTTAGACCACCTTGACAGCCTGATCCTGCTTCTAGTACTCCATCTTCTCGTTGTCGTCGGCGGCCTTGGGGTTGACCTTCTGCTTCCACTCCCACTAGCGGAAGGGAGCGCCATCGGGACGCTGCTGCGCCTGCTCCTGGTATCGCTCAGCACATCTCTTGCTCTTCCAACACTCGCTCGCAGTGTGGTCGCGAGTCTTGTGGATCGAGCAGGGCTCGATGCTGTCGTCAGTAGCAGGATGCTGACGTGGGTGCTTGTCGGAGCGTGGGGGTCTTCCTCCTCCGGTCACCGCTGCTGCGGCAATGGGAGACCCATGCAGCGGCTTGTTTTGTCCTCCGCCCCAATTCTTGTTCTTCTTTTTGCCGCTACCCGGGGTAACGGGGCCGTCACCGGCCTCACCAACTCCAACCACTTCGGGGGCGGTCTTGGTGTGCCAGCCACGACCCTCCGCCACACGGGCACACTGGTCGGCGATGGAGAAGAGCTCAGAGACATCTTGCACGTTGTGCATGGCTAGCTTCTCGAGCATCTTCCAGTCACGCACTCCCTACCGGAACACTACTATGACAGAAGCATTCAGGATGTTAGGGATGGAGTTGCGTGCCTGGGAGAAGCGCTGAATGAATGATGGCAGCGTCTCCTTGGGTTGCTGGCGCACGCCGTGGAGGTCGGTCTTGGTGCCGGGGCGCGTGTAGGAGCTGTCGAAGTTTGTTGTGAACTGTCGGCATAGCTCATCCAAAGAGGTTATGGACCCCTCGGGCAGGTTCATCAGCCATGACCGGGCTGAGCCGATTAGGGCGACGGGGAAGTAGTTCGCCAGGACGGGCTCATGCACTCCTGCAACAAGGAGCGTTGTGGTGTAGATCTGCAGGTAATCTGCTAGGTTGACACACACATCGAACCTTTTCGACAGGTGTGGCCAGAACTTGCGCAGCCACGTTGCCAGTTGGAGGTATGATGCCAAGGCCATGCACCCTCGGACGGGCTTCACCAGAGAGGCGTACGGGACAGCATATGCGAGGGGGGTTCGCTACGCCACGTGTGGCTATTGTATAACCTGCTATTGTGGCAAGTACTGCTGTGACACCTGGTGTACAGAGTAGTCCAGGGGTGCAGTCGACCCAATGTAGTCCTGGTTTGATGGCAGCGGTGGAGGGCTTACCTGAGGTGCTCCACGGACACATGACTCCTCCTGCTCAGGCCCTCAGCTTGATGATAGTCAAGCTCAGCCCTCAGGTCCTCCGTGGGGATCTTGCTAGCACTGGTAGGCTTGGTAGATCTGGAGTCGGCAGTGCAACCGTCGATGGACAACATGCAAAATAGCGGCACGTGACGTCTCCCTCTATTGGGAGAGCTGAGGGCCGCCATGACCAAGTGGTAAATGTTGTGGACCCACTGTTGAGCCACTCCCTGAGAAGCGTTCACTGCTGCCAGAGCGCTCTCCAGACTCGCAGCTGATAGCTTTGGGGGCATTGACTAGGCCGGGACGTGTCCGAAGGCGCCACTTTGGCCAGCTACATCTATGCGGGGGCGTGATGGACCAGAGTGCCGCTCAGGAAACGGATCTGGTAACCGGACGATGGCCTCAGAAACCGTCATCTAGGGGTTTGATGAACACCATGGTGGTGAAAGCGCAACCATTTTTTGAGGGAAAAAGCTCCTTCCTGGTGCACCAAATGTCGAAGTGTTAATGCGACACTTCCTACGGATTGCTACGGAGCAGCCCGCAGTGGTTGTTGTTCGGCGGGGCTTAGGCCTCAATCGAGTGTTCGCACGTATGAGAGTGTATGAGACAGTGTCTTTTATGTGGTTCGGGCCGCAAGGAGCATAAAACCCTACTCCACGGTGGATTGTATTTCTAGTGTGTGTGGATTCTGTTTTTTTTTGTAACGATGGCAGTCTGGTCCTTTTATAGACAAGACCAACCACCTTACAAGTGGGGTCTGGGGCCCAACAGGTGGTCCGGGGCGAGCTTATCTTAAATATCTAAGGCTTCTCACATAATCTTCCTCTGACCGTGGCTTTGAAGACTCACCGTCTTGCCGCCTGAGTCACTAGTGGCCCATGCGCCGTTGCTGACAATGGCAGGGGATGTCCCGTCTGACTGTCTCTGTCGCTGTAAGCTACTCACTTGGCGGAGTGGGATAGGCCTACGACATGTTCACTACGATGTGATTGGTCATAGAGCGGTAACTGACATTAGGCGTGCGCCGTGCCATGCATCCGGGGAAGCTGCATATCTTCAATGCTTGACACGGACAAGGAACACCGTCCTCTTAACTCCCGCAACTCTCCGTCCAGGGCAAGTAGCTGGACTACGTGCCAGCTTGGGAGCTCACCTCCACGGAGGAGGTCGTGTCTCGTCTTACGGATAGTGGCGGACCTAGGATTGTATTAACAGGTATGCCGCACAAAAAAATTTATATGTAATTTGATAAAATTATTTACCAATTTCAAAAAAATAGCATAATTCACTATAAAAACAGTAAATAAGATGATACATATTAAATTTAATAATTTTTACAATACAAATTGTTCAAATATAATATGTATTTTAAATTTTTAGACATAAGATAAACATGCAATAATACTTATATATTTTTTAACCATCTCTTTCTAAATAACATAAATACATTGAATATACATTTTGAGTTAAACGCGCCTAGGCAACAGCCGGAGGCCGGCGCGTCGAGCCATGATGCATATCCAAGCATGAACACTTGCACCACATTGAATACGTTTTCCCTTCCTCTTAAGCCTAAACAGACATGAAAAACTCTTGTGCCCCTGCCTCTAGAAAGAGGTATGACCTTAGGCTTCATCAATGGCGTTTCGGAGCAACAAAGCTCACGCCCACCCAGTTGTCTTCTCGTGCACGGAGAACCTGCAGCTGGATGCGCTCGCGTCCCCTAGTGCGACTCGATCGAGCTCGTGTTCCAGCGCAACTCGATGTGCTTGAGCATCCCCCTGCGACCCCAGCTTCTTCCGCGGGCCACCATCGCTCGTTGCTGTTCGCTTGGTGCCTGCTCGGTCCGTAGTATTCGACTGGGCTATAGGGTATGTCGTGGCCCATCTGGCATACCCTGTAGGTCTGCCAGAGCTTACAGACCATGTGACAGCTTGGGAGCTCACCTCCACGGAGGAGGTCGGGTCCCGTCTTACAGACCACGTGGCAGCCTCGGATCCCATTCCTGAGTAGAGCGGAAAACTCTAAGGCTGCGGGACACATGGCATCACCGGAGCCCGCCTATTTAGGAGGTGGCCTGTCTGATGCCTCGGACCACGTGGCAGCACCGGAACCCTATCTCACGGGGGAGAGGCATCCTTAACTGCTAGACACGTGGCTGCTTGGGAGCTCGTCTCCAACGGGGAGCTGAACTCTTCTTCAGGGTCTCTTGTGGGTACCCCGGACCCCCATGTGAGGCAGATGGGTCAGGGCCTTCTGAACACGTGGCGCCCCTGGGACCTGCCTCTGCTATAAGGCAGGGCACCTTGGCGGCTCTAGTTTGTGCACGATGGTACCCAGTATGCCGGGTACCGACCCATGTGAACATATTAGTGATGAATTCTAGCGTTTAGTGGTCCAACATATCTCGCATGAGGTTACACCTAATCTGCTAGGTGACTCCCGCTAAGAGCATGTGACATAACCAAACGTGGGAGATTACGATGGACGGACATGACTGTCACTACTTGTTGCCTACCCCTACAATCCATGGGTCTTCGAGACATCCAACACTACTTGAGTATCCATACACCACAATTGCATACTAAGTAGCTACCTTATATGCCATGGTACAAATATTAATCGAAGTCAATTCGTAACCATAAGATCATTGAACAAATGTTGGATCTAAACACCAAGGTGTTCATATTAACATATTCATGTTACATGATTAGACTATAGTTGAGACCTATGGTGTTTATGGTAACATAATAACAACATTACTAAACTATCATAATAACAACTAGTCCCGCAACATATATAGAATTCACGATCAATTAAGAAACGCTTCGGCCAAGCATATGAATATGAGAAGACAAATATTATTAACAAGTATAAAGTAACAAATACATGAGCCATAACTTTTCTAAAATGGATTTGGGAACTACAAAGGCTCCTCTATATAATCCAAACTTCACTAAGGACTTGGATAGAGTTTGTATACAATAGAGTGATGCTCAAACGGTGTGTGTGTGAATGAGTGAGTGAGGGGTCCTATTTATACTACTCCTAGAGGCTGTTGACACAAGAATCTTCGTGGGAAGCAGTCTTTACCACCATCAGAAAACCACTGAACGTGACACATAGCAGCACGTGTAAAATGGGGCTTTTAGTGGATGGTCGAACTATTAGTTCGTTTTGGTACCGTTCATCCTAGTTTTGCTCCGGGTGGCTGACAAGTGGGCTGTTACATGCCTTCTAGATGATTTGCATGGGATTTCCCTCGGATATGCCTAAAAGTGGGCCCATGGATCCATGTACCACCATGTGTCAGCTCCTGTTGGCTAGGATTGTTGCTTTGATGATTGCTCCCTTACTTCACCACATTTCTATATGAAAATAAGTGCATGTACAAATTCTCCAAGCACTACAAGGATTCTGACCTGTTGCAACGATTGTACTGCAACAAATACTAAATCGTTGCAGTAAGCTTGGTTTTTTTCCACGATTCACTAGTTCGTGGCACTAGGATCTATCGCCATAGAACACAATCATTGCATCAGGATCTGTTGCCACGAATCACTAGTTCATGGCGTCAGGATGCTAATGCAATGGACCACAATCGTTGCATTAGGATCTGTTGCAACGAAATACTGGTTCGTGGTGTTACAGCTTTATTGCCATGGAAAACAGTCGTTGCATTAGGATCTGTTGCCAAAAATTACTGGTTCGTGGCGTTACAGCTTTATTTCCATGGAACCCAGTCATTGCATTAGGATCTGTTGCCACGAAATACTGGTTCGTGGCGTTACAGCTTTATTGCCACGGAAAACAGTCGTTGCATTAGGATCTGTTGCCATGAATTACTGGCTAGTGGCGTTACAGCTTTATTGCCACGAAACACAGTCGTTGCATTAGGATCTGTTGCTACAAATTAGCAAACAGTTGCATTTGGACCGTAATGCAATGAAACAGAATCGTTGCATTAGGATGTGTTGCCACGATACTCTGGTTCGTGGCGTTAGAGCTTTATTGCCACATAATACAATCATTGCATTAGGATCTGTTGCCACGAATTACTGGTTTGTGGCGTTACAGCTTTATTGCCACACAACACAATCATTGCATTAGGATCTGTTGCCACAAAATACTGGTTCGTGGCGTTACAACTTTATTACCACAAAAAATAGTCGTTGCATTAGGATCTATTGCCACGAATTACTGGTTCATGGCGTTACAGCTTTATTGCCACGGAACACAGTCGTTGCATTAGGATCTGTTGCCACGGATTAGCAAACAGTTGCATTTGGACCGTAATGCAACAAAACAGAATCGTTGCATTAGGATGAGTTGCCACGATACTCTGGTTCGTGGCGTTACAGCTTTATTGCCACGGAACACAATCGTTGCATTAGGATCTGTTGCCATGAATTACTAGTTCGTGGCGTTACAACTTTATTGCCACAGACCACAATCGTTGCATTAGGATCTGTTGCCACGAAATACTGGTTTGTGGCGTTACAGCTTTATTGCCACGGAAAACAGTCGTTGCATTAGGATCTGTTTCCACGAATTACTGGTTCGTGGCGTTACATCTTTATTGCCACAGAACACATTCATTGCATTAGGATCTGTTGCCACGAAATACTGGTTTGTGGCATTACAGCTTTATTGCCACGAAACACAGTCGTTGTATTAGGATCTATTTCCACGAATTACTGGTTCGTTGCGTTACAGCTTTATTGCCACGGAACACAGTCATTGCATTAGGATCTATCGCCACGAATCAGCAAACAGTTGCATTTGGACCGTAATGCAACGAAACATAATCGTTGCTTTAGGATGTGTTGTCGCGATACTCTGGTTCTTGGTGTTACATCTTTATTGCCACGGAACACAATCGTTGCATTAGGATCTGTTGCCACGAATTACTGGTTCGTGGCGTTACAACTTTATTGCCACGGAACACAGTCGTTGCGTTAGGATCTGTTGCCACGGATCAGCAAACAGTTGCATTTGGACCGTAATGCAACCAAACAGAATCGTTGCATTAGGATGTGCTGCCACGATACTCTGGTTCGTGGCGTTACAGCTTTATTGCCATGGAACACAATCGTTGTATTAGGATTTGTTGCCATGAATTACTGGTTCGTGGCGTTACAACTTTATTGCCATGGAACACAGTCGTTGCATTAGGATCCGTTTCCATGAATCAGCAAACAATTTTCGCGTTCTCCTCGGCGCAGTGCTGATCAATGATGTTCATTACTTTTTGCCTCACGACGACTCAGTGCTGGACTAACGACGCTGATGATCCGTAACATTCTCAACGATGTAAAACATCAGGTATTAACGCATCAACAAATATGAGGGGGAGAATACCAACGCGCAGATTTAAAAGTATGTTGCAGATCATCAGCGTCCTCAGTCCAGAAGCAGGGTAGAAGCAGCGTCGTGGCCGCTGCGAACTTGAGAACGGATGAGGAGAAGGCTCATCGCCAACGAATCGAGAGGACGGAAGCTACACGACCTCTATGGGCGATGAGCCTTCCCCTCGATCCGTTCTCGTGGATCGCAGAAAATTTATTTCCGCCCGCCTAGGCCCAGAGCCAGGCCTACCTTTAAGACAATCCGCAGTGGTTCACGGTAAAGCGGTGATGGGACGCGGAGCGGTTCCAATTGAATTCAAAGATGCGCATGCGGGATGCATAACCTCTGCAGTACTGCAGGTGCAGTAAAAGTCACTGACATGTGAGCCCCACGGCCAGCCGGACCCACATGTCAGTGACTGTTACTGCACCTGCAGTACCGCAGGTGATTTCAACGCATGCGCTGCGCGTCTCTAAGGCGCCTTGGTGACTGGCGCGCACGTAAGCTCGGTGCGCCTGGTCGTATCAGCTGTCTGTACAGATGGCTACGGCTTGAACGAAGAACGAAACCTTATGCAGCAAACAGCAACGTATAATACTTCCTCCGCCCCAACTCAACTCTATTTCTGTTTTGGTTGAACTAATTACCTTTGACAAATGATTTATATGGAATTTATTAACTTCAATAACATGTAGTACTAGATTGTATATTATGGAAATATTTTCATGGTGAATCTAAAAGTACAATTCTTGTATTGTTAAAACAGATCAAAATTGCGTAAATCTGAAAGATAGATTTGACGAAACCTAATACTTCCCTTTGAAAAAGTTTTATACTTTACATTAGTTTTACATATGTAATATGCACATAGGATATATCACTAAATAGTTTTGCAAAAAAAAACATGCAGGAGAAATATGTATATCCCATATATATGCTACTACTACGTAAATTAGGGGTGGGCAAATACACTGAGACCGAAAAACCGAAACTGATAAAACCGAGACCGGAACTAAAAAGACCGAAATATCGGGTATCGGGTACTTTCGGGAAGCAAATATAAATAACTGAAAAATAAATATTGGGTTCGGACGGATGAAATCATCATCTTAGTTGTCGTCCCCCCACAATGGAGCTACATGACCATCATTGGTATATGTATCGTCGTCGTCGTTGTCTTCATATTCTGATGCAACTCCATCTACCTCAAAACGATCACCTGACGTTGTCATTATAAGAGTGGAAGCATCGCCGCTGGCTCCCTCAGTGTTATTCCTAGCCCATGCGGTCGTATCCTCATTATTGATATTATCAGTAAGCAGATCATCATGAAATGTCTCAGCCTCCATCGTCTCAGTCACATTATTTTCACTGTCTCCAGGGGGCATGGCAAAAAGGTTCCGTGGCTTCGTTTTAACAACTGTAGCCCATTTAGGATGCTTCACACTTGGAACATAAAAAACTTGTTCTGCTTGGGTGGCTAGAATGTAAGGCTCATACTGGAATCGAAACAGAGTAGTGTCAACATCTATTATTCTGTATTGATCCTTTTTGTAGCCTCTGCTTTGGTTCTGACTGCTTCCAAAAGGCCGATCAAACCATTCATACTGAAATAACAGAACCTATTGATTTTATTCAAAATCAACAGCAATGATTTTCTTGATTACTCCAAACCAATCATGATCAGTGCCCCGAACAACAATACCACTGTTTTGGGTCCGTAAATCTTTTTCCACATCTACAGTTCGAAATAAAAAGCCATTGATGAATAACCGACTAAAAAAACGTGCCCAACGATCAGGTCCTCTAGATAATGCATACAGATAATCGGTTGCTTTGCCTTCTTTGTGTAATGTCGTAATCTGTACACATTAGTATAACAGGGATTATCGAAGACAAACCAATTTCAGAACACATATTTGTTCAATATTTCATCAAAGTGCAAACTTGCCTGTACTTACTCGTTTCTGAAACCAATCAACAAACTCATCTCTATGGCGTATATCAACATCACGAGAATGAATCTTTTTCAGCTCTTCAATATGCTCACTGAAAAGGGTACAAAATTAAATTAGCCATCTACAATAAGCCATATATATAGCATACAACATCTGAGTTATACGTTATTACTTGATCCATGGAGCGGCCTCTTCAACGTTAGTAATAAGATAATGCCTGATGTTATGTAGTTCCACCATAGTAAGTTGGTCCCATTTATACCCTTTTTTAGAGTTATCAACTTCTGTAAATATGTTAGAATTATCAACAGAAGGTTCATTTGTAGCTGCAGCTTCATGACGTTTTGGCCTATTACGCTTGGTGCTGATGTTATCCAAAAACTGACTACAAAAAGTCATACACTCTTCGGCAATATATCCCTCAGCTATAGAACCCTCCGGGTGAGCTTTCTTACGTACATACCTCTTCAATGTACCAAGGTATCTCTCAATTGGATACATCCATCTGTAAGAAACAGGTCCACCCAACCGTGCTTCTTCGGCAAGATGGGTTGGAAGATGTACCATGATATCAAAGAAAGCGGGAGGAAACAACATCTCAAGCTTACAAATTGTTTCAGGAATTTGCTTGCTCATCTTGTCCAAATCTGGTTGCGCCAATTCTTTAGAACAAATTACAGAAAAGAATGTTCTAAACTCAATTAAAGGTGCAACAACTTTTTCAGGCAATATGTTATGTATTGCAATAGGAAGGAGCTTCTGAAATATAATATGGCAGTCATGAGTTTTTAGACCCGATACCTTACATGCTTTTATGTCCACACATCTCTTGATGTTTGAGGCATAACCATCGGGCACCTTCACATTCCCCAAAAACTTGCACAAGGTGGTCTTCTCATCTTTGCCCAAAGTATATAATGCTGGTGGGAATGTGTACTTGCTCTTTATGAAATTCGGATGTTGATCTGGCCGTATACCCATATCCTTCATATCAAGACGATCTTGTAGACTATCTTTTGTTTTACCATCCATAGCAAGCAATGTCCCCAATATGCTATCACAAATATTTTTCTCAATGTGCATGACATCCAAGTTATGCCTTATTAGCAATGTCTTCCAATAAGGGAGGTCAAAAAATATACTTTTCTTCTTCCAATTATGCCATCTATTTTCCTTGGTGTGCTTTATCTTATTATTCGTCGGTCCAAAACTCACTTGATCAAAACACTCATATTGTTGGAGTACTTCATCACCAGAGAGTGATGTTGGAGCTTCTCTATTCTCTGCCTTGTTGTTGAAAGAACCTTTGTTTCGACGCCATCTGTGATCCTGAGGTAGGAAACGACGATGACCCATGTAACAATGCTTTCATCCATATTTCAACCAGAAGGCGTTAGTGTTTATATGGCAGTATGGACATGCTAGCTTCCCTTTTGTGCTCCATCCACATAGCATTGCATATGCTGGAAAATCATTTATTGTCCACGATAAAGAAGCTCGCATGACAAGTGTCTCTTTCTTTAATCTATCATATGTTTCAACACCATCAGACCATAATTTCAGTAGCTCATCAATCAAAGGCTGCAGATACACATCAATGTTGTTTCCAGGTGACTTTGGCCCAGGAATTATCATTGACATCACCCAATAAGACTACTTCATACACAACCAAGGTGGTAGATTATAAGGGATTAGAATCACAGGCCATGTACTGTAAGAAACATTCATTACTCCAAAAGGATTGAAACCATCAGATGCTAGCCCAAGTCTTATGTTGCAAGGATCAGATGAGAAATTTGGGCTAATGCTATCAAAATGCTTCCATGCTTTCGAATCGGCAGGATGACGTAACAGCACGACCTTCTTTGTGCCAGCGCATGTTTGATGCCGTTGATTCTCCCATATAAAACCTTTGTAGACGGGGAATAAGAGGGAAGTAATGTAGAACCTTGCATGCTACAAGCTTCTTGGATTTTCCACAAGGTAAAGCCTCTCTTGCATCCCCAGCAGTACTATTTTTCCATCTTAATTCACCACATTTTGGGCAACTATTCAGCAGAGAATAGTCCTTCCAGAATAACACACAGTCATTGACACATGCATCGATCTTTTGGTAGTCCAGCCCGAGGTCACGAACAACCTTCTGAAGTTTATCAAGTGTATTAGAAATGCAGTGGCCCTTTGTAAGCGCAAATGAGAATAGTTCAAGTAACATCTCACAAGCTACTTTGCTAATACCAGTTAAACACTTTATCTAGTAGAACCTGACAATGTAGGATAATTGGGTCAGCTGCGAACAACCTGGATACAACTCCTTTTTGGCATCAATTAATAAGTCATAGAATTTCTTTGCATCCCCAGTTGGCTCCTGCTGGTTTATAGCATTTTCTTGATCATCAACACCTGCTGAAGTACCACCATGATCTGTGCCTCTAAGTAGACTGGACAACATATTTTGCATAGCACCATCATCAGAAATTATCTCCTCATTATTTGCTGATTCCTCAGCAATATTTTCCTGAACTCGTATTTCTCCATGGTGTATCCAACAAGTATAATCCAATAACATCCCATTTCTGAGCAGGTGTAAATGAACTCCCTTGCGTGTCTTGTGGCAAATATTACGACATATAGTGCAAGGACAAGGCATAGTTCCTCCTTCATGAGTGCCCTGAAATGCAAAATTTAAAAATGACTTCATTCCATCCTGCCACTCCCTCGTATGCCTGTCTTTTCCCATCCATGTCTTATATTCTGACATTGCATCCTACAATTCAATCAACCATCAGCCTATCCGTAAGAGGTTACTGCGTAGGCCTCCTCCGGGACCGCCGCCAGTGGAGCTGCCCGAAATTGACGATTACGTTTGCCGCTACCCAACAGGGGGAACCAGGGGCCTGCCCGCTGCGGTCGGCGAGGGTGGTACGAGTGGACCGTCTTTTGTACTGAGAACTGTAGGATTGAGCGCGAGTATGACCTGTTCCGCCATAACATGGTGTACTCTATGGGTTATATTCCCTCCATTCCCTTTTGGATGCGCTACCCCTAGTTCTCCCAACGCCAATGAAATGTGAACAAAGGGAGTACTGTATATAAAATAGACTTTTATAAGGCATGTTGATGTGTTTCTCCTATATATGCATGCTCGTCTCTGATGAATGTTGCACTTGTTGTGTTTCCCCTATGCGCGCTCGTCTTTTGTTTAGCCCCGTTTGCATCAAAGGAAACTCACGGGGCAATTTAAAGGAATGGACTCCTCTGGAAGTGACACATGTGCTTTAAAAAATCTAGGTTCTATAAATTTTGGCTTCACTAATAATAAAGTTGTACAAATTGCTACTTCTATGCAGGTTCGTAATTAAGTACTACTAGATATAAACACACTGATATAAACAAGGATTAAAATAAAGCATACGCATAAAATCTCTTCAACCAGCAACACAGTGATATAAACAAGGATTAAATACTAGATATAAACATCGACGGAACCAAACAATAGTGTTCAATGTACCATTCCAGGAAACAAACAAATTAATTTGACAGTACTAGCTCTTACGTAATCAAAAAACACAAAATAAACTAATCGGCACATCTAGTCCGCACCACATCTCTTCAAGCAGCACCTTCAGTCCGTCAGCTAGCTCTATGCATCGTCCTGCACCACCACCTTGTTTGGGTCTACCTCCATGCATCCTGCATCACGACAACCTTGCTTGGACCACCGTCATTGTTTTCAGCAGCGATTAGTTTATGGCATCATCAAATCTGGAGTAATTTTTCTAGATCATTTGGGGCCGAAAAAATAGTTAACACGCTATATATGAGAAGAAAGATTAGGATATTATATGCTACCTGCGCCGTGGACAACATATCCGACGCTTCATTATTTTGGTCGCCAGGATCATTCTGCCCTAAGTCATCTGGGGCAGCAGGCGGAGGACCTTGATCATCAGGATAAGGACCAGGAAAGACTGGTCCGTGGTAAGGGTGAGGGTTGCCATTGAAAGGCGGAGGGTCCTCCTCATCACCCGGAAGGTGGTCCACAAAATCAAGACCTAGGACGTAAACTGGTACAGTCCATGAACGTCCTTCCCTGCCGACTTCGTTGCCTCTCCTGAGAACAAGGCTTCGAGGGATGTCAAGTCGATTATCCATTCCGTGCAATAATAACATCGCGAGTCTCGCGACTGTTCAGATTTTTGCAGGAAAACAACATCACAAAATGTGAAAAGAAAAAATATCAAAAAAAAAACAAGAGAAACACAACATCACGACTGGAGATGTTTTTCGATTCACGCATGAAGGGGGTTAAAGGTTAAAACTTGGCATCGTTAAAGGAGATGTTTTTCGATAAAAGGAGAATTTTTCGATAATACATCAGACACATTGTTCATAAACATAAAAGACATATTACATTAACATACTACCAACACATATATTACAAACAAGAGTAAAGAAAACATGGACGAAAAACACGTAGAAACAAGAAAAAAACTACTCCTAATCCTATTCTACTCGGAGGCCTCGTCCACCTCCGCTGCCGCGCGCGCCGCGGCCGACGCATCCTCCAGCGGCTCCGCCTCCGACGGCGGTGGCGACTCCTCTTCTGTCTCCACACCGAGCTTACAGGTGATGCTGTGCAAAATCTTCCAGCGGCCCTGTACCCCAGCAACCTCCGCGATCGTCTCGTGGAGGGCGTCGAGACAAGCGGCCACAAAGCTTAACCCGAACAAGTAGTAGCCGGCGGAGTCCATGCTGGGGGAGCTGGGGAAGCCTCCCAAGACCCAGACGACGACAGATGAGAGATGTATTGTTAAATACATCCCGCGACATTGTGTCCAGCGCTCTTGCATGTTCGACAGCGGAGGACACGTTGTCTTCGACATCTTTATTTTGGTGCGTTAATTTGTCGATGCGGGCGGTAAATAGGCGGACAGTCTCCTGTAACTAGTCGGGCTGAGGAGATGTGGGCGCCGCCATCAGTTCCACCGACATTGTCGACATCGATGGAAATGGAGGAGGTTCGGAGGACGTCGATGGCCTAGAGCGCTTCGCCGGGGAGCTACCCATTTGTGTGTCGACGGAGGTGCAGAGAGAGAGCGATAGGTGGTCGACGGTGGCGGGGGGAGAAGTTTGGATGCTAGGATCTAAGGAGCGGTGCAGCGGAGAAGCAAGAGAACGGTGAGCCTTTATAGCGGGTCGTCGTCTAATAGCGGGCGTGTGGTGAGGGGTCCCCGTCTCGGCGTCGGTTTTTCACATGCGGTTTTTAAGTTTATCTCAGGCGGGTTTTACTTACCAGCCGCTTGATAAGATATTTAATCAAGAATATTAATTTAGAAGAAGTAAATATCTTCACAAGCGGTTGGTACTTAATAACCGTCAAGGAAGATTTTTATCTCATACGGGTATTACTTACCAACCGCCTGAGATAATGCCCGATACTGTTCTTCAGTTTCCTTATCCCTTGATTCTTTTTTATTTAGATTCCAATATAAATACTCAAACATGTTTAGATTCTGCAAATTGTGTCCAAATTCGATGATTCTTTCTTCTACATTTGTATAAAATCAACATCTACCGCATGAACAAAATATTTTAAAACTTGTATAGCTTACATTGTAATGTTTTGGTAAATATCAAATTAATTTCTACTCACATATTATTCACATTTGTGTATCTCATAAAAAAAAGATCCTTCACTCAAATTTGTTTGTATGAACATATTTGTATCATTTATACATGTATGAATTTTGTTAATTTTTTTAAAAGCATTCCAACATGTCAAACTTCAAATTATCCATCATCCTAACTAAATGCTCATATACATATGAGGCATTCATCAAATTATGAACACACATTGATTCAAAAAAATTTAAAAAAATCTGAAAAAATTCATAGAGGTTGGTATGATGAGTAAAAATGTCCACTGAAAAAATAAATCATAAAGGCATTATATTTATCAAGATAGAAAAATGTAAAATAGCATTTGTTGCATGTTTTTTATGTTCTGACCAATTTCAAAAGATTTATGAAGTGAAATTTAATGGTAACCTTTACTTATCAATAATATTACAAGAAAGTGGAATTTTGCCTTTTTAAAGGACCCACATTTAATCTAGAATATTAATTAAGAAGAAGTAAATATCTTCACAGGCGGTTGGTACTTAATAACCGTCTGAGAAGATGTTTATCTTAGACAAATATTACTTACCAACCGCTGAGATAATGCCCGATATTGTTCCTCAATTTCTTTATCCCTTGCTTCTTTTTTATTTAGATTCCAATATAAATACTCAAACATGTTTAGATTCTGCAAATTGTGTCCAAATTCGATGATTCTTTCTTCTACATTTGTATAAAATTAACATCTACCACCTGAACAAAATATTTTAAAACTTGTATAGCTGACATTGTAATGTTTTGGTAAATATCAAATGAATTTCTAATCACATATTATTCACATTTGTGTATCTCATAAAAAAAGATCCTTCACTCAAATTTGTTTGTATGAACATATTTGTATCTTTTATACATGTATGAATTTTGTTAATTTTTTTAAAAGCATTCCAACATGTCAAACTTCAAATTATCCATCATTCTAACTAAATGCTCATATACATATGAGTCATTCATCAAATTATGAACACACATTGATTCAAAAAAATCTAAAAAATTCTGAAAAAATTCATAGAGGTTGGTATGATGAGTAAAAATGTCCACTGAAAAAATAAATGAAAAAGGCATTATATTCATCAAGATAGAAAAATGAAATATAGCATTTGTTGTATGTTTTTTATGTTCTGAGCAATTTCAAATGATTTATGAAGTGAAATTTAATGGTAACCTTTACATATCAATAATATTACAAGAAAGTGGAATTTTGCCTTTTTAAAGGACCCACATTTAATCAAGAATATTAATTAAGAAGAAGTAAATATCTTCTCAGGCGGTTGGTAAGTAAAACCCGTCTGGGGTAACCATCTTCTTAGGCGGTCGGTACTTAAAATCCGCCTGAGAAAATTGGAGTTTATGTATACCCCTCGGCAGCGTAGGAAAAACCTAACCCGGGAGAAACACTTAGGCGCTGTTAGGCTGCCAAAATTTTGTTTGCCGCCAAGTGCTCGCCCTCGTCACTTCCAGGTACGCCGCCGAGCTTCGCCATCACCGCCGAGCTTTGCCGTCGTCGCCGAGCTTCACCGTCGCCGCCGAGCTTCAGCCTCGTCACTTCTAGGTACTCCCTAATCGCTGAAAAATAGTGTCTCTTCTCGCCTGTAGCTACCTCGCCTCGCCTCGCCTTGCCTCGCCTCACCATCCAAATCCAAGTGCCACACTTTGCGATTCTTGATACTAGATAAAGGCTGGAGGATTTGCTTTTTGCCCCTTGCTTGATCAGTTATAGGTCCGGAGCTAGGCGCCGCCTAGTAAACCTCAAGAACGTGGTCACCACTCTGAACGAAGCTAGCCTATTTAGAATAAGAAGATAAAATTGCCATTGCTGGTGAGCAACTTTAACATGCTTGTCACCCTCGCAATGTATAGGAACCTTTTGGTCAGTCGCCTTAAACCCTAGAATGCCTTATCAAATCCTAGAATTCTTCCATCTTTTTCCTCATGCAACACTTCATGTAGAGTTAATATGCCATTTATTATATTTTTTTGTCTTATTAGTTCTAGCATGGAAAGCCCTAACAAGACTGTTCCTGGTAGTAACAATAAAGAAGACAATATGGAGTTTACTGACTCCAGCAGTTCAGGCTCCTATCACAGTCCATCGGATCCTTTTCTGAATATAAAAATTAAAAAGACTTCAGTGGATCTAGACCTGGAATATGATCCTGCCGACGAGGTATGGATCACGAATCTTAACTTCAGCAGTTCAAGTTAATGTTGGTTGTCAAGTATACGAAGTCTTATAATTTTTTTCTACCTAGATTAATCGCGAAGACAATGAGGTGACATCGGCTCCTAAAACCGCAGAAGGTTCTCCAATGGATGAATCCTCAACTTCACTCAAGCGGAAACAAGGGCAACGAGGTCCCAATAAGGGTCCATTGGACCGCATCATGTACATAACAAGGGTCGGTCCAGGTGGGCTTCCCCAACAACCACTGGATTCAGTTACCAAGTACCGTAATGCATGCGGTTTTCTTGTTAGGGAGGTTGTGCCGATCACAACCGAGAATTGGAGGAAATTACCCGAGCAGACCAAGAATGAGTTGTGGGAAAGGATAAAGAAACAATTCAAGTTCCCGAAAGGCACAAAAGAAGCTGTAAAGAAAGCAACATTGGTCTCTTGCGGCAAGAAGTTTCGATGCTGGAAGAGTGAAATGAATGCTTATGTTAAGGCCGATAAGGTCCCTAGCCCGAGGAAGATGGGAAAAATCACACAAGCTCAGTGGAAAGAGTTTGTTTGTCAAAAGAGCACACCTGATGCTAAATCTCTAAGTGCAACTAGGTCAGAGCTTGCAAAAAAGAACAAATACCATCATCGCTTGGGGTCTGCCAGATATGCCCCCAAAGTCCAGAAATGGAATAAGATATTAGACTAAATTACCAGTAAGGGCAATCCTCACCCATTAGAACGGTGCGATGAGCGAACTCAACGCTGGGTCTTTGCTCGGTCAGGTTTGACCAGCGAGGGCAAACTTGAAAAGCCCGACTCTCTGAATGAAGTAGAGGATAAAATGAAAGAAGTAATTGAAAAGCAACAGAAGGGTCTCTTCAAGCCAAAGAGGGAGAATAACCAACTTACCGCTATCTTAGGAAACCCTGAACACAGCGGACGGGTTCGAGCGGTCTCTTCTCAAATGTCTTGGATAGATGGTTTCCCTAAAGATAAAGACACATATAGAAGACGTGAGAAGTTTAAGAAAACACTTGATGAAATGATTGCTCAAAAGGTCAAAGAAAATATGCAAGAAATAATGGAACAACTTAGACAATCGGGAAAATTAGTGGCACCGAGTACAGTGATGGTTCCGGTGCAAAAGGAGCAATTAGTATCTCCAACTGCCTACCCTAGCAGCGTTGGTTTCATGCCAGGCTCAGGTTCAACCCATAAGTTCCCTGTCGATGATATTGCTAATGACAAATCTTGTCGTCTTCTTGTCCCGATAGGAAGAGCAGGGAACAAAACTAAACAAGTTGCCACTGCTATGGCAAAGCCTGATCGTGACTTCAACGGGAATCCACTTCCGTTGTATTATGCTGTGGTGCAAGTTCTTCAGATCATTGATAATGGTTATGAAAATTATGAAATAGACCATGTCACACCTGAGGGGATCGTGACTCTCGAGCAGGCTGTCAACCAATTAATCCTTTGGCACCGACGCGATATCGTGTTGGACGATGAGCCAATTTCTAGCCCCGTTGCATCTCCAAATACTGCAACCCCATCTTATAAGGCGAAAGTGCATGAAGTTCCACTCCCAGTCCAGGAAGATCCACTCCCCTTATGTCTCAGCAAGGATGATATCCAAGAGCAACAAGTTGGACAACAGCTTCAAGCAGTACCAGAGCAAGCTGTTGCTAGTAAAGAGCAACCAGTTGAGCAACAGCTTGAAGTAGTACTAGAGCCAAATGCTGGGAGTAAAGAGCCATCAGTTGAACAACAGGTTCAACAACAAGCCAGTGTCCAATTTCCGACGACTACTCCTCGATCATCAGTGCCTATCAAAGTTACCTCATACGAAAATAAGAAACCTTCATCAGAAGTGTCCAAATATTTGGAAATTATGAAGGAAAATATTATAAAATCGAGTGCATCTCGTTCTTCTCATGAGCCATCATTAGGAGATATCGAGGAGTGGGAAGAAGACGGTGTCATGTATAATTGGTGGACGGCTTTAGTTAAACCAGGAGTTCCAATATACAAGCTTGAGGATGTTCCTCCTGAATTTAAGGATGGGAAGCCGTTCATGACATCCGTACAACTTAGCAAACAACCCGTCCAGCTCAGAAGAATGCATGAATGGTACATCCTTGCGAGCACAAAATATGGTCTTAATTGCGTCACATTTCGTATTCCAAAAGAAGCATTTTGGAGCACTGGAGTGGATAGACGAGTCATTTTATTTTAAGAGTTGCGTGCCCTTTTCCATCGGGGCATGCTCGAAATCAACCTGCTGCTCGTCTGGTGCTTGTAAGTGCTCAACTATTTTGTATTTGCTTTTCTTACTACACGCATACGCATTTCATGAGATTATAACAATTCTAGACTTCTTCAATAGAATGCAATAGGTGGATAATGAAAAGTTGGAGCGCAAGACAGGTATCCTTGAGCCTACTAGGATTGTAAAGGTGCTATTCGACGTCCAGGCGGATCGAGACTCAGCACAGTTCAAACACATAAAAAAAGATTTTGAAAAAGCAATCGCAAAACTTAAGAAGGATAAAAGGACAGAAGTTACAACTTACATAGGACATGCGATGTTTAACTTTGTCAGAGATGGCAAGGACCTCGTAAAGGTTCCGTACCACTTCGAGTAAGTTCGACACATGCATTGAAATAGAAATTATTGCTAATTGTAACTAGCATAGTTTAATACTTATATTCTCTGCTGTTCAATATTACCAGAAACATTATTTTCATATTTTGATTCCAACTTCAAAATTCAATTGCTCATAGTACAACTGCTCCAAAAATACCAAATAAATTACTATATACTCTCACTTTGATCTATACTTTGAGATTGTTCAAACCAATACATTCTAAACCTTGTTATGTGTTATATTGCAGCACATGAAGAATCCGAACGAAGAATGGCCGGTTTGTAGAAGTATTCCTAGTGGAGGAGCTGACAGGATTGCTGCTGAACTCTGTCAATTCATTCATCACGAAATTTCACACAAAAGAGGGGAGTTATTTGATGAGGATGGTGTAGCATCTGATGTGCCACAACTTTGCGACTATGCCAATAGAAATAGTTTTTAGTGAAAACTTGTAAACTTTGAGATGAATTGTATCTGTAACTTGTACATATGTATATTGTTTTAGTAAAATTGACTTCTGTGATGATAATATTGTTGACTTTTGTTCTGTGATGATATTATTGATTTTTGTTCTGTGATTATATTGAATTGACCTGGAAATTAGAAATAACAGCAGTAGTACTGCATAGGTTATACGTTATAACAGGCGGTTATTAACCAACGGCTAGGCATGTCTGTGAAAAACAATTATCATAGACGGCTAGGTACAAGTAAAGAACCATCTGTGATAACCTAATTATCTCAGGCGGTTACTGTTATGGTAGAAACCGGTTGCGGTAAAAGGTCTTCACAGACGACTTGATGTAGGTAAACATCCGTCTGTGATAACACCATTATCATAGGCGGTTAGTTATGCTGCAAGACTCGACCATGATAAGACAATTATCATAGGCGGATATATATGCTGCACGGTCCCAACGGCTCAACGCGTCCCATCAGCATAAGAGAAAATTAACATGTGTACGCCACACGAGGTCTGCGGAGAAGTTAAGAAGCCATGGTGCAGGGACGCGTGCGCGACGTCGTCGGTTATGTACAAGCACATAACTTTTGCACTCCTTTCTTCTTCTTCCATCGTTCCACCTCCTAGCCCGGCGCCGACGAACCACCACAGCCATGGCCAACCTTCCGCCTCCTAGCCAGCCGAGGCAGCCACCCTGCAAGCGAATATGCTGCAGCTCCCCCGAGAGGGTGAACGACGACCAGTGCCTCATTATGGCGCGAGAGGCGTACAACAGTACGTCTCGGGCTTTGGACGCCTTGGGTCTTGGTACCCTTCCCAAGTTTCCAGGAATGGATACCACCGGCCACTACCTCTACGCCCTCACGGGTGTGGCCAATCGCCTGGACATCTTGTCCGGGACGATGGCCCAGGAGCTCAGCGCCGAGGGCCATAGTGCCATGGTGGCGGCGACGAAGAGGAACTTCCGTCGCGGCGGGGTTCCACTGCCGGTGCAGCCGGAGCAATCAGCTTAGCCGAAGCAGCTGGCCCACTCTCCTACTGCATCATCGCCGGAGGAGGAGGAGGAGGAGGAGGAGGAGGAGGAGGAGGAGGACGATGACGACGATGATGACGACGGCGACCACCACCACCACGACGACGACGACGAGTAGGAGGAGGAGGAGGACTGCTTGTCGTTGTTTGAGAAGTTGGGGGAGAGGGCGGAGGAGGCGAGGCCGGCATAGTAGTTTTTAGGAGTTCTTGTACATATTTCTTTTGTAGTTTTAGGATTTCTTGTACATGTTTAGCTTCAACTCTGTTCTTGTACATATTTCTTGTGTTTTGTAATATATATGTGTTCATTCGTGTCAATGAATACTGGTTTGTTAGAATTTCTGGATTTCAATCAAGTGAATGTGCTCTAAGTTTAGTGATGTGTTAATCTGTCACAAGTGAACCGAGCAAATTGGACAAAAACAAAAGATCTTAGGGTTTGAAGCTCGTCTCGATTTGTAATTGCAAAGCTAAAGGAGACAAACAATGACTTTAAGCGCGTCTCACATTGCTTCGTGATTGATGGACATCCGATCTGTCGCCCATCGTTGTCTCCTATTTGGGTTTCTTACGTAGTGTAATTGGTTGATCATGTTTGCGGTCCGTGCATGTTAGACATAGCTAGAATTAAAACACCTCGGCTCAGTCATGTTTAACAACACTAACATGCATGCATATATATATACCTCAAACAGTACATGACGATCTTTCAACAAAAAGAGAAAACACACGTATAACATCATGAAACATGATCGTGGATCGAGGTCGCACATGCATGTTGAACATAGAACAGAAATAGTATTAGACAACAGACAGGGAAGAAAAGAACATATGGAACATGTGTGAAGGATTAGTCCCACCACGGAAAGTTGAGGTCGGTGCACCGACGTTATAAGGCATGGCGCACAGTTGCAGTTAAAAATCCGAATGAAAGTAATGCGTGCAGGACTAGGCCCATGTTAGCTGCAAGGCGTCCCCAGGCACGGACGCGCGGTCACGAAGTTGGCTTAGGCGTGTACGGACGGTTTTTTTTATATAATGAAAAAAATTGTTTTTCCCCACGTGTAAATTTACTCCTAATGGGCCGCGTCGATCCATTGGGACCGAGAGGATGCAAACCGTTGTTTCGAGGAAACCGGGGCCACTGACCGGTTCATAATTAAGCGCGGTTTCCTCTAGCGTCCAATCATCTCGACACGCCTGCTTAGACGACGACCCGCTATGAAGGCACAATGTCCTCTTGCTTCTCCGCCGTACCACTCCTTAGATCCTAGCCTCTAAACTTCTCCCCCACAACACCGTCGACCACCTCTTACTCTTTCTCTGCACCTCCGTCACCACACAAATGGGTAGCCCCACGCCGAAGCACTCTAGACCATCGACGTCCTCCAAACCTCCTTCTCTGTTTCCATCGCCGCCGGCAATGCCGGTGGAACTGATGGAGGCGCCCACATCTCCGCCCGCGGCGCCTGCACTTCCTCATCCCGGTTGGGTTGAGCAGACTCTCAGACTCCTCACCGACCGCATCGACGAACTCGATCGGCGCCTTAAGGTGGCCACCGATGCCAAGTCCGCCACCGCGCATAGCGCACTAGTGCTCAACGCAGTGGCGCGGAAGGTCTTTTCCGACACAGATCGCTCGTGTCACCGTCTGGGTCTTGGGACCCTTCCCCTCCACATGAGCATGGACACCGCAGGCCACTACTGCTACGGGTTGATGACTGTGGCCGGTCGTCTCGACGCCTTGCACGAGACGATCGCAGAGGTTGGTAGGGTAGAGGGCCTCCTGAAGATTAAGCACCACGTCGCCGGGAAGCTTCGGACTGTGATGGAGGTTGAGGAGTATGAGCGGCTTGGGCAGCGGCGGCAGTGGAGGAGGCGGAGCAGGAGGCATCTCTTGAGGTAGAGGTGGACGCGTCTATGGAGGCGGTAGCAGCGGCAGAGGAGGAGCAGGAGGAGGCGGCAGCGGCGGCGGAGGCAGAGGTGGCAGTAGCGGCGGCAGCGGCTGAGGTGGAGGAGGAGGCGGCGGCACCGGCGGCGGAGGCGGAGGAGGCGGCAGCGGCGGAGCAGGAGGACGTGGTTTTCTCCCAGTAGAGTAGTATTAGGAGTAGTTTATCTATTTCGTGATCTCTGAGTAGAGTAGTATTAGGTGTAGTTTATCTTGTTCTTGTTGTCTACTATGTGTTTTCCTATTACTTGTTTGTTAATGAAATATGTCTTTATGTTCATGAACAATGTGTTCTATATATGCAGTATCGAAAAACTTCTTTTATCGAAAACATCTCCTATATGTTTGTAACTTGGGACCGTCTATATTTCTTGTGGCTGAATGAATCCGGTAAACATTATCCTTACAAGTAATAGAACTAACAACAGACATGATGCATAATTAACTTGATTAGGAAATTATGTCATCTAAATTGCTAACTAGTCCATCGCCTGATGCAACAGGTGCATGAAAAGTACTTTATCCGTTGTAACTAATATCCGATGACATTGTTGATATATATATCGTATGTACCTGTGATACTCGTATCACAGGCGGCTTTGGATCGACGGCCTGAAGATTAGACATCACAGGGGAAATTGTTTTTTTTGTAGTAGTATATACTCTGTATATGTTATCATTTCATTGCGACGAATGTTATATGTAAAATGCTGATTGTTTACCTTTTACTAGACCATGGATTTCCCGTCCTCCTTTCGTGGACTTGGGTGTTCTGTATTTGCATGTCGTTTGCATTAGCACATAGATACATTTCGCGATTCATATTTTTGTTCTTATTTTTTTTCGAATGTCCCACTACACATGACTGATTTTACATCTCCATGAAAACAAAGATGAACGGCAGGTGGCGGAGCCTCAAAAAATTTTTCATTCTTCTTGGCGCGCACAATTGAGATTTTCACAATTGAAACTTCACTCCGTGCCCCCAAAATTCCAGTCCCGCCCATTTGTAGCTAGCCACGACGAATATAAATGTGCGTCTCCCTCTAATCCCGCAGTGGCTTCCGTTCCCGGCACACATGTTCTCCTCTTAGTGCTGTGTTCCAAAATTGCATTCCTAAGAAATTCCCGTGTAAGTGGTGGTGGTGACTGTGAGTACAACGTCGAGCGACCAAGTTTGACGGGCTGTACCGAACCTCTTCGTCGCCGACCCCGCCCTGCGACATCCCGGACTCCAGTTTGTGCTACGTAAGTTCTACACGATCTATGCCGTCTTTTTATAGAGCTACTCCCTCCTTATCGCTTTAGTTGTCGTCCCAACAGCTGCAGCCAGTTCATTCCTAGTTGTCGTCCCAACTCCTTATATGCTCTTATGTTTCATGAATGTCTAGTATAAAATCTGATTAATGGTGCAATCGTGCAATCAACTATCCTGAATCGTTAGATCTGCATCCTACAGTCGATTCATCTTTTTATTTTACCGTAGCATCTGATTGCATTCTACTTTTTTCCATATATAAAATACACTACACCTCTGCCCCGAAATAAATGTTGCTCCGACAGTTTATGGTAGTGTATTTCTAGTACATTTCCATATCAGGAAAGATAACTATTAAAAACCGCATGTACTATGTAATTTCCTGATTTAGAAGTAAATGACTCCAGGGTTATCTTATCAACCACTCGCAATGTTGTACTCTCATTCCTGTGTTCCAAACTTGTATTCCTAAGATTTTCAGTTCCCACGGTTTATACACGTTTTTCTTGTTTTTCTTTCTCGGATTGTACGGTTTTTTTCCTACTCCTTCATTTCTAATTCCTCCGTTCAAAACAAACATTTTCAGTTCATAGCAACCACACCGCCCGATGTAAAATACACATCCTCATGTAATCTGACGTTATCACTGTTACTTACTATATATACTCTTTACTTTAGGAACAAGACACCAAACCGTCATGTCGTCTACAAGTAATCGTGATGGGCAACAAGCACCTGGTATAACTATAAATGTGTTTACTATCAAAATACACATATTTATTACTCATTAATTCCTTTGCATCGTATGCAGAGAATATTGCAGCACCTGATGCTCAGGAACCCCGAGATTCGTCGTCCCATGCTGGTACTACGAGTATAAATATGTATCGGGCTCTACTAAATATTTTAGCATTGCGATTGTAGTTTTCTAGTCCCAGTTAATCAGTATATGTGATGGCGTGATTTATTGATGCCTACACACGCACGATGGGCTCTCTCGCCGCCGGCCACTCCAGCACTGGCGACCACACCCTGCTGCTGCTCACTTCAGTGTCCTCCCTAACACGCCTCCCTCGACCATCGCCACGTCCCATCCTTTGCGTGTCATGATGATCCCTCCGCCCGCAAACCCCTATTGCCGCCGGTCACTCCGGCACCGGCCGGTGCCCACGCCCTGCTGGTGAGTATATGTGATGGCGTGATTTATTGATGCCTACATGCGCATGCTGGGCTTTCTCGCCGCCGCCACTCCGGCACCAGCGACCACGCCCCGCTGCTGCTCACTTAGGTGTCCTCAGAAACGCATCTCCCTCGACCATTGCCCTGTCCCATCCTTCGCGTGTCATGATGACCCCGCCGCCCGCAAACCCATGTCACTGCCAGTCACTCCGGCACCGGTCGGCGCCCACGCCCTGCTGGTGGTCACTTCACTGTCCTCCCCAACGTGTCTCCCTCCATCTCCACGTCCCATCGTTCGCGTGCCATGATGACGCCGCCGCCCGCAAAGCCCTGGCCATTACAGTGTACCTACATGCTATGCCCCATATGACATGGCATACCCTAGAAAAAATAGTCCAATATCATTAACCCCTGTACACTAAGAAATGTTAGTATCATATAGTTTAGAGATGCATGTACATGAGGGTTCATTGCTGCTTATATGATCTCAATTCCGTTTTTTACACTGCCAAATGCATTGCTGATGTCTGGTAATTAACGCAAGATTATATTCATGTATCCGTTCTAGTAGTACTTTAGGGCAAGATGGTAACATGCAGAGCAAAATATCAGTATGCAATCCACCTAAATTTAATTCCAAGATCCGCCACACTGTCCTCCTAGCCTCGAGACTTTCTCCAGGGTGATACCAATGGACGCATATCACCTGACTTATACGTTTTTACTGCACGTGATGCAGTAAAGATCCAAAGGAATCACACCGTTGGATCTTTACTACATCACCTGCAGTAAAAACGTAAGTCACGTGAGATCACCAGTGTGATCTGGATGTCGATCCTCCGATTTAAATGTGGTCACTGCACTGCCAGACCGAACCCTAGCTTTGTTAAACGTTGCAAGCTGCCCGCCTCATCTGTCTTGCATCCTCTACCTGCTAATACCGCTGACGTCCATGACTCGCCCTGCCACCAATTCGCCTCCAGACGCGCTCCTGCTGATGTCAGTCAGATCGAACCGGCAATACTGCAAAGGATGAGCATCCAGCGAACCCTCTCTTTCTCTAGCACCGCCAGCTACTGTCTTGCCTGCTTCACAGCTGGACTGAAAATCCCCTGCAGTACTACGGGTGTTGTAGCGCCACTGACTACTGCTTGATGCCTGATTGTAGGGTATGAAAAGCAACAAAGAAGTCGACAAGTCAATGCATCGCCCAATATGGATCAAAATGCTGTTGCGACGCAGTGTTCCCACGCTCGTATTTGCCGCCCTCGTCCTGAAGATCATAAAACATCAGACTTCTTCTTCTTTCACACTATTTATACATGATACTAGGCCTGGTCAGTTGCTAATTTGCTTTAAACATTTACCGTTTAAATGACACTAACATAAGGAAAGAAGTTTGGAAGAGGGGTGGCTAAAGGACTTAAGGTTGCTAAATTGCGCTATCTAGCATTTGCAAATAGAACGAATGATCAGAATCGGAAGCTACAAATTCAGTGGTCCGATAGGTTGGGTGCTGCGGTTGGTTCTAATCAGCGGCACTTTGTCGATGATGTGGTTATTACAACAAAAAAATGCACCCCTCGCTAGTGTAAGGAAGTGGGCGGAGGTTGGCGATACTTCAAAGAGCGATATACTGAGAGACATTCTGGTTAGTGTTGTGACACCCCACATAAGTATTTTTTCTAGCGACCTCCATCTTGTACATTTATAATAGTGTGATATATAATGTACAAAATGCCTAGGGATTGGAGACACAGATGATACCAGAAGAAAAATATTGAAGATTGTTGGTGAGCGCTACAAGGGGTGGCGATCAACATTGCATGCCACCTATAAGAAGTATTCGACCGATGAGGAACATATACAAAACAAGTCTGTTGACGTAGCAGATTCCGATTGGTTGGCGCTTATGGACTATTTTGGGTCCGAGCGATTCAAGGTCAGCTAGCTTTCTAATACCTTCATATCCTACAAAAACTATTTGATAACACCCATTCGTGAAATTAATTCTTAAAATTGCAGTCAATAAGCATAACCAATTCACGAAATCGAAGTACTCAAAAGACAAAACACTTGCTTGGCTCGAAATCCTACGCCCAACTTAGTTACAAGAAGGTATGAAAACTAAATCATGCTTTTACTTTGCACTGCAATCATTCAATCAAATTTTACTTGTATTTGATGTAGCGAGACCTAGAGACCGGAAAAGAACCCGATGACATAGAACTGTGGGAGGCAAGCCATGTGAAGAACGGTCAATGGGCAAACGAGCAGGCAGAAGCTGTACATGTGAGAAACACTTCAAACAGTCCCCATTTAAATAAATATTTGCAATGTACATGTGACTTTTCTTTCTGTATATAGACCCAGGCACGTGCCCAGATCAACGTCAAGGAAGCTGAGCTGGGAGTCCCAATCCCAGATGAGGAAAGAAACAACATCTTCTAGCTTACTTATATATCCGCAATCGGTTCTAGAGGATCACAATTTCGGGGGCGTGGTTATATGGCAAAACCTAATGTTTCTGAAAGACTGCATATCCAGATGTCTGACCAGCTCGTCCAGCAAGTTCGATCCTTGCAAAATAGAAATGAAGACCTCAGCTCTCAGGTGCAAGAGTTGGAAGGAAGAAATGATTATATGACCTCCCAGATGGATGGCTTCGTCCAGGCAAATGAACAGCTCAACCAGGTAGTCCAGACTTTACATGATCAGATGGCAGCCAATTCTGCACGGCAAGAAAAGGAGCTAGCAGACATGCGCAGAATGATGGAGAGCTTGCAAAATCAACAACGGCTAGCAGCGACTCCACAAAAGGCTTCTACTCGCACCAAGTCGAAGCTGGATGTTCAAGAAACTATTCCTAATACTACAACTCGTCGCGGTGCTATTTTAATGGGTACAATGTTGCAACCTGAAAAAACTGTAAAGAACATCGTCTCGCAATGACGCAAGGGTCCTTGAGCGTTGCATCAATTGCTAGATGTTTATTGTTAAGTCGACAGACGTATCGTGTGCGAATAAATTGATTCTGTTGCCACTAATTTTCAAACCTAGTGCACTAAGATTCTAGTGCTGCTAATTATAAAACGTGTCATTAACAGATTATTGCGACGAAAATAAACTGTTGCAATAGGAAGCTAGCTATTGCCACAAATTATAAAACGTTGCACTACAAACATTTGGCTACGACCAAAAAAGCGTTGCACTAGACTGCTATTGCCACCACCCAGAGAACGTCGCATTACGACCCTGTTGCAATAGATTTTAATATGTTGCATTACAAACCTATTGCCACACTTCAGAAATCGTTGCAATACAATACTGTTGTCATAGTTTTGAAATTGTTGCAATACCGTACTATTTGCCATGAACGTGAAATCGTTGCATTATCGTATTATTGGCCACGGCTGTGAAATCGTCGCGATACCATATTATTTGCCACGAGTGTGAAATCATCGTGATACCGTACTATTCGCCACGGAAGTGAAATCATTGCAACACCGTAGTATTCGCCACGAATGTGAAAACGTCGCGATATGATATTATTCGCCACGAGTGTGAAATCGTCACGACACAGTACTATTCGCCGCGGATGTGAAAACGTCGTGATACCATATTATTCGCCACGAGTGTGAAATCATCGCGATACCATACTATTCGCCACGGATTTTAAATCGTTGCCACACCATACTATTCGCCACGAATGTAAAAACCTTGCCATACCGTACTATTCGCTACGGATGTGAAATCATTGCAACACCATACTATTCGCCACGAATGTGAAAACGTCACGATACCATACTATTCGCCACGAGTATGAAATCATCGTGATACTGTACTTATTGCCACAGATGTGAAATCGTCGCAAATAACGTACTATTTTTTGCAATACGTTAAATGGTCGCAATACGTTAAACCATTGTAATACCATACTATTTGCCACGAATGTGGAGTCGTTGCAATACCATACTTTTTGCCACGAATGTGGCATCGTTGCAACACCATTATTTTCGTTGCAATACGTTAAATCGTCGCAATACGTTAAACCGTTGCAATACCATACTATTTGCCACGAACGTGGGTTGTTTCAATACCATACTTTTTGCCACGAATGTGGCATCGTTGCAACACCATTATTTTCGTTGCAATACGTTAAATCATCGCAATATGTTAAACCGTTGCAATACCATACTATTTGCCACGAACGTGGAGTCGTCGCAATACCATACTTTTTGCCACGAATGTGGCATCGTTGCAACACCGTTATTTTTGTTGCAATACGTTAAATCATCGCAATACGTTAAACTGTTGCAATACCATTCTATTTGCCACGAACGTGGAGTCGTTGCAATACCATACTTTTTGCCACGAATGTGGCATCGTTGCAACACCATTATTTTCATTGCAATACGTTAAATCATCGCAATACGTTAAACCGCTGCAATACCATACTATTTGCAATGAACGTGGAGTCGTTGCAGTACCATACTTTTTGCCACGAATGTGACATCGTTGCAACACCGATATTTTTGTCGCAACACGTTAAATCGTCGCAATACGTTAAACCGTTGCAATACCATACTATTTGCCATTAACGTGGGGTCGTCGCAATACCATACTATTTGCCACGGATGTCAAGTCGTCGCAATAACCTATTGCCACGACTGTTATCGCCACGAGTCGGAAAAACTATCGCGACATTCTATTTCATTGCGACAACAACCTATCACGACGAATTTTGACCTATTGCAACGATTTTTTTCGTCTCAATAAACCGGAATCCTGGTAGTGAAGGACAGGTGGAACTATATTATTTGTAAAGGTAATGCATGTAAGAAATGTATACTCTTTCATATAAATGAGTTTGATGATAGAAATTGATACCTAATGACCACCAACAAACTCCTCCAAGCTTACCATTTGCTCGTCCCAAAACCAAGATTAAGGACGTAGGTTGTTAATGAGGAGTTGCTACAATGTTCTAATCTTCAAAAGTACCAAGAGCACAATAAAGCATTCTACCTTGTATTGAAAAAATTAGCAATAATACTCACCATTTACCTTAGTCCTCATAGGGCTTTTGACTTCTCATCTTCTTGGGTGGTTAAAAATAAAACAACTCACAGAGCATGAATTACCTAGTTTCTTAGTTCCACTCAAATCCGAGAGGTTTTCAAATGATTTTCAAATATAAGTATAAGTTCTTTAAGTGATAACTCTTGATCGCTTTTCTGTATGTGGAATTTCCTTACAAGGCAATGCCTCTTTTGTTCCTATATCTAAATATGACTTATGTGAAGCTTGGAAGGGAACACGAGTAGGCATATTTGTAACATATATTTTGCTAAGTCAAAAGAGTAAGCCTTAACAGAAAAATCATACCTTTGGATTAGGATGTGCATGTGTGATGAAATATATGTGCAATTGGAAGATGACTCCTTTTTGTGTGGACTTTCTTTATTGTAAGGGTGAAGCATGACTACTTTTCTATTTCTTTCTTTATCTTTTTTTTCTCCCAAGCTCAATTTTTGGGAGCATGCTTTATTTTTATTTTTCTTGTAGCCATACCTTCTACTCCCTTTTCAATAAATTTTGAAGAGAATACTTGACAACGAAAATATGGAGTATCCTTTTGTGGTGGAGGGGAATGATGGAATATTGCTAACTTCTAGTGTAGAACTTTATCATATGCACATCTAATCTTGACTATAAAAGCATGAAAAGAATCTCACATTCGTCTATACTAGTTTCACTATGCTCAACGTGAAAGCAAATAGCATATGCATGAGCTTTATGAATCCGAAGTATCGTATGGCTTTGGTAGGAAATTCAAACTAAACGTGAAACTTCATTTTAAATCACTTTGAAAATTATGGATATCAAGTTTCACTTTGATTAGGATTTTAGCAGCTCTATGTAGTATATCGTATCTCACAACAACCTAGAATTGGATTATCTCTGACACCCATAATTTCTAAGTTCAAGGCAAGATACTTAAAAAACCAATAAACTCAATAATTAAAGAATACTAAGTTGTAAACTAAGCACTAATGAAAAATAAAAATAGAGCAACTATTCATCATTTCCACTTATGAAGGAATAAAATTTCTTACCGCACAAATTTATTATACTGTATCTTATATTAATGTTTTTCTAAATGTAATTGTAATGGAAAAAACATGATACAAGTTACCTCAAGTGGGTCCCCAAGCTTTTTTCTTCATCAATCTCCTGATAAGGGTTGAACCCTTGATGACGGATATAGGTCATGAGGTCGATCTGTTGTTGTCGCGTTGACATGGTTGAATTGAGTCGAGTTGTTGCTACCACGAATGGTGACGGAGTTCTATACTCGGGGTACCAAACATACAGGACCCGACGATATGTGACAATTATGCGGATACGGACTGAAGCTACTCTCCATTCGAGGAGAGGCCTCCATCAATGTTACGACCATGAAGGGTCGGGGTATTTAACCCACCCAAGTCCCAATTGAGAGGTCGGGCGGACGATTCCTCCCGGGCTCGAGCGCGAGAGAGGCAGGTAGATGGGGGCACTTATGACTGACAGTGGGCACAATAACTTTGGCAGGGGATGAACCCGCGATGTGACAGGCTGCAGGATAAGCCTGCCATCCGTCCCTTCCATCATCAGAAGGGCGGTAACCTCACCCACAAGACTATGCCTTGGAGACCATGAAGAAACCAAGACCAAAGCTTCTGACAGACTGAATACATAGAATGAACACTGTAAAACCAACCCCACTATGAGGAATGTCAGATAGATAGGCTCGCCTTGCCCCCTATAAAAACCCCCAAGGCCTTCAGTAGGGTGGGGGACAAATTCACTCTGTATTTGCGGTTACTATACGCATTTTACTTTTCAAATTTCCTTACGCATTTACTTACACACTTTTCCCTTTTGGTGCCCTTGCACCCTTTTCCTTTGACACACTTGCGTTTGAGCTTTACTTTCTTTTTGTGTTTACGTTTATGCATTGCTTTCATAGCTGTTCTTACTTTCTTAGAGTTCATATACTCGGGCCAGACCCGCTTGTAATTTGTTCTCTCGCTTTTTGAGCTAACAAAGACCATGGAAGACTCACTCTGGACGTAGGGCCTTTTTCTGCCTGAACCAGGATAAATCTCTTGTTCTTTGCAGCAAGCCATATAGAGACGAATGTGATTCAATACAAATGTACTAGTCGGTTTCCGAAACATCGACAATTGGTGCGCCAGATAGGGGAACACTATTGCTCGTTCTCATCAGCTTCGTATCACTTCATGGATATCGTGGAGCATCGCCGGCGGCCCTCGAGGGCTCAACAATGCCGACATCATGGGCGACTCCAAGAAAGAGCCCTCCAAAAGAATGGACGACGACGTGTTGCCATCCCTTTTCGGAATACTAGAGGATACTACCGACTTCTATCTCAGCTCTGACTTTGACACCGAGGTAAGCAATCACTTTTTCTGGAAACACCACCCCGTGAACCCTGTTGGCAGCGAACAAACACTTTTACAGACCGCATCCCTGCAATTGGGATGCTGTGCCAGGAGCTTGGAAATGAACCCGCACACGATCCTGTTCCCAAGGATCATTTCAGGACAGGGCGCACCGCACTCGACTCCGAGCAGACGCACCCAAACCTGGGCTAAACCATGTTCCGAACCAAGTTCTGTCACCACATTGATCCATACAAAGTGCACCCTCATGCACGTTCCGCCTAGACCAACATCAGCACTAGCACTGCCAACGCCCCATGCTCCGAGCAGGTAAGAGCACCACGAACACCCACAATGGCATACGATCACACTCACGGATCGAGTCTCCACAACAGGAGATGCGATGCTAGGACTTTGGAGGGAAACCTGCAAGCGGTCCTGTCCCCAACAACTACTTCTAGCCAGGGCGCGCCATGCTCGACTCCGAGGAAACGTGCCCAAAACTAGGGGAGACCACACTCCAAACCAAGTTCCGTCACCGCATCGATCCAAACATGGCACACCTTCATGAGCGGTCCGTCTTGACCGGCACCAGCACTAGTACCGCCAACGCCCCACACTTCAAGTGAATAAGCTAGAGCACTGTGGCAGCAGCCTCCGCATGGCGTGCCACGCCCGTACCATCCGCAATTAGGTTCAGTCCAGCCCATTGGGATCCCCATTCCTCGATGGACCACACCACCCACGTTACTGCTGACGGGCATCATCACAAACACTACAATAGAGACTATCGTCGATGACTGGGAAAGGACACCCCAACCTAGACGAGAGTCAATGATAGGGCTGGGTCATCCACCCGCTCATCTCTGCCAACTCAGGCATGAGACATGATTCCCGATCTTCGCTTGGCCCTTAGCATCCGAAAGATTGCTCAAGAGGGGCTTGCGCGACTTCCTTCCAAGCTGTCGTGACACCGTCAGGGAAGCAGCAACAATGGCCACAAGGATTGAATCCCAAGCCCTGTGCCGAGCGGAGCCAGTCCTAAGAGCACTTTCAGCAATGATGACTTCTGGGGGATGTGTAAGCGTCCTGACCACTTCCAAAAGCTCTAAGAATGCCGACGAAGGTCGAAAGAAATCCTCCGGAGCTACATACGACACTTCTCTGAGAAGTGCAGCTAGTTTCTAAAGCCGTTGACACAGAAATAATCCGAGCGTTCCTTTTGGTGGTGACCCGCAAGACCCCAGCGTCCAAGCTCGCCCGGGTCAAGCCGAGGTGCGCAAAGAAACTGTTCAGCGTTGCCTCTCGTGCTGCCCCAAACGAAGGAGCAGCAGCGAGTGGCACGGTGCACCAAAACCAAGACCTGATGGACCCGAGACCAGGAGGGGCCCAATGGCTCGTCGAAAGAAGAGAGGGTGGAAGATCGGTCCCAACACTGGCAGCCCATAGACGCTGTCCCCAAGTGCAGTTGAGCTCCGCGACCAACACGAAGGTGACCGGCCAAACAGTTGCCACCCACTTCGAGAAGATGCTCAAGGAGCCTTGCACTCACCACACCTACCCGACATACCACGTGCTGAAGGAATGCATCCTCCTGCGGCGTTACCTCGAGGGGAAGCTCGGCACCCCGGATGGCGGGAGGAAGAGGACCGGTGCCCAAGGCTTCGAGTAAGCAGAGTCAACCCCCAACGAGGACGGTGGCTGCTTAATGATCCATGAAGGTGGATCCTTGCTTGGGAACCCGCCGGAGCAGGAGGAGGCACTCCCGAGGACGGGGCCCGCCAGACTAGGTATCCCAAGTTATCTCCGATGGTCCAAAATGGCGGTCACTTTCGATAGAGCGGACCATCCCGATTCCATCTCGCAACTCGAGCGATATCCTCTGGTGGTCGATCCGGTCATAGGGCCCGCACACCTCATCTGAGTGCTAATGGATAGTGGGAGCAGCCTCAACATCTTGTACATTGCTGCCCTGGACCTGATGAAGATCCCACTAGGCCTGGGTATATCAGTTTAAGCAAACCGATGGGTTTTGGTTTTCGGCTTTTCTGAAAATTTGGTTATCAAAAAGGAAAACCGAAAGAGTGTATACAAAATAAAAAATTGGTTTTTTCTAAAATTTTTGGTTCAGATTTGGTTTAATCAGAAGAAAACCGGACACAAGATGACTCGACTGTGGACTTCGGTGTCGTGCTCATGGTGCCGGCGGGGCCAGGGCCTGTGGCGCTGTGCCGGGCAGAGGAGCTAGGGGCGGCAGCAGACTGCGAGCGAGGAGCATGGGGCAGCGGCGCACTGCGGGTGGAGGAGCACACAGCGGCAGCGCGCGGCCGGCGGAGGTGCTCAAGGCGGCGGTGCACCAAGGACGAAGGAGCTTGGAACAGCGGCACATGGCAGGCAGAGGAGTTCTGGGCAGTGACGGCCGTAGGTCGAGGAGCATGTACGGGGCGGTGGAACAGTACACGGAGAAGCTCAGCTAGTAACAGGCAACGTGCAGATCTTAAGTGGGAGGAAGGAAGGTGAGGGACTCGATCTGGATTCTCATCGTACATAGAACCATAGAAGGCACAGGGGTGGCGGCTGACGAGGTCAAGAAGAAGAGTGGTGGAGATTAGGGTTGCCATTTGCGGTCGCTATTGGGCCTAAAGTGCTGTATCGCTGCTGGGCGTTAGTGCTGGGCTGGTTTTCTGGTTAACCCAGCTAACCGAGAAAATAAAGTGAAAACAAAAAAAAATTTCGGTTTTCTCAGAATCAAAACACAAATTTGTTCTGGTTTTGTTGGTTCGATTTGTTTGGTTCCGGTTCTTTCGGTTTCAGTTTTTGGTCCTCGGTTTCTTTGCCCACCTCTAGATCCCACGCTCTCAGCTTCGTGCCCCGTGCGGACCCTTCCAGGGGATCATGCCCGGGGTATGATGGACACCCCTCGGGCAGATTGACCTCCCGGTCACATTCGGGAACTGGACGAACTCCCATACAGTGATCCTTACATTTGAAGTCGCTGACCTCGCTGGCTCCTACTACACCATCATAGGACGACCCTGCTACGCCAAATTCATGATGGTCTCAAGCTACACCCAACTCAAGCTAAAGATCCCAGGACCCAGGGGGTCATCATCGTGGATTCCACAATCCAGCTGGCCCTATTGTGCGAGCTATACAACTGAGGTGGGGTCCCGATTATGACATGACTTCCATCTGGCGAAGAACCCGAGGCAGGTGCCGGCATCCAGTGCGACCCCAATCACGCCCTGTCCCCCGACGTCTCTGAGCTTGAGAAGGGCATCAAAAGGACCTCTGGGCTGCGACGCGAGCCCAATTGAGATGAGCCCAAGCAACGCTGCATCACTTGAAGGACGGCTGAACTGTAGGATCGAAGAGCATGCGAAAAGCTACCAGAGGGCAGGGGTGAATGGTAGATTTAAACATTTTCAGCAAGGGTAACAAAACCCATCGGCAGAAAATTGATCTTTTGAAGAAACCATGTGTGCAACTATTTTCAACGTATTCAACCGTGATAAAACTAGTAGAGATTGTAGATAATCAATTCATGGAACCAATGAAAAAAGAATCACGTGAAAACACTAAGTAGAACTTGAGTTATAATCAAAATACTACACGAAGGTCAAACTGTTCTACCCGGTTTAAAACCAGAGAAACAATGCTGCAAAGAAACTCACGTAGATCAAAAACCACAAATCCAATGACTGCGAAACTTTCACAGATGATTGATAATTGAGTTGTGAAGACAACCCAAGAAGGATAATGTCAATTGGAGTATTAAAACATGAGTTATGATCGAAATACTGAACCAACATTGGTCTGTCCAAAAACTCAGCGAGAAAAACTCAGCGAAGAAGTCACAAAAGCTCATCTAAAACTACGATCTTTATTCAATAGAACACAAGAATAACATCCCAAAGTCATTTTACCACGATCTCTGGCCTACCTTGCTTATATAACCAGCCCTTAGGCTAACCCAATCCTAACTAAGACTCTAATCCTACCCAGTTTCAACTAAAACTTTCTATAACATCTCAAGACTATTCCATACACAGATAGAATCAATCTTAAGACTTCCAAACAACTTAGGAGCGTACCAAACATTTCTGAAACAACTCAACTTCGTGCTCACCATGAAATCTAACCAAAACAAACTCTAAACCTTCCATAAACGAACCATAACCACCTCAGCCACAGCCTGAGGCATAAACCCGCTGGTTGGACCTTTCGGACCACATCTTCACGTCCATATGTCCTCACCACGTCTTGGAACAATGTATCCACGTCCATACATCCCTTGCATACGTGCAAACACTTTTCAACAACGTTCACAATACCTTCATATGCATTGTTCTTGACCCAAACATTCTGTGTGACCTCACGATCTACTCAACAACCATTCCTCCCGAACTTATTTGTTGAACCTCATCTTCTCCCTAGCACTAGTTCAATGGATCCCATCACCAGCCATGTCTTGACTTCAAGCAACACTTGAACATGAACAAACGACCAAATCTTTGCGAGCCCAAGTCCTCGACTTGAATCTCGTTAGTCCAAAAACCACAGCACCTTACGTGGGCACCTTGCATAAGCATGTTGCAAACCATAGCAATGTTTAACCACCATAATCATCCATAACACATCAAAAACTTAGTAAGATAATACTAAGCAAACATTTCATAAGCCAAAAAGCAAGTTTGAAACATTACAAGTTAAAAACAGATCCGGTGCACAATTATTTCAGCAAATAAAATTATCTAATCGACCTAAAGTTGCGCTGCAATGTAAAGACAAAAGATCGAACATTCCAATCCAAAATTCACGTGCAAAACATGTGACCAAAATTTCGGACAGTCCTAACCAAGTAAAGAGTAAATGTTACTCCCGAAAACACTTTTGTAAAGATCGACCATTGTCGACTCACGTGTGTGAAAGTTCGGACAATCCTAAGTGCCGAACATGTGCAAGTCACATGAGAAAAGTTCGGACAATCTGAAACGAGAAAACTCGTGCAACTCACGTGTGATGAAATTCAGACAGTGCAAAATGGATTCCCGCAGGTTCGGACAACCCGAAGTGGGCTTTTCAGCAATATTCAAAACATTTCCTATGAACCCTCGCTTTTATTTAAATTACCAATGTATTCAGCACACATAGGTCTCAAAACACACGACGGAATTATGACAAGATGGTGCCCTAGCTCCCTCGCACCAGCGGTCGGGACTCGCGCGACTCCCGCGCCGCTAGAACAAGGCATGTCTCGCCAGCATGGGCGGAGCAATTGACGGTTGACTGTGTTTGATGCGATGCCCGTAGGACAAGCGCCATGGTAGTCAGACCCTGGGATTGAGACCTGAGTTACGATTGTGAACACCCGGGCTCAGGGGCTGCTGCCCGGTTGAGGGCCCAACCCGCTCCGTATCTTTCTCCTTAGAAACACCTCTCACCCGAGTGCTTCCCTCGCGTCGTATGAACCGCGACTCAGAAACAACAAAAGTTCCGAGTGTTGCGATTCAAACGAGACGGAGAGATGGAAGACATATTGTAGTGGAAATATTTTCAATTCATCATAACAGATTCATGATACAACATGGCTCGGACAAGTACAAAGAAGAAGAAGATTACATCTCCGATTGAATTCTCGCCTAGGACTATCCTACCCCTCGAAGGAGCAGCGATCTTGCTTTTTCTCCGCCTTCAGTGGAGAGACGACCACGATCTCTACCAAAGCATATTTGGCTTCCGGCAGAAAAATGATCTGTCAAAAACTAAAACGTCTTTGGTTGGGAGGAGGAGACCTCCCAACGGATGGAATGGCCACTAATATCGAAATACTGAGGCCATACCACCCTCACCCAGTAAGAGGGCCTCTCATCTCCAAGGCCAAAGACGGCAATGCCTCGCCATCGATCAAGGTATGAAGGGACGCCACAATCCATTGAGAAGGGTCGGGAAGCCAAAGCGCCCAACATATTTCCCGATCAACCCGACGCTGCGTAAGATGGCTTTGGTCACGTAGATGGACGCGCTGCATCTAGAACAAATCGGCCTCCCCTTCGAACTTCCATCTGCATATGCCACCATCAAACCTGCCAGAGGCTTCTCCCCTTTTTGAACTTCCAGGTAGCTCCTCCCCCTCCAAACCTCCTTCCAAGACTTCGTCGGCCACGGCCGCGCCATCCATCAGCTGGACACGGAGCCCTGACCACCACGTTCTCTAACCACCAAGTGAGGGCTTAGGACTACGGGACGAGCAAAGGCAGAGGAAATAGGGAGGACCTTTGGGGAAGAAAGGCTGAGGCGATGGCTAACTAGGGAACCACACATGGCTATTTATAGCCCCACCAAGGGAGCCGAAGAGACGCGAGCGGCGATTGTGGCGCATTGCCCATCATAATTGATGCCACAATAAAGGGCTTGCAATGACCCGAGGGCTTCTGGCGCACGCCATGCCGCTGCACTGCTCCGTGACTAAAGCCGCAATGAAGACTGGTGGCTGTCCGAAGACTCGCATCGCACGCCGCCCTGACTCTTTGCGAGTCACGCCACATTAAAGGGCGACAGGACTAGACGCAATCATGGTGCACCTCGCTCCTTCTGCCTCTTGACAGGCACCGACTTGAAGTCGTGCAACCTACCGAAGTGACCTTGGAGGATCAAGAAACGCTGCCAGTCCCACGCCGAAGCAGACCAGGTGCAACCACTCCGATACGTCATCAACAAAGATAAACCAATTCTCCCCTCTCGGTTAGTCATTCTTTGAAAAATTAATCTTTAAAGCATAGGCTCAGGATCGGATCCTGCACCATGAGAGCCCTGAGGTTAGACCAGGACTCGCACCATCCCTCTGCAAATGTCGCGAGGCGAGCGGCCCCGATTGCCTCACTCGGCTCGGGGGCTCCCGAATCAACGCAGGGAGTTTGGAGTTTCTCGATTCTGAGAAGTCCTAATCTCCACTTCTCTTCATAACTGAACTATTTTTAAGAAAAATAATGGTAGTGTAAATACTATAACCGATAATAAGTACACCATAATAAAACTAATGTGTGATAATGAAAAACTCATGATATTACTCCCTCCGAATCTTTTTATTTGCCACCGGTTGGTTCAAAAATGAAATAGTTGATGACAAATAAAACGACCCGAATAGAGTAATATTTATAATTGACAAATTGGTCTCTAATCTAGTTATCTCGATAGCATCTCTCTTTGTGTACAGAAGCAACTTGCTGATAAGAATTTCAGAAAAAGAAGAACACAGATAATTCATTTAATCACCACAAAGAAAAAATACGTACAGCGAGATGAACATGAAGGATTTTGCTGATCTTTGACAATATGCTATTTTGAGATACCGAGATGCCCACTGTGAGTCTACGTACTGTGATAGTACAAAATCAATCCACACAGTAAGGATGAATCTAACTGAGATGCCACCACGCTGAGGTGGTGCCGTAATCCTCTAGCGGCTATAGATTAGCTGTCTCCTCTCGCGTGTCGTGAGCCGCAGTTGGATTTTCTCATGGAGTACTGAACTCATGGGCCTACATTGTCATGGACTTTCTCATCGAGTCAAAGAGTCATGATCGATCTAAGATGCATCATGCATCGTCTTATGAAGTCATGGGCTTATCTGGTTTCTATTTTTGTTGGACTGGGGGCATATACACTGCTGACCCTCCCTTCCATTTCTTGCTCTAACCACTGCCTTGATAATAAAATTTTCACCAAACCTTGTCTAGAATTGCTTTTCGGGCCTAGGCCCAGGGTATGCCGGTGCCCACCTGGCATACCCACTGGGTCCGTTCATGCCCTCCTCCCCTCACGAGAGCTCGGTGTGACACCCGGTTCACGGAAAATGAACCAAGTGCAATATATGTATGCCCAGGATGTTTAAAACACATACACAAGTGATTCACAAATGATAAAAAAATACTTACCACAACTCAAATTATTAAAGAAGTACTTTTATTACAATATTCAAATAATCCTCAAATAACAACTCTAATGATCATTAATGATAATACTACTGCAGTAGAAATAAGCTAATTAAGCAACTAAGAGAACTAAGCAAACTGAGCATAAAGGGTAGCGTGGCTCCAAGCGGCATCACAGGCAAGTCGATGGCATCACAGAACTTAGTACTCCGCATTATCCTCAGGATACTCCCAAACATCACCTGAAATTGTTAGTGGGGGATTGCAAGGGTGATTACATGTCGTAATCAGCAAGTGTGGGAAAGTATGACATGTAGCTTAAACAAGGCATGATAATAAACAATGTCTAATTATTGAAAAGTACATTCAAAATGTTTAAAAAACATTATACTATGTCTATGTGATGTAATCTCATCATATCCCACATAATTAACATAACATGGAACCATAATAAACTATCCATCCATATACCATATTATTACAATCATCATCATCCATGTCCATTTATCATAACTCAATCCATAACCATAACCATAACCATAACCAATACCAAACCATAACCATCCCAATTCCCAAGTTCCCTCTAATCATGTAGGTAATCTAGGTGCTCTTAACCAGGAGCACGACTATCATGATAGTTTTTAACACTCTGCAGAGGTTGTACCACTTTACCCACAAGTTCGTGATTTCGTCACCCGTTGACAACTAAAGAAAACCTCCCTTATGCCAATTACACTTCCTTAGGTTTATGGCCATGAGATTACAAAATAGCCTTTACAAAAGGACTACCATCATATTCAGACCCACTGAGGTTTCACCGGTGGTGATGCCTCCAACTGAGCACATCCTAAACCAAGGGCCTCCTCTTGTGCTGTTCGGATCCCAGGGCAGTCCCGCCATTATTGCAAACCCAACCGACTCCCATTCTCCGCTCCTCCAAATGTTCTAAATCAATGTTCTAATACTCCTAATTAATTGGCTAAGCCGCGCCCATATTTGGCCTTGTGATGGCACTATAGTCCTGACTTATTCTTGCATGAACTGATCCTTAAATTCAAGGCAAGCGAACCACCATAACATCCAACCTAATCCACAAACCATGCTTGCTAAGATCTTCCAGTTCCCGTGTTACCAATTAACCATATTCATCAATTCATATCATCCATAAGTGCATTAATTCATAGTTAAGTCATTTGGTTGTTTTCCCATCCCAATTAATTAGAGCGAAGCAAAAAGTAAAAATACCCTTCCCGACTCTCTACAATGTATCCCAAGCGACAAGGATGGTCAAACAAGACTAGTCAACACCTATTTTGGGTTTCCCATCAAATTGACACAAGCATGCAATTTTGCAAACAAAACATTTAAAAACAGGATCAATATGGTCAAGGACACTTGCCTTGCTCCTGAGATTGATTAGGGTTGAAAGCTTCAAATTTCTTGTACTGGATGTCCTCGATAGCACCCTCTAGCGCAGCACCTTCTATTCCACGCAAAAGACATGCAAAACACACAATTAAATCAAATAATGCTCATATAGTACTCAATATGCCATGACATGCATTTTCAAGTTGATTTGAATCAAATTGGGATTAATTCAACCTGAAACAGATTCAGACATCGGACTAGTCCGCTACTAGGGCCGGACTAGTCCGCCCTGTCCAGGAATTGCTAATTAGGGTTTTCTTGATCCGCGAGAAATGGGGTTGAATTTGCATGGAAAAGGTAAAGTATAAGGTGTACCACTTGTGTAGAACTCCAAGGATCGAGAATTGAAGATGAAACTTTAATCTTTACGATCTAGGATTCATAATGAAGAGTTGATGGAGAGTTGGGGGTGAATTGGAGATGAAGAACGAAAACTCGATGAAGATCTTGTTCACTTGATCCTCTTTCGTTTCCTCTTCTTCTTCTTGCTGCTGGATCTCCTCTTGATGGCGGCTCTCACGAACTAGGGTTTGGTGTTCTTTAAAAAGTGCCAAAGAGATGAGAAGTTGGGATGTTGGGTTGTTTATATAGGGGTGGCGGTGTAGGGTTTGATGGATTTCGAGTTTGGGGGTGGGTGGAGGCCGGTGTGGGGTCCCACATGGGCTCCAAAAAGGTTAGACACAACGTCCTTGGGCCCACTTAAGGTAAAAACCCAAAACAAGTCGTGGAGGAAAAGATTGAATCGGAGTCGCGAATACCGGACAAGTCTGCAATGGACTGGACTAGTCCAATCGCTAGTCAGAGAAATAATGGACAAGTCTGGCCAAAATCGAACAAGTTCGATTTTAGTTAGAGAGCAAAACAGACGAGTCTGACAGAAAACGGACAAGTCCGGGGCAGAACAGAGAGAAAATGGACTAGTCCGCAACAAAAATGGACATGTTCGAAGAGAGGTAAGAGAGAATAACAGACTAGTCCGTACCAAAAACAGACAAATACGAAATTCTCAGAACTTTTGAGTGCGGTTTTGCTTCTAATTCATTTTAAACTTTTTCCTATTTATGTTACTTAATTTTAAACATATATTAGAATGTATGCAATGCATGATGGATGAAAATGAGGGTGTTACAAACCTACCCTTCTTAAAATGAATCTCGCCCTCGAGATTTGGCGCAGAAGGAAAGAGATAGGGAAAATCCTTCTTGAGATCATCTTCCAGCTCCCAAGTTGCTTCCAATTCTATATGATGCTTCCATTGTACTTTACATCATCTAATGACCTTGTTTCTTGTGACCCTCTCCTTGGTTTCTAAGATTTTGACCGGTTGCTCAGCATAAGTCAAATCTGCCTCTAATCACAATTCTTCCATCGAAACTTGTTCTTACGGTGCCCTCAAGCACTTCTTGAGCTGTGAAGCATGAAACACATCATGGACATCTGAAAGGTGTGTTGGCATCTCCAGTTTATATGCTACTTCTCCTCGTTTGTCCAAAATCTTGAATGGTCCAATATAGCGAGGTTCTAACTTACCTCTGACATTAAACCTCTTATGACGTCGCATTGGTGACACTTTGAGCTAGATGAAGTCTTCCACTTCAAAGGCTAGGTCTCTCCGTCTATTATACGCATATCCTTTTTGTCTTGATTGGGCAGCCCTCAAATTCTCACGGATTATTTGGACTTGTTTTTCAGCTTCTTGCAACAGATCGGGTCCAAATACTTGGTTTTCCCCTATCTCACTCTAAAACAAGGGTGTCCTACACTTGCTTCCATATAGTGCTTCATATGGTGACATCTTCAAACTTGCTTGGTAACTATTGTATATAAGAATTCTGCATATGGCAAGCTTTTTTTCCCAACTTCTTCCATGCTTTAAAGCACAAACTCTTAACATGTCCTCTAAAATCTAATTTGTTCTCTCTGTTTTTCCATCGGTTTGAGGATGATATGCCGAACTAAAATTCAACCTTGTACCCAATGCTTCATGCAATTTCTGCCAGAACCTAGAGGTGAATTGAGAACCTCGGCCCGAGACTATTTTCTTTGGAACTCCATGTTGGAGCACAATATGCTCCATATACAATTTTGCTAGCATCACGGTGGTATATGTGGTGTTGACAGGTATGCTATGAGCTGATTTTGTTAACTGATCCACAATAACCCAAATCAAGTCATAGCCGGACTGGGTTCGAGGTAATCCAACTATGAAGTCTATTTCAATTTCTTCCCACTTCCACTCTGGAATCTTCAATGGATGCAATAATCCAGCTGGCCTTTGATGTTCAGCCTTGACTCTTTGGTATACATCACACAAAGCTACATATTCAGCTATGTCCTTTTTCATGCTATCCCACCAATAACATGTCTTTGAATCCTTGGTACTACCGGGGTGAATTGAGTACGGCGAGTCATGTGCCCCCTTTTAGTATCGTTTCGTGAAGTTGCTTCACATTCGGTCAACAATCCTCTTTCCAAGCCATAAAGTACCATGGTCATCCTCAACAAACCGGAATTCTCTCCCTTCTTGGGTTCTTTCATTAATTTCTTGAATTTCCTCATCCTTGGTCCGACCTTCTCGAATTTCTTTCTCCAAGGTCGGATTTAACTCCATCATCACCATATCATTCACAAATCCGAGGTTCAATCGTTCAAACTCCTTACATAACTCGGAAGGCAACTCTCGAACCGTGAGTTGGTCATTTACTCCTTTCCTACTCAAGGCATCAGCCACTACATTAGCCTTCCCTGGGTGATAATTAATTCCCAGATCATAATCCTTGATGAGTTTCAACCATCTTCGTTGCATCAAATTCAGATCCGTTTACATGAATATGTACTTGAGGCTCTTGTGGTCCGTGTAAATCTCACACCTATGACCAAGAGTGTAATGTCTCCATATCTTCAAAGCATGCACTATGATTGCAAGTTCGAGATCATGTATATGATAATTCTGCTCATGTTTCTTCAGTTGTCTTGATGCATAGGCTACCACTTGACCTTCTTGCGAGAGCACACATCCAAGTCCTTGTCTTGAGGCATCACAATAGATATCAAAACTTTTGCTCACATCCGACAATATCAAGACTGGGGTTGTAGTTAACCTCTTCTTTAGCTCCTCAAAATTATCTTGACAAGCTTGAGTCCATCGGAAAGCTTTCCCCTTTATTATCAATTCTGTCATTTGCTTGGCTATCTTGGAGAAGTCCTTGATGAACCTACGGTAATATCCATCCATCCCAAGAAAACTTCGGATCTCCTTTACATTCTGTGGGGGTTCCCATTTCAGCACATCTCTCACTTTTCCTGGATTAGCCAATAGTCCTCCTCCAGAGATGATATGGCCCAAAAACCACACTTCCCTCAACCAAAAGTGGCACCTGCTGAATTTGGCGTACAATTGATGCTCCCTTAATTTATGCAATGCGGGCCTCAAATGTTCCTCATGCTCCTCCTCGCTTCTCTAGTAGATCATAATGTCATCAATGAACACCACAACAAATTTATCCAAGTACTCCATGAAGACCTTATTCATGAGGTACATAAAGTACGCAGGTGCATTTGTCAATCCAAAAGACATCACAGTGTACTTATAAGATCCATACCGTGTCGGAAAAGCTGTTTTGGGTATATCTGAAGGTCTTATCTTCATTTGGAAGTAGCCTGACCTCAAACCATTCTTGGAGAAAACACAAGCACCCTTCATCTGATCGAACAAATCCTCTATGCGGGGCAAAGTATACTTGTTCTTGATTGTCACCTCGTTGAGAGCTCGGTAATCCACACACATCCTTTTGGATCCATCCTTCTTGTCCATGAAAAGCACCGACGCTCCCCAAGGTGATGAGCTTGGATGAATGAAGCACTTCTCTAGCTGCTCTTGAATTTGCTTCTTGAGCTCCGCTAACTCCTTAGGAGACATCCTATATGGCCTCTTAGCTATAGGTGCAGTTCCAGGTATTAATTCAATAGCTAATTCTATGTCTCGATTAGGTTGCATACCTGGCAACTCATCCAGAAATAGATCCAATAATTCACACACCACTGGAATCTTCTCAATTGCGGCACTATCCATGTGATTCAACTCCAATTGCTTCGGTGCATGTTGAGATGCTTCAAATTCTATGGTGATCCCTTCCAAATTGGTCAACTTCACAGTCTTTGTGGCACATTGTATAACTCCATTGTGCTTCCTCAACCAATCCATACTAAGTATAATGTCCAATCCTTGAGAATCCAAAACAATGAGGATGGCGAAGAAGTCTACCCCCCCCCCCCCCCTTATTCTAAGGCTTACTTTTGGACATACTATATTTGTCCTCATCTCTCCTCCAAGAGATTTAACCAACAAAGTATACTTCATATGAGAGATAGACAAACTATACTTGGTAACATACTTCGATGCAATGAATGAATGTGATGCTCCAGAATCAAATAACATAGTCGACGGGTTGGAGTTTGCGAGAAACATACCAATCACCACGTCATCCACTTGTTGCGCTTCCTCCGTAGAGACATGGTTCACGTTGCCATGAGCAAAATTTTGCTGTCCACGGTTGCCTTGTGGCGCTCCTCCATTCGGTCTTGGGTTCTGTCTTGGAGCATTGCTTCCCTGACCAAGGCCTGACTTAGGACATTGAGATGCGAAGTGTACTACCTCACCACAAGTATAGAACGACCTTGGTGCACCGGCATTGTTAGGGCGAACTTGATTTTCGGCATTGGCGGGAAAATTGGTGCGGGGCGCTTGAGGCATTGGAGGACGAGGTGCTTGCATAGCGGGGCATTGCTGCATTGGTTGAGCTAGACGAGATGGAATAGCGGCACGATATGCAGGAGCTGAGGGGTTGTAGTATGGCGCATTGGGTGGTGCAAAGCGGGGGCGAACATTGCCTCCTTGCGGCTGTCCTTGATATGGTGCTTTCTGTAAAACCCCACTTTTATGGCATGTGAATCCAGTTGTGAGTTTTGTGATCAACTATATTAAAGATCCAATATAGTGGTACACATAAACCTAATACCCTCCAAACCTTTCTTGCACTCATGGTTAAATTTTATTAACATAGTACTGGACTTCACCACTAATTCTAGAATAATTCTATTCACCCCTTTTCGAACATTAGAATTATTTGGATGAAGTTCAGTAATGCAATTCATAGTGCAGTGCTAAATGGGCCCTGCCAAAAACATTCAAATTAGAGGCTCTAAATTTTTCCTTTGCCTTCTAATATTCTCAATAGCTTGCCTACAAAATTTCAAGATTTTAGGAACTCATTTGTTATTTTATTTGAGACGCTCAGCAAATTTGAATCAAGTTTAAATTCAAATTCAAAAGCTGGTCAAATTATACTTGAACATAAAGATCTAAACACATCATTGTGTTCATCACAATTTTCTTGACATGGCCCTGAAGTTTCATGATTTTTGGAGTGCATTTAATATTTTTAAGTAATTACTAAAATAGCAGTAGTTGTGGGGCTGACTGGCGGGGCCCACCAGTCAGCAGCCCACGTGCAGCCGCATTTCAGCGCGCGCTGCGCGCGCCACCACGACAGCGTGCATGCCCAGCGTGACAGCAGCCAGCCACCGCTGTTGGAGCTCTATAAATAGCGCCCTGGCTCTCCCTTATCACTTCCCAGTCGCCCTTATCACCTCCCATCTCGCTGAGCCGACGGCGTGCACCGTTTTCATCCCGCGTTCGAGCTTCTGACCGCCGGCACCGCACGCCCATTGCTGGCCAACCGGAGACCTCTCGTGCCAAGCCGCCAACAGCTAGGTTATTCCTCTCTCTTTCTCCTCTGTCCTCCGGATCAATCTTTTCATTGCATAGTTGACGGTTTGGCCGATAATTTGAGGCTATACCGAAGGTCGCCGTCGTGTTCACCGCGCGCCGTCCCTGCTCCATGTTGCCAGGCCGCTGCACGCCATTTCGAGCTTCGACTCCCATAGCAAACTGGTGCGCCGGGACACGCTCTACGCAACGGTGAAAGACGTTCCTTATTTACGCAAGTATCGAGCAAATTAGCTATATTTTACTCTTGGCCGAAGCTGATGAACGCGCTCGGTTTTTCATTCAATTAGATTTCCACGCTTAATCACACTCCACAATTGCTAGCAAATAGTTTCTACACTTCTTTGCGCACTCTCTCAAACTGGAATCACCAAAAATGATCGACCGTAGCTCAAGAATCGTGAGTTCTCCCCTCCGCCGTTAGGGAGTTGCCTCTGTCGCCATCGACGACGGCTTTGCCGACCGTTACACGACGGTATCACCTTCCCATCATGTTCCTCGTGGTTCCAGAAGACTTCCCTAGCCTTTTTAGAAGGGTTTTAGCCACAGAGCGACAGTTCCGACATGGCCGGAACCCTAGCGGATGCCGCCGCCGATGCATCGTTGTTTCTGACCGTCGACAGACCTCCCCGACCCCACCATCGCGCTCAGCGCGTGATTTTACGGTTAAGTGACCAAGGGTAGGAGCTGCGGTGGCCGGGATCTCAGATCCGGCGAGGCTCGCCGGAGAGCGAGTCGGGAGGTGGAAGACGACGCGGTGGGACCCGCGTGTCAGCGTCTATCAACCCCGTCGGATCAGGTGTGGCCACGGGATCTGTTGTGGCTACGCGGTGTATATTTGTGGCCCCCGGGTGGTTTAAATGCCATTGGTCCATTTTAAAACAGTGGGGCCCACGGTTTAATTCAAATTAGAAATTAATTCCAGATTTGGCTCCAACTTAGAAAATCCATAACTTTCAGTCGGATGCTCCAAAAATCTTCAAACAAATTTTGTTTGAAAGCACTTGGGCTCTAGTTTCTGTCAGTACAAATTAGGTTCTGTGAAACTAAGAGTTAAAGTCTTTAGGAAATAATGTTTCCCAATGCATATACAATTCTTCCAGACAAGGTAGCCACTGGAAAAATCCCCAAAATTCACCTAAAACTTTTTGTCCTATTCTTGACTACCAGCAATAGTTTGGGAGCCATTGCACCTGTTTAACCCTCTGTATAGTTCAATTTCCTTTTTTGGTTATTGTATTTTCGTAGATGTTCAGTTGCTTTACTATGTCTCAAATTTGGACTGAACCTTCCATCTGTCATACACTAGTTGCTGTAACAATCTTGGATTTAATTGACCTAATATCATAGTCCTACATCAGTGGCAAACTGACTATTTATTTAAAAGCTAAAAATTCAAATATAAATAATTCCAGAAATTATTGCTAACTTAGAAATTCAATAACTCCTTCACCAAAGATTAGAAAATTATAAAACAAATTTTGCTAGAACCAGGACAACTTCCTCTATCATGATTATCAACTGGCAGCTATGTTCAAGCTACAGTTTCTTCTTTAAAATTTTTGGAATTTAATACTTGCCATAATTTTAGAGACAACACTATACTTTGATCATCTCCTGTTCTTTGCAAGAGCCTTGATCATATTCCTTAGTATCTACCATAGAAGTTCCAAAGCCAATTAAAGTCCCTATCATCTAATGATCACCATGGGTTAAATTTTGGTCTCGATAATGATTATTTTTCAAAGTCATTTATATACATATTATATGCATATCGTATACTGACCGAAGTCGAGGAGGAGCCAGAAGCCTTGGAAGAGCATCTTCCAAATATTAACTGACTCTGACCTGCAACAAGGCAAGCCCCGGTTTGCATTTAAGTCATTTATAAAATTTTGCTTTATCACTATGATGAATAGTATATGAATTGTGCATTAAGTTTAGGATGATTGATACTCCACTTGCATGGCTAAAAATCCCAGGGATTGGTTGGAACGAGTTACAATTTGACCTGTAGTAACTGCTTTGCTAATGCATAGGAAATCCGGTAGAAGTCGAGTAGCTGGAATCTACTCGCGAGAGATGTAGGACATATCTCACAGGATTGGTTAGATAGAAAATAGATTAATATAATGAAGTTGAGACTGGGCAGGGAATGGATAGGAAGCGGCGAGAAGTGAGTCTTGGTCGCATAGTCCTGCCTGTGTCGATTAAGGCCCGCTTCGTGTGCGGCCCCGGTGAATAAGCTTGACTTGTACCGACAACATAATGGACATATGGAATCCAATAAACTGACGTAGCTTGGTCACTTGGGTGTCGAGGCATACCATTCCGTTTTATAGGTGTGGGTTGAGGGCAGCAAGGTGTAAATCCGCTGGTGGGCACGTCAGAGTACGCCCCACGCAGGGACCTCCTGCTCGTGACGGATCAACCGGTTCGACATTTGAGTGTCTCGCGAAAGGTTGCCATATACGACTAGTACTGAAGTGCTACGTAGTTACTGCGCGAAGTACTCGCTGGCATTTCCGAAAGTGCGTATGTGTCGTGTTGTCCGGGTGTGTCCTGATTGCAATCACTGTCCCTCGCAGTAATAGAGTACCTCTTGTTCGCTGTGTCGTGACGTAGTAAATACTAAAGGACCCAGAAAATACCATTGTATTTGAATATAATTATTTTGCAACCTTGTATGATTTAGAGATAGTATAATTAAAAGTTTACAGTTTCCCCATACTTTAGCTGTATTAGCATTATGTGCTCTGAGCATGTCATATCATTGCTAAAGCGTTTCTTGTTTGATTGTGGAGCCCATGATGTGCTGTTCTTGGAGAATGTCATTTGCTACATAAAACCTGATTTTAAGGACCCACTTGCAGGCGAGTCATTTATGCTTCACCTTACCTATGTTTAGTGTCCCCTATGCATATGTCTAGTGAGACGGGTTATTCTTGCTGAGCCTTATGCTCATGTTTGCAGTTAATGAGTTTTTGCAGGTTATACCATTGATGAAGGGTTTGATGATGAGGCTGCACCCCCTCCAGGGTGTACAGCCAAGTGGGAACCCTGCACGCTGCCCTAATTGAGTGTTGCTAGTGCAAAGTATCCAAGGCATGGATAACTTTGCTTTTGGATAGCTAGTGCTGAGAGCGTAGCTATGATATGTATATATTTCTTTACTTCTGCTAGTATTGTAAAAACTTCCGCTGTATGAAAAATAAAAGACTCCGTCTTGTACTTATTCAGGTTCTATTCTTGTATAACTGTTGGGTGTCGCATCGCACGACACCACCCAATGAGATCCTCGGATGTCAGGATTCCGATCCCCACAGACATGGTATCAGAGCATCATTGAAAACAGTGTACTTGAAAGGAACATATTTTCAAAAATTAGGACTTGAGTGAGGAATTATCTATATGCCTTTATAAGGAGTATTATTAGTATAAGGTATAAAGGTGGTAAACTAACTATATGTTATTATATTTTGTAACGACGCCCCGACGTCAGGTAAGAGGTAAGGTACGCCACCGAGAGCGGATCAATCTCGGTAAGCTCAGCATACGAGGAGTGGTATGTGGAATTTCCGTGGCTTGGCACGGGAAGTTAATAGGAGTCTCTGAAGATCTCAATGTTTTTGAGAACCTATGACACGCGGTACCCCAGCGTGACACAAAATTAGTGGGAGCCCCCGTCGGGTGGTGTATAACCCGATAGTATGCCTCTCTAGAGCTATTCATGTTCTATGGGAGAATGCGAAACACGTATGCCCGAGCGTGTATAAGCCGGATCGTACGGGAGTCCTTGCTGTACAGACATATTTACAGCCTTGTACCTCGAGACATGGCCTCGCTCAAGGACAACTCACACCAGAGTCGTATGCATTTATTTTCATATATATTATTGTGACTGCCTGTCGTGTTTCCCCGTGCCACCCTTGAGGTGTGAAGGTGTGAAAGGGGATTGTTTGTCTTTTGGAGCATTAACTACGGTAGAAGACCGTGTAGAAGCCGTTTGCGAGAGAACGATATAGGGACCACCTATAGACGTAACCGGAAATACCGGATAGAATTTTCTTTGGTGAGATACGTAGTACCGTCAGTATCAAACATGATACTAGACCATCCCCACCGACAGAGTGGTTGCATAATGCTTTGGGAAGTCCAAATATCATATGCTGGTAGGTTTGGACTCTGCAAAAAGGGTTCCGACTTAATAGAATAAATAGAATCAAGATTCTTGTTTTCTGGCAGAAGTTGGCTCGACTTTGCCGGGTTGTGATCTTGGTTATTTGATAGAGAGTATAGGAGTATCATAGATTGGTGGAAAGCTCGTAAAGATCTCTATAACTTTTCTGTTTACCATAAAGATAGAAAAGCTTGATACTCTGTTGAAATCTGGGGTGTATTGTAACTGCTCCAGATGACCTTCCCATTGTACCAATCTCTGTATTTGGGCCATAACTTGCTGTAGAAAAATCTAATGCCTTATTGTGACACATGTTTGGAAAGGGTAGGAGAAGCTTTACAAGTTTGTTATAGGAGGTTGTTCCTGATTTGGGTTGGAGTTAAACCAAATTGGGATGTCAACACAGCAAACTGCAGAACTGCTGGTGCAAACCAGTCAGTTCAACTGTTAAGTTTGGACAGTTATAGCTCTTAATCCCGAATAGTGACATGGTAACATATATACATTTCTGGAAATCTTAGGATGTCCTCTATCAACTTTATTTGTCACTCCTGACATGAATCTGGGTGTAGCTATGCCTAATTCCATTTGTCGCAAACTTGGTTCTTGCAGCCCAGAACTTGGAACAGATTGCACAGGGTTGTGAATTTGTGTGTGATACCTGTATAACAAAGTTTTAGGGTGGAACTCTTTTATTTATGGATTGTTAACGCGATGTTATACAATGTTTATTTTGACATTACCTCAATATCTTATCATGATAAACCTGTATAGAATGTGGAGGTAAGCCCATATACAGGAGAGGTTCTGTCAAAATTTCCAGAAAACTTGAGTCAACTTAAAACCTGTATATATTCTTCATATTAGTTCACCTGGAGCTGTATGAGTACAATCTGGAAATTTTTTGAAGTGTACTACAACTTTTATATTCAATTTAACTCTGAATTCTGGCATTTCCTGTATGAAACTTTTGAGTTGATACAGGAAGGTCAGCGGAACCAGAACTGTGATCACTTCCAGTTTGCAGATTTTCTTGGATCAATTGATTATGGATATTTCCTTTTGTCCAACATTATCATTGATTGAGTTGAATACTTATACGGTGTATTGACATCCGGGTATGTTTGTCCACAGATGGCAGCACCAAGAATTCAGTTGCCAAATGGATGGGTGTTCTCCACGTGCACCGGGCAAGCCGGTTTCCCGGACGTGTTTGTTAGGTTGCTTCGCCAGTTTGGCTATCTGGTGTTGCCTAGCAATTGGGGCAAGAAGTTCCAGGAGAGCGGTATGTGGAGTTGCACCATCTACGTCGATGTGCCTGCTGGTCCACCTGCACCTCGGATGGGCTCCGTACTCCATCAAGATGAAAGGGTTGATATTAGAAGAAACATGGAGCTAAGCCGCAAGTGCAAACTTCATTACCATAATCTGGTGGGTACTCCGTATGAGTTCTTTCCAGTTAACGGCAGGGCTTCTGAAGCCTGGGCAACCCGCTTGCTTGCGGAGGTGGACGAGCACGGTGAAACATCCGCAACAGCCTTAGCGGTGTATGCAGCCGCATCACATCGCGAGAAGGGTAATCAAAGGGCATGCATAAAAGAATTGACGAACAATCTATAGCAAGCCATGATTCGAGCGAATCACTTTGAGTGGGCAAATGACGGACTTAGGGATATGATGGCTCCTCTCAACCATCGTTTTAACCTTAGGGAGAATCAATGGCATGACGCTGTTATGGATTTAGCCGCGTCTCGCCAGGAGACTCTAGAGAGGGATATTGACCTGGAGGCGAGCCTACTCTATGGACGCCAGCGGGACACCCAGTTGAACGCGGTGACTGCAGGTCGAGATCAGTCCAGAGTGGAGGCTCAGAGCTGGAAGACCAGCTGTGAGTAGGCTCAGCAGGAGAACGAGGCATGGAGGATGTTTATGATACAGCCAGATTGGCAAGCTAAGATGGCCAAAAGGACGTCGCTTTTGAGCGAGACATCATCTTCTGCTCCAGCACCCATACCAGTGTTGCCTAATCCTGAGGATGACGAGGAAGAAGGAGATCCTCAGGAGGTCGAGTTTTATGAGTAGAGGGCAGTGTTGATGTACTTGTCACTTTAGGCCGAGGGTAGTGATGTGTAGTAAACACCACGCATGTTTTGTGACTTTATGAGCCTTGTTGTAAATAGTAGTAAGGTGTGTACGATGACATAGACATGACGACTTGTGGTAACCAAGCATAGATGAGACGACTCCTTTAGATGAAGTCTGTCTATTTTTGGAGTTCTAATGTAAACTTGGGCCCAAGATAATATAGATTGTATAAAGTCTGTGCTTTATCAATATATGTGAATGTTATGCATCATCTATTGTTATCTACCACATTACTATTTTTATGGAAGGATGAACTTGAGGCAATGAGACTTATGGTATGAATCGTTGTATTGCAGTATGGTGCGTACACGTACCAGTAAAGATGGGGGAGGTTCCAGTGGAGGTCAGGGGGATGACACACCACCCCCGGGACAGAATACGCCTCAAACGCAACCACCTCCACCACCTCCACCCGCACTTCCCAGGAGTCTCGCGGAGGTTCTCGCTGTAGTACTCGATTCGCGCAACGAGCAAACCGAGCTACTGCGGACTCTGGTGCAGCACTCGTCCCGTCAAGGGGGACGACAGAATGATGGACTGCGTCAGCAGTATCAGAGTTCTTACTCTGATTTCTAATCGACACATCCACCGGTCTTCAGGGAGGACGATGAACCGTTGGAGGCGGATAATTGGCTCCGCACCATTGAAGGATAGTTCGGTTTACTCAATGTAACCGAACAGCTGAAGACGCTGTTTGCCGTGCAGCAACTGCAGGGGTCTGCCAGTGCATGGTGGGTCAATTACCTTGCCGCACGCCCCGCAGGCCATGTCGTAAGCTGGGCCGAATTCCGAGAGGCGTTCCGCGCCTACCACATCCCTCCCGGGATTATGAGGAGGAAGCTTCAAGAGTTCTTGGAGCTAAGGCAGGGAGGAAGGAGTGCATACGAGTACTCCAAATCATTCAACCACTTGGCCCAATACGCTCAGGACCAAGTGAACACCGAAGATCAGAAGCGCGAATGCTTCTACTGAGGTTTGAACCCCAAGTTGAAGGACAAGCTTGTCCTGTTCAACCGCGGCAGCTTCAACGACATCGTCAATGCCGCTATCATGCAGGAGGACGCTACACGTGAGCTGTCCTCAGATAAAAAGAAGAGGAGTGCTCCACAGGGCAGCGGAGGTGGTGCTCCTCAAAAGTACCGTATGGTGTATCGATCACCATCCGGCCATAGGTGGCAACCACCATCACGACCACCAATGTTCAGTGGTCGCCAGTTCAGCAACTCCAGATTCCGACCGCAGCAACAACAGGGGATGATCCCACGTGCACTTCCACCTCCACCACGTGCACCGGGATTCCGTCCTCCCATTCGTACTGGCCAAACCCCGTATATGTGTTTCACGTGTGGACGCATGGGGCACTTCGCCAAGGACTGTCCGCAGAATCGACAAGGCGGAGGGCAATCATCCTACCAGGGGGCTAACAAACCCCACAACAAGCTCAAGAAGCCAGCCACCAGACCCGGAAACGTCCACCACCTCGCCATCGAGGACGTTCCGGAAGGCGCGCCCGTGCTCACGGGTACGTTCTCTATCTATGATCAATCCATAGTCATACTTTTTGACTCCGGAGCTTCCCACAATGTCATTAGTAAATCTGTTGTCATTAAAAATTAGCTGCCTGTTATCTCCACAAAAACTCCATATATGATTTGCACTCCAGCAGGAAGGGTAGTAACATATGAGATGGCCCATAGGGTACCTCTTGACCTAGATGGGAACATCTATCCTACCTCCTTCATTATCTTAGAGACTCAAAAGCTAGATATCATCTTAGGAGTGGCATGTTTGCAATACCATGGTGCTATTCTTGATATTGTTCCTCGAAAGATTTATCTAAACTCTCCACTCCATCAGCCCCAAGTTCTCAATCTTGAGAACATCATTCCATTGGACCCATCTACTCACAACACCGAGGTTATGGAACTTAAGGATATTCCGGTAGTATGTGAATACCCGGACGTGTTTCCTGAAGATCTTCCTGGTATGCCCCCAGAAAGGGATATAGAGTTCAAGATTGAACTTGCACCAGGAACAGTACCAATCTCAAGACCACCCTACAAGATGGCACCCAAGGAACTTGCAGAACTTAAGGAGCAGTTAACTAAACTTGAGAACAAAGGTTTCATTCGTCCAAGTTCATCACCATGGGGTTGTTCTGCACTGTTCGTAGAAAAGAAAGATAAGACCTTGAGGCTGTGTGTAGACTATCGTCCACTTAATGCTATCACTGTCAAGAACAAGTATCCACTACCACGCATTGATATTCTTTTCGATCAATTGGTGGGTGCTAAAGTATTTTCGAAGATGGATCTTTGTTCTGGTTATCATCAGATTAGAATCCGACCAGAAGATATACCAAAGATAGCATTCTCGACGTGGTATGGATTGTATGAGTACCTTGTTATGTCCTTCGGATTGACCAACGCACCGGCTCATTTCATGTATCTCATGAACTCGGTGTTCATGCCGGAATTTCGCAAGTTTGTCGTGGTCTTCATTGACGACATAGTTGTGTATTCAAAATCCAAAGAAGAACATGCTCAACACTTGTGTATCGTGCTTCAACGATTACGGGACCACCATCTATATGCTAAGTTCAGCAAGTGTGAATTCTGGATCAGCCAAGTACCATTTTTAGGGCACATCATATCAGCAGAAGGGATTGCAGTTGATCCAAGCAAGATCAAGCAAGTCCTCAAATGGGAGTCTCCAAAGTCTGTACATGAAGTCCGAAGTTTCCTGGGTTTAGCAGGATATTACCGGAGGTTTATACCCAATTTCTCCAAGATAGCTAAACCAATGACAGAACTTCTGAAGAAAGGGCAGAATATGTATGGACTGAGGCATGTGAGGTAGGTTTCAAAGCATTGGTGAAACACCTTACAACGGCACCAGTTTTAGCCCAACCAGACACAACCAAATCATTTGTTGTCTTTTGCGACGCATCTGGGATTTGTTTAGGTTGTGTATTGATGCAAGAGCGAAGAGTGATCGCGTATGGATCACGGCAGCTCCGAAACCATGAGCAGCACTACCCGACTCATGATCTTGAGCTCGCTGCTGTGGTACTAGCATTGAAGATGTGGAGGCATTATTTACTGGGTAATCTAGTACACCTCTACACTGATCACAAGAGCTTGAAATACATTTTCACCCAGAAGGATTTGAATATGCGACAACGAAGATGGTTAGAGTTGATCAAGGAATACGACATTGAGATCCACTACCATCTAGGCAAAGCGAATGTAGTCGCAGATGCTCTGAGCCGCAAGTCCCATGTCAACAATCTTTCCATTACTTCAATGGAAGGATAAGAAGAACTGAGTCTCTACTTGGTTCCATATGGGGCACTCTACAACCTAGCTCTCATTCCTACTATCAAGGAGGATGTTATGGCGGCTCAGAAGGAGGACAAGGGGATGCCGCATATTCGGCAAAGAATGAAGAAGGGGGAGATGAAATGTTTCCGAAGTGACGATGAAGGTACCCTTTGGTTTAACAACCGTATAGTGGTACCCCGAAACATGGAGCTTAGAAAGAAGATACTGGATGAAGCTCATTTGTCCAAGTATTCCATTCATTCGGGAAGCAACAAGATGTACCAGGATTTGAAAAAGATGTTCTGGTGGACTCGGATGAAGAGGGAAGTAGCTAAATACGTATCCGAGTGTGATACGTGCCGGCGAGTGAAGGCCGACCATATAAAGCCAGCCGGACAACTTCAACCCTTGAGCACCCTGGCATGGAAATGGGAGGATATCAACATGGATTTCATTGTGGGTTTACCTCTCACTCTCCGAAAGCACGATTCAATCTGGGTGATCGTTGACCGACTGACTAAGATGGCGCATTTCATTCCCGTCAATTACAACTATCGGTCATCAAGGTACGCAGAGTTATATATTGACAGAATCGTATGCCTCCACGGAATACCCCGCACCATCATCTCAGATCGTGGAGCTGTACTTGTTTCGCGATTCTGGGAGCATCTCCACGCTGCGCTGGGAACCAAGTTGATTCGGAGCTCGGCGTATCATCCTCAGACTGATGGTCAGACCGACGGGTGAATCAAGTGCTAGAAGACATGCTTCGCGCCTGTGTCATCCACCATGGTAGGAATTGGGATGATCATCTACCCTTGGCGGAATTTTGTACAACAACGGTTATCAATCTAGCATTCAGATGGCGCCATATGAAGCTCTTTATGGACGGAAGTGTCGCACACCTCTAAACTGGTGTGAGTCCGGTGAACGAGTAGTATATGGCCTCGACTTGATGAATGAAGCCGAGGAGCGGGTTCGCACTATTCAAGCCAATCTCAAAGCTGCTCAGTCTCGTCAGAAGAGCTATGCGGATAAACAACGTCGCCCACTTCACTTCAACATGGGGGATCCCGTCTATCTTCGTGTGTCTCCGATGAAAGGGGTTCATCGATTTGGAGTAAAGGGGAAGCTAGCTCCACGTTTTATTCGGCCATTCGCGATCCTAGAACAATGTGGACCTGTGGCATATCAATTGGAGTTACCGCCGTCACTTTCAGGGGTTCACAATGTATTCCACATTTCCCAGTTACAGAAATGTCTTAAAACTCCCGCTGATGTCCGTATAGAAGATTTGGAAGCTCTCCAACCAGATCTCACTTATTCCGAGCATCCAACTCAGATCGTCGATGAGAAGACTCGCACCACAAGAAGCCGCACCTTGCATTTCTACAAGGTCTTGTGGAGCAACCACAGTGCTGAAGAAGCCACGTGGGTAAACGAGGAGTACCTTAGAACGAACTATCTGGACTTGTTAGCAGCATATGTTCGTTAGATATTTTCCTTTTGCCTTCTTTTGTAATCTAGGGACGAGATTCTTTTAAGGGGGGAATGTAAAACCCCACTTTTATGGCATGTGAATCCAGTTGTGAGTTTTGTGATCAACTATATTAAAGATCCAATATAGTGGTACACATAAACCTAATACCCTCCAAACCTTTCTTGCACTCATGGTTAAATTTTATTAACATGAGTATTGGACTTCACCACTAATTCTAGAATAATTCTATTCACCCCTTTTCGAACATTAGAATTATTTGGATGAAGTTTAGTAATGCAATTCATAGTGCAGTGCTAAATGGGCCCTGCCAAAAACATTTAAATTAGAGGCTCTAAATTTTTCCTTTGCCTTCTAATATTCTCAATAGCTTGCCTACAAAATTTCAAGATTTTAGGAACTCATTTGTTATTTTATTTGAGACGCTCAGCAAATTTGAATCAAGTTTAAATTCAAATTCAAAAGCTGGTCAAATTATACTTGAACATAAAGATCTGAACACACCATTGTGTTCATCACAATTTTCTTGACTTAGCCCTGAAGTTTCATGATTTTTGGAGTTCATTTACTATTTTTAAGTGAATTACTAAAATAGCAGTAGTTGTGGGGCTGACTGGCGGGGCCCACCAGTCAGCAGCCCACGTGCAGCCGCATTTCAGCGCGCGCTGCGCACGCCACCGCGACGGCGTGCATGCCCAGCGCGACAGCAGCCAGCCACCGCTGTTGGAGCTCTATAAATAGCACCCTGGCTCTCCCTTATCACTTCCTAGTCGCCCTTATCACCTCCCATCTCGCTGAGCCGACGGCGTGCACCGTTTTCATCCCGCGCGCGAGCTTCCGACCGCCGGCGCCGCGTGCCGGTTGCTGGCCAACCGGAGACCTCTCGCGCCAAGCCGCCAACAGCTAGGTTATTCCTCTCTTCCTCCTCTGTCCTCTGGATCAATCTTTTCGTTGCATAGTTGATGGTTTGGCCGATAATTTGAGGCTATACCGAAGGTCGCCGTCGTGTTCACCGCGTGCCGTCCCTGCTCCTTGTTGCCAGGCCGCTGCACGCCGTTTCGTGCTTCGACTCCCATAGCAAACTGGTGCGCCGGGACACGCTCTACGCAACGGTGAAAGTCGTTCCTTGTTTACGCAAGTATCGAGCAAATTAGCTAGGTTTTACTCTTGGCCGAAGCTTATGAACGCGCTCAGTTTTTCATTCAATTAGAGTTCCACTCTTAATCACTCTCCACAATTGCTAGCAAATAGTTTCTACACTTCTTTGCGCACCCTCTCGAACTGGAATCACCAAAAATGATCGACCGTAGCTCAAGAATCGCGAGTTCTCCCCTCTGCCGTTAGGGAGTTGCCTTTGTCGCCATCCACGACGGCTTTGCCGACCGTTACACGATGATATCACCTGCCCATCATGTTCCTCGTGGTTCCAGAAGACTTCCCTAGCCTTTTTAGAAGGGTTTTAGCCACAGAGCGGCAGTTCCGACATGGCCAGAACCCTAGCGGCCTCCGCCGCCGATGCGCCGTTGCTTTCGACCGTCGACAGACCTCCCCGACCCCACCATCGTTCTCAGCGCGTGATTTTACGGTTGGGTGACCACGGGTAGGAGCTGCGGTGGCCGGGAGCTCAGATCCGGCGAGGCTCGCTGGAGAGCGCCGCCGCGGGAGCCCCGCGCGCCGTCCGCATCGGGAGGTGGAAGACGACGCGGTGGGACCCGCGTGTCAGCGTCTATCAACCCCGTCGGATCAGGTATGGCCACGGGATCTGTTGTGGCTACGCGGTGTATATCTGTGGCCCCCGGGTGGTTTAAATGCTATTGGTCCATTTTAAAACAGTGGGGCCCACGGTTTAATTCAAATTAGAAATTAATTCCAGATTTGGCTCCAACTTAGAAAATCCATAACTTTCTGTAGGATGGTCCAAAAATCTTCAAACAATTTTTTTTGAAAGCCCTTGAGCGCTAGTTTCTGTCAGTACCAATTAGGTTCTGTGAAACTCACAGTTAAATTCTTTAGGAAATAATCTTTCCCAATGCAAATACAATTCTTCCAGACAAGGTAGCCACTGGAAAAATCCCCAAAATTCACCTAGAACTTTTTGTCCTATTCGTGACAACCAGCAAAAGTTTGGGAGCCATTGCACCTGTTTAACCCTCTGTATAGTTCAATTTCCTTTTTCAGTTATTGAATTTTCACAGATGTTCAGTTGCTTTACTATGTCTCAAATTTGGACTGATCCTTCCATTTGTCATGCACTAGTTCTTGTAGAAATCTTGGATTTAATTGACCTAATATCATAGTCCTACATCAGTTGCAAACTGACTATTTATTTAAAAGCTAAAAAATTCAAATATAAATAATTCCTGAAATTATTGCTAATTTAGAAATTCAATAACTCCTTCACCAAAGCTTAGAAAATTATGAAACAAATTTTGCTAGAACCAGGATAACTTCCTCTATCATGATTATCAACTGGCAGCTCTGTTCAAGGTACAGTCTCTTCTTTAAAATTTTTGGAATTTAATACTTGCCATAATTTTAGAGACAACACTATACTTTGATCATATCCTGTTCTTTGCAAGAGCCTTGATCATATTCCCTAGTATCTACCATAGAAGTTCCAAAGCCAATTAAAGTCCCTATCATCTAATGATCACCATGGGTTAAATTTTGGTCTCGATAATGATTATTTTTCAAAGTCATTTATATACATATTATATGCATATCGTATAGTGACCGAAGTCGAGGAGGAGCCAAAAGCCTTGGAAGAGCATCTTCCAAATTTTAACTTGGACTCTGACCTGCAACAAGGCAAGCCCCGGTTTGCATTTAAGTCGTTTATAAAATTTTGCTTTATAACTATGATGAATAGTATATGAATTGTGCATTAAGTTTAGTATGATTGATACTCCACTTGCATGGCCAAAAATCCCAGGGATTGGTTAGAACGAGTTACAATTTGACCTATAGTAATTGCTTTGCTAATGCATAGGAAATCCAATAGAAGTCGAGTAGTTGGAATCTACTCGCGAGAGATGTAGGACATATCTCACAGGATTGGTTAGATAGAAAATGGATTAATATAATGAAGTTGAGACCGGGCAGGGAAAGGATAGGAAGCGGCGAGAAGTGAGTCTCGGTCGCATAGTCCTGCCTATGTCGATTAAGGCCCGCTTCGTGTGCGGCCCCGGTGAACAAGCTTGACTTATACCGGCAACATAATGGACATATGGAATCCAATAAACTGACGTAGCTTGGTCACTTGGGTGTCGAGGCATACCATTCCGTTTTATAGGTGTGGGTTGAGGGCAGCAAGGTGTAAATCCGCTGGTGGGCACGTCAGAGTACGCCCCATGCAGGGACCTCCTGCTCGTGACGGATCGACCGGTTCGGCATTTGAGTGTCTCGCAAAGGTTGCCATATACGACTAGTACTGAAGTGCTACGTAGTTACTACACGAAGTACTCGCTGGCGTTTCTAAAAGTGCGTATGTGTCGTGTTGTCCGGGTGTCTCCTGATTGCAATCACTGTCCCTCGCAGTAATAGAGTACCACTTGTTCGCTGTGTCGTGAAGTAGTAAATACTAAAGGACCCAGAAAATACCATTGTATTTGAATATAATTATTTTGCAACCTTGTATGATTTAGAGATAGTATAATTAAAAGTTTACAGTTTCCCCATATTTTAGCTGTATTAGCATTATGTGCTCTGAGCATGTCATATCATCGGTAAAGCGTTTCTTGTTTGATTGTGGAGCCCATGATGTGCCGTGCTTGGAGAATGTCATTTGCTACATAAAACCTGATTTTAAGGACCCACTTGTAGGCGAGTCATTTATGCTTCACCTTACCTATGTTTAGTGTCCCCTATGCATATGTCTAGTGAGACGGGTTAGTCTTGCTGAGCCTTATGCTCACGTTTGCAGTTAACGAGTTTTTGCAGGTTATACCGTTGATGAAGGGTTTGATGATGAGGCTGCACCCCCTCCAGGGTGTACAACCGAGTGGGAACCCTGCAGCACGCCCTAATTGAGTGTTGCTAGTGCAAAGTATCCAAGGCATGGATAACTTTGCTTTTGCATAGCTAGTGCTGAGAGCGTAGCTATGATATGTATATATTTCTTTACTTCCGCTAGTATTGTAAAAACTTCCGCTGTATGAAAAATAAAAGACTCCGTGTTGTACTTATTCAGGTTCTATTCTTGTATAACTATTGGGTGTCGCATCGCACGACACCACCCAATGAGATCCTCGGATGTCGGGATTCCGGTCCCCACACTTTCCTCTTAGTTTCTTGCTCCTTCTGACAAACTTTGTTCTCAACCATAATTGCTTTGTCCACAATTTTCTGGAAGTTGGCATAATCATAGTTGAGCAGTTGCACTTGGATCTCATTGTTAAGGCCCCTCATAAATAAATATTGCTTCCGGCTGTGTTGGCTGACATCTTCCGACGCATACCTTGAAATTTGAGTGAAATTTATAAGATATTCACTCACGCTTGATCTTCCTCGCCTCAAGTTCTCAAATTCTTACCTCTTTAGGATCATAACACCTTCCGGCACATAATGATAACGAAAGCTCTCCTTGAATTCAGCCCAAGTGATCCTCTCCTGATTCTCATGGGCGTTGCATAAAGAATCCCACCAATCCGCAGCTGCTCCAACTAGTTGATGAGAAGCAAATAGGACCTTCTCCCGATCGCTGCATTGGAAAATACCAAGCTTCTTCTCCATGGACTTCAACAAATCATCTGCCCCCATAGGATCAATAGTTTAAGCAAAGGTGGGTGGCCTGGTCCTCATAAACTCTCCCAACTGGTTATGAGGTGGTGGGGGTGGTGGCGGAGGCATGTGGGGCTGATTGTTGTTGTTACCAGCCTGCAGCTATCCCATAGTTTGTATCGTGGTATGCATGAGATGGTTTTGCATAGCCAATAGCTGCTCAAGGTTTATGGCTCTTTGAGCAGGTCCTTGTCCATTGTTGTTCTAAGGCGCTCCATTGTTCTCCTCCTCATCATTGGCATCCCTCTGGTTGCGAGTCCTCACCATCTGAAGAAAAGCAAGAGATAGAAGGATTTAGAAAACATCCCCAACTATATGCATCAAGGGATATGAAACTAAACAACTAACTATACAAGACTATATGGACATGGCAATGCTAAAGCATCCCACAATCCTCTACTAAGCACACAAGCAACATATATAGCAGACAACACATCAAACAAACCACAATGCTTCCTGAGTGTTCCTATGTGCTCTAAAGTGTCCATTATCTAGGTTGCGTCCTACGGTCAACCTGTGGCTCTGATACCAATTTGTGACACCCAATTCTGGAAAATGAACCAAATGCAATATATGTGTGTCCAGGATGTTTGACACACATACACAAGTAATTCACAAATGATAAACAGGTAATTACTGTAGCTCAAATTATTAAATATTTACTTTTATTACAATATTCAAATATTCCTCAAATCACAACTCTAATGATCATTAATGATAATACTACTGTAGCAAAAATAAGCTAATTAAGAAACTAAGCAAACTAAGCAAACTGAGCATAAAGGGTAGCGTGGCTCCGAGCAACACCACACACAAGTCGACGACATCCCACAACCTAGTACTCCACATTATCCTCAGGATACTCCCAAACACCACCTGAAACTGTTGGTGGGGGATTGCAAGGGTGAGTACATATCGTACTCAGCATGTGTGGGAAAGTATGACATGTAGCTTAAACAAGGCATGATAATGAACAATGGCTAATTGCTGAAACGTACATTTAAAATGTGTAAAAAGCATTATACTATGTCTATGTGAAGTAATCCCATCATATCCCACATAATTAACATAACACGAAACTATAATCAATTATCCATCCACATAGCATATTATTACCATCATCATCATCCATGTCCATTTATCATAACTTAATCCATAACAATAACCATAACCATAACCATAACCATAACCAATACCAAACCATAACCATCCCAATTCCCAAGTTCCCTCTAATCATGTAGGTCATTCGGGTGCTCTTAACCGAGAGCACATCTATCATGATACTTTTTAACACTCTGCAGAGGTTGTACCACTTTACCCTCAAGTTTGTGATTTTGTCACCCGTCGACGACTAAAGAAAACCTCCCTTATGCCAATTACACTTCGTTAGGTGTATGGCCAAGAGATCACAAAATAGCCTTTACAAAGGGACTACCATCATATTCAGACCCACAGAGGTTTCACCGGTGGCGATGCCTCCAACTGAGCACATCCTAAACCAAGGGCCCCCTCTTGCGCCATTCGGATCCCAGGGTAGTCCTGCCATTATTGCAAACCCAACCGACTCCCATTCCCCGCTCCTCCAAATGATCCGAATCGATGTTGGTAATACTCTTAATTAATTGGCTAAGCCGCACCCATACTTGGCCTTGTGGTGGCACTGTAGTCCTGCCGTATTCTCGCATGAAACGGTCCATAGATCCAAGGCAAGCGAACCACCATAACATCCAACCCAATCCACAAACCATGCTTTCTTAGATCTCCCAAGTCCCATGTTACCAATTAACCATATTCATCAATTCACATCATCCATAAGTGCATTAATTCATAGTTAAGTCATTTGGTTGTTTTCTCATCCCAATTAATTAGAGCAAACCAAAAAGTAAAAATACCCTTCGCGACTCTCTACAATGTATCCCAGGCTAAGGATGGTCAAACAAGACTAGTAAACACCTATTTTGGGTTTCCCATCAAATTGACACAATCATGCAATTTTGCAAACAAAGCATTTAAAAACAGGATCAATATGGTCAAGGACACTTGCCTTGCTCCTGAGATGGATTAGGGTTGAAAGCTTCAAAGTTCTGGTACTATAGGTCCTCAACAGCACCCTCTAGCGCAGCACCTTCTATTCCGCGCAAAAGACATGCAAATCAAAAAATTCAATCAAATAATGCTCATATAGTACTCAATATGCCATGACATGCATGATTAATGCAATTATGAGGTAAAACTTGTTAAAGAGTTGCTATTAATGTTTATTAACTAGTTATAATGGTGGTTAACAAGTTTGAACAGGTTTCAAGTTGATTTGAATCAAATTGAGATTAATTCAACCTGAAACAGATTTAGACGTCGGACTAGTCCGCTACTAGGGCCGGACTAGTTCGCCCTGTCCAAGAATTGCGAATTATGGTTTTCTTGATCCGCGAGAATTGGGGTTGAATTTGCATGGAAAATGTAAAGTATAAGGTGTACCACTTTTGTAGAACTCCAAGGATCGAGAATTGAAGATGAAACTTGAATCTTTACAATCTAGGGTTGATAATGAAGAGTTGATGGAGAGTTGGGGGTAAATTGGTGATGAAGAACGGAATCTCGAAGAAGATCTTGTTCACTTGACCCTCTTTTGTTTCCTCCTCTTCTTCTTGCTGTTGGATCTCTTCTTGATGGCGGCTCCCACAAACTAGGTTTTGGTGGTCTTTCAAAAGTGGCAAAGAGATGAGAAGTTGGGGTGTTGGGTTGTTAATATAGGGGTGGAGGTGTAGGGTTTGATGGATTTCGTGTTTGGGGGTTGGTGGAGGCCGGTGTGGGGTCCCACATGGGCTCCAAAAAGGTTAGATACAACGTCCTTGGGCCCACATAAGTTAAAAAACCAAAAGAAGTCATGGAGGAAAAGATTGAATCGGAGTCGCGAATACCAGACAAGTCCGCAATGGACTGGACTAGTCCAATTGCTAGTGAGAGAAAAACGGACAAGTCTGGCCAAAATCGGACAAGTCCGATTTTAGTTAGAGAGCAAAACGGACAAGTCCGGCAGAAAACAGACAAGTCCGGACAAGTCTGGGACATAACAGAGAGAAAACGGACTACTCCGCAGCAAAAATGGACATGTTCGAAGAGAGGTCAGAGAGAATAACAAACTAGTCCGCACCAAAAACAGACAAGTTTGAAATTCTCAGAACTTTTGAGTGCGGTTTTGCTTCTAATTCATTTTGAACTTGTTCCTTTCTATGTTACTTAATTTTAAACATGTATTAGAATGTATGCAATGCATGATAGATGAAAATGAGGGTGTTACACTTGGGGACCGGATGTCTCCATAATCTATCATACATAACTAAGGTGAGATGGGAAATCAAGAGACACATAGAAGAAGAGAACGAGCGCTGAGAAATCTAAATGATAGAGCACATTCAGAAAGGAAATACAAAAAAGTAATTCATTCCGTCATTACAAAAGCACCCGACGGTGCAGCTATTTACATCGAGGAGGACAACCAAGATGCCCTACATCAAGCCCATCCTCCGGGCTAGCTTCCCCACCAATGTCGGGGAAATCAGGTGACACAAGGAGGAAGCAATGGGCTCACACTCCCGTTCCAGTGCCTCCAGCTCCGCCTTCGACCAGCCGCCCTCGTATATGTCTCCCAAAGGATGGAGAGCGATGACACCATAGTGAGATGTCACAATCGTGAGGGTGAGGCGTGCCCCAAGGCTCACCCCGATAGTGGCTATGGCATTGTGGTGTGAGGCCACCGTATTCCGTAGCTCCGCCATTCGGGCGCCTAGTTGCGACATGTAAGAAGCCACATACCCCGCCCCGCAGATGGTGATCCCGGAGGAACGAAGCCAGTGCAAGTTTGCCACCACCTCCGCGTGCCGATCAGAGGTGCAATGGAGCCCGTCTTCCAAGGCAGCATCGTCCAACATACAGATCCTCAGTTGGCCGAGCTTACGGTCGCATGCCACCATCGCCACCTCCGGGAATCTGATGACCCTTCCTTGAAGGATGGCAAAGCGAGTCGAGATCTCCTAAAGGCGGACGTCTGGCTCTACGCCCTGCAGAGGCGGGCCAAGCACAACCCCGCACATGAAGTAAACAGAGGCACGATGGGCCTTGAGCTCCTTGGTGGCTCGCAACGCCTCCTAGCGAGTAACAACGATCGCGTCGCGCAACCGCACCGACTATCGCGCGCTCCCTTAGCGTTTGCCGGGGCAACTTCCACCTCCACCCGAGCCTGCTCAAGCTCCTCATACAAAACATCTCGCTCGCCCTGCACGGAACTCGAACCACCACTGTGTGGGAGTTGTGGCCTCTTGATAGGCTCAAGGGCAAATGCCTCCAAAGAAGACTGGGGTAAAACTCAAAAGAAAACAAAACAAGCAGCCAAGGAGAATTACCTGGCTGGCGGAAGCTGCAACACAAAACCGATGCAGAACTTCAAAGATCCTATCACACCCCACATTGAGCCTTGCCCTCGCACTGGCGAGTTGCAAGCCAAGGAAGAGGGCATCCTACTGGACGCCCTCCTACCGGGCAAACTCTACGGCCCCGCCCGACTCAGAAATGTCCCTAGCCGCAGGAGGTGGAATCCGAGGACTATTGGCGCCTCTAACGTCTTGAGCCTCATCCATGGAACACACGAGGACGGGAGCCCTAGGCTGTGATGATGCGGCAACTCGCCCTGCTCTCACCTCTAAAGGCCTCTACATACCCACGAGGTCATCTACCGCGTGGCCGACTCAACGGCAGGCTGCCATTCCGACTGGCCCGATGATGCACCCTCATTCGCCTTTGGGACAACGTGCCCCGCTAGACTGACCACTTGGGATGGTAGGGGTGGATGCAGCTCTGCCACCGCAGAAGCCACCGTCGAGTACAACGACACCAGCTCTTGTCAAGACGGGGACGTCGCCAAGCTCGGAGGTATCTGTCCCGACTGACGGGCCACAGGACCCAAGCCACTTGGCAAAATTGTCACGTCGGGGCGATACTCCCTACAATCAAGGGAAGAATCACGGTAAGAAAAAAGAAACACAAACAAGCAATGTGCAGGTACGAAGAAACCCCAACCTGGATGAACGGCGAGGGTCAGTAAGTCCGTGGTTCACGAACAGGTTTTCACCACCAGTCGTGGGTTGCGGAGAAGACAAACTAGTGACCATTGCTGGTGCTGCGACAACAGGAGACCCCAACGACAACGAATCATCCTCTACGATCATGGTGGCCCTCTTTGAGGCGCGATCGTCCCCAGGCTCTGCCACCATTTTAGCCACGACGACATCGAGAAAAACAACGATTATCCTAAAACACTCTCTTTCTCTTACTTAATGATTACACTCTTCCAGGCTTCGCAAAAGAATTGGAGGGGGGCGCAAGGTCTGGATACGATGGGTAAGGAGGAGGAGGCTAGCATATATGCCATGGCCTTTTTATACCGCTCGGCGGGCAGGTTACAAAAAGCTAGTGCGAGGAGACGTGCATGCGACAGGCCTCAACGTTAAGGCGCCTTGTCTCATCAGTCACGCACTATCAAAGGCACGTGGACTGGATCACCAGAGCATGCACAACACGCCCTTGGCCCCTCGTAACCGCCGCCACTTTGGAGATTTTATGAAATCGAGATCTTCGGATAGTGGCAGGTCTATATTTTCACTGACGGCTGCCTCCTCGTAATCGGCACCGAGTCCAAGTCGTGCGGCGTCCCCACGTCTCCCCCTTGCACCCGTGGGCCACGCCGCTTTCAGACAAGCAGGCCCTGGTAAGTAGGTAAGTTTTTCAACTCACTTTTAGGTCCTGTTTTTAGTTCGGGGTGCCTACTTGTCTAACAAGTCGTAATGTTGCTACCCCGAACGAAGAAGAGTGAGGGATGAATGACTCGAGATGGATGATGTGTGTACTCGAGGGTCTTGCTCCCCGACATCTCCAACTATTCATGTCCAGATCTTAGCTCTGCGACTCTTTAGTATCCCAGTGATGGGTTGCTCCCTGGGCCACTCAGGTCCCTCGAAACCCAGGAACTATGATGATGTCCCCATCCCTGGGCAGATTTGTAAAATGCGGGTATTCCTGTCCCGACGTACTACCATCGCTGTCTAATAGTGGTCGATGCATTCCGGTCGCTCCCAGCGAACTGGTTCGACCAGGTTTTACATGGATTACTTGTTAGATAGCTCACCGAACGTAGGATTTCTCACCCTACCTTGGGACTTCTTAGCCTGCTCACCCCTTAGAGCAGACGAATGACTCGTCGGTGGGGCGCAAACCAACTTGCAGCTAATGACCTAACCTCGTAAGAGGCTCGGGGTCTTCTAGGCGACCTCGGCTAGCAACGATGGGGTGCCTGCGCTTCGTTCGAGTTAATTAGGCCCGCAAGTGGTTAGGCGTGTAATCGAATGTATACTAACACGTTTTTGAGCTCTTATTTTTCAGGGTTCGCGGCGCAAGGGCAAATTCAATCTACGTCCAACTCCATGAAGACTTGGACGAAGGCTCAGGGGCTAGTGACGGAGTTTTCTACGCAGGGTACCAAACATACGGGACCCGATGGTACGTGACCACTACGCGACTACAGACTGGAGCTACTCTCCGTTCAAGGAGGGGCCTGCTACCAACACCATGACCACGTGAGGTCGAGGTATTTAACATGCCTAAGTCGAAACTAAGAGGTCGGGTAGACTATTCCTCCCATGCTCGAGCCCGGGAGAGGCGGGTAGTTGGGGGCATTTATGACGGACAGTGGACACGATAACTTTGGCAGGGGAGATGAACCAGCGATGTGACCCGTTGTAGGATAAGTCTGCCACCCATCACATTCATCGTCAGAAGGGCGGTAACCTCACCCACAAGACCGTGCCTTGGAGACCATGAAGAAGCCAGGACCGAAGCTTCTGACAGAGTGGATACATAGAACAAACACTATAAAACTGGCCCCACGGTGAGGAATGTGGGATAGATATGGCCACCTCACCCCCCCCTATGAAAGGACCCCCAAGGCCTTGGGGGGGGGTGAATTCACTCTGTATTCACGGTTACAATACGCATTTTACTTTCCGCATTTCCTTACGCATTTACTTACACACTTTTCCCTTTTGTGCTCTTGCATCCTTTTTCTTTGAGGCACTTGCATTCATGGTTTACTTTTTTACGCATGTGCACTTTTACGTTTACGCATTACTTTCATAGCTGTTCTTACTTTCTTAGAGTTCATATATGTTCTCTCAGCTTTTGAGCTAACAAAGATCACGAGACTCCCTCTGAATATAGGGACTTTTTTGCCTGAACTAGGATAAATCTCTTGTTCTTTGGAGCTAGCCATATGGAGAAGAATGTGATTCAATACAAATGTACTTCTCGATTCCCAAAACACCAACAAATGGGTACCTTGCATATGATCTTCAAGAGTGTTGAGGATGTCTCCCATCCTCACCTTAAGGTCTCAAATCCATTAGTCGAGATTCATTATTTTTTTGCCAAGGTCACAATAAAAGGAACGGTTGGCACCCAACGATAGTGGAGGTAAACCATTTGTTTTGAATGGTACTTGAGTAGTTGGACCCATATGAATCCCACGTTCCTCCAGTGACCCATTCATCGCTACTCGTGGCATGCCACGACAAACCTCTGACCTCATACTGTTTGGCTTGGTTTCAACCGGGTGCATCACTCGACGGGTTCCAAACCCCTTGGTATTAATAGGAGAGAGCTTGTGGAGGAGGTATCTCCATGCGTGCATATCTCGATCATCTTCATGTGATCCTGCCGGATACACTACTCCCGTGGGCCTCTTCTAAGGGTCGAAGAGCGATGGTTCACTCCCAACACTTATATAAATTAAAGTCCGAGTTAGGTAACCAGATTTAATTTACATACATAGGAAAATAATAATAAAGAGTCATCGAGTCCATGTGTTGATAGTGTGTCCATAGACAAGGTAATCTTCATTGATAAGAGAACAAGGGTTTGGAATATAAGTGCCAAGCACATTTTCTAAAGGCTCTATTCTCATAGCAATGTGAGTAATCAATAATTTTCTCTCTATAGGACATACAATATTAAAAATTTCTAACCATTGTGGTATCATAGTCTTGACGTGGGATTTTGATTTTCTAACTATGGCAAAAAGGATTTTTGGTTCACTTCACGTACAATCCTAGATTCATCTCTAGGGAACATAGTCATAGACACCCATCTATGCTTAAAATGTAGTATGAGATTTTGAAGATCTCTATTTCTATGAGCGCTACAAGCTACCTCATTGGCTAATTCTTACTGAAAGTTTTGTTTATTAAAATTAGGTGAAGTGTGTAAATCTAGCAAACCTCGCATATGAAAGCCTAGGTGCTCACTTATTTCTGTCCAAGTAAAGTAGTGTTTTTTTAAATAAAAATTGAAAGGTAATACCTTGACTTACCTTTGTGAGGGTGCATATGAATTGAATAGAGAAGGCCTGAACCATCCTCATAAATTTGATCTAATTTATCCCATCCTAATGCATGCTATATGGCATAGAATTCAAGTCCATACCAATTTTGGAGAGTAGTTTGTGATCGTAGATCTTCAAGTGAGAAAACTCACGATCTCGGATGACGTTGTAGGCTTGTCGTTCAACGCCTCTTACAAAGTCAAGGTCATTGTTGTCTAGAAGTTAGAGTGTAGCATCGCCTTCTTCCATTGGGACATCGTCTTGTGTGCTTCTCCATCGCGGGCTTGGTGTAGGTTCAGTGGAGACATACATGCTTGAGTCTTCCCGCTGATGGCTTGAACTTGATGAAACACCCTTCATCTTTCCAAACAACCTCTTCATTTCCTTCTCCATGGCTGCAAAAATATGAGGACAAAACAACTTGAATAGGTTTATGTTAGTGAAACAAAAACAAAACCTCCATCGAATTGTGTTGCAAGCTTGAGAGCAACATGCAAATGCACTTGAAAGCAAATCTTTTTGGCTTGGAAATGAGAGAAATACTCAATCAAAGAGCAACAAAATCATTGAAGAAGCATGAGATAAGTTGGGGAGATGAAATGAGTTGAAGTGTGAGGAAAACACTTCTCCACAGGTACCCTTTTATAACCCTTAACCCCCCAACAGTCATGAGGGACACAAATCACTATAACAAAACAATTATCTAAATCGGCACATCAGAACCGGTTAATATAGAACCAATTCAGAAATGTTATTTTATACCTCCGCCCCAATTTCAAGTTGAGACATCAATACACTACGTAAGAAAGGCTCATACAAGACGGGCCCGAATGAAGAAGGGAGACGAACAAACTGTGCGTCTCCATCGTCGCGTCTCGCATTACGTTGGCATCAGAGACGGGCTTCAAGGCGCGTCGCCAATCGAACTAGGTGCGAGACCGCTCAAAAGAAGTGTGTCTCCTTTCTTATTGTCATAATAGACACTCTTTATGGTGTCATTGGAGACGCCACTGGCGCGCGTCGTCCACCAGCTTACAAGTGTGACAGGCCTTACAAAGCACGTCACAGATATATTGAGTAATCCGAAACGCTCTGTTATGTACCGCGTCGCAGATTCATTAACTTATGTGAGACGGGCTTTATAGAAGCTTGTCTCCTTTATGTAGGTTATCCGAGACGCTCTCTGCTATAGCTCGTCGCGGATTGTTTACAAGCACTCTTATTAGGAGCTAGCCAGAATTTGGCAGCCGTATTACCAGTGTCAGTAACATACTGTGCATGAACATATGTATAGCCAAAATTATCACACGGTAAATTATAATGACCAATCAAATATTACCAAAGTGTCAATCGTGGTTATCAAGTATACTAATTACACAACAAAGACAATTCATCCTGATTACAATGTAACTAATTACACACATCATAACTGTCATCATCTCAAAATTCTCCCGATCAGTGACTTCATTGACGATTAGCCTTCATAGCCTCTAATGCTCCGACTGAGACATCCTAAAATTCCACTGTAATAAACACAAGAACAAATTGGTATACAATTGTAATAAACACAGGAACTGTTAGTGAATGGAGAACAAAACTTACTTGTAGCACATGCAGTTGGTGAGCATCTGCAAGGCATCAGCAGAGAAATTGTTCTCATAGTAAAGGACATGGTACTGAGCTGGTTTGCTCATCCCCTAAAAAAACAAACAATTTACATTCCACTGATGCTTTTATAGCCTTATATCAAAACTCGTGAGAGAAACACCAATTATCGCATAGGTACCTTGATTCCAACATGGCTGCAGAGGTAGAAATCAAACTCAGTTGGATGGCAAATGCTAGTGTCAACCACAGTTCCTGCAGTTTCAAGGGTTTGCAAATCAGAATTTATGATACATTGATAGTCCAAACAAATACATTACTTCTGCATTGGACATAAACAAGGAGGATGAATGTATACTGTAATGAAAATTCTCCCTTTGGATCAATGACTTCATTAATGATGAGCCTTCATTGGACATCCTCAAATTCAATAAAATCACTGGAATGCACGCTCTGAGGGCAGGGTCAAGGCGGCAGCGTGCTCAGAGTATAGGGAACGCGGCGGCGTGCTCCAGGACAAGCTGGCGGAGGCGCCGGAGTGGCGGTTCCTCAACTCTCTGATGACAGTAGGTCGGCATGCTCCGGGGATAGGGATAACAGACTGATTACCAAGGTCGGGGTCGAGGCGGCGTCGTGCTCCGGGGACACGGGATGAGGCGGCATGCTCCAGCATGCTCAACTCTCTGATGACGAATGTCGAGGTTGATGGCGGGGTAGGGGTCGACACTGGCAGTGCGACAATGATGAAGAGCGAGTTGAGAAAGAGGGACAACGACGGCGTGCTCTGGGGACAGGGGACGAGGTAGCGTGCTCTAGCGTGCTCAACTCATTGATGACGCGAAGGTCGGGGGTTGATGGCAGTGGTGTGCTCAGTATCTGCGGTGTATAGGTCGAGAGAGCGTGCGAAAGCTAAAAATTTCCGCCAAATGTTGGGAGAGAGAATGCGATGGAAAAAAATTTCGGTGTAAATTGGAGACGCGCAAATTTAAGGCGTGTCTCTCATTATTTTGATGTCGTGGACACGCCACAATGTCTTAGATGCGCCACGGTGTGCTGAAGGTGGCCAGGAACAACATCCAGGAAATTACGACATATCCAACTAGCAACTTTGCGCAATGCCTTATATGATCATTGCATTGCGCTCAGCCTTCCGAGGTGGGACAAAAGATCTTCAGCGCAAATCGGAGACGCTCCACTGAAAGGTGCGTCTCGCATTATTTTGTGTCCCCGAAAACGCTGAAGTGCCCTAGATGCGCCACGATGTGCTGAAGACAGAACAACATCCATGACATTCCAACATTTCCAACAGGTAACTGTGCACAATGCCTTATACAATCATTGCAATGTGCTCAATTTTATGAGGTGGGACAAAAATCTTTGGAACAAATCGAAGACGAGCCCGTGTAAGGCCAGTCTCCCTTTTGCCGAATATCACGTATCTGAGACGCACCTTCCTAAAGTTCGTCTCTCATGCACTCTCCACATTGCACGAAACCATGAACCGTTGCTGGGATAAACAAATGCAATAACATTGCAATTCATGGATTAATTGGAATTCAAGGATAAACAAACGCAATGACATTGCAATTCATAGATAATTTACAACTCAATGAATTTCATAGTTCATACATTGCGTGCCCTCTAAACTAAATTCGAATCTAAACTTATTCCTAAATCTCCCATCGACCAATCTAAACTGTACCGTCCAGCTTGCTCCCGAACACGTCTCTTATATTGTACTGGATACTAAAAATATTGACATTCTTTAAATTGACAAATGTCGAAGGAGGAATCAATAACCTACGTTAGTCACTAACACAAAGTGTCTAACCTTTATAAGTAGATTATAGCAATCATTTTGAACATCGGGCGCATTTGGCTGATGTTGCAAATGTTGAACTTCAAGTGGTATAGTTTTGATTGTAAAACCAGTGCACCACCCCTATGAAATATCAATTTAAGGAACATAAGAAACCAGTTCTAATAAGTTCGGAAATAATTACTAGTTATATGAGCAAAATAGTTCTATCTTACAGTCTCTTGATCAAGAATCCCAATGCAGAGTGCTCCTGAGCGATGGACATTTGGGTGGAATAAACCACTTGGAAAGGCGCATCTTGGAGGCAACAATGGATAGTCCTCTGAGAAAGATATTGTTAGGGGGTAGTAACCACCTTCCCAATCATTCTACGAAGGAAATTCATTAATTGGAAGACGATGGTTAAACTCATATTGTGCTTGTTCTTCATGACTTACCCCTTCTTTACTGGGGATAATTCCCCGCAACTTCAATAAATCTCCCGATTCAGGCTTCGCAGAGAAGCTCTACGCAGACGGAAAAACAAAACTACAGTTAAGATCATCAGTCCATTGCAGATCTACATATATACAACTATGCGACTGGTGTGCCATATGTACATACATTAGGATGATTCTTGCGCCACGCCAAGCGCTCCTCCTTCAGTCGGCTACGCGCCAAGCCAATACCAGCCCCCTCGATGACTCCGTGTGGATCTTATTTAAGACACGCCATCACCAATGAGTTCTCCACAAGCGCGTCGCTCACTTTGAATCCTCTTCTTTTATTCGTCTTGTCCGCCCCAATGACCGACCACCACCATGGCCGACCTTCCGCCGCCAAGCCTACCGAGAGAGCCACCCTGCAAGAAACTGTGCTGCAGCTCCCCGAGAGGTTCAACACCGATCAGCGCCTCCTTATGGCGCAAGAGGCGTACAACAATACGTCTCGCACCATGAGTTCCTTGGGTCTAGGTACCCTTCCCTAGTTTACTGTTATGGGTACCATCAGCCACTACCTCTTTGCCCTCACAGGGATGGCCGATCGTCTCGACATTCTGTTCAAGACGATGGCCCAGGTGCTTGGCCCCGAGGGCCGCAGAGACCTGGTGGAGGCGACAGAGAGCAACCTCGTTCACGGGGTTGCACTGTCGGTGCAGCCGGCGCAGCCGGAGCAGCCGACCCAGGCTCCTGTTGCACCAGCACCGGAGTCGCCGCCGGAGGACGAGGAGGAGGAGGAGGAAGAGGAAGAGGAAGAGGAAGAGGAGGAGGAGGAGGAGGAGTAGGAGTACAAGTAGGATTTAGTTTTTCTTTGTTGTTTTTAGTTGCTTCTGTTTTGTAAATATTCTTAATGAATGAAATCTATCTTTGTTCATCTATGTGATTGAATATTATCTTGTGTGTTCTTCAACTGTGTGAATGAGCGAATGTGTAGCGTGTTCATCGTGTTCCTCAGGTATCATAAGGAAGGATTTGATTATATTCTGGACAAAAGAATGATTTAGTTATCAAGTGACATGTGTGATATCAATAGTGAACCGAAGCAAAATGGAGAAAATCACAAAGCTAAAGGTGACGTATGGAATCGGAGACGCTCTTTCCGTTAGAGAATGTCTCTCTTTTTGCAGAGTAAAAGGAGATGTTGATCATAGGAGATGCGCTTCGCAGCGAAGCTCGTCTCCATTTTGTGTTACATCACAGACCTGCAGAGCAACCGACGGAGCAGCCAGAGTAATCGGAGCAACTGGCGGAGCAGCCAGAGCAGCCGGAGGAGGAGGAGGGGTAGGAGGAGTAGGATTTAGGTTTTCTTTTGTTGTTTTTTAGTTGATATTTTTCTTTTCTTGTATCTTGTACTTCTTTCTTGTGTTTTGTAATATATTTATTATCTGTAATCAATTATGTGAATGATTGAATGTGTTATCTGTGTTCATCTGTGTGATGAATATTTTGTGTGTTCAACTGTGAATGAATGTGGTCATCGTTCAGAGTCGTGTTCATGTATGTCTGTAAGCAAAGACAAAGGAGACACACTTTTAGTAAAGACGTCTCATTTCACTCGCTTATAGGAGACACGCTGTGCTACAAGTGCGTCTCCTGTTTGTCTAGAGAGTAGGCGCATCACGGATCCATACTTAACTGAGACGGGCTGTAATGTAACGCGTCTCATGAACGTTCAACCGGGCCATATCTGATCCTCGCTGAAGTGGGCTCGTCTTGCTTAAGCTTATGAGAGACAACCGCTTTTGAGCGCGCCATCCATCTTTGTCTCCTATTTGGGTTTCTTACGTAGTGATAACCGATGTAGCTAGATCATATCAGAATCGGATCTTAGGAAAAACCAGTACTAAAACGTATTCAAATAATATACACCCATTGTTGTCACTAATGAGCACGGAAATAAGTAAATATCAGAATTGGAGAGTATCTGAAACCAGTTTTGATAATTCGTAAGACTTTCTGTACCTGTTCCTAACATTAATGGGCACTGATATTAGTACAAATTAGATTCGGTTCCTATAATAAACCGATTTTGATACTTTTGTACCACTTCGTAACAAACAGGCACTAAAGTCAGCACTAATGAGATTGGATTTTTATAAACTACCGGTTCTAAAACAACACAAAGTTTCTGTTCTAGTTCGTTTTGGGAACCGACACTGAAATTATCAGTGTTTAGATTCGGTGGCCATCGCAAATAAACTTAATTGCGACAAAACATGAGCAATGGCCGGAAACCGCCGCAAATAAGGGAAACCATCGCAAATAGCTTACTTGCGATAGTTTTTTCCTCATTTGTGACGGCCCTGGCTGTCGCAAATCGCCGGGATTCCTATAGTGTAACCACTTTTGATACTTTCTTAATTTTCTGTACCAGTTCTTAAATACAACCAACACTGAAATATGATGTAATCAAATTCGGTACGTTTGTACAACTAGTTTTGACACTTGACCGACTTTTTGTACAATTTTGTTAATGAACCGAAACAGTAGTAAGTAATACAGTTTTGGTTCATTTTGGTAACTGGCTTTGATACGTTTTAATACTGGTTTGGACTGCTAAAGTATTGGTGCTACATATGAAGTCTTATCAACTTTGTCCGCACCTTGATAAGCTGGTATGAGACATGCAAGACGACCAACATGGTACTAAACCTGTTCGGAGCTGAAATCAAAGAAATTTATGTACGCACAGTATGAGTTTACTGAGACAGATCTATAATAATACAGATACACGTGAAGGTCAGGTAAGCAAATGCGAAGAATCCATTATCCGTTGATATATATGATACGGAACAACTTATGTGCAATATGTTGTTTTGTGCAAGCATGCAATCTCCACATCTCAATCGTTCCCTACCAATCCAAATGTGGCTGCATCCAAGATTCTTTTTGCATATTGTCAGCAGCACTAGGTGGGGGAATTTAAGTGCTAAAAGTACGGCATCCTTGGATTGGTAAAAAACAGTTGAGATGTGGAGATTGCATGCTTGCACAAAACAGCTGATTGCATAGCAATTGTTCCCTATATGATTAATGTGTATGCACCAAATCTCTCTTTATAAGCTCGTATGCGAGGCACTAATCAGATTTGGTTCGTATAACCAACTGGTTTTGAAACAGCGCATACTTTCTGTACAAGTTCGTATTGGGAATCAACACTGAAAGTGCAACCAGTTATTAGTAAATGGTGCATGCTAGATGACCAAATCCTCTGATTTACTGCACATGTAACATGGTCACTGCCATGTGGGATCATTGTTATGTGGTCCCCACATTGCAGTGACCAAGTGTGCTGTAACGTCAGGGCATCCCTGTCCATGCTAAACTAGCGGGCAGCATGGCGTGCGGCGCTGCAGTGATCGAAATGGGCCGAAATTCTGATATGGGCTGAATATTTGAACGTGTTATCTTTCAAACCGGTTCTAATAATTTTTCCCCTGTTAATAAAAAACAGGGATAAATCAATAACTTGATTAAATTGTGTAAACGTATATCTGTATTCAAGGATGATTCATGATTGCAGCACGCAATATAGAAAATACTTGTGAAATGCAACTAGTTTCGAGCTTCCATTCATATCTAGTTGTAGCCTACATGCAAGTTAGGGATAAATAGTGTAACTATATATCTGCACTTAAGGACGATAAAAGCTTCGTCATGATTGGAGCATGCCATATAGAATACTTGTGAACAAATACTATAGTTGTGTCCCAGTTTATAAAAAAGAGTTAAGGCATGCAAAACAACCAATATGGCACTAAACCTGCAGGCCGCATGGCGTGCAGCGCTACGGTGGCCGATGAGCCAAAATTCAACCCATTTATATATTACAGTATAGGAAACCATAATGTACTACCTTTCTGTACCTGTTTGTAACCAAAACAAGCACAGATATAAAAAATCTACGGAGGCAATAGGACAAATGTGAACCGTGCACTGCTACAATAAGCCTCATGACAGGCGGCTCCAAACCTATTATCACAGACGGCTTTTAAAACCGTCTGGAACGAAGAGTCTGTGATAATCCGCAATTTCACAGGCGGAGAAGTGAAACCACCTGTGAAGACACATTATCATAGGCGGTTCTTCACTTAGGCTAGCCGCTTGTGAAGACAGATTATCATAGGCGGTTCTTTACTTAGAATAGCCGCCTGTGAAAATACTTTATCACAGGCGGGTCGTGCAGCATATATAACCGCCTGTGATAAATGTCTTATCACAGACGGTTATTGAAGCATAACTAACCGCTTATGATAATGAGTCTTCACAGACGGGTATTGAAGCATAACTAACTGCCAATGATAATGTGTTTTCACAGGCGGGTTTTGAAGCATAACTAACCGTCTATGATAATGTGTCTTCACAGGCGGATTTTGAAGCATAACTAACCGCCTATGATAATGTGTCTTCACAGACGGGTGTTGAAGCATAACTAACCGTCAATGATAATGTGTCTTTACAGACAGTTATTGAAGCATAACTAACCTGTCTATGATAATGGTGTTATCACAGACGGAGTTTACCTATATCAGCCGTCTGTGAAGACCCTTTAACGCAGCCGGTTCCTACCATAACAGACACCACCTGTGAAAATTAGGTTATCACAAATGTTTCTTTACTTGTATCTAGCCGCCTGTGATAATTGTTTTTCATAGTCATGCAGTACTACTGCTGTTATTTCTAATTTCCAAGTCAATTCAATATAATCACAGAATAAAAAACAACAATCATCACAGAAAAAAGTCAAAAATATTATCATCACAGAAGTCAATTTCACTAAAACAATATACATATGTACAAGTTACAGATACAATTCATCTCAAAGTTTACAAGTTTTCACTAAAAACTGTTTATATTGGCATAGTCGCAATGTTCTGGCACATCAGCTGTTGAACCACTCTTATCAAAGAACTTCCCCTTTTTGTGCAAAATTTCGTGACGAATGAACTGACAGAGTTCAGAAGCAATCCTGTCGGCTCCTCCATCAGGAATACTTCTACAAACCGGCCATTCTTCGTTTAGATTCTTCTTGTGCTGCAATATAACACATAACAAGGTTTAGAATGTGTTGGTTTGAACAATCTCAATGTATAGATCAAAGTGAGAGTATACAAGAATTTAGTAGGTATTTTTGGAGTAGTTGTACTATGAGCAATTGAATTTTGAAGTTGGAATCAAAATATGAAAATAATGTTTCTGGTAATATTGAACAGCAGAGAATATAAGCATTAAACTATGCTAGTTACAATGAAAATGAGACACAAAAGTATAAGGTATCGACATTAAGGATAACTTACATCCTCACGATTGACTCTATATACGGCGGCGGTCCAAAGATGCTTGCATACATAATACCCGCATAAGACACTCCCAGCAGGCTGCTTCGTACAAGCATAATATGTTTTAATGTCCAATGCATTCGTATTAGGAGGTCTCTGACCGCCAAGCTCCGCGTAAAACTGCCAAGCGCTGTAATACAAGAAATGTCATATAAAACTTGTCAACACATTCTAAATGTGCGTAAATTAAAATTATTGAATAAACGTACTTTTTCAAAATGGAAAGGAAATCTTTGTAACGATCTGGTGGGTAATCAGCCGAGTCCAAGACTGTTGCCATTCCCTACGTTGGCTTGATGAAGATCATTATGTAGTGATTACTGCAAACATACAAACACACGTGTTAACAATTACCAATAATTGCTATTTCAATGTTATGTGTCGAACTTACTCGAAGTGGTACGGAGCCTTTACGAGGTCCTTGCCGTCTCTGACAAAGTTAAATATCGCATGTCCTATGTAAGCTGCAACTTATGCCTTTCTATCCTTCTTAAGTTTTGCAATTGCTCTTTCAAAATCTTTTTTTTTCATGTGTTTGTACTGGCTTGATTCTTGATTCGCCTGGACGTCGAATAGCGACTTTGCAATCCTAGTAGGGTCAAGGATACCTGTCTTGCGCGGCAACTTTACATTATCCATGTATTGCATCCTATTGAAGAAGTCCAGAATTGTTATAATCTCATGAAATGCGTATGCGTGTAGTAAGAAAAGAAAATACAAAATATTAGAGCACTTACAAGCACCAGACGAGCAGCAGGTTGATATCTAGCATGCCCCGATGGAAAAGGGAAAGCAGCTCTTCAAATAAAATGACTCGTTTATCTACTCCAGTACTCCAGAATGCTTCTTTTGGAATACGAAATGTGACACAATTAAGACCAAATTTTGTGCTGGCAGTGATGTACCACTCATGCATTCTTCTGAGCTGGACGGGTTGTTTGCTAAGTTGTACGGATGTCATGAACGGATTCCCATTCTTAAATTCAGGAGGAACATCCTCAAGCTTGTATATTGGAACTCCTGGTTTAACTAAAGCCGTCCGCCGATTATACATGACATCGTCTTCTTCCCACTCCTCGATATCTTCTAATGCTGGCTCATGAGAAGAACGAGATGCACTCGATTTTCTAATATTTTCCTTCATAGCTTCCAAATACTTTGACACTTCTGATGAAGGTTTCTTATTTTCGTATGAGCTAACTTTGACAGGCACTGATGATCGAGGAGTAGTCGTCGGAAGTTGGACACTAGCTTGTTGTTGAACCTGTTGTTCAACTGATTGCTCTTTACTCCCAGCAGCTGGCTCTAGTACTACTTCAAGCTGTTGCTCAACTAGTTGCTCTTTACTAGCAACAGCTTGCTCTGGTACTGCTTGAAGTTGTTGTCCAACTTGTTGCTCTTGGATATCATCATCCTTGCTCAGACATAGGGGGAGTGGATCTTCCCGGACTGGGAGTGGATCTTCATGCACTTTCGCCTTAGAAGATGGGGTTGCAGTATTTGGAGATGCGACGGGACTAGAAATTGGCTCATCGTCCAAAACGATATCGCGTCGGTGCCAAAGGATTAATTGGTTGACAGCCTGCCCCAGAGTCGCGATCCCCTCAGGTGTGACGTGGTCTATTTCATAATCTTCATAATCATTATCAATGATCTGAAGAACTTGCACCACAGAATAATACAACGGAAGTGGACTCCCGTTGAAGTCACGATCAGGCTTTGCCATAGCAGTGGCAACCTGTTTGGTTTTGTTCCCTGCTCTGCCTATCGGGACAAGAAGACGACAAGATTTGTCGTTAGCAATATCATCAACAGGGAACTTATGGGCTGACCCTGAGCCTGGCACGGAACCAACGCTGCTAGGGTAGGCAGTTGGAGATACTAATTGCTCCTTTTGCACCGGAACCATCATTGTACTCGGTGCCACTAATTGTCCTGATTGTCTAAGTTGTTCCATTATTTCTTGCATATTTTCTTTGACCTTTTGAGCAATCATTTCATCAAGTGTTTTCTTAAACTTCTCACATCTTCTATATGTGTCTTTATCTTTAGGGAAACCATCTAGCCAAGACATTTGAGAAGAGACCGCTCGAACCCGTCCGCTGTGTTCAGGGTTTCCTAAGATAGCGGTAAGTTGGTCATTCTCCCTCTTCGGCTTGAAGAGACCCTTCTGTTGCTTTTCAATTACTTCTTTCATTTTATCCTCTACTTCATTCAGAGAGTCGGGCTTTTCAAGTTTGCCCTCGCTGGTCAAACCTGACCGAGCAAAGACCTAGCGTTGAGTTCTCTCATCGCACCCTTCTAATGGGTGAGGATTGCCCTTACTAAGAATTTCGTCTATTATCTTATTCCATTTCTGGACTTTGGGGGCATATCCGGCAGACCCCAAGCGATGGTGGTATTTGTTCTTTTTTGCAAGCTATGACCTAGTTGCACTTAGAGCTTTAGCATCAGGTGTGCTCTTTTGACGAACAAACTCTTGCCACTGAGCTTGTGTGATTTTTCCCATCTTCCTCGGGCTAGGGACCTTATTGGCCTTAACATAAGCATTCATTTCACTCTTCCAGCATCGAAACTTCTTGCCGCAAGAGACCAATGTTGCTTTCTTTACATCTTCTTCTGTGCCTTTCGGGAACTTGAATTGTTTCTTTATCTTTTCCCACAACTCATTCTTGGTCTGCTTGGGTAATTTCCTCCAATTCTCGGTTGTGATCGGCACAACCCCCCTAACAAGAAAACCGCATGCATTACGGTACTTGGTAAATGAATCCAGTGGTTCTTGGGGATGCCCACCTGGACCGACCCTTGTTATGTACATGATGCGGTCCAATGGACCCTTATTGGGACCTCGTTGCCCTCGTTTCCGCTTAAGTGAAGCTGAGGATTCATCCGTTGGTGAACCTTCTGCGGTTTTAGGAGCCGATGTCACCTCATTGTCTTCAAGATTAATCTAGGTAGAAAAAAATTATAAGACTTCGTATACTTGACAACCAACATTAACTTGAACTGCTGAAGTTAAGATTCGTGATCCATACCTCGTCGGCAGGATCATATTCCGGGTCAAGATCCACTGAAGTCTTTTTAATTTTTATATTCGGAAAAGGATCCGAAGGACTGTGATAGGAGCCTGAACTGCTGGAGTCAGTAAACTCCATATTGTCTTCTTTGTTGTTACTATCAGGACCAGTCTTCTTAGGGCTTTCCATGCTAGATCTAATAAGACAAAAAATCTAATAAATGGCATAACTAAATTTGGTCATATTTAAAACAAATTTTCTCAATTTTGGCTCAATTAAGTAAATTTAGCCAAAACACATTTTTGAAGTTATATAGGTCTAACTAAATTCTTGTATCATAGAGATCGGCATCATATGCTCAGACTCCATCGCCACACCTAGTGGTACCTAGATATGGGCGTGAGGATGCTCCTGGCATCACAAATGAGTTGGCCAGCAACTTGTTTGGCTTCAGAGCTAAATATAGCATAACTTTGGTAGCTCAGATTAGGTACAATTGCTCAAATGAAGCTGATGGAGCCACAAGTGCAGACATCTTTGGTTGCACAGATTAGCTACAATTGCTCAAATGAAACTTAGAGAAATAAAAGCAAACTTAGCCAAACTTAGTCTAGCATAGCTAACTCTAAGCAAAAATAGCCAAATATAGCTAAATATAGCATAACTTAGTCAAAATTAGTCAAGTATAACTATATCTAATGTAACTTAGCCAAAATTAGCCAAATTTGGTCAACTTAACCAAATATAGCTAAATCTTGCCCCTAATAGAGAATTATGTGGCATATGCAAGGCCGATGACAGAAATAGGGAATATACTGCTGTTACTAGAGTCTAGAATCATGTTTACCACTAATGTGTCAGAACAGTTTCAGACACACAGAACCAACTACCAATTTATCGTGATATAACCATCCACGACGAAGGGAGTAACTCCTATTCATTCGAACTTGACAGTTTTATCTCTGCAAACTACCAGAAGATGAAATGCTACTGATTTCACAGTTTCAGACACACAAAACCAACTACCAATTTATCGTGATATAACCATCCACATAAATCTTGCCCCACCGAACCCTAACCAAAGATGCCACCGAACTTGACAGTTTTTCGAATTCCACCGAACCCTAACCAAGGATGCCTACCATTATCTAATTCCCGAACCCTAACCAAGGATATGCAAGGCGGCAGCGAGGGCGGGGAGGGAGGCGGCACGGCAAAGGAGGATGGAAGGTCGAAGGGTTTAGGGTTTACCTTGAAGCTCGGCGGCGACGGAAATGGCTTCGCTCGGCGTACATGGAAGTGAGGAGGGCGAAGCTCGGTGGCGACGGCAAAGCTCGGCGACGGCGAAGCTCGGCGGCATACCTAGAAGTGACGAGGGCGAACACTTGGCGGCAAACGAAATTTTGGCAGCCTAACGGCGTCTAAGTGTTTCGCCCGGGTTAGGTTTTTCCAATGCTGCCGAGGGGTATATATAGACTCACATTTTCTCAGGTGGATTTTAAGTACCGACCGTCAGAGAAGATTGTTACCTCCGTCGGATTTTACTTACCAACCGCCTGAGAAGATACAATTATCTCAGACGGTTGGTTAGTAACACCCACCTGAGTTAAACATGGGCCTGTGAAGATATTTACTTCTTCTTAATTTGATGAACGCCTACATAAAGACCCCTCACCAACCGGGATGAGGATCCCCTGACTTAATCAGCGGTCACTGACATGTGGACCCGGTCCCACACATCAGGGACCATGTCACGCGTGCGCGACCTTTCTTTTCCCTGAGGCGCGACCTTTCTTTTCCACTCCGCGCGGCCTTAAAGACGCGCTATCGCTCGCAAGCGCATCGCTCACTTCGAATCCTCTTGTTTTCTTCGTCTTCCTCCGCTCCGACGACCCAACACCACTATGGCCGACCTTCTGCCGCCAAGCCCTCCGAGGGAGCCACCTTGCAAGAAAACAAAGGACGGATTAAATTCACGTATGGACCTAGTAAATCTTGATTTGAGACCAGAGCTTTATCCAGTACAAAAGGCGAACGGGAAGCATTACCTTCCCCCAGCCAGCTACAACTAGACGCTAGAAGAGAAAAAAGCAATTTGCGAATGCTTGCGTGGGATCAAAGTGCCCACAAGTTTCTCATCCAATATCCGCAAACTAGTCTCGATGAAAGACTTGTCTTTATTCGGTTATAATTCTCACGACTGTCACATGATGATGACAGTTTTCCTTGCGATTGCAATAAGAGTAATCAAACATGAGCATATAAAAGTTGTCATCACACGTTTGTGTTACTTCTTCAATGCAGTATCGCAGAAGGTGATAGCACATGAAGATTTAGACTATCTGAAAACATACATCGTCGAGACAATGTGCAAGCTTGAGATGTGTTTCCCACCATCCTTTTTTGATATGAAAGTACACCTAATCATACATCTTGTTGATCAGATAAAAGCATTGGGGCCACTATATTTACATCATATGTTTTCGTTGGAGAGATATTTAGGAGTATTAAAAGGTTATGTGCGGAACCGTGCTCACCCAGAGGGTTCAATTATGGAAGGATACACCACTGAAGAAGTGATTGAGGGTTGCGCTGATTACATCAAAGATGGAAAATCGATAGGTGTGCCTATACCGGTACATGAGGGTAGACTACGTGGGAGAGGCAAAGTCGGTAAGAAAACTTTTATTGTTCAAGATTACAAGAATGTACATCGTGCACATTTTGGTGTACTACAACAGCTCGCAATAGCTGAGCCGTACATCGAGGAACACCAAATTGAGCTTCGTGATAAAAACCAAGACCGCAAAGAGGACTGGATCATGAAAGAGCACAGAAGATGTTTCACTGAATGGTTAATGGACAAAAATATATCATACGGAAACACTATAGAAGAGGCAACAATGAATAAGTTAGCTTGTGGCCCATCTGCTTTGGTAACATCATGGCAAGCATATGACATCAATGGTTACACATTTTACACTAAAGAAAAAGACGGTAAGAGTGTTGCACAAAATAGTGGTGTTCGTATTGAGGCTTATGATTCACAAGGGCAGAAGACCACATACTTCGGGTTCATAGAGGAAATATAGGAACTCGATTATGGCGAAAGAATGGTAATGCCCGTATTTAAGTGCCAATGGGTCAAACATCCTGATGGTTTGAAAGTGGACAATTAGGGGCTGAGACTGGTAGACTTGAATAAAGTGGGTTACAAAGATGACCTGTGGGTTCTCGCCGATAATGTTGCACAAGTTTTTTATGTTCAAGATCCAGAAACTGAGAAGTTGCACGTAGTTGTTTCTGGAAAGCAAAATATTGTTAGGGTTGACAATGTGGGAGATAATGAAGAGGAATATAATCAGTATGAAGAGATGTACCTTTTCACCGAACCAGAAAACATCAAGCGCGTAGAGAGAAGCATTAAAAAGAATTTGAAACCCTATATGCGAGAAGATGTCAATGCTGGAAAAAATGTATATAGCAATGCGAGATGATATATATTGTATATATTTCTATCTTCTGAAATCAACTTAGAACAATGTTGGTATATGGATTGTGTCCTTTTGCATTTGTGTACATATGCGTTTGGACTCAATGATTTGGAAGTTTGGAAGTTTGGTCTTTCAGATAATGATGTCTCGGGCGTGTAGCCGATTGTAGGAGGAGCGCTTGGCGTGGCGCAAGAACCATCCCCATGTATGTACATATGGCACACCGGTCACATGGTTGTATATACATATGTATCTGTAATGGACTGATGAACTTAACTGTAGTTTGTTTTTCCGTGTTGTTTGTTTTTGGTATTTTCAATTTCTCCGCGTAGGGTTTCTCTACGAAGCCTGAATCGGGAGATTTATTGAAGTGGCAGTGCATCGTCCCCGGTAAAGAAGGGGTAAGTCATGAAGAACAAGCACAATATGAGTTTATCCATCGTCCTCCTATTAATAAATTTCTTTTGCAGACTGAATGGGAAGATGGTTACTACCCCCTGACAATCTCCTTCTCTGAGGACTATCCCTTGGTGCCTCCAAGATGCGCCTTTCCAATTGGGTTCTTCCACCCAAATGTCCATCGTTCGGGAGCACTCTGCATCGGGATTCTTGATCAAGAGACTGTAAGATAGACCTATTTTGTTCATTTTATTATTACTTATAATTGTTGTCGAACTTATTTGAACTGGTTTCTTATATTGCTTAAATTATATTTCGTAGGGGTGGTGCAGTGCTTTTACAATCAAAACTATACTACTTGAAGTTCAGCGTTTGCTGCATCACCCAAATGTGCCTGATGTTGAAAATGATTGCTATAATCTACTTATCAAGGTTAGATGACACTTTGACTTAGTGACCAATGTAGGTTATTCATTCCTCCTTCGACATTTGTTAATTTAAATAACGTCAATATTTTCAGGATCCAGCAGAATATAAGAGACGTGTTCGGGAGCAAGCAGGACGGTACAATTTAGATTGATCGATGGGAGCTTCATCGTCGATCTACAATGAATGTAGCATGATTTTTGTTCAGTGTGTAAAGAAATTATCTTTGAACAATTGTAAAGCCTCTAATGGTGTATTATCACAATTAAGCCAGCCTCACTGGTGATCGAGCATTTCCTATAATGCATTATTGTACTAGTATCCGCTAGCTCATCTGTGTTTTTTTCCTGATACAATTTTGCCTGCACGACTATATACGGTTGTGATAATTGCAACTACATTCCTGTAATTTCAATGAAAACCGCTTATGATAATTAAACAATGACTGCCACTGAAAATACATGATCTTCTCAGGCCGTTGTTAATCAAGAACCGTCTATGAAGTTCATTGCATTACAGACGGTTATTAATTAAGAACCACCAACGAAGAAGTTCATTGCATTACAGACGGTTGTTCCTTAAAATCCATCTGTGAAGTTCATTGCATTACAGACAGTTATTAATTAAGAACCGGCAATGAAGATCGTGTATTTAGCCAGGCGGTTGTTTCTTAAAATCCGTCTGTGAAGTTCATTGCATTACAGACGGTTAATAATTAATAACCGTCTATGAAGATCATGTATTTACCCAGGCGGTTGTTTCTTAAAATTCGACTGTGAAGTTCATTGCATTACAGGCGGTTCTTAATTAAGAACCGATTGTGAAGATCATGTATTTACTCAGACGGTTGTTCTTTAAAATCCGCCTGTGTTGTTCTTTCATCACAGGCGGTTATTATATCATTCTTCATCACGGTCGCATATTTTTAAGGACCGCCTGTGTTTGAAAAATTGAGGCGTTTGTAAAAATGCTTTTTGTAGTAGTGGTGCATCCCTAGGCCCTGGTCGAGTACCTCAAAAATTGTACTCCTTCCATTTATTTTTATTTTGTCACCGATTAATTCATTTTTAAGCTAATTAACGGCAGGTTGTAGCCCCCTCTTTGGACTAGTAAGTTCACTTGTCATCTGTTTCTGTTAAATACTTAGGTATATGACCCATTTATCTATATGATTAAATTCCAAGACATTTATAAAATACTACAAGGATGTTAGTCTCACATATAAAATAATAGGTCCTTGTATATACTTCCACAGTTGCACGGGGGAACCGAAGGGACGTAGATATAAATCCTCTGCAATACTGCATTTAAATTAATATCACTGACGTGCACTACAGGAATCGCGATAAATGATGACGGCCGGAAACCGTCGTCTATAAGGACAGTAACGTTATAGACGACGGTAACCATCGTCCCTTAGTTTATTAACGACGGCCCTGTTTAGCTGTCATCGATAAGTCCTCGAGCCACGTGGCAGCGGGGAAACCTTATCGTCGACAGTAGGAGGGCAACCATCGACGACAATGCAAGCTTATCAACGACGGTATATGTGCCACCGTCAACGACAATGGACGTTTATCGACGACGGTTACTGAGAAACCGTCGCCCATAACTTGCCAGTATCGACGACGGTTGCCATTTAACCGTCGTCGATAAGTCATGCATTTAAAAAAAAACAGAAAATACTGCCGTGGCTCGATGGCCAGATTACACAGGCAAATTCAAAACAGATATATATATATATATATATATATATATATATATATATATCAGCAAGCATTTCAGAACACTATACTCACACCACTACACACTTTGCGAGTTTGGACCAAGCAAAATACAACCGCAAAACATAAAAAGCTTGGTGAAGTCCCTGGCTTCCGGTGGCATTGCCTCCTCTCCTTCGAAATTCGTGTAAAACCAATTCAAACACAAGTCAGGACATCCAAGAAAACAAAGAGAACCCAAGATCCAGAGCCAAAACGAAATCAATCACGCGTAACAGAGCATCCTCTCCAATCTGAGACTGCCAGATCCGAAGTTTATATTAACAAAGAAAGGAGTGAATAAATATGTTCAAAATAGTAGAAGACCAAAATGCAGAAATACAAGAAGAAAATTGAAAGGAAAAAAGTTATACAATGAAATTTGATGGCGAATGAGAGGAAAGGCTGCAAAGTTTCTTATCGACATGAGGATCAGTTTACCAAATTGTACTACGGATTTTGGGACATCGAGGTAGCTAAACAAGACATCAGTGGGTTCTTGCAATTATAATGTAAGGTTCAGATCCAAACCATCCTAGCTAGGTCGTTCTTCCAAAAAGAAGATCAGAAACCGAAAGAAGATGAAGATCATCTGGATAGGGATCTAGCGCTGGCAACTTGGATTTAGAGAAAGCTTTCAGCCGCGAAAAAGGGAAATAATTTCAACTAGCACTTTAAAATTCTAGGCAATGGAATTGTTTATATTAATGAGGAAAGGAGTGAATAAATATGCTCAGATATGGGACACGATATTCTAATCAACGACCGTAACAAGGTTGACAAACTTGAGACTGCCATAATTACGAAATCTATACTACTTTCAAGCTCCATGCAACCCAACACCATAGCACCATACCATAACGTACCATTAATTTCCTTTTCCAACACTACCAAGCACCAACACCACAAGAACCACCCCACAACACATATTATGAGATGAAGTGTGAGCATCTATTCACAGAAGCTGAACTGACTCTTAGACGCTACCCCGTCCACTGCCACCGGAGTTCGGAAAGTCGTCCTGCAGTCGTCCAAGTGTCGGAATCTGAGGCGATAGAGTTTGAGCCTCGGTTCCCGATCCCTGTGATGTGCAAGTGTAGTTAGACATGTTACAAGTACATAAAATGCATATTTTACTAAATTTTGTACCTGGACTGCTGTCGTCGACACCAGCGGCTGCTATATCACTAGCGGCGTCCATTGCGGAAGGAGAGACAGTTGTCATGGAAACATAGCCTGCAAACACAAAGCAAATCATTATACATGTCATTTATATATTATAAATGTTAAGTACAACATCTAGAATGTACCTGCACGCCAGCTTGCATCTGTAGCATGAACGAGTTTTGATACTCGTCCCTAGCCCTCTGCGTCTCGTCCCTCGCCCTGAGCGTTTCTTGAGTCCTATGGAGCTCCAAATCTTGACTCGCACGGCTGCTGCTAGACCCGCCCTGATGCGATGAAGAAGCTCTCAAGGAAGCCTGCGCCTGCCTCGAGTCGACCACTCCAGTGAAGATGGCTAACCTACACAACAAGCAAGACTATTAAATTATTGTATCTCAAAGTTGGTAACAGTAAATTAAAAATAACAAAGCTCACCACCCGTGAGGTTTCCCACCACCGCTTGCATACGTGGCTCCAGGAACGATTGGTGCGATCTACCAATCAAACTCTTCGACTCGAATCCTCCGCGCCTCCTCCCAGTACTTTCCCTGGAGATATAGAAAAATAACGTCATTAGAACTATTTGTCATTAGAACTATTTAAAAGAATTTAGTTAAGTTGAAAAAATAACTCACCAAAGCCCGTGTTGCCGTTTGAGAAGTGAACTGGTCAGGCTGCGACGGGTCACTTCCCAAGTGACCCCACTTCCACACCTTGATAGGTGTCGACTGCTGACCGGTCTCGTACTCCTATCGATACATGTTACCACAATAAGGATTATAAAATTACTTAATAAAATGTGAGTAGCACTTGCCATCCGTTTAGCAAGGCGTACGTAGCCATCCCCACCTAAGCGATGTTTTCCATCTGTCCCTCTACTCTCTCGACGGGTTTTAGAAAGTGCTTGGAAACCCTGGCTCGCCCAAAGAGCACACAGGGCACGGTACGCATCCGGACGGATGACAAGCCACGCTACGCTAACCTGCACAAATTCATTATTGAATGAAAATATTGATCATATTCAGATAATGAAGCAAAATAAACTAAAAACTTTACCTCTGCGTACTGCGCCTCCGTCAAGCACGTGTCGGACGAGTCCTTCTCCAACTCATGCTCGTTTGGATGCAACTTGAAGTACTCGTTCGTAGCTTGAATGCGAGCCGACGATACTGACTGTGTCACGATCTTCCTAGCGCAGTTATGGAAGACGAAACGAGCTAGATCCGTCTACTCGACCTCGTTCTCCAAATGATATCGTGCCTAAAAAAATATACAAGTAAATGTATATAACTTATATCAAATTTGTATTACACAAGTATTGTTCATTCTTACCATGAAGTTGTGACAAACAGCCTCCTGGTGGTTGCCGTGAAGAACATCCTGGGCCCTGTAGTAGTCATCCCAAGACGTAGCAGCGCGGCCGTTCACTACACCGGGGTAGTGCAAACAGACTAGATGGCCCAGGACATTGTTCACTAGAGAGTGGCATCCCCGGCCCATGAGCGAAGCATCCTCCCAAGTCCTAATACATGATTCTCAATTAGTATATATATAAGTCTAGAAGTATCTAAATTTAATTGTTAGAGATTTACTTACCTATCGCCAATAGGACGAATAATGATCCGATCGTCTGGGTTTGCAGCAGCCGGAGGAGGAGCCACGCAGTGGGTCCTCCTAGTCCGCCGTTGCGGAACTGGCTCAGAGGTGGGGTCACCCGACTGCAGTGGCTCCGAAGAAGGAGGCTTTGAAGCAGATGGCACCAAAGAAGAAAGCACCGAAGGAGGCACACTAGTCTCTGTGTCTTCGGACATAGAGTCGTCCTAATAATTTTAAAGATACACATTAGAGGATAAAGAATTACTTATATCATTTATGTAATTAAATGTTCTTTACCTGTCGTGACCGCTGCCGTGACAACTCTGGTATATGGCTCGCCAACTGAGCCCATCTACTCCTACTAAGCTGAGTGTCGTGGAAGACCTCTCCTCTCGTGACTGTTGGTGACAGAAAGCTCTGCGCTCCTGCCCCTCCTCATCCGCTGCTGCTCGACGACATCCAGTTCAAAGGAAAATTAGCTAATGAATTTAATAGAAAGTATATAAAAGAAAAGAAGACATGAAAGAAACGTTACTCGTACTTAATTTTAAAATCCATCAGCATCACGATGTACTCTAGTACGTAAACCAGACGATCGATCTTCTGTCGTGGTAGTTGCCCGTTTTCGTTTTTGTTTTCGCATCTCACTAGTCTCTATGTCTTCTGCATCTCCAACTAAATCATCGATTACTAAATCAGGCTCGACGACAAAAGAGTCTGGCAACTCTAGTTCTTGGTAAACAACATCAACCTCATCATCAAGGTATCCAACATCGTCTGGTGTATATAACCGCTCACGAGGATTCACCTTGTGTAAACCCCACCAAGCTTTAAGCTTTTCGCATGGATAATGTAGATAATACACTTGCTCGACTTGGTGTGCTAGGACGAAGGTGTCGCAGCCTCGTAGCCGGTCCTTGTGTTTGACTTCTACCATGCCAAATTGGTTTTGTCGAGTTCCATTGTTAGGATCAAACCAATCACAGTCAAAGAAGACTACATTAAGGACCTTATTCCCCGCAAAACTGAATTCAAGAATGTTTTTAATGATCCCATAATAATTAATTTCACGTCCTTGGTCGTCAACTGCCCTATTCACAACTCCGGTGTTACATGTTGCTCTGAAAGGACGTTGAGCTTCAAATTCAGTTCAACGAAATCGAAACCCATTGACGTCGTATCGACCGTAGCTTTTAATTTTAAAAGAACCGTAGGACAGTTGTCGTAATTCTTCATGGATGCCGACTTCTTTTTTGCATTGTGCATGAAACCAGGATAGGAAGTTAAGCCCTCCATGTACACCATAATATCACATCGCTTGTATTTGTCTGCTCGTAGGTTGCTGCTTAGATTTCCAATTTTGTTGATCGAACTCACTAAATAAGGAAAAACATAATGATTAGCATAAATGTATAACACAACACGCTAATTATTATAGATGTTGAACAAACACTTACCGAAAATGTTTGTCCACCCCCTCTATATTAGCGTACATGTACATCAATGCAGCCGTCATTTCATCTGGTTCAGCATCGTTGCTCATGCCACTACCAACAGTGGTGCCTCTCGTTTTAAAACTGGAGAGGATGCTACAAGGGGGTGCTTCATCCATATTGTACCGCAATGTAGAAACATTAACATTGTGTTCTTCTGCAAAATAGACGCTTGAAAAGTATCATATCTCCTGAATGGCGTATGCTTCGGCGATGCATCCTTCAACCCTTCCGCGATTGCGAACCATTGGTTTAAGACACCTAAGTGCTCTTTCAACGTGATACATCTACCTATATTGCAGAGGGCCACCCACTTTAGCTTCATATAGAAGATGGATTAGGAGATGTTGCATTGGATTGAAGAATCCTAGAGGGAAAACTTTTTCCATCTTACATAAAAGCACTGATATCTCCTTTTCCAACTTCTCCATCATCTCGGTTGTGATTTCTTTAGCACAAAGCTATCTATAAATGTAGCTAAGTTCAGCTAACACCTTCCACACCTCATCGTCAATATAGCCCCGAAACATAACCAACAGAAGTCTTTCCATGATTATGTGATAATCATGACTTTTCAACCCTGTGAGATTTCCGGTCTTAACATTTATGGCTCGTCGCAGGCTAGCAGCATAAATGTATAGAAATTTCATCGTTTTCAACCATTCGAAGAGTTCTTTCTTTTCTTTTGGTCAAAGACAGAAAGAAGCACGTGGTTTGCCACCAAATTTGGTTAGCTCAAGAGTTGGGCGTTTACAAACCTCTGCCAAATCCTTACGAGCCTTTATATTATCTTTTGTTCTTCCTATCAAATCGAAGCATGTTCTTATGATGCATTCACTCATGTTACGTTCCTGGTGCATGACATCAATGTTATGCATTAGAATTAAGGACTTCACATACGGTAGCTCCCATAGTGCACATATATGAGTCCAATTGTGGTCCTCTCCATAACCAACAAAATATCAAGGACGACATTCATCTGCCACTAAGTTGTTCAACTATTCAGCAATCTCCGACCCATTGAGACGTTGCGGTGGTCCTTTTTTGACAACAGTGTCCTTCTTGAAGGCATCTTTCTGTTGCCTAAATACGTGATTGGGCGGTAACCAACGTCTGTGGCAATCGAAGTAGCAAATCTTGCCACCATAATTTAAACAAAAACATTCTGTATCTGAAGCACATATCGGACATGTCAAACGACCATGAGTGCTCCAGCCAGAAACCATGCCATAAGCTGGAAAATCATGGACAGACCACAAGTATGCAGCTCGAAGGTTGAATTTTTGTTTTTTTGTAATAGTCGTACTCTTCGATTCCTGTCCGTAACATTTTAAACTCTTCAATCAACGGCTTCAGCATCACATTCAATCGTGAACCAGGATGATCCGGTCCAGGTACAATAAGACAAATGAACATGAACTCATACTTCATACAAAAATATGGTGGTAAGTTCTACAGAATTGCGAACACGGGCCAACAAGAGTATGGTGTTGTGTTTGTACTGAACAGTGAGAAGCCATCTGTCGCCAACCCGATGAGAATATTTCTCGCGTCATTGGCAAAATCTGGATAGAACCGGTCAAGCGCTTTCCATGCCTCACCGTCGAATGGGTGCACCATCATTCTGTCGTTCTCACGTCGACCTTCTTTGTGCCACCTCATGTGTCTGACCCTTTTTTTAGAGAAACAAGCTCTTCAACCTAGGTGTGACAAGCAAGTAGCAAAGCTGCTTCTGTGCGACTTCAGTCATTACTTTTGTACCGTCGTCATTAACAACTTCGACAAATCTTGCTTTATCACATTTCAAATACTTGTTCTCATTAGCATGCTCTTTCCAAAAAAGCATATAATTGTCTGGGCATATATAAATATTCTCATAGTCCATACCAAGCCCAGAAATCCATTTCTTAGAATGATACATATCTCTAGGCAATTTATTAGGCTGTGGAAGGACATCGCTGATCAATTTGGTGAGATCGTTGTAGTAGTTGTTGGATAAGGAATACATAGACTTAATTGCCATAAATCTAGTCAAGAAACTGAGGATTGTCATTATGGTGTGTTCATGCACCGGCTGTTCAGAAGCTTCAACAAGCTTGAAGAACTCTTTAACCTCTGTTATAGGAGGATCCTCCGTCAATTCAGGATTTATGGCTTCAAGCATCTCGTCCATCCTAACAACTCCGGTGTTGTCATCTTCATCTCAATCTTCTACAACTTGAGAAGGTGTCTCACCATGAAATGTCCACAACTCATAACGTTGCATGAAATCGTTTCCACACAAGTGATACATCAACGTCACTTTGTCGACACACTTCATATTATGACATTTGATACATGGGCACTGCACCTTGCTGTTGTTTGACAACGAGAAAGCTCGTTCTATGAAAATATTCATCTTGGTGAACCACTCCTCTGAGTGCCTTCAATTTTTTTTCAACCAGTATACATCCAAGTGTGGTCTTCAGCCATGTTTGAGAATATACCTTCAAAGCAAACAAATCATTATAAGTTTCATTGTTATATCATGTCATGGCCCTACAACTAAGCAGATAGGTCCTAAACCCACCCAGGAGTGACCGAGCAGAGCATGCTCATGACGCCACCTATTTAACACTACACCCCCCCCTATCTGGTGCAATTCTTAAAGTAAAAAGGGGCCTAACTTCTATATGGTTATAGCAGTCATACGATGACGAGCACAGTGTCGTCGCTGTTCGCCAAGATGAGCACGGTGGCGCTGTCGCTGGTGCCGATGTTCGCTGTGGTGCTATTTGGGGTCAGGATGACGGGCATCATGGCCGTGACAATGCTCATGGCCCTGTTGGGGTTCCTCTCGTACGTGTACCAGCACTACCTCGATGGCCGGTGCGAGGTCGCCAAGAAAGGAGCCAAGTGGGGGAGAGAGGGAGAGAGAGAGAAAGGGAGACGGGGATGAGGTGAGAGGGAAAGGTAGAGGGAGGGAGAGAGATAGAGGGAGATGAGCAGAGAGGAGAGAGAGTAAATGAAGAAGAGAGGAGCCATGGCCACTGCCTTTAATCCCGTAGACAACGATTCAGATGGGGAGGGCCAACTGGATCACCCTGTTCTAGTCGGTGCTCTATGGCGTTGCCAAGGCTGCGACACCCTCTTCGTCAACGTGCTCTCCGTGAAGGAGTTTCCGAGGAAGCCCCCTTCTCTGGATAATTCTAGCAGTCCACTGTAGACAAGGGAGAAGTTGTACTTGCTGGTTGTGGGGAAGTACAAAACTGGTGACTACTCAAGAAGCACACAACTTGTGGAACGTTGTCTGGAGGTACACCTTTTCTATATTTTTAATCTTCTAGAATGTCCATTAAATCTGTGGTTCTGTGGTGTATTACCAATCTATGCACTTACAAGAAAAGAAAGAAATAAGGAACTTATGCTAGATCCATCTCTATTGCTAATTTGCATGTGATCCAACAAGTATAGTTGTCTAAGGGCATGTAGTCTCTATTGATGTTTGTCTCTATTGCTAAATTGTATCTGATCCAGCAAGTATATTTTTCTAAGGGCGTGTAGTCTAAGTTGATGTTTTGTTCTATTGCTACACTGACTAGTATGGTATCTATGCCATATAACCTAGTGACATCCAGCTTCATTATAAGTTTGTGCGATTATTTATTACTGAAGCTTCTGCAGCTAGAGTATAAAACTGGCCCCACAGCGAGGAATGTGGGATAGAAATGGCCACCTCACCCCCCTATGAAAGGACCCCCAAGGCCTTTGGGGGGGGGGGGGGCGAATTCACTCTGTATTCGCGGTTACAATACGCATTTTACTTTCCGCATTTCCTTACGCATTTACTTACACACTTTTACCTTTTGTGCTCTTGCATCCTTTTTCTTTGACGCACTTGCATTCGTGCTTTACTTTCTTACGCATGTGCACTTTTACGTTTACGCATTACTTTCATAGCTGTTCTTACTTTCTTAGAGTTCATATATGTTCTCTCAGCTTTTGAGCTAACAAAGATCACGAGACTCCCTCTAAATGTAGGGACTTTTCTGCCCGAACTAGGATAAATCTCTTGTTCTTTGGATCTAGCCATATGGAGAAGAATGTGATTCAATACAAATGTACTAGTCGATTCCCAAAACACCAACAAATGGGTACCTTGCATATGATCTTCAAGAGTGTTGAGGATGTCTCCCATCCTCACCTTAAGGTCTCAAATCCATTGGTCGAGATTCATTATTTTTTTGCTAAGGTCACAATAAAAGGAACGGTGGGCACCCAACGATAGTGGAGGTAAACCCTTTGTTTTGAATGGTACTTGAGTAGTTGGACCCATATGAATTCCACGTTCCTCCAGTGACCCATTCATCGCTACTCGTGGCATGCCACGACAAACCTCTGACCTCATACTGTTTGGCTTGGTTTCAACCGGGTGCATCACTCGACGGGTTCCAAACCCCTTGGTATTAATAGGAGATAGCTTGTGGAGGAGGTATCTCCATGCGTGCATATCTCGATCGACTTCATGTGATCCTGCCGGATACACTACTCCTGTGGGCCTCTTCTAAGGGTCGAAGAGCGATGGTTCACTCCCAACACTTACATAAATTAAAGTCCGAGAACGGTAACCAGATTTAATTTACATACATAGGAAAATAATAATAAAGAGTCATTGAGTCCATGTGTTGATAGTGTGTCCATAGACAAGGTAATCTTCATTGATAAGAGAACAAGGGTTTGGAATATAAGTGCCAAGCACATTTTCTAAAGGCTCTATTCTCATAGCAATGTGAGTAGTCAATGATTTGCACTCTATAGGACATACAATCTTAAAATTTTCTAACCATTGTGCTATCATAGTCTTGACGTGGGATTTTGATTTTCTAACTATGGCAAAAAGGATTTTTGGTTCACTTCACGTACAATCCTAGACTCATCTCTAGGGAACATAGTCATAGACACCCATCTATGCTTAAAATGTAGTATGAGATTTTGAAGATGTGTATTTCTAGGAGCGCTACAAGCTACCTCATTGGCTAATTCTTACTGAAAGCTTTGTTTATTAAAATTAGGTGAAGTGTGTAAATCTAGCAAACCTCGCATATGAAAGCCTAGGTGCTCACTTATTTCTGTCCAAGTAAAGTAGTATTTTTTAAATAAAAATCGAAAGGTAATACCTTGACTTACCTTTGTGAGGGTGCATATGAATTGAATAGAGAAGGTCTGAACCATCCACATAAATTTGATCAAATTTATCCCATCCTAATGCATGCTATACGGCATAGAATTCAAGTCCATACCAATTTTGGACAGTAGTTTGGGATCGTAGATCTTCAAGTGAGAAAACTCACGATCTCGGATGACGTTGTAGGCATGTCGTTCAACGCCTCTTACAAAGTCAAGGTCATTGTTGTCTAGAAGTTAGAGTGTAGCATCGCCTTCTTCCATTGGGACATCATCTTGTGTGCTTCTCCATCGCGGGCTTGGTGTAGGTTCAGTGGAGACATACATGCTTGAGTCTTCCCGCTGATGGCTTGAACTTGATGAAACACCCTTCATCTTTCCAAACAACCTCTTCATTTCCTTCTCCATGGCTGCAAAAATCTGAGGACAAAACAACTTGAATAGTTTTATGTTAGTGAAACAAAAACAAAACCTCCATCGAACTGCGTTGCAAGCTTGAGAGCAACTTGCAAATGCACTTGAAAGCAAATCTTTTTGGCTTGGAAATGAGAGAAATACTCAATCAAAGAGCAACAAAATTATTGAAGAAGCATGAGATAAGTTGGGGAGATGAAATGAGTTGTAGTGTGAGGAAAACACTTCTCACAGGTACCCTTTTATAACCCTTAACCCCCCAATAGTCATGAGGGACACAAATCACTATAATGAAACAATTATCTAAATCGGCACATCAGAACCGGTTAATATAGAACCAATTCAGAAATGTTATTTTATACCTCCGCCCCAATTTCAAGTTGAGACATCAATACACTACGTAAGAAAGCCTCATACAAGACGGGCCCGAACGAAGAAGGGAGACGAACAAATTGTGCGTCTCCATCGTCGCGTCTCGCATTACGTTGGCATCAGAGACGGGCTTCAAGGCGCGTCGCCAGTCAAACTAGGTGCGAAACCGCTCAAAAGAAGTGTGTCTCCTTTCTTTTTGTCATAATAGATGCTCTTTATGGTGTCATTGGAGACGCCACTGGCGCGCGTCGTCCACCAGCTTACAAGTGTGACAGGCCTTACAAAGCACGTCGCAGATATATTGACTAATCCAAAACGCTTTGTTATGTACCGCGTCGCAGATTCATTAACTTATGTGAGACGGGCTTTATAGAAGCTTGTCTCCTTTATGTATGTTATCCAAGACGCTCTCTGCTATAGCTCATCATAGATTGTTTACAAGCACTCTTATAAGGAGCTAGCCAGGATTTGGCAGCCGTATTACCAGTGTCAGTAACATACTGTGCATGAACATATGTATAGCCAAAATTATCACACGGTAAATTATAATGACCAATCAAATATTACCAAAGTGTCAATCGTGGTTATCAAGTATACTAATTACACAACAAAGACAGTTCATCCTGATTACAATGTAACTAATTACACACATCATAACTGTCATCATCTCAAAATTCTCCTGATCAATGACTTCATTGACGATTAGCCTTCATAGCCTCTAATGCTCCGACTGAGACATCCTAAAATTCCACTGTAATAAACACAAGAACAAATTGGTATACAATTGTAATCAACACAGGAACTGTTGGTGAATGGAGAACAAAACTTACTTGTAGCACATGCAGTTGGTGAGCATCTGCAAGGCATCAGCAGAGAAATTGTTCTCATAGTAAAGGACATGGTACTGAGTTGGTTTGCTCATCCCTTAAAAAAACAAACAATTTACATTCCACTGATGCTTTTATAGACTTATATCAAAAACTCGTGAGAGAAACATCAATTATCGCATAAGTACCTTGATTCCAACATGGCTGCAGAGGTAGAAATCAAACTCAGTTGGATGGCAAATGCTAGTGTCAACAACAGTTCCTGCAGTTTCAAGGGTTTGCAAATCAGAATTTATTATACATTGATAGTCCAAACAAATACATTACTTCTGCATTGGACATAAACAAGGAGTATGAATGTATACTGTAATGAAAATTCTCCCTTTGGATAAATGACTTCATTAATGATGAGCCTTCATTGGACATCCTCAAATTCAATAAAATCGCTGGAATGCACGCTCTGAGGGCAGGGTCAAGGCGGCGGCGTGCTCAGAGTTTAGGGAACGCGTCGGCGTGCTCTAGGATGAGCTGGTGGAGGCGCCGGAGTGGCGGTTCCTCAACTCTCTGATGACAGTAGGCCGGCATGCTCCGGGGACAGGGAGAACATACCGATTACCAAGGTCGGGGTCGAGGCGGCGGCATGCTCTGGGGACACGGGATGAGGCGGCATGCTCCAGCATGCTCAACTCTCTGATGACAAAGGTCGAGGTTGATGGCGGGGTAGGGGTCGACGCTGGCAGTGCGACAATGATGAAGAGCGAGTTGAGAAAGAGGGACAACGACGGCGTGCTCCGGGGACAGGGGACGAGGCAGCATGCTCTAGCGTGCTCAACTCTTTGATGACGTGAAGGTCAGGGTCGACGGCGGTGGTGTGCTCAGTATCTGCGGTTTATAGGTCGAGAGAGCGTGCGAAAGCTAAAAATTTCCGCCAAATGTTGGGAGAGAGCGCGTGATGGACAAAAAATTTGGGCGTAAATTGGAGACGCGCAAATTTAAGGCGTGTCTCTCATTATTTTGATGCCCCGGACACGCCACAATGTCTTAGATGCGCCACAGTGTGCTGAAGGTGGCCAGGATCAACATCCAGGAAATTACGACATGTCCAACTAGCAACTTAGCGCAATGCCTTATATGATCATTGCATTGCGCTCAATATTCCGAGGAGGGACAAAAGATCTTCAGCGCAAATCTGAGACGCGCCACTGAAAGGTGCGTCTTGCATTATTTTGTGTCCCCGAAAATGCTGAAGTGCCCTAGATGCGCCACGATGTGCTGAAGACAGAACAACATCCATGACATTCCAACATTTCCAACTGGTAACTGTGCACAATGCCTTATACAATCGTTGCAATGTGCTCAGCTTTATGAGGTGGGACAAAAATCTTTGGAACAAATCAAAGATGAGCCCGTGTAAGGCCCGTCTCCCTTTTGTCGAATATCAGGTATCTGAGACACGCCTTCCTAAAGTTCGTCTCTCATGCACTCTCCACATTGCCACTCGCATGAAATCGTGAACCGTTGCTGGGATAAACAAACGCAATAACATTTCAATTCACGGATTAATTGGAATTCAAGGATAAACAAACGCGATGACATTGCAATTCAGAGATAATTTACAACTCAATGAACTTCATAGTTCATACATTGCGTGCCCTCTAAACTAATTTCGAATCTAAACTTATTCCTAAATCTCCCAACAACCAATCTAAATTGTACCGTCCAGCTTGCTCCCGAACACGTCTCTTATATTGTACTGGATACTGAAAATATTGACATTCTTTAAATTGACAAATGTCGAAGGAGGAATGAATAACCTACATTAGTCACTAACACAAAGTGTCTAACCTTTATAAGTAGATTATAGCAATCATTTTGAACATCAGGCGCATTTGGCTGATGTTGCAAATGTTGAACTTCAAGTAGTATAGTTTTGATTGTAAAACCAATGCACCAGCCCTATGAAATATCAATTTAAGGAACATAAGAAACCAGTTCTAATAAGTTCGGAAATAATTACTAGTTATATGAGCAAAATAGTTATATCTTACAGTCTCTTGATCAAGAATCCCAATGCAGAGTGCTCCTGAGCGATGGACATTTGGGTGGAATAAACCACTTGGAAAGGCGCATCTTGGAGGCAACAATGAATAGTCCTCTGAGAAAGAGATTGTCAGGGGGTAGTAACCACCTTCCCAGTCATTCTACGAAGGAAATTCATTAATTGGAAGACGATGGTTAAACTCATATTTTGCTTGTTCTTCATGACTTACCCCTTCTTTACTGGGGACAATGCCCCGCAACTTCAATAAATCTCCCGATTCAGGCTTCGCAGAGAAACCCTACGCAGACGGAAAAACAAAACTAAAGTTAAGATCATCATTCCATTGCAGATCTACATATATACAACTATGCGACTGGTGTGCCATATGTACATACATTAGGATGATTCTTGAGCCATGCCAAGCGCTCCTCCTTCAGTCGGCTACACGCCAAGCCGATACCAGCCCCCTCGATGACTCCGTGTGGATCTTATTTAAGACGCGCCATCACCAGTGAGTTCTCCACAAGCACGTCGCTCACTTTGAATCCTCTTCTTTTATTCGTCTTGTCCGCCCCAACGACCGACCACCACCATGGCCGACCTTCCGCCGTCAAGCCTACCGAGAGAGCCACCCTGCAAGAAACTGTGCTCCTCAGGTATCATAAGGAAGGATTTGATTATATTCTGGACAAAAGAATGATTTAGTTATCAAGTGACATGTGTGATATCAATAGTGAACCGAAGCAAAATGGAGAAAATCACAAAGCTAAAGGTGACGTATGGAATCGGAGACGCTCTTTCCGTTAGAGAATGTCTCTCTTTTTGCAGAGTAAAAGGAGACGTCGATCATAGGAGACGCGCTTCACAGTGAAGCTCGTCTCCATTTTGCGTTACATCACAGACCTGCAGAGCAACCGGCGGAGCAGCCAGAGTAACCGGAGCGACTGGCGGAGCAGCCAGAGCAGCCGGAGGAGGAGGAGGATTTAGGTTTTCTTTTGTTGTTTTTTAGTTGATGTTTTTCTTTTCTTGTATCTTGTACTTCTTTCTTGTGTTTTGTAATATATTTGTTATCTGTAATCAATTATGTGAATGATTGAATGTGTTATCTGTGTTCATTTGTGTGATGAATATTTTGTGTGTTCAACTGTGAATGAATGTGGTCATCGTTCAGAGTCGTGTTCATGTATGTCTGTAAGCGAAGACAAAGGAGACACACTTTTAGTAAAGGCGTCTCATTTCACTCGCTTATAGGAGACACGCTGTGCTACAAGTGTGTCTCCTGTTTGTCTAGAGAGTAGGCACGTCACGGATCCATACTTAACTGAGACGGACTGTAATGTAACGCGTCTCCTGAACGTTCAACCGAGCCATATCTGATCCTCGCTGAAGTGGGCTCGTCTCGCTTAAGCTTATGAGAGACGACCGCTTTTGAGCGCGTCATCCATCTTTGTCTCCTATTTGGGTTTCTTACGTAGTCATAACCGGTGTAGCTAGATCATATCAGAATCGGATCTTAGGAAAAACCAGTACTAAAACGTATTCAAATAATATACACCCATTGTTGTCACTAATCAGCATGGAAATAAGTAAAGATCAGAACTGGAGAGTATCTGAAACCAGTTTTGATAATTCGTAAGACTTTCTGTACCTGTTCCTAACATTAATGGGCACTGATATTAGTACAAATTAGATTCGGTTCCTATAATAAACAGATTTTGATACTTTTGTACCACTTCGTAACAAACAGGCACTAAAGTCAGCACTAATGAGATTGGATTTGTATAAACTACCGGTTCTAAAACAACACAAACTTTCTGTTCTAGTTCGTTTTGGGAACCGACACTGAAATTATCAGTGTTTAGATTCGGTGGTCATCGCAAATAAGCTTAATTGCGACAAAACACGAGCAATGGCCGGAAACCGCCGCAAATAAGGGAAACCATCGCAAATAGCTTACTTGCGACAGTTTTTTCCTCATTTGTGACGGCCCTGGCTGTCGCAAATCGCCGAGATTCCTATAGTGTAACCACTTTTGATACTTTCTTAATTTTCTGTACCAGTTCTTAAATACAACCAACACTGAAATATGATGTAATCAAATTCGGTACGTTTGTACAACTAGTTTTGACACTTGACGGACTTTTTGTACAATTTTGTTAATGAAACCTAATACAGTTTTGGTTCATTTTGGTAACTGGTTTTGATACGTTTTAATACTGGTTTGGACTGCTAAAGTATTGGTGCTACATATGAAGTCTTATCAACTTTTGTCCGCACCTTGATAAGCTGGTATGAGGCATGCAAGACGACCAACATGGTACTAAACCTGTTCGGAGTTGAAATCAAAGAAATTTATGTACGCACAGTATGAGTTTGCCGAGACAGATCTATAATAATACAGATACACGTGAAGGTCAGGTAAGCAAATGCGAAGAATCCATTATCCGTTGATATATATGATACGGAACAACTGATGTGCAATATGTTGTTTTGTGCAAGGATGCAATCTCCACATCTCAATCGTTCCCTACCAATCCAAATGTGGCTGCATCCAAGATTCTTTTTGCATATTGTCAGCAGCACTAGGTGGGGGGATTTAAGTGCTAAAAGTACAGCACCCTTGGATTGGTAAAAAACAGTTGAGATGTGGAGATTGCATGCTTGTACAAAACAGCTGATTGCATAGCAATTGTTCCCTATATGATTAATGTGTATGCACCACATCTCTCTTTATAAGCTCGTATGCGAGGCACTAATCAGATTTGGTTCGTATAACCAACTGGTTTTGAAACAGCGCATACTTTCTGTACAAGTTCGTATTGGGAATCAACACTGAAAGTGCAACCAGTTATTAGTAAATGGTGCATGCTAGATGACCAAATCCTCTGATTTACTGCACATGTAACATGGTCACTGCCATGTGGGACCATTGTTATGTGGTCCCCACATTGCAGTGACCAAGTGTGCTGTAACGTCAGGGCATCCCTGTCCATGCTAAACTAGTGGGCAGCATGGCGTGCGGCGCTCCAGTGATCGAAATGGGCCAAAATTCTGATATGGGCTGAATATTTGAACGTGTTATCTTTCAAACCGGTTCTAATAATTTTTCCCCTGTTAATAAAAAACAGGGATAAATCAATAACTTGATTAAATTGTGTAAACGTGTATCTGTATTCAAGGATGATTCATGATTGCAGCACGCAATATAGAAAATACTTGTGAAATGCAACTAGTTTCGAGCTTCCATTCATATCTAGTTGTAGCCTACATGCAAGTTAGGGATAAATAGTGTAACTATATATCTGCACTTAAGGACGATAAAAGCTTCGTCATGATTGGAGCATGCAATATAGAATACTTGTGAACAAATACTATAGTTGTGTCCCAGTTTATAAAAAAGAGTTAAGGCATGCAAAACAACCAATATGGCACTAAATCTGCAGGCCGCATGGCATGCAGCGCTACGGTGGCCTATGAGCCGAAATTCAACCCATTTATATGTTACAGTATAGGAAACCATAATGTACTACCTTTCTGTACCTGTTTGTAACCAAAACAAGCACAGATATAAAAAATCTACGGAGGCAATAGGACAAATGTGAACCGTGCATCCCTAGGCCCTGGTCGAGTACCTCAAAAATTGTACTCCTTCCATTTCTTTTTATTTTGTCACCAATTAATTCATTTTTAAGCTAATTTACGGCAGGTTGTAGCCCCCTCTTTGGACTATTAAGTTCACTTGTCATCCGTTTCTGTTAAATACTTAGGTATCAGACCCATTTATCTATATGATTAAATTCCAAGACATTTATAAAATAATACAAGGATGTTAGTCTCACATATAAAATAATAGGTCCTTGTATATCCTTCCACAGTTGCACGGGGGAACCGAAGGGACGTAGATATAAATCCTCTGCAATACTGCATTTAAATTAATATCACTGACGTGCACTACAGGAATCGCGATAATTGATGACGGCCGGAAACCGTCGTCTATAAGGACAGTACCGTCATCGATAAGCTATCAACAACGGTTTCCGGCCGTCGACGACAATTTGTCGTCTATAACGTTATAGACGACGGTAACCATCGTCCCTTAGTTTATTAACGACGGCCCTGTTTAGCTGTCATCGATAAGTCCTCGAGCCACGTGGCAGCGGGGAAACCTTATCGTCGACAGTAGGAGGGCAACCATCGACGACAATGCAAGCTTATCGACGATGGTATATGTGCCACCATCAACGACAATGGACGTGTATCGACTACGGTTACTGGGAAACCGTCGTCCATAACTTGCCAGTATCGACGACGGTTGCCATTTAACCGTCGTCGATAAGTCATGCATTTAAAAAAAAAACAGAAAATACTGCCGTGGCTCGATGGCCAGATTACACAGGCAAATTCGAAACATATATATATATATATATATATATATATATATATATATATATATATATATATATATATATATATATATATATATATATATATATATATATCAGCAAGCATTTCAGAACACTATACTCACACCACTACACACTTTGTGAGTTCGGACCAAGCAAAATACAAGCGCAAAACATAAAAAGCTTGGTGAAGTCCCTGGCTTCCGGTGGCATTGCCTCCTCTCGTTCGAAATTCCTGTAAAACCAATTCAAACACAAGTCAGGACATCCAAGAAAACAAAGAGAACCCAAGATCCAGAGCCAAAACGAAATCAATCACGCGTAACAGAGCATCCTCTCCAATCTGAGACTGCCAGATCCGAAGTTTATATTAATGAAGAAAGGAGTGAATAAATATGCTCAGAATAGTAGAAGACCAAAACGCGGAAATACAAGAAGAAAATTGAAAGGAGAAAAGTTATACAATGAAATTTGATGGCAAATGAGAGGAAAGGCTGCAAAGTTTCTTATCGACATGAGGATCAGTTTACCAAATTGTACTACGGATTTTGGGACATCGAGGTAGCTAAACAAGACTTCAGTGGGTTCTTGCAATTATAATTTAAGGTTCAGATCCAAACCATCCTAGCTAGGTCGTTCTTCCAAAAAGAAGATCAGAAACCGAAAGAAGACGAAGATCATCTGGCTAGGGATCTAGCGCTGGCAACTTGGATTTAGAGAAAGCTTTCAGCCGCGAAAAAGGGAAATAATTTCAACTAGCACTTTAAAATTCTAGGCAAAGGAATTGTTTATATTAATGAGGAAAGGAGTGAATAAATATGCTCAGATATGGGGCACAATATTCTAATCAACGACCGTAACAAGGTTGACGCACCTGAGACTGCCATAATTACGAAATCTATACTACTTTCAAGCTCCATGCAACCCAACACCATAGCACCATACCATAACGTACCATTAATTTCCTTTTCCAACACTACCAAGCACCAACACCACAAGAACCACCCCACAACACATATTATGAGATGAAGTGTGAGCATCTATTCACAGAAGCTGAACTGACTCTTAGACGCTACCCCGTCCACTGCCACCTGAGTTTGGAAAGTCGTCCTGCGGTCGTCCAAGCGCCGGAATCTGAGGCGATAGAGTTTGAGCCTCCATTCCCGGTCCCTGTGATGTGCAAGTGTAGTTAGACATGTTACAAGTACATAAAATGTACATTTTACTAAATTTTGTACCTGGACTGCTATCGTCGACACCAGCGGCTGCTATATCACTAGCGGCGTCCATTGCGGAAGGAGAGACAGTTGTCATGGAAACATAGCCTGCAAACACAAAGCAAATCATTATACATGTCATTTATATATTATAAATGTTAAGTACAACATATAGAATGTACCTGCATGCCAGCTTGCATCTGTAGCATGAACGAGTTTTGATACTCGTCCCTAGCCCTCTGCGCCTCGTCCCTCGCCCTGAGCGTTTCTTGAGTCCTCTGGAGCTCCAAATCTTGACTCGCACGGCTGCTACTAGACCCGCCCTGATGCGATGAAGAAGCCCTCAAGGAAGCCCGCGCCTGCCTCGAGTCGACCACTCCAGCGAAGATGGCTAACCTACACAACAAGCAAGATTATTAAATTTTTGTATCTCAAAGTTGGTAACACTAAATTAAAAATAAGAAAGCTCACCGCCCGTGAGGTTTCCCACCACCGCTTGCATACGCGGCTTCGAGAACGATTGGCGCGCTCTGCCCATCAAACTCTTTCCCTCGAATCCTCCGCGCCTCCTCCCAGTACTTTCCCTGAAAATATAGAAAAATAACGTCATTAGAACTATTTGTCATTAGAACTATTTAAAAGAATTCAGTTAAGTTGAAAAAATAACTCACCAAAGCCCGTGTCACCGTTTGAGAAGAGAACTGGTCAGGCTGCGACGGGTCACTTCCCAAGTGACCCCTCTTCCACACCTCGATCAGTGCCGGCTGCTGACCGGTCTCATACTCCTATCGATACATGTTACCACAATAAGGATTATAAAATTACTTAATAAAATGTGAGTAGCACTTGCCATCCGTTTAGCGAGGCGTACGTAGCCATCCCCACCTAAGCAATGTTTTCCATCTGTCCCTCTACTCTCTCGACAGGTTTTAGAAAGTGCCTGGAAGCCCTGGCTCGCCCAAAGAGCACACAGGGCACGGTACGCGTCCGGACGGCTGACAAGCCACGCTACGCTAACCTGCACAAATTTATTATTGAATGAAAATATTGATCATATTCAGATAATGAAGCAAAATAAACTAAAAACTTTACCTCTGCGTACTGCGCCTCCGTCAAGTACGTGTCGGACGAGTCCTTCCCTGGCACGCTCGTTTGGATGCAACTTGAAGTACTCGTTCATAGCTTGAATGCGAGCCGACGATACTGACTGTGTCACGATCTTCCTAGCGCAGTTATGGAATACGAGACGAGCTAGATCCGTCTGCTCGACCTCGTTCTCCAAACGATATCATGCCTGAAAAAGATATACAACTAAATGTATATAACTTATATCAGATTTGTATTACACAAGTATTGTTCATTCTTACCATGAAGTCGTGCCAAACAGCCTCCTGGTGGTTGCCCTGAAGAACATCCTGGGCCCTGTAGTAGTCATCCCAAGACGTAGCAGCGCGGCCGTTCACTACACCGGGGTAGTGCAAACGGACTAGACGGCCCAGGACACTGTTCATTAGAGAGTGGCATCCCCGGCCCGTGAGCGAAGCATCCTCCCAAGTCCTGATACATGATTCTCAATTAGTATATATATAAGTTTAAAAGTATCTAAATGGAATTGTTAGAGATTTACTTACCTATCGCCAATAGGACGAATAATGATATGATCGTCTGGGTTTGCAGCAGCCGGAGGAGGAGCCATGCAGTGGGTCCTCCTAGTCTGCCGTTGCGGAACCGGCTCAGAGGTGGGGTCACCCGACTGCAGTGGCTCCGAAGAAGGAGGCTCCAAAGCAGATGGCACCAGAGAAGAAAGCACCGAAGGAGGCACACTAGTCTCTATGTCTTCGGACATAGAGTCATCCTAACAACTTTAAAGATACATATTATAGGATAAAGAATTACTTATATCATTTATGTAATTAAATGTTCTTTACCTGTCGTGACCGCTGCTGTGACGACTCCGGTATATGGCTCGCCAACTGAGCCCGTCTACTCCTGCTAAGCTGAGTGTCGTGGAAGACCTCTCCTCTCGTGACTGTCGGTGACAGAAAGCTCCGCGCTCCTGCCCCTCCTCGTCTGCTGCTGCTCGACAACATCTAGTTTAAAGGAAAATTAGCTAATGCATTTAATAGAAAGTATATAAAAGAAAAGAAGACATGAAAGAAACGTTACTCGTACTTAATTTTAAAATCCATCAGCATCACGATGTACTCTACTACGTAAACCGGACCATCGATCTTCTGTCATGGTAGTTGCCCGTTTTCGTTTACGTTTTCGCATCTCACTAGTCTCTATGTCTTCTGCATCTCCAACTAAGTCATCGAGTACTAAATCAGGCTCGACGACAAAAGAGTCTGGCAACTGTAGTTCTTGGTAAACAACATCAACCTCATCATCAAGGTATCCAGCATCGTCTAGTGTATATAACCGCTTACGAGGATTCACCTTGTGTACAACCCACCAAGCTTTAAGCTTTTCGCATGGATAATGTAGATAATACACTTGCTCGACTTGGTGTGCCAGGACGAAGGTGTCGCAACCTCGTAGCCGGTCCTTGTGTTTGACTTCTACCATGCCAAATTGGTTTTGTCGAGTTCCATTGTTAGGATCAAACCAATCGCAGTCAAAGAAGACTACATTAAGGACCTTATTCCCCACAAAACTGAATTCAATAATGTTTTTAATGATCCCATAATAATTAATTTCACGTCCTTGGTCGTCAACTGCCCTATTCACAACTCCGGTGTTACATGTTGCTCTGAAAGGACGTTGAGCTTCAAATTCAGTTCAACGAAATCAAAACCCATTGACGTCGTATCGACCGTAGCTTTTAATTTTAATAGAACCGTAGGACAGTTGTCGTAATTCTTCATGGATGCCGACTTCTTTTTTGCATTGTGCATGAAACCAGGATAGGAAGTTAAGCCCTCCATGTACACCATAATATCGCATCGCTTGTATTTGTCTGCTCGTAGGTTGCTGCTTAGATTTCCAATTTTGTTGATCGAACTCACTAAATAAGGAAAAACATAATGATTAGCATAAATGTATAACACAACACTCTAATTATTATAGATGTTGAACAAACACTTACCAAAAACATTTGTCCACCCCCTCTATATTAGCGTACATGTACATCAATGCAGCTGTCCTTTCATCTGGTTCAGCATCGTAGCTCATGCCACTACCAACAGTGGTGCCTCTCGTTTTAAAAATGGAGAGGATGCTATAAGGGGGTGCTTCATCCATATTGTACCGCAATGTAGAAACATTAAGATTGTGTTCTTCTGCAAAATAGATGCTTGAAAAGTATCATATCTCCTGAATGGCGTATGCTTCGACAATGCATCCTTCAACCCTTCCGCGATTGCGAACCATTGGTTTAAGACACCTAAGTGCTCTTTCAACGTGATACATCCACCAATATTGCATAGGGCCGCCCACTTTAGCTTCATATAGAAGATGGATTAGGAGATGTTGCATTGGATTGAAGAATCCTGGAGGGAAAACTTTTTCCATGTTACATAAAAGCACTGGTATCTCCTTTTCCAACTTCTCCATCATCTCGGCTGTGATTTCTTTAGCACAAAGCTATCTATAAAGGTAGCTAAGTTCAGATAACACCTTCCACACCTCATCGTCAATATAGCCCCGAAACATAACCAGCAGAAGTCTTTCCATGATTATGTGATAATCATGACTTTTCAGCCCTTTGAGATTTCCGGTCTTAACATTTATGACTCATCTCAGGCTAGCAGCATAAATGTATAGAAATTTCAACGTTTTCAACCATTCGAAGAGTTCTTTCTTTTCTTTTGGTCGAAGACAGAAAGAAGCACACGGTTTGACACCAATTTTGGTTAGCTCAAGAGTTGGACGTTTACAAACCTCTGCCAAATCCTTACGAGCCTTTATATTATCTTTTGTTCTTCCTATCAAATCGAAGCATGTTCTTATGATGCATTCGCTCATGTTACGTTCCTGGTGCATGACATCAATGTTATGCATTAGAATTAAGGACTTCACATACAGTAGCTCCCATAGTGCACATATATGAGTCCAATTGTGGTCCTCTCCATAACCAACAAAATATCAAGGACGACCTTCATCTGCCACTAAGTTGTTCAACTGTTCGCAATCTCCGACCCATTGAGACGTTGCGGTGGTCCTTTTTTGACAACGGTGTCCTTCTTGAAGGCATCTTTCTGTTGCCTAAATACATGATTGGGCGGTAGCCCACGTCTGTGGCAATCGAAGTAGCAAATCTTGCCACCATAATTTAAACAAAAACATTCTGTATCTGAAGCACATATCGAACATGTCAAACGACCATGAGTGCTCCAGCCAGAAACCATGCCGTAAGCTGGAAAATCATGGACAGACCACAAGTATGCACCTCGAAGGTTGAATTTTTGTTTTTTGTAATAGTCGTACTCTTCGATTCCTCTCCGTAACATTTTAAACTCTTCAATCAACGGCTTCAACATCACATTCAATCGTGAACCAGGATGATCCGGTCCAGGTACAATAAGACAAAGGAACATGAACTCATACTTCATACAAAAAGATGGTGGTAAGTTCTACAGAATTGCAAACACAGGCCAACAAGAGTATGGTGTTGCGTTTGTACTGAACGGTGAGAAGCCATCTGTCGCCAACCCGATGCGAATATTTCTCGCGTCATTGGCAAAATCTGGATTGAACCGGTCAAGCGCTTTCCATGCCTCACCGTCGGATGGGTGCACCATCATTCTGTCGTTCTCACATCGACCTTCTTTGTGCCACCTCATGTGTCTAGCCCTTTTTTTTAGAGAAACAAGCGCTTCAACCTAGGTGTGACAAGCAAGTAGCAAAGCTGCTTCTGTGCGACTTCAGTCATTACTTTTGTACCATCATCATTAACAACTTCGACAAATCTTGCTTTATCACATTTCAAACACTTGTTCTCATTGGCATGCTCTTTCCAAAAAAGCATATAGTTGTCTGGGCATATATAAATCTTCTCATAGTCCATACCAAGCCTAGAAATCCATTCCTTAGAATGATACATATCTTTAGGCAATTTATTAGGTTGTGGAAGGACATCGCTGATCAATTTGGTGAGATCGTTGTAGCAGTTGTTGGACAAGGAATACATAGACTTAATTGTCATAAATCTAGTCAAGAAACTGAGGATTGTCATTATGGTGTGTTCATGCACCGGTTGTTCAGAAGCTTCGACAAGCTTGAAGAACTCTTTAACCTCTATTGTAGGAGGATCCTCCGTCAATTCAGGATTTATGGCTTCAAGCATCTCGTCCATCCTATCAACTCCGGTGTTGTCATCTTCATCTCAATCTTCTACAACTTGAGAAGATGTCTCACCATGAAATGTCCACAACTCATAACGTTGCATGAAATCGTTTCCACACAAGTGATACGTCAACGTCACTTTGTCGACACACTTCATATTATGACATTTGATACATGGGCACCGCACCTTGCTGTTGTTTGACAACGAGAAAGCTCGTTCTATGAAAATATTCGTCTTGGTGAACCACTCCTCTGAGTGCCTTCCATTTTTTTCAACCAGTATACATCCAAGTGCGGTCTTCAGCCATGTTTGAGAATATACCTTCAAAGCAAACAAATCATTATAAGTTTCATTGTTATATCATGTCATGGCCCTACAACTAAGCAGATAGGCCCTGAACCCACCCAAGAGTGACCGAGCAGAGCGTGCTCATGACGCCGCCTATTTAACACTACACCCCCCTATCTGGTGCAATTCCTAAAGTAAAAAGGGGCCTAACTGCTATATGGTTATAGCAGTCATACGATGACGAGCACAGTGTCGTCGCTGTTCGCCAAGATGAGCACGGTGGCGCTATCGCTGGTGCCGATGTTCGCTGTGGTGCTATTTGGGGTCAGGATGACGGGCATCAAGGCCGTGACAATGCTCATGGCCCTATTGGGGTTCCTCTCGTACGTGTACCAGCACTACCTCGACGGCCGGTGCGAGGTCGCCAAGAAAGGAGCCAAGTGGGGGAGAGAGGGAGAGAGAGAGAAAGGGAGATGGGGATGAGGTGAGATGGAAAGGTAGAGGGAGGGAGAGAGATAGAGGGAGATGAGCAGAGAGGAGAGAGAGTAAATGAAGAAGAGAGGAGCCATGGCCACTGCCTATAATCCCGTAGACGACGATTCAGATGGGGAGGGCCAACTGGATCACCCTGTTCCAGTCGGTGCTCTATAGCGTTGCCTAGGCTGCGACACCCTCTTCGTCGACGTGCTCTCCGTGAAGGAGTTTCCCAAGAAGCCCCCTTCTCTGGATAATTCTAGCAGTCCACTGTAGACAAGGGAGAAGTTGTACTTGCTGGCTGTGGGGAAGTACAGAACTAGTGACTACTCAAGAAGCAGACAACTTGTGGAACGTTGTGTGGAGGTACACCTTTTCTATATTTTTAATCTTCTAGAATGTCCATTAAATCTGTGATTCTGTGGTGTATTACCAATCTATGCACTTACAAGAAAAGAAAGAAATAAAGAACTTATGCTAGATCCATCTCTATTGCTAATTTGCATGTGATCCAACAAGCATAGTTGTCTAAGGGCATGTAGTCTCTATTGATGTTTGTCTCTATTGCTAAATTGTATCTGATCCAGCAAGTATATTTTTCTAAGGGCGTGTAGTCTAATGACGTTTTGTTCTATTGCTACACTGACTAGTATGGTATCTATGCCATATAACCTAGTGACATCCAGCTTCATTATAAGTTTGTGCGATTATTTCTTACTGAAGCTTCTGCAGCTAGAGTATAAAACTAGCCCCACGGCGAGGAATGTGGGATAGAAATGGCCACCTCACCCCCCTATGAAAGGACCCCCAAGGCCTTTGGGGGGGGGGGGCGAATTCACTCTGTATTCGCGGTTACAATACGCATTTTACTTTCCGCATTTCCTTACGCATTTACTTACACACTTTTCCCTTTTGTGGTCTTGCATCCTTTTTCTTTGACGCACTTGCATTCGTGCTTTACTTTCTTACGCATGTGCACTTTTACGTTTACGCATTACTTTCATAGCTGTTCTTACTTTCTTAGAGTTCATATATGTTCTCTCAGCTTTTGAGCTAACAAAGATCTCGAGACTCCCTCTGAATGTAGGGACTTTTTTGCCCGAACTAGGATAAATCTCTTGTTCTTTGGATCTAGCCATATGGAGAAGAATGTGATTCAATACAAATGTACTAGTCGATTCCCAAAACACCAACAAATGGGTACCTTGCATATGATCTTCAAGAGTGTTGAGGATGTCTCCCATCCTCACCTTAAGGTCTCAAATCCATTGGTCGAGATTCATTATTTTTTTGCTATGGTCACAATAAAAGGAACGGTGGGCACCCAACGATAGTGGAGGTAAACCCTTTGTTTTGAATGGTACTTGAGTAGTTGGACCCATATGAATCCCACGTTCCTCTAGTGACCCATTCATCGCTACTCGTGGCATGCCACGACAAACCTCTGACCTCATACTGTTTGGCTTGGTTTCAACCGGGTGCATCACTCGACGGGTTCCAAACCCCTTGGTATTAATAGGAGAGAGCTTGTGGAGGAGGTATCTCCATGCGTGCATATCTCGATCGACTTCATGTGATCCTGCCGGATACACTACTCCCGTGGGCCTCTTCTAAGGGTCGAAGAGGGATGGTTCACTCCCAACACTAACATTAATTAAAGTCCGAGTTAGGTAACCAGATTTAATTTACATACATAGGAAAATAATAATAAAGAGTCATCGAGTCCATGTGTTGATAGTGTGTCCATAGACAAGGTAATCTTCATTGATAAGAGAACAAGGGTTTGGAATATAAGTGCCATGCACATTTTCTAAAGGCTCTATTCTCATAGCAATGTGAGTAATCAATGATTTGCACTCTATAGGACATACAATCTTAAAATTTTCTAACCATTGTGCTATCATAGTCTTGACGTGGGATTTTGATTTTCTAACTATGGCAAAAAGGATTTTTGGTTCACTTCACGTACAATCCTAGACTCATCTCTAGGGAACATAGTCATAGACACCCATCTATGCTTAAAATGTAGTATGATATTTTGAAGATGTCTATTTCTAGGAGCGCTACAAGCTACCTCATTGGCTAATTCTTACTAAAAGCTTTGTTTATTAAAATTAGGTGAAGTGTGTAAATCTAGCAAACATCGCATATGAAAGCCTAGGTGCTCACTTATTTCTGTCCAAGTATAGTAGTATTTTTTAAATAAAAATCAAAAGGTAATACCTTGACTTACCTTTGTGAGGGTGCATATGAATTGAATAGAGAAGGCCTGAACCATCCTCATAAATTTGATCAAATTTATCCCATCCTAATGCATGCTATACGGCATAGAATTCAAGTCCATACCAATTTTGGAGAGTAGTTTGGGATCGTAGATCTTCAAGTGAGAAAACTCACGATCTCGGATGATGTTGTAGGCTTGTCGTTCAATGCCTCTTACAAAGTCAAGGTCATTGTTGTCTAGAAGTTAGAGTGTAGCATTGCCTTCTTCCATTGGGACATCATCTTGTGTGCTTCTCAATCGCGGGCTTGGTGTAGGTTCAGTGGAGACATACATGCTTGAGTCTTCCCGCTGATGGCTTGAACTTGATGAAACACCCTTCATCTTTCCAAACAACCTCTTCATTTCCTTCTCCATGGCTGCAAAAATCTGAGGACAAAAGAACTTGAATAGGTTTATGTTAGTGAAACAAAAACAAAACCTCCATCGAACTGCGTTGCAAGCTTGAGAGCAACATGCAAATGCACTTGAAAGCAAATCTTTTTGGCTTGGAAATTAGAGAAATACTCAATCAAAGAGCAACAAAATCATTGAAGAAGCATGAGATAAGTTGGGGAGATGAAATGAGTTGTAGTGTGAGGAAAACACTTCTCCACAGGTACCCTTTTATAACCCTTAACCCCCCAACAGTCATGAGGGACACAAATCACTATAACAAAACAATTATCTAAATCGGCACATCAGAATCGGTTAATATAGAACCAATTCAGAAATGTTATTTTATACCTCCGCCCCGATTTCATGTTGAGACATCAATACACTACGTAAGAAAGCCTCATACAAGATGGGCCCGAACGAAGAAGGGAGACGAACAAACTGTGCGTCTCCATCGTCGCGTCTCGCATTACGTTGGCATCAGAGACGGGCTTCAAGGTGCGTCGCCAATCGAACTAGGTGCGAGACCGCTCAAAAGAAGTGCGTCTCCTTTCTTTTTGTCATAATAGATGCTCTTTATGGTGTCATTGGAGACGCCACTGGCGCGCGTCGTCCACTAGCTTACAAGTGTGACAGGCCTTACAAAGCACGTCGCAGATATATTGACTAATCCAAAATGCTCTGTTATGTACCGCGTCGCAGATTCATTAACTTATGTGAGACGGGCTTTATAGAAGCTTGTCTCCTTTATGTAGGTTATCCGAGACGCTCTCTGCTATAGCTCGTGGCGGATTGTTTACAAGCACTCTTATTAGGAGCTAGCCAGGATTTGGCAGCCGTATTACCAGTGTCAGTAACATACTGTGCATGAACATATGTATAGCCAAAATTATCACACGGTAAATTATAATGACCAATCAAATATTACCAAAGTGTCAATCGTGGTTATCAAGTATACTAATTACACAACAAAGACAGTTCATCCTGATTACAATATAACTAATTACACACATCATAACTGTCATCTTCTCAAAGTTATCCCGATCAATGACTTCATTGACGATTAGCCTTCATAGCCTCTAATGCTCCGACTGAGACATCCTAAAATTCCACTGTAATAAACACAAGAACAAATTGGTATACAATTGTAATAAACACAGGAACTGTTAGTGAATGGAGAACAAAACTTACTTGTAGCACATGCAGTTGGTGAGCATCTGCAAGGCATCAGCAGAGAAATTGTTCTTATAGTAAAGGACATGGTACTGAGTTGGTTTGCTCATCCCCTAAAAAAACAAACAATTTACATTCCACTGAGGCTTTTATAGCCTTATATCAAAAACTCGTGAGAGAAACACCAATTATCGCATAGGTACCTTGATTCCAACATGGCTGCAGAGGTAGAACTCAAACTCAGTTGGATGGAAAATGCTAGTGTCAACCACAGTTCCTGCAGTTTCAAGGGTTTGCAAATCAGAATTTATTATACATTGATAGTCCAAACAAATACATTACTTCTGCATTGGACATAAACAAGGAGGATGAATGTATACTGTAATGAAAATTCTCCCTTTGGATCAATGACTTCATTAATGATGAGCCTTCATTGGACATCCTCAAATTCAATAAAATCACTGGAATGCACGCTCTGAGGGCAGGGTCAAGGTGGCGGCATGCTCAGAGTATAGGGAATGCGGCGGCGTGCTCTAGGACGAGCTGGTGGAGGCACCGGAGTGGCGGTTCCTCAACTCTCTGATGACAGTAGGCCGGCATGCTCTGGGGATAGGGAGAACATACCGATTACCAAGGTCGGGGTCGAGGCGGCGGCGTGCTCCGGGGACACGGGATGAGGCGGCATGCTCCAGCATGCTCAACTCTCTGATGACGAAGGTCGAGGTTGATGGCGGGGTAGGGGTCGACGCTGGCAGTGCGACAACGATGAAGAGCGAGTTGAGAAAGAGGGACAACGATAGCGTACTCCGGGGCCAGGGGACGAGGCAGCGTGCTCTAGCGTGCTCAACTCTTTGATGACATGAAGGTCAGGGTCGACGGCGGTGGTGTGCTCAGTATCTGCGGTTTATAGGTCGAGAGCGTGCGAAAGCTAAAAATTTCCGCCAAATGTTGGGAGAGAGCGCGCGATGGACAAAAAATTTCGGTGTAAATTGGAGATGCGCAAATTTAAGTCGTGTCTCTCATTATTTTGATGCCCCGGACACACCATAATGTCTTAGATGCGCCACAGTGTGCTGAAGGTGGCCAGGAACAACATCCAGGAAATTACGACATGTCCAACTAGCAACTTAGCGCAATGCCTTATATGATCATTGCATTGCGCTCAACATTCTGAGGAGGGACAAAAGATCTTCAGCGCAAATCGAAGACTCGCCACTGAAAGGTGCGTCTTGCATTATTTTGTGTCCCCGAAAACGCTGAAGTGCCCTAGATGCGCCACGATTTGCTGAAGACAGAACAACATCCATGACATTCCAACATTTCCAACTGGTAACTGTGCACAATGCCTTATACAATCATTGCAGTGTGGTCAACTTTATGAGGTGGGACAAAAATATTTGGAACAAATCGAAGATGAGCCCGTGTAAGGCCCGTCTCCCTTTTGTCGAATATCAGGTATCTGAGACACGCCTTCCTAAAGTTCGTCTCTCATGCACTCTCCACATTGCCACTCGCACGAAATCGTGAACCGTTGCTGGGATAAACAAAAGCAATAACATTGCAATTCACGGATTAATTGGAATTCAACGATAAACAAACGCAATGACATTGCAATTCAGAGATAATTTACAACTCAATGAACTTCATAGTTCATACATTGCGTGCCCTCTAAACTAATTTCGATTCTAAACTTATTCCTAAATCTCCCATCAACCAATCTAAATTGTAACATCCAGCTTGCTCCCGAACACGTCTCTTATATTGTACTGGATACTGAAAATATTGACATTATTTAAATTGAAAAATGTCGATGGAGGAATGAATAACCTACGTTAGTCACTAACACAAAGTGTCTAACCTTTATAAGTAGATTATAGCAATCATTTTGAACATCGGGCGCATTTGGCTGATGTTGCAAATGTTGAACTTCAAGTAGTATAGCTTTGATTGTAAAACCAGTGCACCACCCCTATGAAATATCAATTTAAGGAACATAAGAAACTAGTTCTAATAAGTTCGGAAATAATTACTAGTTATATGAGCAAAATAGTTCTATCTTACAGTCTCTTGATCAAGAATCCCAATGCAGAGTGCTCCTGAGCGATGGACATTTGGGTGGAATAAACCACTTGGAAAGGTGCATCTTGGAGGCAACAATGGATAGTCCTCGTAGAAAGAGATTGTCAGGGGGTAGTAACCACCTTCCCAGTCATTCTACGAAGGAAATTCATTAATTGGAAGACGATGGTTAAACTCATATTGTGCTTGTTCTTCATGACTTACCCCTTCTTTACTGTGGACAATGCCCCGCAACTTCAATAAATCTCCCGATTCAGGCTTCGCAGAGAAACCCTACGCAGACGGAAAAACAAAACTAATGTTAAGATCATCAGTCCATTGCAGATCTACATATATACAACTATGCGACTGGTGTGCCATATGTACATACATTAGGATGATTCTTGCGCCACACCAAGCGCTCCTCCTTCAGTCGGCTATGCGCCAAGCCGATACCAGCCCCCTCGATGACTCCGCGTGGATCTTATTTAAGACGCGCCATCACCAGTGAGTTCTCCACAAGCACGTCGCTCACTTTGAATCCTCTTCTTTTATTCGTCTTGTCTGCCCCAACGACCAACCACCACCATGGCCGACCTTCCGCCGTGAAGCCTACCGAGAGAGCCACCCTGCAAGAAACTGTGCTGCAGCTCCCCCGAGAGGTTCAACACTGATCAACGCCTCCTTATGGCGCAAGAGGCGTACAACAATACGTCTTGCACCATGAGTTCCTTGGGTCTAGGTACCCTTCCCTAGTTTACTGTTATGGGTACCATCGGCCACTACCTCTTTGCCCTCACGGGGATGGCCGATCGTCTCGACATTCTGTTCGAGACGATGGCCCAGGTGCTTGGCCCCGAGGGCCGCAGAGACCTAGTGGAGGCGACAGAGAGCAACCTCGTTCACGGGGTTGCACTGTCGGTGCAGCCAGCGCAGCCGTAGCAGCCGACCCAGGCTCCTGTTGCACCAGCACCGGAGTCGCCGCCGGAGGACGAGGAGGAGGAGGAGGAAGAGGAGGAGGAGGAGGAGGAGGAGGAGGAGGAGGAGGAGGAGGAGGAGGAGGAGGAGGATGAGGAGGAGGAGGAGGAGGAGGAGGAGGAGGAGGAGGAGGAGGAGTACGAGTAGGATTTAGTTTTTCTTTGTTGTTTTTAGTTGCTTCTGTTTTGTTCATCTATGTGATTGAATATTATCTTGTGTGTTCTTCAACTGTGTGAATGAGCGAATGTGTAGCGTGTTCATCGTGTTCCTCAGGTATCATAAGGAAGGATTTGATTATATTCTAGACAAAAGAATGATTTAGTTATCAAGTGACTTGGTGATATCAACAGTGAACCGAAGCAAAATGGAGAAAATCACAAAGCTAAATGCGACGTATGGAATCGGAGACGCTCTTTCAGTTAGAGAATGTCTCTCTTTTTGCAGAGTAAAAGGAGACGTCGATCATAGGAGACGCGCTTCGCAGTGAAGCTCGTGTCCATTTTGCGTTACATCACAGACCTGCAGAGCAACCAACAGAGCAGCCAGAGTAACCGGAGCAACTGGCGGAGCAGCTAGAGCAGCCGAAGGAGGAGGAGGGGTAGGAGGAGTAGGATTTAGGTTTTCTTTTGTTGTTTTTTAGTTGATGTTTTTCTTTTCTTGTATCTTGTACTTCTTTCTTGTGTTTTGTAATATATTTGTTATCTGTAATCAATTATGTGAATGATTGAATGTGTTATCTGTGTTCATCTGTGTGATGAATATTTTGTGTGTTCAACTGTGAATGAATGTGGTCATCGTTCAGGGTCGTGTTCATGTATGTCTGTAAGCGAAGACAAAGGAGAGACACTTTTAGTAAAGGCGTCTCATTTCACTCGCTTATAGGAGACACGCTGTGCTACAAGTGTGTCTCCTGTTTATCTAGAGAGTAGGCGCGTCACAGATCCATACTTAACTGAGACGGACTGAAATGTAACGCGTCTCCTGAACGTTCAACCGAGCCATATCTGATCCTCGCTGAAGTGGGCTCGTCTCGCTTAAGCTTATGAGAGACGACCGCTTTTGAGCGCTTCATCCATCTTTGTCTCCTATTTGGGTTTCTTACGTAGTGATAACCGGTGTAGCTAGATCATATCAGAATCGGATCTTAGGAAAAACCAGTACTAAAACGTATTCAAATAATATACACCCATTGTTGTCACTAATCAGCATGGAAATAAGTAAATATCAGAACTGGAGAGTATCTGAAACCAGTTTTGATAATTCGTAAGACTTTCTGTACCTGTTCCTAACATTAATGGGCACTGATATTAGTACAAATTAGATTCGGTTCCTATAATAAACAGATTTTGATACTTTTGTACCACTTCGTAACAAACAGGCACTAAAGTCAGCACTAATGAGATTGGATTTGTATAAACTACCGGTTCTAAAACAACACAAACTTTCTGTTCTAGTTCGTTTTGGGAACCGACACTGAAATTATCAGTGTTTAGATTCGGTGGTCATCGCAAATAAGCTTAATAATTGCGACAAAACACGAGCAATGGCCGGAAACCGCCACAAATAAGGGAAACCATCGCAAATAGCTTACTTGCGACAGTTTTTTCCTCGTTTGTGACGGCCATGGCTGCCGCAAATCGCCGGGATTCCTATAGTGTAACCACTTTTGATACTTTCTTAATTTTCTGTACCAGTTCTTAAATACAACCAACACTGAAATATGATGTAATCAAATTCGGTACGTTTGTACAACTAGTTTTGACACTTGACCGACTTTTTGTACAATTTTGTTAATGAAACCGAAACTGTAGTAAGTAATACAGTTTTGGTTCATTTTGGTAACTGGTTTTGATACGTTTTAATACTGGTTTGGACTGCTAAAGTATTGGTGCTACATATGATGTCTTATCAACTTTGTCTGCACCTTGATAAGCTGGTATGATGCATGCAAGACGACCAACATGGTACTAAACCTGTTCGGAGTTGAAATCAAAGAAATTTATGTACGCACAGTATGAGTTTGCTGAGACAGATCTATAATAATACAGATACACGTGAAGGTCAGGTAAGCAAATGCGAAGAATCCATTATCCGTTGATATATATGATACGGAACAACTGATGTGCAATATGTTGTTTTGTGCAAGTATGCAATCTCCACATCTCAATCGTTCCCTACCAATCCAAATGTGGCTGTATCCAAGATTCTTTTTGCATATTGTCAGCAGCACTAGGTGGGGGGATTTAAGTGCTAAAAGTACAGCACCCTTGGATTGGTAAAAAACAGTTGAGATGTGGAGATTGCATGCTTGCACAAAACAGCTCATTGCATAGCAATTGTTCCCTATATGATTAATGTGTATGCACCACATCTCTCTTTATAAGCTCGTATGCGAGGCACTAATCAGATTTGGTTCGTATAACCAACTTGTTTTGAAACAGCGCATACTTTCTGTACAAGTTCGTATTGGGAATCTACACTGAAAGTGCAACCAGTTATTAGTAAATGGTGCATGCTAGATGACCAAATCCTCTGATTTACTGCACATGTAACATGGTCACTGCCATGTGGGACCATTGTTATGTGGTCCCCACATTGCAGTGACCAAGTGTGCTGTAACGTCAGGGCATCCCTGTCCATGCTAAACTAGTGGGCAGCATGGCGTGCGGTGCTGCAGTGATCGAAATGGGCCAAAATTCTGATATGGGCTGAATATTTGAACGTGTTATCTTTCAAACCGGTTCTAATAATTTTTCCCCTGTTAATAAAAAACAGGGATAAATCAATAACTTGATTAAATTGTGTAAACGTATATCTGTATTCAAGGATGATTCATGATTGCAGCACGCAATATAGAAAATACTTGTGAAATGCAACTAGTTTCGAGCTTCCATTCATATCTAGTTGTAGCCTACATGCAAGTTAGGGATAAATAGTGTAACTATATATCTGCACTTAAGGACGATAAAAGCTTCGTCATGATTGGAGCATGCAATATAGAATACTTGTGAACAAATACTATAGTTGTGTCCCAGTTTATAAAAAAGAGTTAAGGCATGCAAAACAACCAATATGGCACTAAACCTGCAGGCCGCATGGCGTGCAGCGCTACGGTGGCCGATGAGCCGAAATTCAACCCATTTATATGTTACAGTATAGGAAACCATAATGTACTACCTTTCTGTACCTGTTTGTAACCAAAACAAGCACAGATATAAAAAATCTACGGAGGCAATAGGACAAATGTGAACCGTGCATCCCTAGGCCCTGGTCGAGTACCTCAAAAATTGTACTCCTTCCATTTATTTTTATTTTGTCACCGATTAATTCATTTTTAAGCTAATTTACGGCAGGTTGTAGCCCCCTCTTTGGACTAGTAAGTTCACTTGTCATCCGTTTCTGTTAAATACTTAGGTATCTGACCCATTTATCTATATGATAAAATTCCAAGACATTTATAAAATACTACAAGGATGTTAGTCTCACATATAAAATAATAGGTCCTTGTATATCCTTCCACAGTTGCACGGGGGAACCGAAGGGACGTAGATATAAATCCTCTGCAATACTGTATTTAAATTAATATCACTGACGTGCACTATAGGAATCACGATAATTGATGACGGCCGGAAACCATCGTCTATAAGGACAGTACCGTCGTCGATAAGCTATCAACAACGGTTTCCGGCCGTCGATGACAATTTGTCGTCTATAACGTTATAGACGACGGTAACCATCGTCCCTTAGTTTATTAACGACGGCCCTGTTTAGCTGTCATCGATAAGTCCTCGAGCCACGTGGCAGCGGGGAAACCTTATCGTTGACAGTAGGAGGGCAACCATCGACGACAATGCAGGCTTATCGACGACGGTATATGTGCCACCGTCAACGACAATGGACGTTTATCGATGGCGGTTACTGGGAAACCGTCGTCCATGACTTGCCAGTATCGACAACGGTTGCCATTTAACCGTCGTCAATAAGTCATGCATTTTAAAAAAAACAGAAAATACTGCCGTGGCTCGATGGCCAGATTACACAGGCAAATTGAAAACAGATATATATATATATATATATATATATATATATATATATATATATATATATATATATATGTCAGCAAGCATTTCAGAACACTATACTCACACCACTACACACTTTGCGAGTTCGGACCAAGCAAAATACAACCGCAAAACATAAAAAGCTTGGTGAAGTCCCTGGATTCCGGTGGCATTGCCTCCTCTCATTCGAAATTCCTGTAAAACCAATTCAAACACAAGTCAGGACATCCAAGAAAACAAAGAGAACCCAAGATCCAGAGCCAAAACAAAATCAATCACGCGTAACAGGGCATCCTCTCCAATCTGAGACTGCCAGATCCGAAGTTTATATTAATGAAGAAAGGAGTGAATAAATATGCTCAGAATAGTAGAAGACCAAAACGCGGAAATACAAGAAGAAAATTGAAAGGAAAAAAGTTATACAATGAAATTTTATGGCGAATGAGAGGAAAGGCTGCAAAGTTTCTTATCGACATGAGGATCAGTTTACCAAATTGTACTACGGATTTTGGGACATCGAGGTAGCTAAACAAGACTTCAGTGGGTTCTTGCAATTATAATTTAAGGTTCAGATCCAAACCATCCTAGCTAGGTCGTTCTTCCAAAAACAAGATCAGAAACTGAAAGAAGACGAAGATCATCTGGCTAGGGATCTAGCGCTGGCAACTTGGATTTAGAGAAAGCTTTCAGCCGCGAAAAAGGGAAATAATTTCAACTAGCACTTTAAAATTCTAGGCAATGGAATTGTTTATATTAATGAGGAAAGGAGTGAATAAATATGCTCAGATATGGGGCACGATATTCTAATCAACGACCGTAACAAGGTTGACGCACCTGAGACTGCCATAATTACGAAATCTATACTACTTTCAAGTTCCATGCAACCCAACACCAGTCATGGCCACTGCCTTTAATCCCGTAGACGACGATTCAGATGGGCAGCGCCAACTGGATCACCCTGTTCCAGTCGGTGCTCTATGGCGTTGCCTAGGCCGCGACACCCTCTTCGTCGACGTGCTCTCCGTGAAGGAGTTTCGCAAGAAGCCCCCTTCTCTGGATAATTCTAGCAGTCCACTGCAGACAAGGGAGAAGTTGTACTTTCTGGCTGTGGGGAAGTTCAGAACTGGTGACTACTCAAGAAGCAGACAACTTGTGGAACGTTGTCTGGAGGTACACCTTTGCTATATTTTTAATCTTCTAGAATGTCCATTAAATCTGTGATTCTGTGGTGTATTACCAATCTATGCACTTACAAGAAAAGAAAGAAATAAAGAACTTATGCTAGGTCCATCTCTATTGCTAATTTGCATGTGATCCAACAAGTATAGTTGTCTAAGGGCATGTAGTCTCTATTGATGTTTGTCTCTATTGCTAAATTGTATCTGATCCAGCAAGTATATTTTTCTAAGGGCATGTAGTCTAAGTTGACGTTTTGTTCTATTGCTACAATGACTAGTATGGTATCTATGCCATATAACCTAGTGACATCCATGTTCATTATAAGTTTGTGCGATTATTTCTTACTGAAGCATTTGCAGCTAAAGTATATTTGTTCAGTTCACTATCAGATCAGATACGCAAGACCATATTGGCATATTGATGAACAAATGCACAAACTCGATCAGAGTGTAATCTTAGTTCTCCAAATGATAATGCAATGCTCACTGGTTTTGGTTAAGCCTAAGGAAATCAATTTAGACCCGATTAGAGCACTGCCTAGGAACCACATCTCGGGGAGGCCCACGAACAGGGGAGGCGGTAGGGGGGGCGGCAAGGGCGGTGCAGGGGCGACGAGGGCGGCGCAGGGGAGGAGAGAGGGCAGCGGCGCAGGGGAGAGGAGGGGCGACGGGAGGGAGGGAGGGGCGACGGGGAGAGGCGGCGGCGTACCTGGGAGGAGGCGGAGAACGGCGGCTGCGACAGCCTTCAATGGCGGCATGGCGCTGCGCAGCGGCGGTAGAGTCGGGGGCGCGGCGGCGTTGGAGTCGGGTGCGCGGGCGGCGGTGTGGATACGGGTGGGAAAATTGGTGGGTGTGCGGGCCGGGTATAGTTTGTTATCGACGACGGTGTAGGTCAACTGTTGTTGATAAGTCTCCATCGACGGCGGCTAAATTGAACCGTCGTCGATAACTTCTCGGGTGGGCTCGGTTTCGACCCATATTGTTGACGGGTCCTTATTGACGACGACCAACCGTCGACAATAAGTATTGGACGACAGTTTCGACCCCACCGTCGTTAATTATGGTATTATTGACGACGGCTAAATTTAGCCGTCGTCAATAAGTTAAATAATGACGGGGCCGTCGTTGGTAATTCTGGCCGTCATCTACTGTCGTGTTTCCAGTAGTGGTGTGGGCCAGAGAGTTTATTAGGACCACATGTCAATGAATGACTCAAGATCGTCTAACGCCCTTTTGTCTAGTTTTACTAAAAACATGTGGTGACTTAATCTTTGCTCACTAACATGTAATTCATCCACACGTAATTCACCCACACACACACCTTGTTCTACTAGCACTAGCTTGCTCACACAGATGTGCTGCTTGATTAGCAAACCTATTTTACATGAGGTAAATAAAAGCTAGTGAGAAATCCGCTAAGCTCCGTAACCTCTTGACAAATTGAAGCAATAATTGATCTGTTCTTGTTTGCGCTCTTCCATAAATTGACCAACTCTAGTTAATCAAATTACAAAAGTACATTTTGGTAACCCAGACTGATCGCTGTTCAGCTTCCATCACCAGCGGTTTGCTAACCCGATCATACCAGATGGCCTGGCCACAAACCAAGGTTCCCATGTGATTTCGAACGATAATCCAGCCTACACATTCATTCCTATTAAAACTCGTATCAACATTCACCTTGAAAAGTCCTTGAACAGCAGGTATCTATCTAGGGACTTGAACTTTTTGCGGCACTTGCCTTAATTGATCTGCTGTTCTGAGATCAATGGTTATATCTGTTATCCATCAGACTGTTTGTAGCACTGAAATACTTGTTCAACTCGTACTACACGCCCTTAAAATCCTTTGCATTACACTTCACATGCAGAAAGATTCACTGTCATGTGGGCCCAATCGACAAACAGACCCAAATGTTAGTTACTTCTACTGCATGTCCAATACGTGCGTCTTAACTCGTGGTTGCTTTGGGTTTCACACACGTTCCTATCCATGTGCACCGAACCGTCGCGCCCCACGTGGATCCTACCGATAAATTAAAGGAGGCGTTTGGTGGGCATCTTCTTCATGCCTTCAGTTTTGATCTTCCCTCTTGTCCAGCATCTGTAGTTTTATTCGCTATATAATAGGAGTCAGAGAGAAATCCCTCGGTGCTAGAGGAAAGGAATTCTTTCCCCTCATGTGGCAGCCTTTATGCTTAACCACCTGGGGACGTAGCCCCCGTAGTGACATCTATGGTTTTTGGAAATTGACTTTCAACGACCATCGGTCTTCTCATTGAGCCCCTAGACGTTCTCCGGTCCTCTCATTGAACATATAGGGGAGTAACGTCGAGTTTCATCATTTTCTCTATTGGTTGGGTTCATGAAGGGAACGATTGATACTCTCGGAGTCAACATCGAAGGGGACAGTGTTTGATCCTCTTCCCCACCCTGGTTGGGTGAATTTGGAGGATGGTACTGGTCGAGAATAATAATATTGGATCTTCCCTTCGATGGCTGAGAAGGATGCTCCAATAGGTCGGCATATGTTCTTAGAATCTTGTATGGGCTTCTCCAAATCTTGTATTAAAATCTTCGAATCTTGTAATCAGAAAATGTCAGTTCTATATATGTTCTTATAATCCTTGTAGGGTGGTGTCCAAATCTTGTATGAAAATCTTCCTAGTCTTGTCATGAATCTTCGAGCCTTGTAATGAAAGAATGCTGATCTTGGAAAGAAACAGAAATCTTTACTTCATCTCCATAAAAATTATTCTAAGATTTTATGTTTCATCCATCTGCTAGCCTTCACTGCCCAGTTGACTTCACATCGGCCGTTACACTCCCTTTATGTCAGCCTTGTATTAAAGACCTAGCTGTCTACGAACAGCAAAACCTTTTCCAAACATAAAGCGATTTTGAAAAAGTTCAGTCCCTGGACATGTAGGAGTCACTGACATGTAGTAGTAGTACAACATATGTTAGCTACTCCCACACATTTAAGCAAATGTTGTAGTAGTCACTGACATATGGGATGTGATACCTTCCGGGCCACATTTTAGTGACTTGTATTGCATATATGCCATACAGTAGAGGATTCAGGCGCGCACCCTCTGTAGTTATGAAAGATGAATAATGCAAAGAGAAATCGGTCAAATACTACCATGGCGGAGTAATCATTATCAACTGCAAAGGGCACAAAGATAAGTTTGTGCAAGATACGCGTGCAAGATACATTATCAGCTGAAGAGACATGTCATCATGTCCCATAGCAGAGAGAGACAGAGAGCATCGGAATAGGATTTGTTTCTAGTCGACTTTATCACCGTGAAGAAGCCGAAGCGGGGGCATAATGAATAGGCCCCTGTAACTTAAACCTTGGTCACTGACGTGCAGGCTGTAGCGCTCAAATGTGGTTAACCTCACCTCATATGTTTCTTAATGTTAACATTCATAGTACATGTTGAATAAACCCTTATCTTATAAAAACAAAAGAAATTTTCTAGCCATGACCTCCTAGGATGATAATGTCGGACTTTAACCACCATCATCTAAAAAAACAACTAGTATCAGAATCGGGTGCAAAAATGCACTGCTTCTGATAGAAACTATTTATACCAGACTTATTTTAAATCGTTTCTGATAATTTGGTATGAGTTTCTTAAGGAACAACAACAATGCAAAGATATGCGTTCAAAGGGCAGAAGGATAAGATCGTGCAAGATACATTTTCAGGTGAAGAGACATGTCATCATGCCCCATACTAGCAGAGAGAAAATAATACAAGCTAGGCTTTGTTTCTAATCAAATTTATTACCGCAGAGGAGCCGAAGCGGGAGCATGTTGAACAGGGATCCTCTAAATCAAACTGTGGTCACTAACATGTGGGCCGTAGCGGTCAATTATGGTTAAACTCACCTCAAATATTTCCTAATATTAACATTGATTCTAAATGTTGAATAAACCCCTATCTTCAAAAAAAGCAAAAGATATTGTATATAGTAAGTCATATCGGAGCCAGGTACAAATTATAACCGGTTCTGATACGAACTATTTATAAAGGTTTGTTTACAAACAGTTTCTGATAATTTTGAAGATACGCATGCGAAGGGCAGAAAGATAAGATTGTGCAAGCTACATCATGAGGTGAAGAGACATGGCATCATGTCCATGTCTCAAAGCAGAGAGAAAATAGGAGCGGCAAATAGGCTTTCTGTCTTGTCGAATTCATTACCACAGAGGAGCCGAGCGGGAGCATATTGAGTAGAGATCCTCTGAATTAAACCGTGGTCACTGACGTGTGGACTGTAGTGGTCAAATGTGGTTAAAGTCACCTCAAATATTTCTTAATGTTAACATTGACAATAAATGTTGAATAAACCCTATATTAAAAACAAAAGAAATTTTCTAGCTATCACCTCCTAGAATGGGAAGATTGGGGCTTTAACCACCATCATCTAAAAAATAGCAAGTAATATCAGAACTGGGTACAAAAATAACCTGGTTCTGATACAAAATATTTATACCAGTTGTTTTCGCAAACCATTTCTGATAATTTGGTATGAGTTCTTTTTTAAGGAACAACGTCAATGAGAAGATACGTGTGCAAAGGGTAGAAAGATAAGCTCGTGCAAGATACATTGTCAGGTGAAGAGACATATTGTCATGTCCCATACTAGCAGAGAGAGAATATGAGTGATAGATTAGGCTTTATCTCTAGTCGAATTTATTGCTGTAGAGGAGCCGAAGCGGAGCATATTGAACAGGGATCCTCTATATTAAACTGTGGTCACTGTCGTGTGGGTTGTAGCGATCAAATGTAGTTAAACTCACCTCAAATATTTCTAATAGTTAACATTGATAATAACGTTGAATAAACTCCTATCTTCAAAAAACAAGAGAAATCGTATATACTACGTAAATTGAAACGGGATAATAATTATAACAAAGTTATGATACGAACTATTTATAATGGTTTGTTTACAATCCGGTTCTTATAATTCCAAGGATATATGCGCGAAGAGTAGAAAGATAAGATCATGCAAGATACATCGTCAGGTGAAGAGACATATCGTCATGTCCCATAGCAAAGAGAGAATGGGAACGACAAATTAGGCTTTGTGTCTATTCAAATTTATTATCTTAGAGGAGCCGAGCGAGAGCATAGTGAACAGGGATCCTCCAAATTAAGTTGTGGTCACTGACATGTGAGTCGTAGCGGTCAAATGTGGCTAAATTCACCTCAAATATTTCTGAATGTTAACATGATAATAAATGTTGAATAAACCCCTATCTTCTAAAAAAAATAAATTTTCTAACCATAACCTCTAGAAGGAGAAGGTTGGGACTTTAACCACCATTATCTAAAAAAATAGCAAGTAGTATCAGAACTGGGTACAAATATAACAGGTACTGATACGGCCTATTTATACCTATTGCTTTCCCAAACCGGTTTATGATAATTTTGTATTAGTTTTTTTATGGAACAACAATGATGCAAAGATATGGATGCAAAGGATATAAAGATAAGATTGTGCAAGATACGTTGTTAGGTGACACTACTACAATATGCCTTATCGCAGGCGGCTCCAAACCTATTATCATACGCGGTTTTTAAAACCGCCTGAAACGAAGAGCCTGTCATAATACGCAATTTCACAGGCGGAGAAGTGACACCGCCTGTGAAGACACATTATTACAGACGGTTTTTTACTTAGGCTAGTCACCTGTGAAGATAAGTTATCACAGGTGGGTCGTGCAATATATATAACCGCTTGTGATAATTGTGTTATCACAGGCGAGTCGTGTTGCATATATAACTGCCTGTGATAATAGTGTTATCACAGGCGGATCTTGACCTACATCAAGCCGCCTGTGAAGACAGTTTATCGCAGCCGGTTCTACCATAACAGTAACCACCTGTGATAATTAGGTTATCACATATGGTTCTTTACCTATATCTAGCCGCCTGTGATAATAGGTCCAACCGTTGGTAAATAACCGCATGTGATAAGGTATAACCTATGCAGTACTAGATGTTGTTATTTATAATTTCTAGGTCAATTCAATATAATCACAGAACATAAGTCAACAATATCATCACAAAAGTCAACAATATCATCACAGAAGTCAATTTCACTAAAACAATATACATATGTATAAGTTACACATACAATTCATCTCATAGTTTACAAGTTTTCACTAAAAACTGTTTTTATTGACATAGTCGCAAGTCCTGACACATCGGCTATTGCACCATTCTCATCAAAGAACATCCCTCTTTTGTGCAAAATTTCTCGACGAATGAATTGACAGAGTTCAGCAGCAATCTTGTTGGCTCCTCCACCAGGAATACTTCTACAAACCGGCCATCCTTCGTTCACATTCTTCATGTTCTGCAATGAAACACATAACAAGGTTTAGAATGTGTTGGTTTGAACAATCTCAAAGTATAGATCAAAGTGAGAGTATACAGGAATTTATTTGGTATTTTTGGAGCAGTTGTACTATGAGCAATTAAATTTTGAAGTTGGAATCAAAATATGAAAATAATTTTTCTGGTAATATTGAACAGCAGAGAATATAAGTATTAAACTATGCTAGTTACAATGAAAATGAAACTCAAAAGTAAGAAAATAAGATATCGACATTAAGGATAACTTACATCCCCACGATTTACTCTATATTCGCTGGCGGTCCGAATATGCTCGCATAGATAATACCCGCATAAGACACTCCCAGTAGGCTGCTTCGGACAAGTATAATACGTTTTAATGTCAAATGCAGTCGTACTACAAGGTCCCTCACCGCCAAGCCATTTCGCGTAAAACCGCCAAGCGTTGTAATACAAGAAATGTCATATAAAACTTGTCAACACATTCTAAATGTGTGTAAATTAAAGTTATTGAATAAACGTACATTTTCAAAATGGAAAGCAAATCTTTGTAATGATCTGGTGGGAAATCGGCCGAGTCTAGGACTGTTGCCATTCCTTGCGTTGGCTTGATCAAGATCATTATGTAGTGATCAATACAAACATACTAACACACGTGTTAACAATTACCAATAATTGCTATTTCAATGTCATGTGTCAAACGTACTCGAAGTGGTACGGAGCCTTTACGAGGTCCTTGTCGTCTTTGACAAAGTTAAACATCACATGTCCTATGTAAGCTGCAACTTCAGTCCTTCTGTCCTTCTTAAGTTTTGCGATTGCTTTTTCAAATTCCTTTTTTTTATGTGCTTGAACTTGGCTGAGTCTCGATCTGCCTTGACGTTGAATAGCGTCTTTGCAATCCGTGTAAGGTCAAGGATACCTGTCTTGCGTCCCAACTTTTCATTATCTATGTGTTGCATCCTATTGAAGAAGTCCAGAATTGTTATAATCTCATGAAATATGTATGTGTGTAGTAAGAAAAGCAAATGCAAAATATTAGAGGCACTTACAAGTACCAGACGAGTAGCAGGTTGATTTCGAGCATGCCCCGATGGAAAAGGGGATGCAACTCTTCAAATAAAAATACTTGTCTATCTTCTCTAGTGCTCCGGAATGCATATTTGAGAATACGAAATGTGACGCAAGAAAGATCATATTTTGTGCTGGCAAAGATGTACCACTCATGCATTCTTTTGAGCGGGACGGGTAGGGATGGCAACGGGCCGGGTAAATTTTTGTACTCGAACCCGTACCCGCGGGTAAAAATTGGTACCCAAACCCGAACCCATCGGGTTTCGGTCGGGTTTCGGGTACCCGACGGGTACCCGTTAGCATGCAGCTTGTATGCATTGGAGCTGGCATCCAGACCTTTATTTATACTCACGCTTGGTACCAGGTGATTTCTGCATCGCGAGAAGGTACTAAACTCTTACACTCCTTGTCGCTGGCACAAACAACTCAAATAGAAAAAATGAAATCCTATTGAATTGTGAGCGCACCAGCACACTACACAGTCGGCCCACTCAGCTCACCAGTGGCCAGCGACCTCCGCTCGAGCACTTCTTGATGCGCACGCCGCCGTCCGCGTCTCTTCCCGATAGGGCATGGGCGCCCTACCGCCCCGCACCCGAGGAGCCCTGTCGCCCCGCCGCTCCGTATCTGTTCCCAATGCGTCCATGGAGCCCCGCCGCCCCGCACATCCTTCCCGATGCGGCCATGGTGCCTCCGCCATTCAAAGTCTATGCCATCAAGTGCCTAGATCCTGATGCATCTTCATCCGCGTTCTGCCGCATCCAACCAACCGCGAGCCGTGCCCAACCCAGCACCGCCGTCTCACCCAATGGAACCGAAGACCGAAGTCGGGGTAGGGTAGAGCCGCCGGGTCTGCAGGATGATTTGTTAGTGAGGTGGGCTATGGGCTGTGTTGTTTTTCTGTGGGCCGAATTTTAAATCTCGAGTAACCCGTCGGGTACCAGCGGGTAGGAATTAAAACCCGAACCCGTACCCGTGAAACATCGGGTCGGGTATGGGTCATACCCGCGGGTAAAAATTTCTACCCGTACCCGCACCTGTCAGGTGCGATACCCGTCGGGTACCCGAACCCGCGGGTATAATTGCCATCCCTAGGGATGGGTTGTTTGCTAAGTTGTACGGATGTCATTAACGGCTTCCCATTCTCAAATTCAGGAGGAACATCCTCAAGCTTGTATATTGGACCTCCTGGTTTAACTAAAGCCGTCCGCCGATTATGAAGTGTAAAAACAAGATTTCTGATTCAAGTTGTTCGCTTACTCGCTTGTGTGAAGCACTAAGAAAGTAGGTATTGATTTCTAGTCAATATATTTAGGCATTAAAACTGAGAAAGGAGCATCTTCCTAAGTTTTCAAATGGACAGGAGGGAAAGAAATCCTTCAAATGGATGGGAAAATCCTTCCAAGGATCGTCAGGCTTCAAATTGATGCTTTCAACAATCCAAATGATGAGCCACAAGTGTTACTTGCATCTACAAGAGTTTGCTGTGCATGGATTAGCTTGACAAGAGCTTAGTAGCATCACAGACGGTTCTTAAATAATGACCGCCCATGGAAATCATGTATTGTCTCAGGCGTTGGTTAATTAAAATACCGCCTGTGATGTTAGCTACATCACAGGCGGTTCTTAGTTAACCAACGCCTGAGAAAATACATGATTTCCACGGGCGTTGTTTCTTAAAATCCGCTTGTGATGTTCTGGTTATTGTATCATTCATCATCACAGTCGCATTTTTTTACGGACCACCTGTGTTTGAAAAATCCAGGCACCTGTGAAAATTCTTTTTGTAGTAGTGTGAAGATACATGTTATTGTGTCCCATACTAGCAAAGAGAGGAAGGAAGTGACGGACTAGACTTTGTGTCTAGTAGAATATTATTTCAGAGGAGCTGAAGCAGGAGCATATTGATCTGGGATCCTCTAAATTAAACCCTGGTCACTGTCATGTGGGATGTAGCGGTCAAATGTCGCTAAACTAATGTCCTATGTCCTAATGTGAACATCGATACTATATTGAATAAACCCTATCTTATAAAAAACAAAAGAAATTATATATAGTAAGTAGTAACGGTACTGGGTACAAATTATAACCCGGTTGTGATATGAATTATTGATACTGTATGGTTTACAAACAGGTTCTGGTAAGGGATCTTGACTTTACTGCAAGGTGTAACTTGGTCACTGACATGTCGGACCAGATGCACATATTAATGATCACATATTAAGTCAGAAAGGATCCTGATCCATGAGGGGAGCAGATGTTTTTTTACAAACCGATTATGATATTTTAGGAACAAAAACAATGCGATTCCTATAACAACGGATAGAAAGGTAGGAACATGCAAGATATGACATAAGATGTAGAGACATGTCTGAAATCAAAGAAGGTAATGAGTATCCTCTGAGTTAAAACATGATCACTGACATATGGGTGTGGTCTTCCTTTTGAGCAAAAGAAGAGCATACACAAAAGATATTCATTACATTTTGAGTTCTATTATCATTCAAATATTTAGAGGCAAAATACAACATGTACACCCCCTGCAAGCTTTCATATGGGAAAAAAAAACATCTCCTCCGTGGTGCACGGTTCAGATATGACTGACAAACATGACCGTGCTGGTGCTGTAAGAGCAGCCGACATAGAAGGAAGATCTGGAGACCCTAATAGACAAGCTGGACACGAGATATATGCGTACTATCCCTCGCTATGGGCAGCGGTGTAGGAGCGGGGACAGTCGAGAGGTGACAAGTTTGCCACCCAGCGTAACTCATGTTGCAATAAAACCAAAACAAGGGAGAAAACTTTTTGCTTCAATGAGATGACCATCGATGGTCCGGGGTTCGACAAGATGACCAGCGACCATTCTCGGGTAGGGTCACCGACCAGCGTGGGTACCACCAAGGAAGTTACTTTTCCAAGTGACGCAACATGGCTACCACAGGATGGGGGTGAGGCATTTTTCCTGCCCGACAAAGGGAAGGAAGCCTTCCACTTCCTGAAGAGTGTAGCCATCGGAGAAGCCAAAAGACGGAGGGTAGCAGGGATAAAGGTCAGAATCTGGAGGCAGAACATCGGTGGAATTGCTGCCGGGGAATAACAAAGAAGGTATGGTAGGCTTCTCTTACAGATGGCGATGGGCGAGATGACTCTATATGGGGGGTTGAAATCCCATGCAGTATGCAGGTGTAGTAGTGATCATGTACACGTGGGTAAAATGAAGCATGGGGCCCACATGTTAGTGATCACTGCTGCACCTACAGTACTACAGGGGATATGCACCCCTCTATGGGAGGCTTCGAATGAGATCAAGCGTGGGGACTGAAGCGACCATCAGTTCTAAACCAAAATGCTTCTGAGGCATCGATGGAGCAGTTCCCCAAGCAGCACCCTCGTGGGATGGACTTGTACACTGTATTTTACTCCATTGTTTGACCTATCACTCCCCAGGAGTCACTGTCAATGGGTCCTAGTGACTTTCGCCGAATGCGGCTTCCCTCCTCCCATTCGGTCCTCCCATGCGTCCTCCTGTTGACGTGTCAAAATATCATTGGTTCTTCATTAATACTCAGTTTAACTATCATATCTTCACGACAAATAAGATGATGACACATCAGCGGGAGGACGCATGGGAGGACAAACGGGAGGAGGGAAGCCGTGTCCCTTTCGCCTGCCTAGAAAGAAACTAGACTGGGGGCTCCTGTCAGTTAAATTGGAAAGGGGGTTTCCTTTTTCTAGTCTTAATTAGTCCATCACCGGCCAACATATCAGTGATTCGTACTGCATGTGTAGTGCTGCAAAGGATTCAGGCGCATGCTGTCTGTAGTTAAGAAAGATGAACAGTACAAAGGGAAATCAGTCAAATACTCCCGTAGCAGATTAATCGATATCAACTGCAAAGGGCAGAAAGATAAGATCGTGCAAGATAGTATGTTGTTCAGGCTTTCTGTATGGTCTAATTTATTACCGCGGAGGAGCCGAAGCGGGAGCATCTTAAACTGTAGTCACTGACATGTGGGTTATAGCGGTTAAATGTTGCAGAACATGACTCATTTTTCTTAATGTAAACATTGACACTAAATGATGAATAAATCCTATCTTATAAATAACAAAAGAAAGATTCTATAGTAATAAGTATCTAAACAGGGTACACATATAAAGCGACTGATAATTTCGAAGACATGCGTTCAAAGGACATAAAGATAATATCATGCAAGATACGTTGTCAGGTGAAGAGACAAGTCGTCAGGTGCCATAGCAGAGAAAGAAGCGGAGCAACAGATTCGGCTATGTGTCTAGTCGAATTTATCACCGCGGAGGAGCCGAAGCGGGAGCATATTGAACAGAGATCCTCTGAATTAAACCATGGTAACGGATGTGTGGACCGTAGCAGTCGCTTTGCCCGCACCTCAGTGTAAATGTATATGCAGTGCGTCTCTGACTCCAATCGGTGCGGAGAAAATAAATCAAAATGCATATGCATAATACGAACCAGTTCTGAAATGTGGCACCTTGCAAAACATTGGAAGTTGGTAAAATAACTCAACCGGTTCCAAACAACAACCAGTTTTGAAACTTTTCAAACTGGTTCTGAAATGGTGGTTTTGCCATATAAGCAGATGAAGTTGCGTGTCTTGCTTCTCTGTATATTGGGACCTGTATGTGTCCTAGTATAGTTTCAATTTGTTCATTGACCAATTCTTACGACATGTAGTAGGAGTACTGCACCCGTCAGCAACTCCTACTATCCAGTACCATTCATTGATATGTTGGCCCGAATGATCCTACTGCTCACATGTCAGTGACTTCAACTGCATGGATAAAGCTGCAGAAGATTCGGGACACTCCATCTGTAGATATGACTTATGAATGATGTACAGTGCAAAAGTTGAAGTGACATCCCTTCATGTGTAGGAATTGAAATCTTTTGCTGAATTGCACATGCACTAACAGTCACTGGTATGTGGACCACCAACTTTATGGCCTGCATGCCTGACTCTTCAAGCATTTACACTATAGCAGAGGATATGCACCCGCATGTGAAGAGGCTACCGTGATAATAAGTCTATGCTGCGGCAACATGATAAGTCTCCTGTCAACAATTGGTACACGGACAATAAATAACATGATATGTCTTAAATTTTTATAAGAAATAATTTAAATGAAAAAATAGTTTCATATGTTTTAACAAAAAAGTAATCAACAGCAATGCAGCCAGTCAACCCGTACTGTGAAAAATATCATTCCGCATTTGTTTACTACTATTCTAATAAAAGCAAAACAGACAAATAATCGATATCATTGACAGCTAATGTATTGTGATGCACAAAGCAAAAATGTGCATGTTATCTAATGAACAAACAAATTTAAATGTAAATGTAATGTATGGTTGCAACAAGAAAGACAGATAACATGCACAAGACAAGTTGCTCATACATGATGATCCTTCAAGACATTAAATAGAGAAAAAATCATTTGATTGTCCAATCTTACACAAAGGTAGGGCATGTAATGTGTCCAACCTCATAATATTGAAAATATAGGAAGTACTTTAGGTATTGTGCCCGTCAAATGTTGCTAAGCCCACCTCCTAAATGCGTGAATGTAATTAATTGATACTAAGGATCAGTAAATCCCTATCTTCTTTTCAAAAATAAAAGAAATTATTATTACTAAGTCATATATGAACCTGTCCCCAACAAATTAGTTCTTACAGTGTAGGATTGAAGACCACGTGAAAAGCTATCAGAGAGGGGGAGAATGGTAGATTAAAACTTTTTCGGCGGAAGTAACAAAAACCCCTCAGCAACACGATTGAAGTCGCTTTGAGTCAATCCTTGTATAACCAAGTTTCACGCATTGTTGTTTTTGTCGACGTCCTTCATGTTGGCTGTTTGACTTCATCGTTTGATGGCATGAAAAAACGCTTGAAGACCTTTTGATATATTGCGAAACCTAGTGCGTGTGTGTAAGACTCCATGCGAGCCTTCCAAACCTGAAAATAAACACAATCGAAAACACAGGGTTTTGCGGAGTATTTCTCCATGTTGATAGGTAAAAACATGTGCAAGTCACAAATATTAGAGCATCATGGCTCTGATGCAATTTGTAGGATCGAAGAGCCTGTGAAAAGCTACAAGAGGGGGGTGAATGATAGATTAAAACTTTTTGAGTAGAAGCAACAAAAACCCCTCGGCAGAAAATCAGTCTGATCGAGAACCCATGTGTGGGACTAATCTAAAAGTGTTCAACCATGACAAAACCATTATATATTATAGATACTAAAGTCAAGAAGACATTACAACAAGAATCATGAAAATTCATTGAGAAAAACTCATGTTATGATCAAAATATTGCGCAAAGGTCAATTTGTCCTACCCGAGTTAAATTCAGATCTGCAACGCTGCAAAGAAACTCATGTAACATGACTGAAATTTTCACAGATGATATGGAATTGAGTTGTGAAGACAATAAAAAAGAATCACATCAATTGGATCTGTAAAACGCAAGTTATGATCAAAACACCAAATAAAGGTCGGGCAGCGCAGAAACTCAACGAGAAAGACTTGACACAACAAGTCGGACGGGCAAGACACAAAAGCTCCTCTAAACTATGAATTTTATTCACCAAATACACAACAGGAACAGCCCAAAATCTTCTTCCACGAGCTCTGACCTCCCTTGCTTATATTACCAGCCCTTAGTCAACCTAAACCAGACTAGGACTCCTACTCCTACTCAGCTTCAATCGAAACTTTCTATAACTGCTAAAGACTCTTCCATACACAGATAGAAGCAATCTTAAGACTTCCAAACACCTTAGGAACGTCCTAAACATTTCTAATCAACTTCTTGCTCACTGCGAAATCTAACCAAAACAAACTCGAAACTTTCCATAACGAACCATAACCACCTCAGCTGCAACGAGGCATAATCCAACCGGTTGGACCTTTCGGCCAAATCTTCACGTCCATACCTCTTCACCACATCTTGGAACAATGTAGCCACGCCCATGCACCCATTGCACACAAGAAATCACCTTCCAATGACGTCCACAATACCTTCATATGCATTATTCTTGATCCAAACATGATGTGTGACCTCCTGATCAAATCAACCACAATTCCTCCCGAACATGGTTGTGGAACCTTATCTTCTCCCTAATACTAGGTCAACATATCACCATCACCAGCCGTTTCTTGACCTCAACGACACCTGCACATGAATAAACAACCGAATCTTTCGAGCACAAGTCCACGACTTGACTCACATTAGTCCGAAAACCACAACACCTTATGTGAGCACCTCACATAAGTATGTTGCAAACATAGAAAGATAATATCCACCATGATCAGCCAAAACGCATAAGAAACTTAGTCCAAAAGTACTAAGCAAACTTTCCCATAAGTGTAAAGCAAGTTTGAAACATTGCAAATGAATAACATAACAGCCGCACGAATATTTCAGCATGTAGAAGGTTCAGACAGTCAAATACAGCTGCTATGCATTATAAAATAAAAAGTTCGGACACTCCAAAACATGTTCTCGCAATTTTGTACAATCCAAAGTGAGTAACTCAGGTGTACTCAAAACTTTGTATGTAAACCCATACTTTTAGACTAATTGCCAATGTATTCAACACCTAGGTCTCACAATCTCCCCCTTGATGAATGCATTGGTAACACCACTAAAAATCGGACATTGGCTCATTCACATTTATTAAAAAGTTTTGATAAAAAAAATTCTCCCCCGTTTCGAGAATCAAAAAATCACTGCAAGAGATTGGACTTTCAATGACAATTTTCAGATGAAAAAGCTTTATAGTCATATAATCAATTCGTTTATGACAATTATTTAATGGATGACAAGCGTTTGTGACTAAAATGTGATTTATTCATAAACAACACCATGCACCTTTCCCAATCTTTATGACAATAGCTTATGACAAAAGTGATGTAATGTGTTTGTCATAAATAAAAAATCATATTTTTTTAAAAAGAACACCTTGAGACAACCACGTGGATGCTGGCATGCCTAGCTAGATCCACCACACGCCTGTTGAGTATCCCACGCTCGCCCTCCCCCCAACACAAAGTATCCTGCGGTCGCCCCACCAACGCCGCTGCCCAAAGCCCAACTCAGCCAGCAGGACACCCCCCCCCCCCAACGCCACTTCCTGGAGTGTGACACCCGGTTCCGAAAATGAACCAAGTGAACGCATATGTCTGCCCATGATGTTCAACACACATACACGAGTGCAATCACAAAAGAGTATACAGAAAATTACCACAGAACAAGATTAATTAACCAAATTTTATTATACAAACCATATCATCCTTGAATACATGTCCTAATAAATATTATTGACAAGTTCAACTAATGCAGCGGAAATAAACTAATTAAGCAAACTAAACAGCTAGGCAACATAAGCAATAGGGTAGCGCAGCTCCAACCAACACCATATGCAAGATGACGGTAGACACGGCCTAGAACTCCGCATTATTGCCATTAAACTCCCAATCCTGACCTGCAATTGTTGGGGGGAGATTGCAAGAGTTAGTACATGTCGTACTCAACAAGTGTGAAAAGTATGACATGTGGCTGATTCAAATGACGATATAACAATGGCTAAGTGCTGAAAAGTACATTAAGACGTTTGAAAAACAATATATTACACGTATATGAAATAAACCCATCAAAAGCCATGTAGTTATCATAATACCAGTCCATACTACATATTCATCATCATATACCAATATCCATATTCAATACCAAAATTCAATTCATAACCATCCATAACCATAATACCAACCATTACCATAATACCAACTATAACCATCCCAATTCCCAATTTTTCTCTAATCATGTGAGGGTCTAGGTTGCTCATAATTGGGGGAACGGCTATCATGATAGTTTTAGACACACTCTACAGAGGTTGTACTACTTTACCCACGAGTTTGTGATTTCATCACCTTTCTATGACTATAGAATCTCAATTATGCCATCTCACACTTCCGTCGGTGTGTGGCCAAGAGATCACAAAATAGCCTTTACAAAGGGATTACTAGCCTATTTAGACCCCACTGAGGTTTCACCGGTGTCGATTTCTCCAACTGAACACATCTTCAACCAAGGGCCCCCTCTTGAGCCATTAGGATCCCAGGGTAGTCCCACCAATCATCAACAAACCCAATCTGACTACCCCTTCCCCGAGGATCCTTAATGGTCCAAATAGCACTGGCAAAGCCCTAATTAATCAGCTACGGCGCACCCATACTTGGCCTCATGGTGGCACTGTAAATCCTGGATGGTTGCTCCACGAACCGGTCCTTAGATCTAAAGCAAGTAAACCACCATACATCCAACCCATCCACGTACAAGGCTTGCCTAGATCACCCATTACCATATCAGATTTAACCAGTTCATGTCAACCACAATCTCATTAATGCATAATTAAATTAAGTAGTGTAGTTGTTCTTCCATCCCAATCAATTAAGCGAAGCAAAAAGGTAAAAATCCCATCCCGACTCTCTACCATATATTCCAGGTGACAAGGGTGATTAAACAAAGCTAGCAAACTTCCTACCATAGGATTCCCATTAAATTGACACAAGCATGCAGTTTGCAAACAAAACATTTATTTTAAAAACTGGATCAATATGCTTCAAGGACACTTGCCTTGCTCTTGGGATCGGTTCGAGTCAAAGCCTTCAAACTCTTGGTGCTGGAGATCCTCCACGACACTCTCTAGCGCAAATCCATCTAATCCGCAGAATAAACATACAAGACAAGGAACATAATCAAAGAGTGCACAAATATTACTCAATATGACATGATATGCATGATTGATGCAACTGCAAGGTAGAACTTGTTAATTGATTGCTTTTAAATGATCACTATCTAGTTCTAATAGATTTTAACAAGTTTATATAGGTTTGGATTTGATTAGATCAAATTTTAGGATTAATTCAAAACAATTTAACCAGGAAAATCGGACTAGTCCGCTAGGGACCGGACAAGTCCGCACTTTGCGAGATCAGCAGATTAGGGTTTTCTAGATAGACGTGAATTTGGAAACTTGGGGTTGAATTCACATAAGAAAAAGAGAATAGAAGGTATACCTGTTGTTTAGAACTCCAATGAATCGAGAAACTCAGAAACAACACTTGGATCTTGATGATCTAGGGTTGATGATGAACTTGGAGATGATTTGGTGATTAAGAACAAAAATCGATGGAGATCTTGATTCTATTTTGTTTCCTCCTTTTCTTCTTCTTGCTTGGGATCTCCTCCTCCCTCCTTGATGGTTGCTCTCCACGAGCTAGGGTTTGGGTGTGGTGGAAAAGTGGCAAATAGATATCAAGCCAAGGGGTGGGATTGTTTATATAGAGGTGGAGGCTAGGGTTAGATGGATTTCGAGTTTCAGAGGAGTAGAGGCTGGTTTAGAGTCCCACATGGGCTCTAAAAGAGTTAGGCACGAGGTCTCTAGGCCCACTTAATGTAAAACCCAAGAAACAAGTCAAGAAACAAAAGATCAACTCGGCGTCGCGAAATATCAGACAAGTCCAAAAAGGACCGGACTAGTCCGAAGTTGTCCAGAGAGAAATCAGACAACTCTGGCCAAAAATCGGAGAAGTCCGACTTTAGTTAGAGAGGAAAACGGACAAGTCCGCTGGAACATCGGACTAGTCCGGACAAGTCCAGGGACTTAGCAAATTTCCAAGGATTCTTGAAACACCATACTACTCTGCATGGGACCGGACAAGTCTGAAAGTGTCAAGAGGCGAAATCAGACTAGTCCGTAGCAAAAATGGACAAGTCCGACGGAGGTCAGAGAGAAATCGGACTAGTCCTCACCAAAATCGAACTAGTCTGCACTTTCCAGAAACTTAAGTGCATTTTTATTCCAAATCAATTTTAAACTCATTCCTCTTTATGTGGATTAATGTTAAACATGTATATGAATGTATGTAGTGCATGATGCTTTAAATTGAGTGTGTTACATGGAGCCCAACTCCACCTGCAGGAACCCGTGCCCGCCCCCCAAGAGCTTGATGCCTGGCTGAAGCTCCATGCTATGGCGGTTTGCTCGTTCGCACCATCAGGATTCCGACGCCGCCAAAAGGAGCCCGCCCCTGCTCCCAGGATCTCGACACATTGCTGTCAGGCTTTACGGGCTGAATTGATAGGAACGCCCCTAGGAGCTCTAGGCTGAGATCCGCTGCCGTCCGTGGGTGAGGTTGACCAGAGACTACCCCATCCCCTTCGATTAGGAAGGAAAGGTACTGGGATGAGACAAACTTATGTTTTGGTTTTATATTTGAATCTGAAACCATAGATTTGAAGTGATAGAAATAGTCAAATAACTTTAATATCAACTACATATATGCACTTGTCTTATTTCATTGTGTCACAAATGGAAAGAACTTGGATGAATTGTAGGTTGTTTACCAAGGAGCATCGGGATGGGGTGAATGAGTTCATGGACTTTGTTTCTGAAAATTTCAGTGGTACTGAGAAGATATTATGCTCATGTTGTAAGTGTTTGAATCGATTAAGTAAATATAAAGGAGATGTGGAGGATCACTTAGTTATTTATGGGATGTCTAACACATACACTCGGTGGATACATCATGGAGAACCACCATTGGTCATGGCCACTGGAAGTGTTGAGCATTTGAATGAAGATATTGGCTGCAGTGTTGAGCATTTGGATGAAGATGTTGGCTGCAATGTTGAATTTGGGGTGAATGAGTCTGAAGATAACCTCAAAGATGATCAAATGTACCATATGGTATAGGATCTATACCCAGATGAAAATCATGGTCCAAGAGTGAAGTCAAAGTTTGCCACCATATTAGAAGAGACGCAACAGGTGCTACACACTGATAGTCCCTATACTAGGTTTTCTTTTGTGGTGAAGTTGCTCCACATGAAGTCATTTTATAGAATCAGCATTGTTGCATTCAGTGCTTTTTTGGACCTTTTAAGTTCAGCATTTCCAAATTTGTCTCTCCCTGCATCCTATGCTCAAGCGAAGATTGTTATTCATGCATTAGGACTTGGATACGAGTCAATACATGTGTGTCCGAATAACTGTGTTCTTTTCCGAAACGAGTTGGCTAAAAAGGATGCATGCCCAATATGTGGTGCTTCAATATGGAAGGATGGAGATGGCCAAAGGCAAATTCCAGAAAAGGTTCTATGGCATTTTCCATTGATTCCATGGTTGAAGAGGATGTTTGGATCCAAAGAATTTTCAGCTCAGGCACAATGGCACAAGTTGAAGAGGTAACTAGTGGACAATGAGCTTAGCCATCCCGCTGGTGGTGAGGCATGGAAGGATTTTAATAGGAAGTATGAATGGTTTGCAAATGATGCACGGAATATCTGACTTGGCCTTGCTACCGATGGGTTTAATCCATTTTGGAAGATGAGCTACTCGTATAGCATGCCAGTATCTCTTATCCCTTACAACTTTCCTCCATGGCAATGAATGGAGCAATCCAACTATATTATGTGCCTACTTATTCCTGGTCCGACATATCCAGGAAAGGATATGGATCTCTTCCTGCAGCCACTGGTCGAAGAATTTTTAAATCTCTGGAGTAGATTCCCTATTTTGGATACATTGACAGAAAAAGAATTTTATCTTCACGCTGCAGTCATATGGTGCATTCTTGATTATCTGGCATTGAGCACACTTTCATGTAGAATAACTTGAGGTTACTATGCTTCTGTTCAATGTGATAAAAATCCTTGCTCCAAAAGAGTTAGGAACAAGATTTGCTACATTGGCCATTACCGTTTTCTTCCAGCATACCATATTTGGAGGAGAAAGGAAGATTTTGATGGTCAGATTAAAGAACGTGCGCAACCTGAGGAATTTACTCAGGATGAGTTGATGCAACAATTGGTGAGGGTGGAACATGTAAGACATGGGGACCATCCTAATAATAAAAAGAGAAAGAGGGTAGTAGAAGGTCAATGCTGGAAGCGCAGGTCAACTCGGTGGGATTTGCCATATTGGTCTACTTTGAAGCTACATCATAATCTTGATGTTATGCATATCGAGAAAAATATATGTGAGGCCCTTCTTGGTACATTTCTCAAAACCGCAGGAAAGTCAAATGACTCTATTACTGCAAGGCACGACTTGGAAGATATGTGCATAAGGAAAATTTACACTTGAAGGAAGATGGGAATTCATCATGCTCTGTTCCACATGCTCCATATGTGATGACTAAGGCCCAGATAAGTGTTTTCTGTGCTTTCATAAAGAATGTCAAATTCCCAAATGGATATGCCTCCAACTTGGCAAGGTGTGTTAGTGTTGATGAATGCAGATTACAAGCATTGAAAACTCACGATTGTCATATCCTTCTACAAAGGATATTGCCGGTCGGTCTCCGAGGAATCATCCACAAGGAAATATATGCAGCAATTGCTGAATTAGGTATATTTTTTCGGCATATTTGTGCTAAGAAATTGAAGTTAGATGCATTGAACAGGATGAAAGGTGACATCCCAGTAATATTGTGCAAGCTTGAGAAAATTTTCCCGCCTGCCTTTTTTGATGGATTCATTTAATCGATGATGCAATCCTAAGAGGTCCAGTTCAATATGGATGGATGTACCCCTTAGAACGTAGGTTGTTGACCTTGAAACGTTTTGTGAGGAACATGGCAAGGCCTAAGGGCTCCATTGCAGAGGCATATGTCGCAGAATGAGTGCTTGAATGCTTGCTCGTATTTTGATGATGTTGACACTAGGCACAATCATGAGGGCAGGAACAGAGAGCATGTTCCTATGAGTACATGTGGTTTATCTATTTTACAGCATGGAGCAAATCTATTGGGGGCACCGAGGCTTACATTTTATGAGAAAGATTATGACAGGATGGTTTGGTATGTCCTCAACAATACTAAGGAGGTCAAGCCATTTATCGAGTATGTCCTTCAATGCAAGTAACATAATGGTTTAATCTGTCTATCATTTAATATTTTAGCTGTCACATGGGAATTGTGCACCTGTTTGCAAGATTTATAGGAATGAGTTAGAGAATGCTGGCAATGGTGATGTTGAAGGGAACCTTGCCAAGGAATTTCCAGGATGGTTTAAGAAACATGTGAGTCATTATTTAACTAATTTCAGTTTTGGCTGTGAGATAATGTTATTATTTAAGTATTTTCAGTTTAGGAAACCATGGTAATATATTTTTTTACTGCAGCTTGCTACCCGAAGGTTTGTTAATGGAGAAGAAATCAAAGAAGACCTATATGCATTGACAAGTCTACCACTCCTCAGACTTCATATATTTTCAGGATGTATTGTTGATGGTGTCTGATATCACACCGTGGACCATGAGAGCTGCAGAAGAATAGAAAATAGTGGAATCATGGTTGAGGGGTTGCATAATGGAGAAGATATAGACTTTTATGGTCAGCTGAAAGAAGTCATACAGTTGTTGTACAACTCTGACGCCAACAGTCAAAGGACAGTGGTGTTACTCAAATGTGATTGGTTTGATACCTATAGCAAGAGGTCTATGATGAAGAATGATGGATATTTCAAAAGCATTAGCCATGGTCATTGTTGGTACAAGGATGATGCTTTCATTCTTGCCACGCAGGCAACAAAGGTTTTCTACGTGGATGATATCAAGCATGGTGAACCCTGGAAGGTTGTTAAAAAAATTTCACATCAGCACTTGTGGAATGTGAATGAATTGGAAAATGATGACAGGCAAGAGGGAGAGGTTGATCTGACATACCAAGATGATGGGCAGGAAATATCTAGAGTTGAAACCGTGGAAGGATTTTTGGCCGAAGAACAGCCAGTCAATGGAGAAGACGTTATCGGTGTAGAGGCGTCCCTAGTTGATCAGATTCGTAGGCAACACATCTGGAAGTTGAAGAACATGATCCATACAATGATGATGATGATACATTATCGCAGTATGATTGTGAAAATGAATGAACAATTATGATCCCTAATGATGATGATGAGTTCTGTGATGTCGAGTAATCTGAGTTGTGAGCCAGAACTTCCCGGTCTTGTGTAAGATCTTAACATTGTGTTATCCTACTTAAATTTGTGTTCAAGTATTGCTGCCTGCAATGGAAACAAATTTTCTATTTACTATGAACTGAATACATTTCTGCTGCATTTTTTCGCATCATTTCGGGAAAGTAAGAGTGCAATTCTTCCCCAGCTTGAAATGAGAAGGAGAAATTAAAAAAATAAAGAGGCAAAAAGGTGCTATACGTTCGGAGCAATGGGGAATTGAACTCAACACACTTGCTTTATAGAAGTAGTAGGTAACCACAAAGACACGTGAGTGATTTTGTATTGTGTATGCAAAACAACTTATTTTACTATACTTGTAAATAATTAAATTCATTTTAAGTCTTTTTGGACACAATATTGAAGTTTTGGTTGTATCGTGTTCTATAAAACTTCAAATTGTGTAATTCCAATTGTATCATATTCTTTACCTAGGCAACAACATCTCCATAAATTTTCATGTGATTTGCATCTTGCATTGCATTGTGGCATCTGTTTGTATTTGCAAGTCATTTTCAAAAAAAAATTGCAAATGCGGTCCAAAAATTTTGAAACTTGGTATGTAGTCATATTATGACAAAAAAGCATGGGAAAAAAATTTAGACAATTTTGCATAAGTTGGTGTCAGGTGTCAGGTTCTCACAAATGAATACATCTCAAACTATGTTTCATAACCTTGAACTAAAACTTTCTATCTTGCACTGTTTTGGTTGTATCATGTTCTATAAAACTCCAAATTGGGTCGTTCTATTTGTATCATATTCTCTACCTAACCAACAATATTTTCACAAAATTTCATGTCATTTGCATCTTTCATTGCATCGTGCCATCCATTTGTATTTGCAAGTCATTTTCAGTAAAATATATAAAATTTAATTTGATAAAACATTGAATATCAAAGTTGTATATATTTTAATATTGGAAATATTCATCTTTTGAACTACATACAAAATCCTTTTAGGTCTTCAATTAGATCTTAGTCATTATGGAAAGAATCATAATCAAATTTCCTAGGAAGCTCTCACGGACATGCGTGTCCCAACCCCATTCCCTCCAAATCTCGACGTACAACTAATTACCTCCATGTTCACTTTAATTTCCTTCCATATATTTGGATTTCTCTCCAGATTATTTTGGGGGCACAAAAATGACCCCTCGTCTCCCTCTATTTAAACCCTACCCCCGCCCCTCCTCTCTCCAGATTATTTTGGGGTCTGAGGGCGATCACCAGATCACGTTCACGCCCCCCACCTTTTCCAAATCACGCCCCCGTTCACGTCTTCCATATCCAGAGGGTCGACTCCCTCCTTCCTTCCTTTTGCCGCTCCAACCACAAGGAAGTTGCCTCCTGGGAGGATCATGGCCAAATCATCAATGAAGGTCCCAAGTACATCTCGGTTATTCATCCTCATGGTTACTTCTTGGTTATTCGCCAGGGCCCAGCGGCTGTGAGAGGATGTGTGACCCTGCTCGGATACCGTCCAGAATTCACGACTTTGAAAATGAATGATGTCTCCAAAAGGGTCACATGACCTCTTGTGTGCGGTTTCGTTCTGGTTTCAATTCCATGCCTTTAAATATCACTTTTGATTATTTTATTTACATTTACCTGCCACTGATTCCAATGTACTAATATCTTCAGAACCATCGTTAACTGACATTGGGAAAGAGAGAGCTAAGAATATCATGAGGATCGATCAGTGGATGCAATAGTTGAGTATCAAAAGACTATCAGAAATTCTTCATCAGTCTAATGCTAGGAAGAAACCAAGTAAAAAGAGGAAGGAAAATGACCAGCTTTGTGAAAGCAGTGAACTTGAGGTACGAACTCTTCTACTACAAAACATGTTAGCCATTTTGCATGATATTTGTATGCACCTTTGAAGTGGAAATCTCTCAGTATCTTATGGTTTCATGTCTCTGTTTGCTTTGTAAGGCTGTGCCACCGCCCGTTGTTGCAACAGGATCATCATCAAAGAGGGTTGTGGCACCTACCAAATTCAAACAAACAAGGTGCACTAGGCAGAGTGTCATGAGAGAAAATGAAGTAGCTGCCCTAAGCCTAGTTGAAGCAGCAGAGGTACTGCCACCAGTACCAGATTCGACTTCTATCCAGAGTGATGAAGGGGTGGACATTGCAGAAGAACACAAGTGCCTTCAACAATTTATTTCAATGTCAATTTATTTGGATTCATTCATAATAGTCGGATGAATCTTATTATTGAGAATAAGGTTTTCGAAATGTATTATTTAGGCACCCTAACGGCAAGTACACAAGTTGAGCATCAGGGAGCGAGTATGGGCATAGAACTGGATAGCATAACCAGAGGTCTTGGAACTAGGATACTGGTTGTTATAAAGGAAGGGAAATGAAGGCCGGAGGCACCTATGCAAGCTGCAAAGCTGGCTTCTGAGGGTGGGATCATACTTAGGCAGCTTGTACCCATACTTACATGTTGGAAAGAATAAAAGAAGGAGAAAGGCCAATTCAAAGACCAAGTGGACAACTTCATTGGCAAACTTTCTGCAAGACGTCGTTCGACTAGTTCAATATATGCTAACTCTGTTCTTTGCATTTTTAAATACTAATGTTATGTTATTCAATGTATAGATTAATTTAAGCATGACTGGTGAAAAGGAGAATGTAACTCCTATGTGTGCTGACATGCTAAAGGGTGGAACATGCATAATGAGGTATAGGCTCAAGAAGCAATACTTCGATGGGGTACCAGCAAATCAAGTTAGGACTACATCACCATGTGCGTCTATAACCAATGAACAATGGAGAAAATTGATAGACATGTGGTCTAACCCAAAACACAAGGTATGCTTTATGCCAATATTAGTTTTCTGTGAGTCTGCTGGATTGCTCATATAATACCAGATTGCTGCCAATATTTGTTCCATTACTTATGCTATACAATTTGTCATGTCTAGGAAAAATGTGCAAAGCTCAAACAGAACTGTGAAAAAGTTAAGTTTCACCACTATACTGGATCTCGGTCTTACATTGCAGCAACCTATGTGGAAGTAAGAATATAAACCTATCATGTCATGTGGTTGTATGACAGCATGCATGTGTTGGAACATATTTTCCTCTTACATGTGTATTTTAACATGTGCATTGCTAATGTCATTCTATGTTTGTGAACATTTTAGAAACAAGAAAAATACAAATATACAGAGCCCACTGCAATTGATCTATTCAAGTTGACGCATTGCAACAAAACTAAGGGTTTAAGTGATGATGCCAAGAAAGCTGCAGTAAATATATCTCCTTTTTCTGTAGTACATTGCATAATGAACCGTATAAATAAATACAAACCTGACAAATCATTGTCTTGCAAGGATGAATTGGAAGCCATTTCGAGAGAACCTGTACAAGTAGAGGAGAAGGAAAAGACTTGTACATAGATTGCTGCCCAAGTGTTGTCAAAGTCAAGCACATTCCTTCATAACGTGGGACTTCAGTAGCCTGTTGCCACTCCAAAATTTTTTTCACCACGGATGCAAGAGCTACAAGCTCAATTGGAGGCTGAGAAGGAAGAATCTGCAGGACTTCGGCTAAAGGTGCAGAGCTTGGAAGCCCACGCAGAAGAATCTGAGGCAAAAGTGCAGAGACAAGCTGAGGAGATCGAGAACCTGAAGATGGCATCAGCATATACTCAGAAAGAAGCAGCAAAAACTCAGAACCTCATTCGGCAGATACTCAGAAATTGTTTTTGTTTGCTTGCAAGTTACGAGTTTTTGGTGTTGCTGGTTGCTGCGGGCTGCTGCTGGCTGGAATTTTTTATGTTGGTTGCTGGGAGGCTCAAATCTTTGGCATTGGCTGCTTGCTGGGATTGTTTGGTGCAGGAGCTTGGAGCTAGCTGCTAGAACCTTTTTTTGTTGACTGGAACTTGTTTAGTTGGCTGCTGTAAGCATAATGTATGACAATTGATTGATTGGTGAATGTGGCCTAGAGGGGGGTGAATAGGCCTTTTCAATTTCATGCACACTTAATAGAGTCGTCAAAAACTTGATTGACCAGACTAGTACGGTTGTGTGGGCGGACTAGTCAGGTGTGCTGATAAATATGAATTGATTATGTATTGTTTGGGAAATTAGATTCTTTTAGCAGCGGAAATGAGAAGAACAAATTCTTTGATTTATGATTATTGTATGAATGCACGTGCAAACTTATAGGCAACTTAATTGATGTTTGGTAATCAAGTGATCCAGTGAACAAAATGTAAAGTAAATGAGGCACAAGAGACACAATTTTTTACCGAGGTTCGATCTCACCACGAGATCTACGTCCTCGTTGAGGAAGCTCACATAGAGCCGGGTCTCCAACCCTTTCCCTCTTCAAGTCACCACACAGGCCGACTTAATTCCACTATCACCGGGTAATCACCGAGTTTGTGGGGCAACCTCACACGTTGAGGGCTCCCACGAGAATTACAATGAAAGGAGTGATCAAATACACTTGAAAGTATTACAATGCAGAGTATGAGTGTAGAAAGATCAAACCCCAAGAGCTCGCAATGAAGGAACGACGATCTCCCAATCCCGAATCCAAGTGTTCAATTGATTTTGCTCATTTTGCACTTTAGATGTGTGGGGAGATGTGTTTTGGGCTCTTGGGACAAAGTGGCGGTGCTAGGGTTTGTGTTTTCAGTAGTATTCGACGTGTGTTCTCCGTGGAAGGCTGTGTATTCTCTATTTATATGGTTTCCAAAAAGTTACCGTTGAAAAACCCTAATACCGGACTAGTCCGGTGCAAGTCTGGACTTGTCCGGTCACGGTGTAACTCGAAGTCCAGAAAGTCTGGCGGACTAGTCTGGTTGGAAAACGGACTAGTCCGACCTTTTGTGAAAACAGACTCCAGTAAGTTCGGTGGACTAGTCCGGTGGACACACGGACTAGTCTGGTCTCCAGAGATGGGAGACTCCAGAAAGTCTAGCAGACTAGTCCGGTCCAAAATCGGACTAGTCCGGTGTTGTGTGAAGGTGAACTCCAGAAAGTTTGGCAGACTAGCCCGGTCCATGATCGGACTAGTCCGGTGCACTGTGAAAGTTAGGTTAATTTTAAAACCCTTACCCCTGCGCAAAGTCGTGATCTCTTGGAGTGTGTCTTCCATACACACCCTATACATTTAAAATCTAATTTGTTCTTCCAAGTTCCATCAAAGTATCCCTCTTGGGACACCATTCCTTTTTTCACCTTTTTGTGTGCACCGAGCTGTCTCACTTTGTTTGTCCTGCAATCATCTCAATAGTTTCATTAGGATCTTATATGTTTGTCATCAATTAGCCAAGACCCACAAGGGATATCCTAGATGCACTTACAATCTCCCCCTTTTGGTGATTAATGACAACCATTTGAGATATCACAAATGAGAGTAAAATTTTGATTTTCATAAGGTGTGCACATATGAAAATAACGATAAATCCACAAAAAGCTTCTCACATATGCACACACCTTATGGTGGGGTGCCTAACAGGTGTGTGATCAACAGAGTGTGATGAAATAAAGATAAAAAATAATGAGCATAGAAGTAAGCATTAGAGAAACAATAAGTATCACACATAGGAAAAGAAATAGTGCATTACAAAGGTTTAAAAATAGGTACATGTCCTTGATCACAAAAGCATAAGAACTACTACTAGAGATAGTCTCAAACTAGTCTCAATCTCTCCCCCTTGGCATCAAGGCACCAAAAAGGGAAAAATTGAGGGGAATCACTCGTCGCCGCTCCCTTCTCCAGTTTCGGTCCAATCTTCATCTTCATTATCATTCACCGGGGCAGGATCTTCCTCGGAGTCCTCGAAGGCTGGCGGTGATCCAACTGGCTCAATCTCAAGCTTGTCACAGATAGCTTTGATGTTGTCATTTACATATTGTTGATGTTTCTTCTGCCTGACTTCGATCTTGCAGCAGCAGGCAAAGATGGAGGAGAGCATTTTGAGGACACCACCCATGGACAGGTGCAGAGCTAGGAGGAGCAGCTATAGATCTTGTGGCATTCACATCCCGAGATTGTTTAGACCTCCTCTCAGCTTCGGGGGAGGAAGGGGCAGTAGGTGCTGAGGGAAGGGTGTACTCAGTGGGATTTTGTGGCTTCAACCCCGTATGCGAGACATCCTTTACAAACTCAAGTCCCGTCACTTTCTCAATCATGAACATGATGTACGGGGCATACCCACAAGACCTATTGGGAGTGATTGAGATGTTCACAATGTCGTTGTAGATGTACTCAAAAACATTGAACGGCCTCCTTCCACTAATGATCTTCATTAGTGTCCTCAAGGTTCCTTGGATAGTCCCCGCATCTCCATCTTTTGGGGCTATTGTCTTCCTCAATATTCTGTTGAGGACCACAAAGAAGGGCTTCAAATATTTGATGTTGGGAGGAATATAGGGCATCCTTGTGTCATAGAGGTACTTAAGCTCATACTTCTCCAAGGGTTGTAGATTGTGGATGACAAGATCATGATCCAGAGTGTGTTCAAGGTGAAGAATTCTTGCAAATTCATCATAAGTGACACTATACTTGGACCCATGAGTCATCCAAGTAAGACTATCTCCATTACCACGAGCAAAGTAGAGGGTAAGTAAAATTGTGTGATAATCTCATTGTTCCAGTCATTCTCAAAGGAAAGCAGTTCCTTCAGACCGTGCCTCTCCAGAGCCTCAACCACCTCACGAAAAGCAGGATACTTCTTCGACTGCAGGTATCCAATATTCACCCATTGACTATCCACAACAGGATTCTTCATCTTCATGTACACGTGCTCGTAGTAGTCGGCATGCATGTTGCTCCGGAATCTTGGGTCAGAGAATTGCCTAGGTTGATTATACACATTAATCTTCCTGAAGCTATCGGCTAGCTCACCCCCTTTTCCGGTGAAATCCTCACTAGAAGGCTGTCTGTTGCGACGACTGGGGTTTTTCATCTTAAAGGCCCAATGGGACCACTAGCAAGCCCCTTCCCTTTATTGAGAACCCTTCTTGGCCCTGATGAGCTCTCAGCAGCTTTTCCTTGGGCCTTTTTGACAACAACCTTCCTCTTCTTAGGCAGATTGTCGTCAGAGGGTGGAGAGTGGACATTGACATCATGTCTTTTCTTCATGTATCTCTCCTTGGATCTCCTTGCTCTTTCGCGTTGAACTTCTTCATCAATGTGGAAAGAGCTGTCATCTGAGCCGGAAGACATCGTGCCTGATAAGGAGTTCATGGATTAGATAAGAATGAGATTGAAGGGATTGTAGGGATTCAGATGTCAAAGACCGAACTTGTCTGGTTTTAGAGTCCGGACTTGTCCAGTGTACCAGACTTGTCCGCACTTGAGAGCCGGACTAGTCCGGCCTGGCATAAGAACCCTAGTAAATCCTTTGAATCAAAACTCCTATCTAGAGATACAAAAAGGTAGGGAAGTGGTAGGAATACATTTCTGACGCTAATGTACAAACTTGGAATCAAGTGAAATGAGCTAGAATGAGAAAAGTGGAGAGTTTGGTTTTAGGGTGAAATTTACCGAGATTTGACGATTCACGTGAAGGAGCAAGAATCTGTCCGGATGAGTCCGGAGTGGATGATCAACTCGTCGAGGAGAGGTTTTCCCACGGAGAAAACTTAGTTTTTGAGGGCTCAACTCGAAGGTCTCTTTGGGGGCTAGGGTTTAGGAGTGAAGAGGAGAGGTGAGGGAGACCAAGTGGAGGGAGGTTTAAAATTTTGATTTGGGCCGGCCAACCACTTATATACGCGGCCGACCGGACTAGTCTGGTCAATGAGGCGGACTAGTCCGGTGCCTCTGGAAAACCTAAGTATTTTGACTGTCCGGACTAGTCTGTAGGGAAAATCGGACAAGTCTGGTTCCAACAGAATGATGCATAGAGAGATGATTAATAGTGTTGCAAATAATCTTGGTAATTATGACCAGTAGGCAATTAACAATAAAAGTGGTCATAAACTGCAAGATTTCTTCGTTAAAATAGTTTTCTTAGAAGAAAAAGAGGTGAGGAGCAGTTTTCAACAATAAAATGCGATGTTTGAAGTTTCAACCAGGTATGTAACGTTTCAAGCCACATTTCGAGAGTCAAGAATATTAAGTTCATTCCTAAGCTCACAAAACCTTTTCTCATCTAATGGTTTGGTGAAAATATTCGCAAGTTGTTTTTCAGTCCTAACATGTGAAATAGCAATGTCACCTTTTAAGGAATGATCTCTAAGAAAGTGATGACGAATATCTATGTGTTTAGTTCTTGAGTGCTCTACAGGGTTGTGTGCAATTTTTATAGCACTTTCATTATCACATAGAAGCGGGATATGACTAAGATTGTAGCCGTAGTCCCTAAGAGTCTGTCGCATCCAAAGTAGTTGTGCGCAACAACTACCGGCTGCAACATATTCTGCTTCTGTTGTGGAATGAGCAACGGAATTTTTCTTTTTAGATGACCAAGAAACTAGGGACCTACCAAGAAATTGACAAGTCCCTGACATGCTCTTTCTATCAACTTTGCACCCTGCATAGTCGGCGTTGGAGTAGCCGATCAAGTTAAACTTGGATCCTTTGGAGTACCAAAGGCCCAAGTTGGGTGTGTGCACAAGATACCTTAGGATTATTTTTACAGCAATTAAGTGACACTCTTTAGGTGCAGCTTGAAACCTTGCATACAAGAAAACACTAAGCATAATGTCTGGCCTAGATGTACATAGATAATGTAAGGAGCCGATCGTGGACCGATATACCTTCTGGTCCACGTTTGGACCGTCTTCATTGAGGTCGAGATGTCCGTTAATGGCCTTGGGTGTCTTGATGGGCTTGGCTTTGTCCATATTGAATTTCTTGAGAATGTCCTGTGTATATTTGGTTTGGCTTATAAATGTACCTTCTCTTAGTTGCTTCACTTTGAATCCCAAGAAGAACTTCAATTCGCTCATCATTGACATCTCGAACCTATCTGTGATAATTTTGCTAAATTCTTCACAGAAAGACTTTTTAGTGGATCCAAAGATAATGTCATCAACATAAATTTGACATACGAATAGATGGTCATCACAATGTTTAGTGAAGAGTGTATAGTCAACTTTACCAATTTTGAATCCATTTTGAGTCATAAAATCTCTAAGGCACTCATACCAAGCTCGAGGAGCCTGTTTGAGGCCATAGAGAGCCTTACGCAGTTTGTAGACATGGTTGGGATACCTTTGGTCTTCGAATCCTCGTGGCTGCTCCACATAAACTTCCTCCTTTATTGGGCCATTTAAGAAGGCACTTTTGACGTCCATTTGATACAGCTTAAAATTATGGTGACTAGCATATGCCGATAAAATACTAATGGACTCAAGTCTAGCTACAGGAGCGAAAGTTTCATCGAAGTCCAAACCTTCGACCTGAGAATAACCTTTGGCCACCAATCTCACTTTATTTCTTGTTACTACTCCATGTTCATCTTGCTTGTTCTGAAAGACCCATTTGGTTCCAACAATGTTCGCCTTTGGTCTCTCCACCAGCTCCCACACTTCATTTCTTTTGAAGTTGTTCAATTCCTCTTGCATTGCAATCACCCAGTCTGGATCCCTTAAGGCTTCTTCTACCTTGTAAGGTTCTAGAAAAGACACAAAAGAATAGTATTCACAGAAATTTGCAGCTCGAGATCTAGTAGTTACTCCCTTAGCAATATCTCCAATGATATTGTTGACATGATGGTCTCTTTGCACGCTCTGATGTACTCTTGGGTGTGGAACTTGTGTAGTTGCTTGTTCTTCATTATCTTCATGTGCATTGTCTCCCCTAGATCATTGCATCCATGATTGTCTTGATCTTCTTGATCTTCCTCATCTTGATCTTGTGAAAGAGCTCCCTCTTGATCATTGCCTTCGTGTTGAAGCTCATCTTGTGCATTTGAGTCAAATGTTCGCTCTTGTTGTAAGATATCACCAAGTGCCATTTTCTTCAGTGCTTAATATGGAGCTTCCTCTTTATCTAGCACACACTTATCAACTTGCTCCACTTGTGAGCTGTTAGATTCATCGAACACTACGTCACGTGCTACTTCAACAAGGTCGAACACCTTGTTGAAGACACGATAGGTGTAGGCATTCGATTCATAACTGAGCAAGAACCCTTCATTGTACTTTGAAGCGAACTTCGAGGCCCTCGGTTTCTTGTTCAGAATAAAACGTTTACAACCAAAGACTTTGAAATAAGAAACATTAGGCTTTTTACCGGTAAGGAGCTCATATGGAGTTTTCTTCAGTAGTCGGTGGAGGTACAGTCAATTGGTGGCATGACAAGCAGTGTTCACCGCTTCTGCCCAAAATCGATCTGACGTCTTGTATTCATCCAACATAGTTCTTGCCATTTTGATCAATGTTTTGTTCTTCCTTTCGACCACTCTGTTTTATTGAGGGGGGTAGGGTGCCGAGAACCCATGCTTTATCCCTTCTTCATCGAGATACTCTTCAACTTGGAGGTTCTTGAATTCTGTCCCGTTGTCACATTTGATGTTCTTTATGGTTGATGAGAATTCGTCCTGAGCTCTTTTCAAGAACTACTTGAGGATTCCTTGAGTTTTTATTTATCATACAAGAAAAATACCCAGGTAAATCTTGAAAAATCATCAACAATTACTAAACCGTATTTATTACCGCCGATGCTGATGTACAAAATTGGACCAAAGAGATCCATGTGGAGGAGTTCCAGCGGTCTTGCGGTAGTCATCACATTCTTGGCGGGGTGTGGTGCTCCGACCTGTTTTCCTGCTTGACAAGCGCTGCACGGCCTGTCTTTTTCAGAAACCACATCCTTAAGACCACGAATGTGACCACCTTTTAGAAGTTTCTACAGATTTCTCATCCCAACATGGGCTAGCCGTCTATGCCACAGCCATCCCATGTTGGTGTTAGCAACCAAGCAAGTGTTGAGTTCGACTTTATCTTTGTTGAAGTCAACAAGATAAAGCTTTCCCTTCAACATTCCCTTGAATGCAATCGAGCCATCACTTCTTCTAAAAACGGCCACACCCTCATTAGTGAATAAATAGTTGTAACCTTTGTCGCATAGTTGAGATATTTACAAAAGGTTATAATCTAGAGAGTCTACATGTAAAACATTATATAAGGTGTGTTGATAGGATATTTCAATGTTACCGCTACCAAGGACCTTTCCTTGGCTGTTGTCTCCAAAGTATATGCCTTCACTTGAATCCTTGTTATACTCGTACTCCACAAACATACCTCTCTCTTCGGTCATGTGATTTGTGCATCCGCTATCTAGCACCCATTTAGATCCACCGGAGGAGTAAGCCCGCAAAAAGAATTATTCTTTGGTTTTAGGTACCCAAGCTTGTTTGGGTCCTCTCAGGTTAGTCACAAGAGTTTTGGGCACCCACACACAAGTTTTCAAGTTCTTGTGGCGTGGCCCTGTATATTTAGCAATGACTTTTCCATATTTGGCTTTCATAAGAACATAGGAAGCATCAAATGTACGAAACAATATTTGTAAATCAGATTCATGAGACTTTTCCTTAACAAAGACAATTCTATTCTTAGCATGATTAGGTGTAGATGTGTGTTTGTTCCTGTCAAAACCAAGGCCATCTTTGACATTAGGAGGTCTAGTGACCATATATGCACTGTGTGCATATTTGATCTTCTCCTTATCAATGATGCTTCTTGGTGAAGCATGCATATTATGAGAAGTTGAAGTATTAGAAGTAACATTCTTCTTACTAGAGCAAGTACAAGTTTCGATTGTTGTCGAATTCATATCTTTGGAGGAAGAGCTCTTGGAGGAAGAGGATTCACTTTGCTTGAGCGACTCAACTTGCACCTCAAGGATCATGTTAACTTTTGACAAGTTAGCAAGTTCTTCCTTGATTGCAATAAGCGAGTCCTCTAGCTTTGAGTATGTTTCCTTACTTAAGGCTAGCTCAAACTCAAGTGACTCGTTCTTCTCTCTTTCAAGCTCAAGAAGCTTTTCAACTTCTTGATATCTCTTCCTTTAACGGATGAGCATATCTTCTTGTCGGTTAACAAGTTCCTCCTTTTCAAAGATTTCGTTCGACAACATTTCCATTTTGTTTAAAGCAATTTTACTTAATCCTCTAAACATTTCTTCATTATCACTAGAGCTATCAAAGTCATCAATAGAGGAATTTAGCGTAGGAGGAGTAAGTCGAACCTTTTTCTTGCCTTCCTTAGCCATAAGGCAAGTGTGGTTGTTCATATCCCGTCCTCCCATGTTTGGGAAGAGTGTGGCTCTCATAGTAGGTTTCTTGACCGCGAAAGTGGCCATCTCTTCTTCTTCATCGGAGGAGGACTCGTCGTTTGAGTCCCACTCCTTGCCAATGTGAGCTTGATGGGCCTGTCTTCTTTTTCTGAAATTTTTCTTTTCTTGAGGTCTTGTTTCCTTCTTCTTTTTGTTTTCTTCGTAAGGGCAGTCCACCATGAAGTGACCATACTCTCCGCAATTGTAGCAAGTGCGTCGAGCCTTGGATTTTCCTTTATCCTTGCTTTTTCCTTCATTTGAATTGTTGCCGTGTCTTCTTTTCATCATGCGCTTGAACTTCTTGATAAAGAGTACCATTTCTTCATCATCAAGATCGGTACTCTCGTCGCTTGTATGCCTGTCGTCTTGGTCTTCACGAGTTTGTTTGAGTTTGGGTCTGCACGTTGCTTTGAGAGCAACTTCTTTATTTTTGGAAGAGGTGAGTTCGACTATGTCTTTGACGTATTGAGCCTCTTTCTCCATTATTTCATGGTTTATGATCTTCCCCAATAACTCATCGGGAGTCATTTTGTGGAATCCGGGGCTTTCTCTAATAATTGAGCAAAGTGTGACATTTCTTGGCATGAAGGCTCTAATCATTCTTTTGACCACCTCGTGATCTGTCCATTTCTTACTTCCATAGGCACGAATTTTGTTGATGAGTTCCTTCATCTGGTTGTACATGTCTTGAGGTGATTCGCCTTCTTCAATAGCAAATCTACCCAACTCTCCTTCAAGCGTCTCAATTTTAGCTTCATGAACCGACCTATTTCCTTCGTGAGCTGTCTTAAGTGTATCCCAAATTTTTTTTGCACTTTCTAAACCATCAATCTTGGTGAATTCCTCTCTGCTTAGTGACGATGTGATCACGACGACGGCTTGTGCGTTTCTGTGAATCTCTTGTTCTTGTTCTGGAGTGAGTTCATCATTCGTGTCCGGGATATCTATGCCTGTGCAAACAATGTGCCACAGACTAGGATTCAGGGATATTAGATGCATTTTCATGTTGTGCTTCCACATGGTGTTGTCACTTCCATCAAACTGTGGAGGCTTTCCCATAGGAATAGAGAGATAGTGATTGTTTGAATTGAGACGGTTGTAGTTGTAAGGATATCGGGAGTAGTCGTGATGACCATTCCCCGCCGTCTTCTCTTCTTCTTTCCCTTTTTGTCCTAACATTTTCTTCCTTAGGAGTGCTTTTAGTTGTCGCACTTCTTCATCATCATGTGGGCATTCTTTCAGCACATCGAAGGCTTTAGCTTCCTGTTCCTCCTCATTGATGTTCATCTTCGGGATATCGTTGTTCTTCTCAGAGGCCATTGATCTCTCCGAGATGTTAGTCTCATCGGCGGAGAACCTTGCTCTGATACCAATTGAATGTGTCCTAGAAGGGGCGGGGGTGTGAATAGGCCTTTTGAATTTCTTGCACACTTAATAGAGTTGTCAAAAACTTGATTGACCGGACTAGTCCGGTTGTGTGGGCGGACTAGTCCGGTGTGCAGATAAATGTGAATTGATTAAGTATTGTTTGGGAAATTAGATTCTTTTAGTAGCGGAAATGAGAACAAAAGATTCTTTGATTTATGATTATTGTATGAATGCACGTGGAAACTTATAGGCAACTTAATTGATGTTTGGTAATCAAGTGATCTAGTGAACAAAATGTAAAGTAAATGAGGCACAAGAGACACGAATTCTTACCGAGATTCGATCTCACCATGAGATCTACATCCTCGTTGAGGAAGCTCACACCGAGCTGGGTCTCCAACCCTTTCCCTCTTCAAGTCACTACACAGGCTGACTTGATTCCACTATCACGGGTAATCACCAAGTTTGTGGGGCAACCTCACACGTTGAGGGCTCCCACGAGAATTACAATGAAAGGAGTGATCAAATACACTTGAAAGTATTACAATGCAGAGTATGAGCGTAGGAAGATCAAACCCCAAGAGCTCGTAACGAAGGAACGACGATCTCCCAATCCCGAATCCAAGTGTTCAATTGATTTTGCTCGTTTTGCACTTTAGATGTGTGGGGAGATGTGTTTTGGGCTCTTGGGACAAAGTGGCGGCGCTAGGGTTTGTGTTTTCAGCAGTATTTGATGTGTGTTCTCCGTGGAAGGCCGTGGATTCTCTATTTATATGGTTTCCAAAAAGTTGCCGTTGAAAAACCCTAATACCAGACTAGTCCGGTGCAAGTCCGGACTTGTCCGATCACGGTGTAACTCGAAATACAAAAAGTCTAGCGGACTAGTCTGGTTGGAAAACGAACTAGTCTAGCCTTTTGTGAAAACAGACTCCAGTAAGTTCGGCAGACTAGTCCGGTGGACACACGGACTAGTCCGGTCTCCAGAGATGGGAGACTCTAGAAAGTGTAGCGGACTAGTCTTGTCCAAGATCGGACTAGTTCGGTGCTGTGTGAAGGTGAACTCCAGAAATTTTGGCAGACTAGTCCGGTCCATGATTGGACTAGTCCGGTGCACTATGAAAGTTAGGTTAATTTTAAAACCCTTACCCCTGCGCAAAGTCGTGAGCTCTTGGAGTGTGTCTTCCATACACACCATATACAATTAAAATCTAATTTGTTCTTCCAAGTTCCATCAAAGTATCCCTCTTGGGCGACACTCCATTTTTCACCTTTTTTATGTGCACCGAGCTGTCTCACTTTGTTTGTCCTGCAATCATCTCAGTAGTTTCATTAGGATCTCATATGTTTGTCATGAATTAACCAAAACCCACAAGGGATATCTTCTGATACCAATCGAATGTGGCCCATGAGATCTCTCCGACGGCCCGATATCCCTGTGTTGCCTGGTAGACGTTAAACAGGCCCAACTGGAGCCCCAACCAAGGTCCTGGGCCACCTCAACCCAAAATACTAGCCTGATAGGTGAGGTTCTCTCCACCTTATATATTGGGCTCCCCTTCATCAATATCCGATGTGGGATTAGACCTAAGAATTGGACCAGTTGAATTATATTATATATGATCATTGTTTATTAAATGGGATGTTTAATGATAATTTGGACTGATTAAGGGCTAAGCCCAAATAATAAATAGTGTCTATAAAATAGCCCAGAGCAACATATGGGCCAATTTGGTCTGATTATGGGCTAATCCCAACTAATAAATATTGTCCATAAAATAGCCCATGGTATATGGTCCAATTGGGACATATTCATCGTGACAATTATTTTTGTCATGAGGTTTTTGTCACGTCATCTGCCATGTCACCTACCACATCATCTGCCATGTCAGATTCACCATGTCAATAGACAAGTGGCAGCACCTGGGCATATATGTTATGACAAATATAGTGACAAATACCATTGTCATAAGTTGGTGAGAAACGTGTAATTGTCACTAAGATTAATGACAATTGGGTCGATTAGCCACACAAGGGGGATTATGGAAGGGCTTCTAAGACAATAGCCATATTGTCACCAATGTGTCATAGAAGGGGTACAATGACAAGAAAATGGTTGTGAAGGTATAAGCTCTTGTAGCTAATTAAATGAGAAGAAACCTAAAAATTCCCCCCCCCTAAGGATGTACTTTCTCCTTGAGAAGAACGTGCAAAACAAAACACTTGTGAATGTGCATTGTGTGTCATATTTCTTCCCCTTTGACAATGTATTCAGCAAGGTATAGAAAAGAAATTTGATTGATTATGAGCATAATATGACATATACATATAAAACAAATCCCATCCAAGCCATACTATCATGTAACTTACACTATTACATCAATGAAATATATAAAGTAGTGTAAGCCATGCTAGAGATCAAGTGTAATTTCAATTTAAGCAATTCATGATATCGCTGTCTCAACAATTTAAATATTTGAAAGCACGACACATGTTGATGTTTTTATTATATTTTAAAGCACAAATTTAAATCATATAAACTTTGCAAGAGATTATATGTAGCATCCGCCTTATTCTAACCAACCAAGCCAAGCCTATGTCATTTGACAATCAGAAGCTTAACGACATGGTTTTAGTCATACACAACTCCTTCCAAATTTATATCAAAGTGCAATGATAAGCAATCTCAAAAGAAGAAGCGCGATGCATGCATATTCTCTTGATCTTTTTAGAGTTTTGATTTGATCATAGAAGGTCAATATGTGGGCTGTTGATTAATCAATTTTTCATGATTAAAAGCAATTGTGATCATGCAACATGTTCAAAACAACAAGAGAGTTCAATCATTAATAGATTTAGTGTAAGTAATTATTTCAATTACAAGTCATGAAAAAAACTATAACACAAGTAATGTAGTAAGAGGAATTACAGAGTCATATATATATGAACAACTTATGCTCATACATTTTTTTTAATTTCAGACTCACACATAGACTTTCGAAGTTCCAAAATCCACCTCAATTTAAGCCATGAGGATGCATAAATCTTATTTCACTACGAATGAATGAAAAACGAGTTAAATCAAAAGGCTTTGTAAAAATGTCAGACAATTGTTGTTCGGTGTCTACATGATAATGCATAATTTTTCTTTTTTCAACATTATCACAGAGAAAGTGATACCTAATATCAATGTGCTTGGTTCTAGAGTGTTGCACGGGTTTTTTTTAGCAATGCAAATGGCACTAGTGTTGTCACAACATAGTGGAACACTATCTAAATCAACCCCATGACCTTTGAGTGTTTGAACAATTCATAAATTTGTGAGCAAGCACTAGCATCGGCTATATATTCAGATTCGGTCGTGGATTGTGCAACCAAACTTTGTTTTCTAGAGGACCAAGCAACTAGTGAATTACCAAGAAAATGACAAGCACCCGAAGTAATTTTTCTATCAATCCTACAACCCCCAAAATCAGCATCCAAAAAAACTTCCAAAATAACGGTTGAAGAAGACGGAAGAAAAAAGCCAAATTCTTGAGTACCATGTAAATACCTAAGAATCCTTATGACACCTTGACGATGCGAAGCGCGTGGGAAAGCTTGGAATCTTGCACAAAGATATACGCTGAATTGTATGTCTGGTCTTGATGCTGTGAGGTACAAAAGTGATCCGATCATGCTTCAATATTCTTTTTGATCAACAGTTCAACCTCTTCATCAAGTTGAAGTGTTGTTGTTGTTCCAACTGTTGTCTAAAGAGGCTTGCTGTTTTCCATGTTGAAACGCCTAAGGAGATCTTTCATTACTTAGTTTGATGCACAAATGTTCCCTCCTTAGTTTGCTTGATTTGTAGCCTCAAAAAGTATGTGAGTTCTCCCATCATACTCATGTCAAATTCTGGACTCATCATAGTTAAAAACTTGGACACAAGATATTGAGAAGCACAACAAAAGATAATATCATCCACATACACTTGAACGAATAATGAGTCATTACCAAAAAGAGCTTTATCCACTTTTCCCATGGTAAACCGCTTTTTAGGTAAGAACTTTTTAACTATCATACCATGCTCTAGGGGCTTGTTTAATACCATACAAAGCTTTGGACAATTTGTAAACATGATTAGGAAAGTCTGGATTTTCAAAATCGGGAGGTTGCATAACATAAATCCCCTCATCTATGTAGACAATAAAAAAGCACTTTTAATATCCATTTGATACAATTTAAAACCTTTAGATGTAGCAAATGCCAATAAAATATTTATGGCTCCTAATGTAGCAATAGGAGCAAAAGTTTCATCAAAATCTAGACCTTCTACTTGTGTAAAACCTTGAGCAACTAATCCAGCTTTATTCCTAACCATAACCCCATCCTCACTTTGTTTAGTTTTAAACACTCATTTAGTTCCAATTAATGTGTGATCATGAGGTAGAGGTACAAGTTCCAAAAAAATATTTCTTTCAAAATTTCTAACTCTTCTTGCATGGAAATAATCCAAGATTCATTAGTGAGTGCGTGTGATATACCTTTGGGTTCAAAAGAAGCAGCAAAAGCAGAATGAGCGTGAGAGTTTGGATCGAAAAACATGGACCGTGTGACTCGTCCATGCAAGCTTCCGGTAATCTGTTGTGGAGGATGACTTTTGAGGATCCGGAGGGGAGTAGACACTTCACAAGCTTCTTATTCACGTCCATCACAAATCAAAGATCTTGTGGCTTGAGGATGATCTAGACCAGCAGTAGAAGTCATTGGTGCTTGTTGTGAGGCAAAATCAGGTGCTGGAACGATGTCATTAGTTGCTGAATTTTCGAGCAGCAGCACCACTTCTTCCTCATCTTCAATGAAAATACTCCCCCTGCGGATATACATCTTGACCTGCAATATTAGAGCTATCACCCACGCTAGCTTCATCAAAAGAAACCTCATCGGTCTCCACATTTTTGTTAGTATCATGTAAAAGCACACAGTAGCCTCTAGTATGAGATGGATAACCAAGAAACATGCCATCAACAGATCTAGGTTCAAATTTATCAAGATTACCAAGTTTCTTATTTAAGCATTTACAATCAAAGATCATAAAGTGTATGACACCAGGCCTATGTCCAAACCAAAGCTCATATGGGGTTTTTCCAAGCTTAGCATGCAATAAAACACAATTTGAGACATAACAAGCTGTTGCAATTACATCCACCCGAAATTTTCTAGAAGTCTGATATTCATCAAGCATAGCCCTAGCCATCTTAACTAAGATTCTGTTCTTTCTCTCTACAACACCATTTTGTTGAGGTACATATGGAGAAGAAAATTGATGATATATTCCTTTTTCAACACAAAAGTGATTAAATGATTGGTTTTTAAATTCGGTTCCATTATCACTTCTAATTGCTTTTAAGGATCCTGGATGGTCAAGTTAAAGTCTAAGAACTAAACTTCTAAAGTGACAAAAACCTTCATTCTTAGATGCCCAAAAGTGAACCCAAGAGTATTTAGAAAAGTGATCAACAATTACAAGCACATACCACTTACCTCCAAAAGATTGAACACGTGAGGGACCTACGGTGTCAAGGTGTAAAAGTTGTGCCGGTGCTGTTGTCATGGTCATTAAGAGTGGAGCATGTGAACCTACAACCATCTTAGCATGTCTACAAAAAGAGCAAACAATTTCTTTGTCTCCATTAAGTTTAGGCAGCCCACGTATGTGATCAAGAGCATTAACGCGTGTGAGATGATCAAAGTCTACTTGACCAAGTCTATGATGCAAAAAATATAATTCTTTTTATTCATGAGCAACTAAACACCTATGCTTAGTGGATTACATGTCAAAATCAGCTTTAAAAACTCTACTAACTGAGATATGTTAAACATCATCTCACCATTTGAATCTAAAACATTGCAGCAATTTTTAGTATAAACAACTTTGAGATTTTCATCTAGCAGTTGTGAAGCAGAATGCAAGTTGTATTTCATGTTTTTAACAAGTGCCACATTTTTTGAAATGTAGTGATTATTTATTCTAACCAATCCCTTAGCAATTATAGGAGTTGAAGAATTATCAGCAAAAGTAACATTTTATACACGTGACACGAAAGAGAGGGAGGAGAACCATTCAATGTTACCAGTCATGTGGTCTGAGCAACCTGAATCAACAATCCAAAAGTTCTACTTCTTCAAACATGTAACCTACATAGCAGCACAGTATGTCGATGACGCAATACCGGGGTAAGTCAAAAGGCATTTAGGAATCTAGTACTGAGTCACACGATGTCCAGCAGGAATAACACGCAAAAGCTAAGATAAAACAATAGGTTTATGAGCTAAAGTTTGAGAACTTTTTTACTCAACTACTGACTATGAGGTGTTACATCTGTAGCATGAAAAACAGTAGGTTTGAGAGCAAATATTACATGTTTTTGACTCATCACAGCAGGTTGCAAGCTCCAAACATTTGGTTCAGCACATGCAGCAAGTTTTGCTTGGTTGTTATGTAATCTAGCTAGCATTCTTTGCTTCTTTTCTTGTTTAGCTAGTCTATAACAAAAATCTATGACATGACCATCTCTATCACAGTAGGTATAATGAATTTTAACCTTATGCTTATGTCTAGAAGAGAAAACAACATGTGTGTTAGCACCCGAATGAGACAACACCCTTGTTGATCTAAGAACCTCCTCTTTTTATTTAGGGATTGTTTTAATCAAATCACTTCCTAATTATTTAACAACCTTGGGTGGATGTGCCTTAGTATGAGCATGAGAATCAAAACCTAGACCAGTTTTATCATTGCAGGACTTAGAAAGAATCTAGCAGCAAGTTTAGGTTCTTATTTCTATTACAAAACCGGTCTCGTGTCCTATGCATGTCATCAAGTTTATTGCATAGATCAAATCAATTCTCACATGAAGTTTGTGTTTTTAGTTTGCAGTTAGAACAATATTGAACTTCATGAAAACTCAAAGCATTGTTCAAAACAGAAATTTCATTCATAGTATCATGTAGTTTCTTATGAAGATCATCACAACTAGAACAATGCAAATCAATTGTAGAACACCTAGCATGTTCATGTTTTTATCGTGAAGTGAAGCAAGCTTTCTGTTCTTTTCAATTTCAAGTTCAAGTTTATCAAGAGTGGAGGTGTGCACACTTGTTAAGGATAACAATTGTTCATATATCACTAGGAATCAAAGATTTTAGACAATTAAATTCAGATTCTAGTGATTCAATTTTAACAACATTGTCCCTAAGTTTTTTTTGTCCTTTTTCTTAAGTACAACAGTGGCACGAGAAATAGCATCACACATTTCATCGCAAGTAAGACAGCTCTTTATTGTCGCTGTTGTGTTCTGCTTCCTCCATACTTGATCTTGAGTTGCCCGCCAGAAGCACATAGTTGCCAAGTTGTCTTCATCATCATCACTCCTGGAGTCCACATGGCTCGATTTGTTATCTAGGAGAGCGAAGAGGATATGGTCTACCACTTGGCGCTTTGTAAAAGACTTCTTGTTGTTGTTGTTGCTGCCGGAAGAGGACTTGAACTTTGTTTGCTTTTCATCACGAGTAGTAGGTCCTGAAAGGTAGGACAATCTGTATGAAAATGTCCCGTCCTAGCACATTCAAAGCATCGTTGAGAACGACCACTTCCTCTCCTTCTAGTTCTCACATTTTCCAATGCTTTTGAGAACCGAGTAGAGAGAAGTGCTAGCTCCTCTTCTATAAACTCTTCAATCTATTCAAGGGTTAGAGAGGACAACAAAGCAAGTGTACCACATGATGAAGATGGACCAGAACTAGGCATGTAACATTGTGAAACTAATTCAAGATACTTTTTAGGATTTTTTCGTGATATAATGTATAATTCATATGTTTTTAAATTGGAATATAGCACATCTAATGTAAGTGTACTCATGATAGTGGATTCATGAATAGATGTAACTTTATCTCCCAAATTGACATGTCTAATGCACTTAATAATGCATAACATTTTCAGCATCTGTAAATTTAACATCGACGCTATGCAAGTTGCTGAGAATTTTATTAAAGCGAGCAAAAAGATCATCGATGGAATCACCAGATCACATCTCAAAAAGCATGTACTCTTTCTTGAACATGTCTTGACGTACCTCCTTGATCGTATTGGATCCTTCGATGTAGTTGCATAGTGCTTTCCACACATCATACGCAGATCTGAGATGTGCAACACAATCGAAGTCGCTTGAGTCAATCCTTGTATAATCAAGCTTCGCGTCTTGTTGTTGTTGTTGACGTCCTTCATGTTGGAAGCCGTGACTTCATCATTTGATGGCATGACAAAACGCCTGAAGACCATTTCATATATTTCAAATCCTTATGCCTGTATGTAAGCCTCCATGTGAGCCTTCCAAACCTAAAATAAACTCTGTAAAAAACGAAGGGTTTTGTGGAGTATTTCTCCATGTTGATTAGTAAAAACATGTGCAAATAAAAAAGATTAGAGCACTATGGCTCTGATACCAATTGTAGGATCAAAAAGCACGTGAAAATCTAACACAAGGGGGGTGAATGGTAGATTAAAACTTTTTCAACGGAAACAACAAAAACCCCTCGGCAGAAAATTAATCTGATAGAGAAGCCGTGTGTGCGACTGATATAAAAGTGTTCAACCATGAAAAAAACTGTAAATATTATAGATATTCCAGTCTCAAAGACACTACAAAAAGAATCACAAAAATTTGTCAAGAAAAACTAAACTTATGATCAAAATATTGAACAAAGGTCAATCTGTCCTACATGAGTTAAATTCAGATTTGCAATGCTGCAAAGATACTCGTGTAACTCAAGAACCACAAATCCAATTACTATGCAATTATGACAGAAGATACAAAATCGAGCTATAAAGACAACAAAAAAACAATCACATCAATTGGATCTGTAAAACGTGAGTTATGATCAGAACACCAAAGAAAGGTCGGGCAACGCAAAAACTCGATCGAGAAAGACTTGACGAAAACAAGTCGGACAAACAAGGTACAAAATCTCATCCAAACTATGGATTTTATTTACCAAATACACAAGAGGGACAGCCCAAAGTTGTCTTCAATGAGCTCTGGCCTCCCTTGCTTATATAACTAACACTTAGGCCAATCTAAACGAAACAAGGACTCCTCCTACTCAGTTTCAACTGAAACTTTCCATATCTGCTCAAGACTTTTACATACGCTGATAGAAGCAATGTTAAAACTTCTAAACACCTTAGGAACATCCTAAAAATTCATAAAACAAGTCAACTTCATGCTTACCATGAAATCTAACCAAAACAAACTTGAAACTTTCCATAAATGAACCATAACCACCTCAGCCGCAGCCTGAGGGATAATCCAGTCGGTTGGACCTTTCCAGCCATATCTTCACGTCAATATCTCTTCACCACACATTGGAACAATGTAGCCACATCCATGTATCACTTGAACATGTGCTAACATCTTCAAAAAAATCCACAATACCTTCATATGCATTGTTCTTGACCCAAACATGCTGCGTGACCTACCGATCAACTCAACCGCAATTCCTCCCAAACTTGGTTGTTGAACCTCATCTTCTTCCTGAGACTAGTGCAATGGATCACCATCACCAGCCATATCTTGACCTCAAGCAACACCTGCACAAGAACAAACAACCAAATCATCCGAACACAACTCTGCGACTAGACTCACATTAGTCTGAAAACCACAACACCTTATGTGAGCACTTCACATAAGCATGTTGCAAACATAGCAAGATAATATGCACCTTGATCAGCCAAAACACATCAAAAACTTAGTCCAAAAGTACTAAGCAAACTTTTCCATAAGTTGAAAGCAAGTTTGAAACATTGCAAGTGAAAAACATAATAGTCGCATGAATATTTTAGCATGTAGAACATTTGGACAGTCAAATACAGATGCTATGCATTATAAAAGAAAAAGTTCGGACACTCCGAAGCATGTTCCCGCAAGTTTTTACAATCCGAAGTGAGTGACTCAGGTGTACTCAAAACTTTGCATGTAAACCCGTACTTTTAGCCTAATTGCCAATGTAGTCAGCACCTAGGTCTTACATACAAGAATAATTTGTAATGTACAAGGTCATAATCTAGCTAATGTAGCGAGTACGTCAGGATTTGTGGCCATCAAATATGGATAAATCACTTCCTATATTTCTTAATCTAAACATTTATACTAAATGTGAATAAAGACCTATACTCTAAAACACAAAATAAATTGTTTATAGTAAGAATTATTATAACTGGGTCCAAATGTAACCGGTTCTGATACTATCTATTTATACTGGTTTTTTTTACAAACCGGTTATGATAATTTGGTATGAGTTTCTTTATAAGGAATAACAACAATGTGATCCCTACAGCAAAGGGCAGAAATGTAAGATCGTGCAAGATACATCGTCAGGTGAACTGACATGTCACATATCAAAGAGAAGGTGATGAGTATCCTCTTAGTTAAAGTGTGGTCTCCTACATGTGGGTCCGGTCCCACATTTTAGTGACCACGTCGCGGTGTTATAAGTTAGAGGTTCCTGATCCGTAGTCGGGAGAGTAATGGTACGAGCAATGGTACGCGCATATGAAGAGGTCCTCCAAGGCCATCACCAGGACATTGTCTGCATGAGCAATTTGGAGGATGATGTAGCAGCGGGCGATACAGAGCTGCAGGACGACCGTTCGATACAAGTGCTTTTGGCCTAGACCAAAGACGATGCACCACTCGTTGTTGATGCCAACAATGATGTGATGCTGGTTCTCGCAAATCTCTCGGAGGAAGTGCTCGATGGAGGCACCAGAGGATGTGGCATCGGTCCGGATCGTGATGTTGCCACCATGATGTCATCAGTGGTGTAGGTAGTTGACTGTAGTGTCGACATTTGCGGGTTTGGTGTGTCTGTGGGTTGTTGTTCTCTTCTCCCACAAAACCGCCTGAAAACTCACGACTTGGTTGGGGACCTTATAGGTGCGGCTCCGTTAGATATAGAAGGGTAGGAGCTGAATGCGAGTGCATACTAGTTACTCTCCGTCTTATTCAAAGTTTTTTTCTAGAATCCAATGTCAAATTAATCTAACTTTGACAAACTTTATAGAAAATATATGAATTTTAGTAATAGCTAATTACATGAACCGTGGAATTGTTGTCTCCGACATGGTTTCGCTTCAGCTCCTTCGAGATGATTAACTCAACTAGACACAAAGCCTAAACCATTCTAAACACAGTGCAATTTCTTCCAATGACACGTGGGCACGATGCCTCTTGAGCCCACATATCAGTAGTTGTAACAGCAGTAGGTCTCCCTTTTATCTCTACTATGGGACGTCGCCTAACCTCACGACGTATATTGGCCACATATTTATTAAAAAGTATTGATAGTAGGGTATAAGAGCTAGTGCACTTAATGAAGCGATACAAAAATTTAAAATTGAATCTAAATTTTAAATTTTCATTCGAATTTAAATTTGAATTAAAAACATGATAATTTTTATTGTAATTTATTTTTTTGAATTCTTTTGAATTTAATTCATGTTAGGGTTATTTTAAAGTTTCATTCAAAATTTTTTGATTTTGAATTCAAAATTCCCAAAAAATAATGTTTTTTGTTTGATCAACAACCTCTTATATTTCTATTTTTGAAAAAATATGTGCATAAAAAGCACAAAGAATGGTAGTTTAGTCTTTCCTCTATTTTCCTATTATTTATTAATTTTGTTAAATCATTTAATTCATTAAGGCTAACAATGCCAGAAAAGGAGGGTAAACGATGGCTTCGTTTCAAAAAGTAGAGGTAAAATCACATACCCTAATTCTCACATGTAAACATAATAATTTGTTTTCCTTTTTAAAATCAATTATCAATGCCTGTTGACCTGCTGTTGTTCCTTTAAAAAACCTATACCAACTAATCAGAACAGGTTCTCTGCATAACTAGTATAGATAAATGCTTACTATATGAAGATTTATTTTGTTTTGAGAAGAAAGGAATTTATTCATCATTTAGTATCGATGTTTGCATCCATACATCTAGCTGTTGCATTTATGTGCTTGCACATTGATTACACATAATTCCCTTTCTTGTGTAAGAATCGCATATAGAATCAAAATTTTCATCTCAACCAGATGTCTTGAAGGATCATCAAAGATGTGCATTACATTTGCTTTCCTCTATCTTTATTCTGGCAACCACCCATCTCATTTACATCTGCATTTGCTTTTACATTAGTTGTTCATTGATATCATTTTATTTATCTAATTCCCCTTGTTTCATAATGGGAATCACCAAATGCATATTGATCTTTTCGCAGTACATGTAGGGATTTCCCTGCTGTTGTTCCTTAAAGAAATCTAAAATTATGAAAATTGGTTCCACGTAATAACTATTTCCAATACTGCTTACAATATGCCAATTAATTTTGTTTTTGAGAGTCATAATAGCCAATGACATCCTTCAACTTTAACCAAAATATCAAATTCATCCCTCATCATTTAAATCGATCAATCTAGTCCTCAAATGTTTCATTTACGTTTAAAATGGTCGTTAACATCCATTTGTCATGCCATTTCAAGAGGATGTATCCTTTTGTTGAGTAAAATGTATTTTTTTTACCTTTCTTCTCTAAGGGTCACCTATGCAGGTAGCAATAAACTAACCATTGAAGCTCCTCCGAGAAAAAAACAAGCCATTGGATTTTATTTGAAGGGTTCCAAGGGTTACCTCTTTGGCATGCACCACGATGGGAATGACTCCTTCTGCCTACCTTAGAACATTATATCAAGGTAGTAGTTGTCTGTCTATCACTGCTTTGTCTAGTTAGATATTGGTACCACCACCCCCATGCTCAATTCAAGCGGGAGGCAATGCTTCATTTGGTCAGTGCAAAATGACTAAAGTGGAGGTCAGTTTGATTCATACCACACAGTTCTATTTGGACGGTGTCTCATTTTAGGTGACGTGCTGGTGAAGCTTAGAGAAGAAGGGTAAAAAAGACTTTTGACACATGATGACTCGACAAAAAGAAGTCTTCAAATGATATTGCATGCCAACATGGATGTTAGGGATGGGTTTGTGTTCAAATGAGAAGTTTGAGGACTAAACTTGCCAGTCTCAGAAAGAGGGACAAATTTGAGCTTTTATTGAAAAAGAATGTCATTGGCTATTTTTTTAAGAAGATAGGTGTTTATCCATCATTTAGTGCAATGTTTACATCTAGACATCTATGAGGTGATTTACCAGATTTGAAGGCTACAAATCATAAAGTATTATGTCATTAAAAACATACCAAAATATTAGATAATAATCAAATCATACAAAAGGGTATTATAACCTATTGTCGTTCGGAACAGGATCAGATGCTACTTTTGGCATATGTCGTATCAGATGCTACTTACAATGTAGGGTTTGCCTTTTCTTGCTTATCTCTCGTTTAATTTAAGCTATTAAATTTTAGTTGCATGGCCTACCCCTGTCTTGTTTTAACATTTGATTGATGCAGATGTGGGTATAAACTTTCACAAGTGGGTTTTTCAGATGGGTTTTTACTCCCCCTGAATTAAACCCAACACGTCAAATGTGCTAAAGTCACCAAAATGGCATAGAAATATGGTGTGAACAAGGAAACATGGCGGGAAATTTTGACACCATATCTACTCGTGTTGCATCCTCCCTATTTATTCTCCGCCACAACCTCTGTTGTCTCCTGCCCTCCTCCACTCTACTCACCTCCTCGACTTCTCCCATCGCCTCTGTCTAAGGACCCTCTCTACCATGACCATGGCTGGTTCCAACTATGCCGCCACTGACTCCATCCATGGGCCTCCCCATAAGACCTTGATGTAGGATAGAAGAGCACGTGAAAAGCTACCAGAGGGTGTGAATGGTAGATTAAAAACTTTTGAGCGGAAGCTATGAAAACCCCTCGATAGAAGACTAATTTGATAAGGAAACTGTGTGTGCGACTGATCTATATAAGTTCAACCATAACAAAACTAGTATAGATTTTAGATAACTAAGTCATGGAGACACCACAACAATATTTACAAGAAATCATCAAGTAAAACTCAAGTTATGCCAAAAACTCTGAGGAAAGTCAATCTATTCTAACAGAGAGCAAACAGATCTACTACGTTGAAAAGAAACTCGTGTAACTCAAATACTACAAATCAAATGACCATGAAATTTTCATAGATAACATTATATTTTGTTGTGAAGACAACACCAAAAGAATCATGTCAATTGTATCTGTAAAACTCGAGTTACGATCAAAACAATGAAGAAATATCGGGCAACACAGAAACTCGACGAGAAAGACTTGACAAAAACAAGTCAGACGGACAAGGTACAAAAGCTCCTCTAAACTACAAATTTTATTGATCAAAATACAAGAGGAACAGCCCAAAGTCATCTCACCATGAGCTCTGGCCTCCCTTGCTTATATAACCAGCTCTAAGGCCAACCCAATCTAACTAATCCTACTCAGTTTCAACCGAGACTTTTCATAACTGCTCAAGACTTTGTCATACGCAGATAGAAGCAATCTTAAGGCTTCCAAACACCTTAGTAATGTAATAAAAATTCCTAAAACAAATTAACTTCATGACCCACATGAAATCTAACCAAAACAAACTCTAAACCTTCCATAAACGAACCATAACCAGCTCGGCGGCAGCCTGAGGCATGAACCAACAAGTAGGACCTTTTTGACTATATCTCCATGTCCACATCTCTTCACCACGCCTTGGAACAATGTAGCCACGTTAAGGCCCCCCTTGCACACGTGCAAACACTTCCCAAAATGTTCACGATACCTTCATATGCATTGTTCTTGATCCAAACATGTTGTGTGACCTTCCCAATCAACTCAACCCCAATTCCTCCCGAACTTGATTGTTGAACCTCATCTTCTCCTTAAGAATAGTTCAATGGACCCCATCACCAGCCATGTCTTGACCTGAAGCAACACCAGCACATGAATAAACAACCATTCTTTGTGAGCCCAAGTCCTCAACTTGACTCTCGTTAGTCCGAACAACACAACACCTTACATGAGCACCTCACATAAGCATGTTGCAAACCATAGCAAAATAATACCAGCCGTAACCCCCAAAACACACAAAAAAACTTAGTAAGAGAATACTAAGGAACCATTCCGTAAGCCAAAAGCAAATTCGAGACATCACAAGTTAAAACAGATCCACCACACAATTATTTCAGCAAATAAAATTATCGAATTGACCAAAAGCGACAGTGCAATGTAAAGGCAAAAGATCGGACATTCCAGTACTAAATTCACGTGCAAATCATGTGACCGAAAGTTTGGATGTCCTAACGAAGTAAAGAGTAAATGTTACTCCAGAAAACACGTTTATAAAGATCAACCGTGTTGACTCACGTGCTGCTCACGTGACTGAAAGTTCGGACACTCCAAACTGAAAAACACGCGCAACTCATGTGAGGAATAATTCGGACAATCTGAAACCATCAAGGGTAACGTTACTCCCAAACACACATTGAAAAGTTCGGACAGTCCAAAACTATCGAAGGTAACATTACTCCCAAAACGCACTATGACAAGTTTGGACGGTGTGTATCAGGGTGCATCATGGTGTATCGGTGTAAGCTCAAAACTTTGAATGTAAGCCTTCACTTTTGTTCTAATTGCCAATGTATTCAACACACATAGGTTTCACAATCTCCCCCTTGATGAATGCATTGGCAACACCACTTAAAATCTGAACATTGACTTATGCAAATGAAAAGTTTTGAAAGTTAATTTCTCTCCCTTTTTGAAAATCAAAAATCAAAAGAGAAAAAAATTCTTCCCCTATGTAACGTGTAAAAGCTTGTGAATGTGAAACCATGTGTGATATATTTCTCCCCCTTTGACAATGTATTATGCAAGGTTATAAAGAGAGATTTCAATTGTTATGAGCATATTATAATATATAAATATAAAACAAAGCTCATCCAAGTCATACTATCAAGTAACTTACACTATCACATCAATGAGATACATAAAGTAGTGTAAGCCATGCTAGAGATCAAGTGTAATTTTTCAATTTAAGCAAGTCATGATCTCACAAACTTAATGTCGCTACCCGGCATACCAGGTACCCTCATACACAGGCTAAAGCTGCCCAGGTGTCCTGCCTTCTTGCCAAGGTAGGGTCTGAGGGCGCCACGTGTCCAGAAGGCCCGAACCCCTCTACCTCAGATACGGGGTCCGGAGATTCCACATGGACCTCAAGGAAATGTTTGTCTCCCCCATGGAGATGAGCTCCCAAGCGGCCATGTGTACAATAGGACAGGATCCCGCTCCCCCGCGGGAGAGGGCTCCGGTGCTGCCATGTGGTTCGAGGCACCAGACAGGCCACCCCCCGTAGAGGTGGGCTCCGGCTTTGCCATGTGTCCCGCGGCCGTGTATCCCCCGCTCTACTCAGGGACGGGCTCTGAGGCTGCCATTAGGTACGCGGATCAGGACCCGACCTTCCCCGCAGAGGTTAGCTCTCGAGGTGCCAAGTACCTTGCAACTTGCCCTGGACGGTGGGTTGCGGGAGTTAAGAGGGCAGTGTGCCTTGTCTAAATCAAGCATTGAAGACTCGCGTCTTCCCCTGGCGCATGACGTGGCGCACGCCTATTGTCAGGTACCACTTCGCCCAATCGCATCGCAGTGAAGACACCACAGGCCTACCCCACTCCGTCAAGTGGGTAGCTTACGACGACAGGGACAGTTGCATGGGAAATTCCCAGCCATCATCAACGACTACACATGGGCCACTGACGACTAAGGCGGCAAGACGGTGAGTCTTCAAGCCACGATCAGAGGAAGCTTATGCGGGAAGCCATAGATCTTTAGGATAAGATTGCCTCGGGGCCACCCGTCAGGCCCTGGACCCCACTTGGAAGGCGTATGGTCTTGTCTCTAAAAGGACCAGACCGCCACCATTACAAACGATCCCCCAATCTATGCATTCACACACTACACACCAGCAATACAACTTCACTGTGGAGTAGTGTATTACGCTCTTGCGGCCCGAACCACGTAAAAACACTATCTCACCAATCTCATACGCGCAATCCCTCGATAGAGGACTAAGCCCTTTCGATCAAGAACCTCCGCGGGCTGCTCGCATAGCAGGTCTGAGGGAAGTGTACCAAGAACACTTTGACATTTTGCGCGCAAGGTAGGGGCTTTTACCTCAAAAAAGTAGTTGCTCTTTCAACGCAATGGTGTTCATCAATCCCGTGGATGGCGGTTTCTGAGGCCAACGTTCGGTGAATATATCCATCGTCCGAGCACACATTCTGGTCCATCATGCCCCACACATATGCAGTTGGCCAGGGCGGCTCATACGGGCACATCCCGCCCCAATCAGCACCCCCGGAGCTGCCGGCTACAAGTCCGGAGAGTGCTCTGTTAGCAGCTAGGGACCTTCTCCACCACCCACCTTCCTTGGACGCTTCCCAGGGAGCAGCAGAGCAGTGGGTCCAAGACATCGACCACTTCGTCGTTGGGGCCATCAACTCTTCCAATAGAGGGAGGCATCACGTGTCGCTATCGCGCATGCCATCCATCGACCGTTGCATCTTCGACTCTTGTTCCACAAGACTTACTAGCACTGTTCAGATCCCCACAGAGAACCTGAGGGCCAAGCTTGACCATTGTCAAGCTCGGATAGATGGTCGCGTCATTATCGAGTGGCAGCGGGAGAGACGTCACAATCTTGATGCCGAGTAGGGCCCTGAAGGGCCTGAGCAGGAGACATCCTCCACCCGAGGAGCACCACAGGTAAACCCTCTACTGCCCCTCGCCAGGATTATGTGGGGTTGCCCCCCTGCAGCACTATTTGTAGCAGGTGCCGCAGCACCAATACCTAGCTCAGCCAGCACCACATCAGTAGGCTTAGCAGCAGCCACATGCTACGCAGCAAACCCCTCTGGGTTATGCTATTACGTATGCCTCTCATGTGAAGCTGAAAGTGCATCTAGGATCCCTGTGGGTTTTGGATGATTGATGAAGACAATTAAGTGACTAATGAGATCAGTGATCTTAAGCACAGGTGTGGACTCAAGTGGAAGCACAATCCCTCTAAAAAGGAAAAGGATGAAAATGGCGATGTCAACTCGAAAAGGAGATACTAGGGTTTCTAGTGTGTCGAGTTTGGACTAGCCAAATACGTGTGATGATGTGTGCGTAAAGTGCATTGAGATCAAGTTGGGAGCTCAAAGCGGTTTAGAGGTCAAACCCATTGAGAGAAAAGATTTGGAAGTAGTCTGGCAGTAGGGCCGCACTAGTCCCCGCAGGTGGCTGGACTAGTCCGCCCCTGGCCGGCCAAGTCCGTTTTCAGCCGGACCAGAAGGGTCTGACTGAGTTCGGACTAGTCCGTAGTGGGATGGACTAGTCTGGGTAGTCGTGCAGTGGGTTTTTGGGACTAAGTCCCAAAACCACGGACTTGTCTGTTTTGGTCCGGACCAAGAGGTCATGACTGAGATCGAACTAGTTCGCCCTGAGGGTCGGACTAGTCCGGGTGTGAGAGTAGTCGGTGCTTCAGAGACTAAGTCTGGGAAGGCCGGACTAGTCTGCCTTGGGGGCCAGACTAGTCCGTGGTCTTCAGACTAGTCCGTTTTCACACGGAACAAAAGGTTCTGTGTGAGATCGGACTAGTCCTATGAGGGCCGGACTAGTCCGTTGTTGAAGTGACCGTTTGATTTGAATTTTGGCGGGTAGTGTGACGATTGCTGCACAGTGGAACAGTTGTCAGGGACGTCAGTGGTCCCCTAGGCCGGACTAGTCTGCCCATCTTCTGAAGTCAGCAGCATGGGCTTGGGACCTCTATAAATAGAGGACCCCTGGGTTCATTTGACAAAACCCTTGAGCAAGTTGAAACCCTAGCGCGGCCACAACAACCTTGAGCCTCCAAAAGCCTCCTTCTTGCCTACATTCCCTCTAAAACTAATTCTTTTGTGGATTAGGGTTTAGTGAGGTGAATAAGAGGAAGAACACCGCTCTTTGGCTGTCATTTGATCTCTTGCACTTTGTGAATCTTTGTGATCTGTGGCTTGAGTCAATCTTTGTGATTTGTGATTGTATTTGTGGTGGGAGCCTCAGATTGTGAGAAGCCCCAACGAATCTTGTATTCACTCTTTGTGATAGTGGAAGAACCAAGTTAGGCCCGTGTGGTAAACTTGGTGAGGAAAGGGTTGTTGAACGCGGTCCTTCATGGACTCCTCAATGGGGATGTAGATTCCTTCGTGGGATCAAACCTCGGTATAAAATCCTTGTGTCCCTTGTGTTCTTTACTTTCACTTATTGCTCATTGCTTCTAGGGTTAACTTTATCGGTTTTGTTCATCACTCTTGTTCCGTCGTGATCCTTAGCTTCATACTTGTCATATAACGTGTTAAGGCTCACTAAGTCATACTAACAAACCTTGCATCACGAGAATTTGACTAAAACTTGTTAGAAACCCTTTTTAGGCTTTTCCCTGTAGGAGGACCGGACTAGTCCGCCCTTGGACCGGACTAGTCTGCCCCCTGAGTTCTAATCTCGTTTTATTAAGTCATTTCAGGTCGTTTAGCCTATTCACCCCCCTCTAGGCAACTTTGAATTGATATAAGAGCAAGACTCTCCCAAAAGAGTCTAACAACTCAGAGAGAAGATGGCCGGAGTGGGGTACGAAGAAGTCTCAACCAGTGAGGTCCAAGCAACTCCAGAAGAGATTCTCTTCTATCAAGACAAGTCAAAGGATGACGAAGAGATTCGCCAGCTCAAGGCGAAACTTCGAGAGAAGTTGAAGATTCCCAAGGTTGACACCTCAACCTCCACATCGAGTGGCACAATCAACTACAACCAACAAGGCTACAACTATGAACGCCTTGTCTCCAACAACCACTATCTTTCCATCCCATTGGGGAAGCCTCCCCAATTCGATGGAACCGACTACGGGATGTGGAAGCACAACATGAAGATCCACCTTGTGTCACTCAACCCCTTACTATGGCAAATTGTGTTGACCGGGGTGCACATCCCTAAGAATGCAGAAGATGTCACTCCGGAGCAAGCCGTGCTCCTTCACCGCAATGCTCAAGCGGCCGGAGTGATCATCTCATCTCTCTCAAGAGATGAGTTCAACCGAGTGGATGGAGTTGAGGTGGCCATGGACATTTGGGACACTCTCAAGACGGCTCATGAAGGTAACCGAGTTGTGAAAGAAGCTAAGATTGAGCTCATAGAAGGAGGGATTGGGAGGTTTGCCATTATGGATGGTGAATCTCCCCAAGAGATGTACAACCGCCTAAAGATACTCATCAACAAGAGTAGATCTTATGGCTGTACCAAGTGGACGGACCACGGGGTGGTGAAGAGGATGATTCGGGCATTCATGCCTAGAAACGTCGCTCTTTGCTCCATGATCCGAGAAAGCCTGGGGTTTGCCAAAATGACCCCAGAGGAGGTCCTTGGAAGGATCATCAACCACGAGATCATGGAGAGGGAGGCGCTCTTCTACAATGACCTCCAAAGTTTCACCGCCTCGAAAATGAAGAATGTTGCACTCAAAGCAACATCCTCCTCAAAAGAGCAAGACGAAGATGATGAGGAGAGCCTTGCCACCGATGAGGAAGAGGCCTTCTTCATCAACAACTTCAAAAGAATGATGAGGAGAAGAAAAGGAGGATACAAGCATGAGAGTAAAGGCAAGGAAAAGGCAAGGCACAAAACCAAGAGGGCTTGCTACAATTGTGGTGAGTACGGGCACTTCATTGTAGATTGCCCACATGAAGATGACAAGAAGAAGAAGGAGGGCAAGCCACAAGAGAAAAAGTTCTACAAGAAGAAGAGGCCCTCCGGTTATGCTCACTTAGGCAAAGGTGGGACTCTAACGATGAGTCCTCCTCGTCCGAAGATGAGGAGAAGATGGCAACCATAGCCATCGGGAGGAGTTCCAAGGGAAGCAAACTCTTCCCCAATCTCTACGACCACGAGCCTACTTGCCTCATGGCAAAACAAGGAAGGAGAAAGGTTAATTCTAACTCATCCTCTTCCATATCCTCTCATGATGATTTTGATAGTGCTAGCAAAAATGAACACATGTTTAAGGATATAAGTAAGAGCACATTGAGAAGAATGAAAATGCTTTCTGATGAGATTTTTTAGAAGGAGGAGCTCATAGATAGGCAAGAGGACTTTCTTATCCAAGAAAAGGAAAGATGTAAAGAGCTCATTGAGCTCCTTGAGCTTGAGAGAGAGAAGAGCAAGGCGTTAGAGCATGAACTTGCTCTAAGCAAGAAAACATGCTCAAGTCTTGAGGAGACAAGCATTGAGCTCAAGTACGAACTTGGCAACTTGGCAAAAGTTAACAAGATCCTTGAGACTCAAGTTGAGTCCCTTAAGACTAATGTAGCCTCTTCCTCCAAAAGCTCATCCTCCTCAAAAGTTGCATCCAAAGCAATATCAGCTTGCAAATGTTCTACTTGATTCTTAAATTAAAGGATGAGCTTAAGTTGACTCAAGTCAAGCAAGCACCTAAGGGTGGCATCTTTGACAAAGAGAAGGTGGCGTATGCACGAAGTGCATACACCAACACAAGACCTCTCAATGTCAAGGATGGTCTTGGTTATACTAGAGGTGGAAAGCAAAATGCCAAAACCTCCAAGTATGGCAAAGACTTGATTGTCTTTGTCAAAGGAAGCTCATCCCCAACTAAAATTAAGAAGAACACTTCAACTAGCACCAACTTGCCTAAATCTGAACCGCATCCTCTATTTCATGATTTTGATGCATCATATGTTTTGATGAGGAACAAGAATGGCAAAGTATATGCTAGATATGTTGGGCCACTTCGCAAGAGCCTCAAGCCTTGCATGTGGGTGCCCAAATGCCTCACTACTAACGTCAAAGGACCCAACTCCGCTTGGGTACCTAAAAGGAAGGCATAATCCTGTTTTGTAGGCGTACTCCTCCGGTGGATCCAAATGGGTGCTCGATAGTGGGTGCACAAACCACATGACCGGAGAGAGGAAGATGTTCGAGGAGTATGAGGAACATGATGATCCAAATGAAGGAATCCACTTTGGGGACAATAGTCGAGGAAAAATCCTTGGCTCCGGTAAAATTATCATTTCTCCCCAACATACTCTCTCTAGCGTTTTACATATTGATTCTCTTGACTATAACCTTTTGTCCATATCACAACTATGTGACAAGGGGTATAATTGTGTTTTCACTAATGAGGGTGTGAGCGTCCTTAGAAGAAGTGATAACTCAATCGCTTTTAAGGGTGTGCTTAAGGGAAAGCTTTATCTTTTGGACTTTGCCTCGGATAAAGCTCAACTTGACACATGCTTAATGGCGAAAACCAACATGGGATGGCTTTGACATAGACGGCTAGCCCATGTTGGGATGAGGAATTTACAAAAGTTTCTTAAGGGCGAGCACATTCATGGTTTGAAGAATGTTGTCTTTGAAAAGGATAGGCCATGTAGTGCTTTCCAAGCCGGGAAGCAAGTGGGAGCTCAACACCCCTCAAAGAACATCATGACGACAACAAGACCGTTGGAGCTGCTACATATGGACCTTTTCGGCCCAATAACATACATTAGCATTGGCGGTAACTAATATGGTCTTGTTATTGTTGACGATTTTTCTCGTTTGACTTGGGTGTTCTTCTTGCATGATAAGGGTGAAACTCACGGTGTCCTCAAGAGGTTCTTGAGAAGAGCTCAGAATGAGTTCTCCTCAAGAATCAAAGCTGTAAGAAGCGACAACGGCACCGAATTCAAGAACACTCAAGTGGAAGAATTCTTGGATGAGGAGGGCATCAAGCATGAATTTTCAGCTCCATACTCCCCTCAACAAAATGGGGTGGCAGAATGGAAGAATAGGACACTCATCGAGATATCAAGAACAATGCTTGATGAGTACAAGACATCAGATCGGTTTTGGGCAGAGGCGGTTAACACCGCCTGCCACGCCGTCAACTGATTATACCTCCACCGCCTCCTCAAGAAGACTCCCTATGAGCTTCTAGTTGGTAAGAAACTCAATGTCTCTTACTTTCATGTTTTTGGGAGCAAGTGCTATATTCTCAACAAGAAGCCTAGGACTTTGAAGTTTGCTTCAAAGTCTGATGAAGGTTTCTTGCTTGGTTATGACTCAAACACCCACGCCTACTGTGTCTTCAACAAAACCTCCGGAATTGTTGAAATAGCACGTGACGTGGTGTTTGATGAAACTAATGGCTCCCGAGTGGAGCAAGTTGATCAAAGTGTACTAGATCAAGAAGACTCTCCACAAGAAGCTCTTAGGAGAATGGCACTTGGAGATGTTCGACCACAAGAATAACCTCAATGCTCAAGTGACCAACAACAAGATGATGCAAGCCACTCCCCACGCAATCAAGTTGAAGATGAACAAGTGGCACCTCAAAACAATCAATAAGACGAAAGTCAAGGGGGATGCATTCATCAAGGGGGAGATCAAGAAGAAGAAGAACATGATGATGACTCAGGAGCTCAACCTCCGCAACCTCGTGTGCATCAAAGTGTTCAACGGGATCACCCCGTTGACAACATACTAGGAGATATCACTAAAGGGTAACCACTCGTTCGCGCGTTGCAAATTTTTGTGAACATTACTCTTTTGTTTCTTCTTTGGAGCCCCATAAGGTTGAAGATGCCTTGAGAGACCCGGATTGGGTGGTGGCCATGCAAGAGGAGCTTAACAACTTTGAAAGGAACAAAGATTGGGAGCTTGTCAAGCGTCCACAAGCAAATGTTGTGGGGACCAAGTGGTTTTTCCGCAACAAGCAAGATGAACATGGTGTTGTAACAAGGAACAAGGCATGACTTATGGCCAAGGGGTACTCACAAGTCGAAGGTTTGCATTTTGATGAAACCTTTGCTCCCGTAGCTAGGCTAGAGTCAATTCGTTTATTACTTGCTTTTGCTACTCACCATGATTTTAAGCTCTACCAAATGGACGTCAAGAGTGCGTTCCTAAATGGCCCAATCAAGGAGGAAGTCTATGTGGAACAACCACCGGGCTTCGAAGACCAAGAATTCCCAAACCATGTCTTCAAATTGCGTAAGGCTCTCTATGGCCTCAAACAAGCTCCTAGAGCTTGGTATGAGTGTCTTAGAGACTTTCTAGTTCAAAATGGTTTTAAGATAGGAAAAGATGATTACACTCTTTTTACAAATCATTTTAATGATGATCTCTTTGTGTGCCAAATATATGTCGATGACATTATATTTGGTTCTACTAACAAAGTTTTTTGTGATGAGTTCTCTATTATAATGACAGAGAGATTTGAGATGTCCATGATGGGGGAGTTGAAGTTCTTTTTAGGTTTTCAAGTCAAGCAACTCAAAGAAGGCACGTTCACAAGTCAAACAAAATACAATCAAGAGATATTAAAGAAGTTTGACATGGACAAGGCCAAACCCATCAAGACTCCAATGGCAACAAATGGACACTCAGACCTAAATGAAGATGGTCCAAGTGTGGACCAAAAGGTATATCGTTCCATGATTGGCTCTTTGTTATATCTTTGTGCATCTAGACCGGATATTATGATCGGTGTGTGTACGTGTGCATGTTTTCAAGCTGCACCTAAGGTGTGTCACATGACCGCCGTGAAGAGAATTCTTAGATATTTAGTTCACACACCTATCCTACTACTTTGGTACCCCAACGGATCCAAGTTTAACCTCATTGGTTATTCGGATGCGGATTATGCGAGGTGCAAAGTTGATAGAAAGAGCACATCCAGGACATGCCAATTTTTGGGTAGATCATTAGTGTCTTGGTCCTCTAAGAAACAAAATTCCATTGCTCTTTCCAGAGCTGAAGCGGAGTATGTCGCAACCGGAAGTTGTTGTGCACAACTTCTTTGGATGAGACAAACTCTAAGGGATTATGGTATAAACTTGCGCCATATTCCTCTCCTATGTGACAATGAGAGCGCCATCAAAATAGCCCATAATCCAGTTGAGCATTCAAGGACAAAACACATAGACATTAGACACCATTTCTTGAGAGATCATTCCTTAAAGGGCGATATAGTAATTTCCCATGTGAGAACCGAGAACCAACTAGTCGACATATTCACCAAGCCCCTAGACGAGAAGCGATTTTGCGAGCTTAGGAGTGAGCTCAATATCTTAGATTCTCGAAATGTGGCTTGAAACATGCACATCTGAATGTATACCTTTTGCCTTATTCAAAAGAATGCATGTGGTTGAAAAATTCATCTCTATCTCGATTTTCTTCAAAATATTTGAAAAACTAGTGACTTTGTGAGTTATGGTCATAGTTTGAATGTTGAATGCTTACTGACCATATTCATAAAGTTTTGTTGTGGCAATATGTCCAAAAGGATCATCTATAGTGTCTAAAACTCGAATATATATGTTTTCAGCCTCCCTGGACCGGACTAGTCCACCCTCTGGCCAGACAAGTCCGGATCCGGACTGGTCCGGGTCTGGTCCGCTGACCGGACTAGTCCGGCCCCTTGACCGGACTAGTCCGGCCCCTAGGGACTTAAACCCCCAGGAAGCGGCCAACTCCTCCACTTCTTCTTTTCGCTTCCTCTCTCTCCCACGCGCGCGAAACCGCTCTCTTTCGGCGATTCTCGATTCCAACCAGTAAAAATCGTTTCCAATCCGTGCATTGGAAGCCCCAGATGTGTGGGAAACTTTCCCAGATCACTCACGACGCGATCCATCCTCGATTCCGTCGATTTCTCAAGATTTGAAGAGTATCCCCCACTTTTCAAAAACTTGCATCATTCTTAATTCATTGAGTTTTTGATAGATGCCTCTTCATTAAAGTTACTTCTAGTGACCTTGTGATCATAGCCTAGGAATATTGCAAGTTGATTCCAAAATTTCTCGAAAAACCATTAGAGTTAGGGTTTAACCTGTGTAAACCAGACTAGTCCGGTGCCAGGGGGACTAGTCCGCCACTGGGGCGGACAAGTCCGGTGTACACAGGTCAAAATCCAACTTTGGTCGTTTCTCGAGATTTCTTTCGCATTATTCCAACTCCTTGACCTACTATCTTATGGCTTCTATTCTTTTCAGCTGAAATGGCCGCACCTCGCCGTTCCGCTTCCCCCCCCACTGACCCCGAGTGGGAAGCGGAGCAGCTTCGCCTTGCCGAAGTACGGGCAAGAGCTGAAGTTGAGGTTGCCGAGAAGTATCTCGAGCAGCACGAGAAAGCTATAACAGCCAAGAAGCAACAAGCATGGGCCGCAGCTTTGGCCTACAACGAAGATGAAGCAATGGCTCGGGCCATTGAGGAGTCCTGCAAGGAACTCCAGAAGAAGAAGAGAGAGGAGCGCGAGGCTCATAACTCTCAGGCCGCTGCTGCACAAGTCTCCAAGCGGAAGAGACTTGTGACCCTTGGTGAGAAAGAGAAGGGCAGGGAGCCAGCCCAAGGAGAAATTGCTGAATGCCGGATCGAGCGAGATCTGAAGAAGGGCAAGGCTCTGGCTCCCGTGGAGCCCAAGAAGAAAAAGCACACAGTAAAGGTCCCGGCTCTGAAGGCCAAGGGCATTTATATCAAAGAGAAAGGGAAGGCCAAACCAATTGCCCCCCTGGAAGTGCACACTTTCGAGAGGAACCCCAACATGCAGCGTGAAATAACTGCAAATGTTTTCCATGGAAAGGGAGCCGAGAAAGCAAGAAGGCTCAGGACGGACAAAGTGTACAAGTATGAAAGGAGCACCGCCGACCCTCAGTTTTGTTGCGACTTTCATTGTGATTATTACCTTCTCGTCTCCTAAAGCATGATGAAGCCTGTGATTGAAGCACAGTGGGTAGACTGGGAGTACATGGCCAAGAAGCAACATTCTGCTTTTGATGCGGTCATTGAAGCAGCTGAGCGCCATGTGCTCAAAAACATCATGGGGTTCAAGTATGACTGGAATGTCGAAGTCATCCTGCAGTTTTATTCCACCGTCTACTTCACCACCTCTGGTGATAGAAGGATCATATGGATGACGCATGGCGAGCAGCTCTCAGTCACTTTTGAGGAGTTTGCAAAGATTCTAGTTCTTGAGGCTCATTTGGACCATGAGATCATCATCTCTAACCTCAAGGCCGTTGACAGAGATCAGCTGGACTACATGTACCTGAGCCATGTGTCCTATGAGCCAGTACTTGCTCGCAACATCAAGCATTTCTACAACATTCTCAACAGGATCCTGAGGCGGACCATAGCACCAAAGGATGGTGACGCAAAGGTGATACAAGGCAACCTGAGGCACTTGCTACTTCTCATTGATGGGGAGGAGAAGTTCAATCTCTTCGACTACATCTTCGACGACATTTTCAACATCTCGCATACCCCCAACCGTGCTTGCGGGTATGCCCCCTACATCATGTACCTCATTGAGAAGGTGTCAGGCATGACCTTCGTCAAGGATGTGACTCATCGCCCGCTCCATCCTACGACACCCCCTGCTGTCCCGCCTCCTCCACGCTGGAAGAATGCAGAGCCTACCTCCTCCTCGACGACTCCAGCTTCTCGGCTCATGGCGCCTTCCTCCCCGCCTCCACCCCAATCCATGAGCGCCTTCTTCAATTGTTTCAAGGCGATCTTCACTTCCTGCCGGAAGCAGGAGATTAGGATCCAGAGGGCACACAAGAGCCAAGAGAAGTAGCTCAAGGCGGTGTGTGACAAGCTGGAGGTTCCTATGTCCTCTCCGGAGGCGAGCAACGGGGAGATCACACCATTCCCCGACTTCACCCTCGACGTGCTCGCCCAGCTCCAAGAGGACGGGAGCTCTTCTCGGGCAGCTCCTTCGGCTCGTGCCTCCGACGACGAAGATGACGATCACGAGGACCCGGAGGCCACGGAGAGCGACTCCGATGCTGGGGCTGATGATAGTGAAGATAGCGACGACTGAGTGGTAAAGGGTTCGAGTTCCCCCTCTTCTTTTCCTTTTTGGTGTGTTGATGCCAAAGGGGGAGAGTTAGATGGGAGTTAGACGAGGGAGAGTTAGAAAGGAGGGTAATTAGTTGTATGCCTTTATATTGGATCCTTGGACATGTTGCACTCCTTATTGTAATATTCATGTCATGTCGGATGTTTAAATTTGTGCAAGAATATGTTTTGAATGTTCAATATCAATATGATGCTTTGAATGTCTATCTTTTGATAATATTCATATTCATTATGTCTTGTCACAAATTGTTGAGCACAACACGTAGGCACCCCACCATAACGTGTGTATGTATGAAGGACTTCCTCAATCCCTCTTTTATGATGCATTCATTGAGGGGGAGTCACTCATACACCTGCACGTTATGAAAACCACAAATTTATACTCTTTTATATGAATACTTAATGTGTTGTCATCAATCACCAAAAAGGGGGAGATTGAAAGTGCATCTAGGATCCCCGTGGGTTTTGGATGATTGATGATGACAATTAAGTGACTAATGAGCTCAGTGATCTTAAGCACAGGTGTGGACTCAAGTGGAAGCACAATCCCTCTAAAAAGGAAAAGGATGAAAATGGCGATGTCAACTCGAAAAGGAGAAACTAGGGTTTCTAGTGAGTTGAGTTTGGACTAGCGAAATACGTGTGAGGACGTGTGTGTAAAGTGCATTGAGATCAAGTTGGGAGCTCAAAGCGGTTTAGAGGTCAAACCCATTGAGAGAAAAGAGTTGGAAGTAGTCTGGCAGTAGGGCCGGACTAGTCCGTGCAGGTGGCCGGACTAGTCCGCCCCTGGTCGGCCAAGTCCATTTTCAGCCGGACCAGAAGGGTCTGACTGAGGTCGGACTAGTACGTAGTGGGACGGACTAGTCCGGGTAGTCGTGCAGTGGGTTTTGGGGACTAAGTCCCAAAACCACGGACTTGTCCGTTTTGGTCCGGACCAAGAGGTCCTGACTGAGATCGGACTAGTCCGCCCTGGGGGCCGGACTAGTCCGGGTGTGAGAGAAGTCGGTGCTTCAGAGACTAAGTCCGGGAAGGCCGGACTAGTCCGTTTTCACACGGAACAAAAGGTTCTGTGTGAGATCGGACTAGTCCGGTGAGGGCCGTACTAGTCCGTTGTTGAAGTGACCGTTTGAATTTGAAGTTTGACGGGTAGTGTGACGATTGCCGCGGAGTGCGACAGTTGTCAAGGACGTTAGTGGTCCCCTAGGCCGGACTAGTCCGGGCTGTAGGTCGGACTAGTCTACCCATCTGCTGAAGTTAGCAGTATGGGCTTGGGACCTCTATAAATAGAGGACCCCTGGGTTCATTTGAAAAAACCCTTGAGCAAGTTGAAACCCTAGCGCCGCCACAACAACCTTGAGCCTTCAAAAGCCTCCTTCTTGCCTACATTCCCTCTAAAACTAATTCTTGTGTGGATTAGGGTTTAGTGAGGTGAAGAAGAGGAAGAACACCGCTCTTTGGCTCTCGGTTTGATCTCTTGCACTTTGTGAATCTTTGTGATCTTTGGCTTGAGTCAATCTTTGTGATTTGTGATTGTATTTGTGGTGGGAGCCTCAAATTGTGAGAAGCCCCAACGAATCTTGTATTCACTCTTTGTGATAGTGGAATAACCAAGTTAGGCCCATGTGGTAAACTTGGTGAGGGAAGGGTTGTTGAACTCGGTCCTTCGTGGACTCCTCAACAGGGACGTAGATTCCTTCGTGGGATCGAACCTCGGGATAAAATCCTTGTGTACCTTGTGTTCTTTACTTTCACTTATTGCTCATTGCTTCTAGGGTTAACTTTATCAGTTTTGTTCATCACTCTTGTTTCATCATGATCCTTAGCTTCATACTTGTCATATATCTTGTTAAGGCTCACTAAGTCATTCTAACAAACCTTGCATCACGAGAATTGGACTAAAACTTGTTAGAAACCCTTTTTAGGATTTTCCCTGTAGGAGGACCGGACTAGTCCGCCCCTGGACTGGACTAGTCCGCCCCCTAAGTTCTAATCTCGTTTTATTATGTCATTTCAGGTCGTTTAGCCTATTCACCCCCCCCCCCTCTAGGCAACTTTCAGAAGCCCATCGGAGGGTGCAGAGCCCTGGATCCATACTTCCACCTGACAATGTGGCCGCGCAAGTTCTGACCACACCTACCGAAGAAGTTTGATGGAAGGGTCAACCGAGTCGAGTTCCTGCAGATCTACACCACGACACTCCTTACTGCAGGTGCAGATGAGTCCATCCTAGTGGACAACTTCTCCATCGCCCTGATTGGCTCAGCACGGTGATGGCTGATGAACCTGCCTGAGGGGTCCATAACCTCCTGGGATGAGCTCTGCCGGCAGTTCACGATGAACTTCAGCAGCTCCTACATGTGCCCCGGCACCGAGCTCGACCTCCACGCAGTGCGCCAGCAACACAAGTATATGTTGCGATCATTCATCTAGCGTTTCTCCCAGGTACGATACTCCATCCCAACATCCTGAATACTTCTTTCATAGTGGCATTCCAGTAGGGAGTGCATGACCGGAGGATGCTCGAGAAGTTAGCCACGCACAACATGAAAGATGTCTCTGAGCTCTTCTCCATCGCTGACCGGTGCGCTAGGGCTGGAAAAGGCTGTGACTGGGACACCCAACCCGCCCCCGGAGTAGGCGGAGATGGCCAGACCGGCGAAGGTCCCGGTACCTCGGGTAGTGGTAAAAAGAATAACAAGAACCATGGCGGCGGCCAGAACATGCCGTTGCATGGGTCACCCGTCGCCGCAGGAGCGACGACCAGTGGTGGCAGACCCCCACACCCCGACAAACGCCCATGTCAGCTACCTGCTACTGATGACGGGGTCGAGCCCTTCTCGGTGCACCAGACTTGCGACCACACCGCGAGCGAGTGACGAGAGATCAAGAAATGTGTCGAGCAATACCAAGACTAGGCACAACAGTGTCCCAACGGCGCCCCCTTTCGCCAGTGGGAGGGCAAGCAGAAGGTCAACCCTAAGGTCGACAATGACGAGGAGATGGAGTACCAGAAGCAGGAATGGGATGTCTAGGTTGTCCACCAAGATAAGGATTCCGACGCTAGCAGCGACAATGAGCGTCGCAACCCTCTCCATGTCATCTTCACAGGGTCTTGGGATCCTACGTCCCGGAACACAGTCAAGAACCTACGCTGAGCAGTGGCTTCCACGGCCCCTACTCCCGCTCCGGCGCTGCACCACAAGTGGAAGGAGACGCCAATTAACTTCGACGCCTCATACTGCCCCAAGAACATGGCAGGAGCCAGGATCCTGCCACTCCTGGTCACCCCCACCATTGCCAATGTCAAGCTCCACTATGTTTTGATAGATGGCGGGGCCGACCTCAACCTCATCAGTCGTGCGGCCTTCGACTAGCTACAGATCCTGGTGTCCAAGCTCACCCCCTTGAGTCCGTTGTTGGGGGTGGGACTAGAGAACATAGTCCTGTCGTCGACGTTACTTACGTCACAGATCATCTCTCAAATAAGATGAGGTCTGCAAGCGCACAGAAACTATCGTGTAGCATTTCACCCAAGAGTATTCCCAAGGGTATCGTATTTATCCCAAAGGAAGGCAATGGAGTAAAGTAAATACCACTCTTATGATCAAGATTTGGAATACTAATCAATTATCAAGAGAGGGGTAAGTTGATAATATGGGTAGTATGACACACACCTAAGCAATCTGTTCTAAAGGGTAAGTGGTTCCTAATGGAGATTAGACTAAGAGTTGGGGAGTTGCTCCTACAATGCTTCTAATATACATATACATAGCCTAGGTTAGATACTAATGAGCATGTCAATGGTGAATACTTATGCTAAGTTGTTCAACACATTGGGCACGGGTTTACCCCTAGCAACACTAGGCGACTCCCGCCAAGAGCCTGTGGCATAGCCGAACGTGGAGGATTATAATGGACGGATAGGGCTATCACCACCTACTGCCTACCTCTTAAATTCGTGTTTCTACGAGACATTGAACACTACTTTCAATCCTAGAACCACGCTAGCATATTAAGTAATTACCTTAAGAGCCCGAGCACAAGCCATCCTAAGGCAATGAACTAAATCATCCCTGAACAAATGTTGATACATAACACATGTGATTCATGTTAACAACATCATATAATAACTAATTAGACTATAGTTGGGGTTTCTGGATTTTATGATGATAGATTAAGCGTGATATGGCATAATCATAAAGACTACTCCTACCACATACATGGAATCCACAATCAAACAAGAAACGCTTCATCCAAGTATATGAATAAAAGATAACTAAAGATAATATTGTTATTACGCATAAAGTCACAAATATAAGAAAAGATACATGATCCATACCTTTCCCAACTTGGACTTGGGACTAGAGGCTCTCCTCTCTATAGCCTAACTCCACTAAGGACTAGGAGAACTATTGTATACAATAGAATGACGCTCAAGTGGTGTGTGTTGAAGTGAGGGGTGAGGGGTCTATTTATAGCTTGGATAAGGGTCGGTTCCCACCACCAAAAGCGCGCAAATCAGTCACCACTGACTTCTTAAAGTCGAGAGGAGCCAACACATGAAAGCTGATCGAGTTTGGAGGGAAAGACCAGGTCGGCCGACTAGGGGGGTCGACCGACCTGGTAAGTCCTCCAAACGGCCTGTGCTTTCTTGGGGTGACTTCCAGGTGGGTCCCATCCCTTGATATGGGTGCTACACCGTTGGGTGGCATCGGACACTTATGTTTGTCGGCCATTTGATCCATGTGGTGCCACGTGTCGATGCTTGATTGGTTGGGATGATATTTTATAGGATCCATCCTATTGTTTCACTTCAATTCTGTATAAAATACCTACATGCACTAATTTCTCCAAGTGCAAGTGAAAATAGGTTAAATAGAAAGGTGATGTGTGCAAGAAATGATATTTCCTTCACATAATTGAGTTATATTGACGGATGAAATTGGTATATAACACCGTCAACAAACTCGCCCAAGCTTATCCTTTGCTCGTCCCGAGCAAAGCCAAGACTTTAGGTTGGTGATCTAGAGTTGCTACAATGTTCTTTTTTTTTCACAATTACCATTTTCACAACAAAATACTCTACCTAGTATTGCAAAATTGGCACGGTACTTCACCAATCTTAAGTCATTATGGGGCTTATGCCATCTCCTATTCATGGGTGGTTGAAAGATAGAACAAAAAATGGAGCACACATACCCTAGAGATCAAGTTCCACTCAAATTTCGGAGAGTTCAATTTAGATTTTAAGTACCTCAATTTGATTCTCTCAAGTCTCACCTTTTTGTGTAGTGGAAATATTTCCTCACCAAGGCATTTTGCCTAAATTCATCCTACCACTAAATAAGGCTTGTATGTGGAGCTTGGTAGGGAATAGAGTAGGCATATTTGCAACACATGATATTGCTAAGTAAGAAGAGTAAGCCTTTGGAGAAATCAATTCAAAAGTATTTGATTCAAGACTTGTGCATGTGTGATGGAATCGAGTGGATGTGGATATTTTTGAGATGATTCCTTTTTGAGTGGACTCTTTGATTTTTGCAGGGATGAAACATGACTACTTTTTTCTTCTTTCTTTTTTTTCTCATGCTTATGTTGTAAGCATGCTTTTTTTTGTGTAGTCGTGTCTTCTACTACCTTTTTATGCAATGAATTTTGGAGAGAGCACTTAAGCATGGAGGATATGAAGTTTCTCTTTTTATTGTGGAATAGTGGTATGATGGAATTTTGCTTACTTCTTGTGTAGATGTATAGCATGTGCAAGTGAAGTCTTGAATTCAAAAAGTAATGAATGAAATCAAGCATAGGTCTATACTAGTTTGACAAAGTTCAATGTGAAGACAAATAGCATATGCATAAGGTCTATCGATGTGATATATCATATGGGATTTGGTAGGTATTTCCAATCAAATGAGAGTAACTTAAATCTTTTTAGAATTTCTCCAGAATCTAAGTTTCACTATCAAACTAGGAATAGCAACCCTATCACTATATCATGTAAAAGCCCTAATTTCCATAAGGCAAACTTCAGTTTGGACAAGAAATTTGTGAATGATAAAAATAATTAAAAACAAAATGAGAAAAACAAATTTATTCAAGCTCCAAATGAGGGAATTCAAAAAAAGTAAAACTTTACTAATGTTCAAATGAAGTTAACATAAAGATTTGAGTTGACCAATGGATTCCAAATAGCATCCCGGCAAAGTTTCATAAATTTTTAAGCAAGTTTGCTATGTAATTCAATAACTCCATTGTATTCAACTCCAATTCAAATTCAAATTTGAGTTCAATTAAAAATTTGTCAAATCAACATTCTGATTTCAGAACCAATTTCTACACCTTCAAATTAGTCTACCATAAAATTTATAGAATTATTGGACACAAGTGGGTGGGAGAATTCAGTGTCCAAATAAGATAAGCTTGAATAGAGAGGCGGGACCCACTGGTCATAGGCTCAAATTCGCCCCTGCTCTTCCCATGGAGCCACTCCCGGAATGCAACTGCCACAGAGCTGCCAGCCTGCTTGCTTCGACTCCAGCTGCCTACAACTCATCCCCACGCTCCTCCTTATCACCTCCTCAGTCCCCAAGTCGAGTCTTTCACCTCTGTTCTTCAGCTAGGTGCAGAAAGTTCACTCCCGGCAAGTTCTTCTCCTCCCCCTCGAAATCCAGCATGGTGCAACAGTATGGCTCCAGTTTCTTCTCCCTGGGCTACTTCCCAACCTCTTGCGCAGCTCCTTGATCATTCTCCTTCACAGTTTGAGGCTCCCCATCGACGGGTTTGAAGATTTTCGGACCACCGGCGTGCTCCTCTGTTCTTGCCGCCCTCTATCCCTCGACGCCCCGGCAATGCAAGCATCCTCTCCCCTCGGTCCTTGAAGGAAAAAGGTGCGCACTTACATGTAGAACATGCTCGTAAAGTTTCAGCCCATGCCATGCTTTCTACTTCCTGTATTTCCATTTCTTCCGATGATCCTCGAGTATGAGTATGGTTTGTTCACGCGCAAAATTCTTTTTGCATAGTTGTTTACTCCTTGTGCACCTATGCTTTGTAGTACTATATGGCCAGGCGCATCACCTCGAACAAGAGTCATCGTGTTTTATCGGGTATTCACACAGGAATCCCATTTTTCCCCAACCGCGGATTTTTCCCTCCTCGGTCCGTAGACGCCGCCTGTTTCCAAGCCTTTTCTCTTGCTCTTATGGCCCGATTCTTGTTTCTCCTGCTAACATGAATCTTCCCGAGGTCTTCCGGATCAGTTTCACCCATCGTAGGGCTCGACCGACATGGCCGAAACCCTAATCGCCGCCGCCGCCATCGCGCAAGCTTTTCCGGCCATCGCCGGCGTGCGCTGAACCCACCGGCGTGCTAAACACCTTGAAATAGGGTTAGGTGGAGAGTTTGGAAAGGAGTCGTGCCGTGGATCAACGGGCGGCGAGAGCTCTGGCTGGGCGCCGCCGCGGTCGCGCGCCTGGCGGGAGGTAGACGACGACCCCGTGGGGCCCAGTCGTCAGGGGGTGTAACGCGCGCGCCCAGATCTGGTGCGGACAAGGATCCCGGTGGATACATCCCTGAACCCTGTGGCCCGGCATTGCTTCAACCCGATTGGCCCATTATAAATCCTGTGGGCCCAGCCATTATTCAAACCTTTTTCCAATTGAAATTAAATTCCAGATTTAGTTCCCACTTCAAAAATCCGTATCTCCTAGTATAATTGTCCAAAAATTCCCAAATAAATTTTGTTAGAACCATAATGAAGAATAATTTCTAGAGGTGCACTTGGAATTTTATGAAAGTCCATAGAAATTGCTACATAATTCAAATAACAAAAATGCTTATAGAATTAATTCCTATAGTTCTGCTCATTGTAAAAGTACCACATTTTTCCATAACCTTCATTTTAATATCTTTGAACTCCAGGAAAAATCTCAGGGTCATTAGACTTCATTTACATGGTCTGATCACTTGTGTATTTTCTATGCACATAAAAATAGTCAAATTCATTTATAATTTGTATAGAAACTTGTGCAAACTTCTAAATTGACTATCTCTCAGTATAAAGCTTCCAAAATTGTCAAACCAACCTAATTGGTTTTATCTTTATCCTCACTAACCATAACTACAACCCAATCTTCAAGAAAATCCGTAGATTTTCCTGTAGAGCCTTTCAAAGCAAAATCATGTTTGATTTTTATCTGATGCTTCACTTTATAGAAACATATGAAATTTTTCCAAAATGTTCTTTACTAATTTTATGAATTCTTGTAAAAATTTTCAGCTTCATTGGACTTTATTAACCTAGTTCAATCTGAAGATTTTCATAACTGGTCACAGAATGCCCAAAAACAACAGAAACAATTCAGTAAAATATCCTTACTTATAAATTCAATATCTCACAATATAATGCTTAGAAAACTATGAAAAAAATTTTCATAGAACCAGTGAGACCTCCTATGTATTGTACAACCACTGGCAGCCATGATAGACCTCCGGAATTGCAATGAAAATTCAGAGAATGCTAAAACCTTAAGAAGTTTTATAGACCAATATATTCAATTGTTGTACCTGAAACTTACCTGGTTATTCCTACATGACCATTTAATCTCCCTGTAATTTTCTCAGGCTCAAGGAATCTGTTGAACCTGTATAAAATTGAGATCACATTCCTACGTACAAAACAATATCTATTTCACTTCATATGTCCATTGCCTAAATTCATCTTGTTTCCTTTCTGTTGCTGTCCAGTCTAGCAACAAAACTTCAAGTCCTAACTAATATTAATCCTTCTTGAGTTATAATCAACTTCAATTGTTATAATAATAAATTGCAATCTTTTATTTGCATATCATTTTGATAGTGTTCGCGACGAAGGTGGCCAACCAGAAGCACAACCTGGAGGAGGGAATTGTCTTTTGGATCTGCTGTGGCGTGAATTCTCGGCGAAGGCTACTAACTGATCGTTGCTGACTTTTATTTTAACCGAAAGGCAAACCCCGGTTTGCATTTCAGTGCCTTTTTAAAGTTTTGCTTTATACACACTGTACTGAATAGACTTGATATGTGCGTTAGGTCTATGTTGGTTGAATACTCCACATGCATGACCAAATAATCCTTGGAGTGGATGGGTAGTATAAGACTCTATCATATTATTATTTCTATGCTTAATGTTGAGTTAGAAGATCGCTAGCAGTCGAGTATGTTGGACACTACTCGCAAGATTGGTCATATTTTATCGACCACAAGTCAAGTAGTTGAATTCTACTTGCGAGAGATGTCGAGAGAGGGAAACCTACCCACGCGAGGTTACTATAACATTCGCTCTTTAATATGAGACGTGGACGGGGGTTTGTGTAGGTTGGTTTGCCCACATCGTGCTTGGGTCGGTAATGGCGAGGCAGGTGTTGGGGAGATGAATTGGTAGCCCTGTCTGTGTCGGTTAAGGCCCGTCTCGTGCTTGGCCCTGTTGGACAAGTTCGAACTGTACCGGGTGCATACTGGCTATATGGAACCCAGGAAACCGATGTACCTTGAGGATCCTATGTTGGAACCTTTTCAATCGGCTTAAGCTGTCGGCTGTTAGTACAGTGGGACGTAACTTGCTCATGAACATCTCACAATGGTGGTGTACCTTGAGGGAGCTCACTGTTCGGGTCGATCGAACTGTTTTGATATGTGTTAGTCTAGGGAAAGGAGTTTGCGTACGACATCATTGGAGTGTGCCGTTGCAACTCTGAGTATGGGCGTACGTGTCCTGCAGTCCGGGTGTCTACTGGTTGCAATCATCGTCGCTCGCAGTTATTTGAGCATACTTGGACACTGAGTCTTTACGTGGTAAGAAAGACAAACGAAAAGATTATGAATATGCTGCTATGGATAATTCTTTGTATTGAAATCTTGGCTGCTATGGAGATAGCATAATCAAATTTACAATTTCCAAACACTTAACTTGGGTAAGGCTTATGCAACCTTGAGCAAGTATCATCGTGGATGAAGCGTTTCTTGTTTGATTGTGGAATTCACAATGATCCTATGCCCATGGATTGCTTATGCTACTTTAAAACTGACCACAAAGGATTTAATTTCAGCGAGTCCATTCCTGCAAATTAAGATTCCCAGTCTTTAAAGTTTCCAGCATGTAGAGTTTCATGTTTAGGTTAGACGGTTAAGTCTTGCTGAGCCTTGTGCTCACGGTTGCTATATTGTGGTTTTTTTCAGGTATTGTTAGCTTATGGTTATGTTATGGATGTCCGTGAGACCTTGAGCTTGTCGAGATGTATCTCTCACAAAAACCTTGCCGCTGCTCTATGTTTCATGTTGCTAGTGAGAAGCGCCTGGGGGCGTGGTCAGTTTCTCTTGTGCATAGTTAGTTGAGAGTGTGAGTATAAAATATTCCGCTGCGTTGTATATTATGGTGTAGAAGAGAATCATCTTGTGAAATAAAATATTTGTGTTAGTTATTTTGTATGGCTTTTCTTGTGTGTTGTTGGGTGCCGCATCGCACGGCACCACCCAATGCAATTCCTGGAATGTGTGGACCTCGGTACCCACAACTTGGTATCAGAGACGTGTTGGGAATAGCACGCCTGAAAAGCGCCTATTTTTGAAAACTATGAAGTAGTCGAGTGAGTATTAGTTATATGCCCACATAAGGTCTATTATAGTATTAGTTACTTAAGGTGGCAAAGCTAACATATGTGTTATTATATTTTGTAACGATGCTTTGACGTCAGGTAAGAGGTAAGGTACGCCACCGCAAGCGGATCAATTGAGGTAAGCTCACCATACGAGAGGTAGCATGTGATTATTTCCGTGGCTTGGCACGGAAATGTCAATATGAGTCTCTGAAACTTTCCATGTTTCTGAGAACATATGACACGCGGTACCCCAGCGTGCTTTAAAGTTAGTGGGAGCCCCCGTCGGTGGGACATAATCCGATGCGCCTCCTACTGGTGCAGCATTATGCAAAGACGTGGGACCCCGTTGGGGGGTAGAAAACCCGATCATGTACCTCGAGACGTGGCTTAACATGAGGCGGCCCGTATGGAATGATACGAGACGAATGTTGTTACTTTCATATATATTATTGTGAACTGTTTGCCCCTGCGGGCTGTGCCGTACGGTACCATATGATTGATCAGTAGTTTGGGTGTAGTGATAGGTACACTAGCATTGTTATTCGTAGGTCGAGTAGAAAACGTTTGCAAGTGAACGTCATTACTGCCACCATTGAGAAGTATGCCAGAATACCGGCTTAAGATTTTTATTTGGTGAGGACATAGTACCAGCATTGCATCCGGTTACATCGGCACATCGACGGTTAAAATCCGTGCTGAAGGTGTAGCTCGCAACAAAAAGTGTCAAGTTAATATCCAAAGCTGATTCCTATCTTGAAATCATGAACATGAAATTTGAACCAAAACTGTAAACCTCAGTTCTTCCCTGTGTTATTCTGGCAGAAACTTAGCTTCAGTTTGAAAAGTCATATCTCCTTTTAGAATTATCCCATGAAGGTGTTCCATACATGGCTGAAAATGTATGTGAGTATTCTAAATAATTTCTGTTCATGACCAGAGCAGAATTCCCCTGGCTCATAGCTAAAATTTGAAAATTCCAAAACCTGTCAAAACTGGACAAAAACTGGAATAGTTTATGTACTTCTCACCAATTTGATCATAACTCTCAGTAGAAACATCGAATGAGGGCATATGATATATTTCTGGAAACTTGATGAGATATGTGACAATGTTGTTATTTACAATTTTGGAAAATCTGGATATTTTGTATATGAAAAACTGTGGACAAAACAGCCATATACAAAGGAGGTGCTGTCAACATTTCTCAGAAAAATCTGGGAACATTGTCAACTTTAGAAAATCATATCTCATTAACCAGAACTGATGTTGAGGCAAAAAATAAATTCTGAGAAACCAGGAAGTGAAGTACAACCTTGTTGTTCACTTAGAGGCAGGATTTTGCCTCTAACTGGATGAAATTCTCAAATTTCTCCAGACTGGTCATTTCTGGCAGAACAGTTCATTATTGAAGCATAAGTTTGATGATTTGCGCAAACATGAATATTGTTCTACTTTCACAAAGTTCTTGACATGTTCATATTTTCCTTACCTTCACTTATTTCTGAGATCGAGCTTTGACTCATCCCAAATTCATTTGGGCAGTATGGTTCGTACTCGCTCATCGAGTAAGGTTGGAAGTTCTCGTCGAGGCGGTGATGATTCGGATCCACCGCAGGCACCACCATCAACGGTATTGGTGGATGTCATGTCAAAAATGTCTGAGTCTCACCAAGAGAACACTAAGTTACTTCAAGCTTTGGTGCAGCAAGTTCTAATTCATCAAACACAGCAAGTTATTCCACCTCGAAACAATTATTTGGATTTCTTGGCAACACAACCGCCAATCTTCACAGAAGCAACTGAACCATTAGAATCAGATCATTGGCTTCGTGTAATGGAATCAAAATTCGGTGTGTTTCCCTGTGATGATTATCAGAAGACATTGTTCGCTGCTCAACAACTTCATGGAGCCGCCGGAGCTTGGTGGGCAGAATATAGTGCAACTCGACCTGAAGGTCATCGGATAGCATGGATTGAGTTCCGTGAGGCTTTCCGTGCTCGTCATATTCTGATAGGAATTATAAAGACCATGTATGAGGAATTCGTTGAACTCAAGCAAGGAGACATGAGTGTCCATGAGTATTTTAAGGAGTTCAACCGTTTGGCACAATATGCGCCCGACTATGTGAATACAGAAAAGTTTAGATGTGATCATTTCTTCAGAGGGCTAAGAGTCAAACTTCGAGCTAGGTTGGCTTTGGTCAATCACGGCAAGTACAAGGAATTAGTCAATGCCGCTATCCTACAAGAAAAGGAAGATCTTTGTCTTCATGTCGAGAAGAGAAAGCGGAGTAGTCTGCATGACAACACTAGTGTTGTTGGTCAGAAATATCGGTTGGTATATCGTTCGCCATCCGGTCAAGAATGGCAGGCATCTGTTCGACCATCATATCAAAGTTACCCACTGCCTGCATCAAGTTTTAAATCACCCACACAGCAGCAACACATAAATTCTTATCCATCTCCACTGCAGCCAGAGATACCCAGTTTTCATCCAAAAGTCAGCGCTGAACCGACTAAATATCCGTGATTCACTTGTGGTCTTGTGGGTCACTTTACTAGATATTGTTCAGAGAGAAATCAAAGCTGCAGCCAGTCATCATTTCAACATTCAAGTTGGTTTCCCAATCAGCAGCAAAAGAAATCAAAGTTTGGCAATGTCCACTATACTACCATTGAGGATGTACCGGAAGGAGAACCCGTGTTAGCGGGAATGTTCACTCTCAACCATATGTGTTTTGATAGTCGGACCTAAAGTCGGACCTTGATGATAAAGGTGTTTTTGTATTATTTAAAACTTTTATCAGCGTAGCCACTGTATTCAGCACACATAGGTCTCACAATCTCCCCCTTGATGAATGCATTGGCAACACCACATAAAATCCGAAGATTGGCTTATTCACATGAAATGTTTTGAAAACAATTTATCCCCCTTTTTGAAAATAAAATGAGATAGGAATAAATTTCTCCCCCTATACTTATTTCTCCCCCTTGCATATTTCTCCCCCTTTGACAATGTATTCAGCAAGGTACAAAAGAGAAATTTTAATTTGTTATGAGCACATTATAACATATACATATAAAACAAAGTCATACAAGTCATACAAGTCATACAAGTCATACTATCAAGTAACTTACACTATCACAACAATGAGATACATAAAGTAGTGTAAGCCATGCTAGAGATCAAAATTAATTTTCAATTTTAGCAAGTCATGATCTCACAAACTTAACTATTTCAAAACCTGAAAACATGACACTTGTTGCTGCATTTTATTATTTTTCAAAGCACAAATCTAAATCATATTTGCAAGCGATTATAGATGCATCTGCCTTATTCTAACCAACCAAGCCAAGCCTATGTCATTTGACAATCAAAAGCTTAAGGACATGGTTTTAGTCATACACAACTTCTTCCAAGTTCATACCTAAGTGCAATGATAAGTCATGGCAATAGAATAGATCATCAATTTTCACATTCTATTGCCATGACTTATCATTGCACTTAGATATGAACTTGGAAGAAGTTGTGTATGACTAAAACCATGTCCTTAAGCTTTTGATTGTCAAATGACATAGGCTTGGCTTGGTTGGTTAATATAAGGCAGATGCACATATAATCTCTTGCAAATATCATATGATCTAAATTTATGCTTTGAAAAATAATAAAATGCAGCAACTAGTGTCATGCTTTCAGGTTTTGAAATAGTTAAGTTTGTGAGATCATGACTTACTTAAATTGAAAATTACATTTGATCTCTAGCATGGCTTACACTACTTTATGTATTTTATTGATGTGATAATGTAAGGTACTTGATAGTATGACTTGGATGAGCTTTGTTTATATGTATAAGTTATAATATGCTCATAACAACTAAAGGGGGAGAGATAATTTGTTTATATGCTCATGACTTGCTGACTACATTGTCAAAGGGGGGGAGATAAGCATGAAGAGAAAGATAATATGTGCATAAGGAGAGATAATATGGGATAATTTTTGGATTTTCTTCTCATTTTACTTTTGATTTTCAAAGTGGGAGAAATTGCCTTCAAAACTTTTATGTGAATAAGCCAATGTTCGGATTTTAAATGGTGTTGCCAATGCATTCATCAAGGGGGAGATTGTAAGTCCTATGTGTGCTGAATACATTGGATTTTAGAGAATACACTTGCTTTGATGATAAAAGTTTTGAATATCACCAAAAAACCTTTTATTAAGGTTTGACTAGCTTTTGTTAGCTCCGGCTCAAGGTCCGAGTTGCTCTGGCAAGATCCGGAACTTGACCACAATGCTTCTTTTTTTCATTTGCAATGTTTCATACTTGCTTTACATTGTTGGAAAGATTGCTTAGTACTCATTTGCTAATTTTTTGGTGCATTTTTGTTGATATGGATAATATCGTGTTACTTTGGTTTTGCAACATGCTTATGTGAGGTGCTCACATAAGGTGTTGTGTTCGGAACTAACTTGAGTCAAGTCGAGGACTTGGGCTCGTATGAATTGGTTGTTTATTCTTGTGCAGGTGTTGCTTGAGTTAAAGACATGGCTGGTGATGGGATCCATTGGACTAGTCTCAGGGAGGAGATGAGGTTCCAACAACCAAATAATTCAGGAGGAATTGTGGTTGAGCTGATCAAGAGGTTGCGCAACATGATTGAATCAAGAACAATGCATGTGAAGGTATCGTGGACGTCATTGGAAGATGTTTGCACGTGTGCAAGGAGTTCATGGACGTGGCTACATGGTTCCGAGACGTGATGAAGAGATGTTGACGTAAAGAGTTGGTCGGAAAGGTCCAACCGACTAGGTTATGGATTTAGGCTACGACTGAGTCGGGTTAGACTCAAATATGGAAAGATTTGAGTTGGTTATGATAGGATTTCATGTGGGTCACGAATTTGAGTTGTTTAGAATGTGGGATACGTTCCTAAGGTGTTTGGAAGTCTTAGGATTGGTTCTATCTGCGTATAGAAGAATCCTAAGCAGTTATGGAATGTTACGATTCGTGAACAGAGTAAGATTAGGTTCCTGATTTGAGTTGAGTTGGCCTTCGAGCTGGTTATATAAGCAAGGGAGCCCAGAGCTCGTGGTGAACGACTTTGGGGCTGTTACTCTTGTGTTCTATTGAATAAAATTCGTAGTTTGAAGGAACTTTCATGCCTTGTTCGTCCGACTTGTTCCAGACAAGTTTTACTCGTCGAGTTTCTGGACAGCACTACCTTTCGTCGGTGGTTTTATCATAACTAGAGTTTTACAGATCCAATTGACGTGATTCTTTTTGAGTTTTCTTTCACAACTTGATTATCTATCATCTGTCAAAATTTCACGGTCATTGGATTTGTGGTCTATGATTTACACGAGTTTCTTTGCAGCGTTCCAGAACTGTTTTTTCTCGAGTAGGGCAGATTGACCTTTGTTTGATCTTTCGATCATAACTTGAGTTTTTCTCGACGGATTTGAGTGATTCTTGTTGTGTTGTTTTCGTGACTTGATTCTCTCTGATATATATCACTTTTGTCACGGTGAAACACGTTTATATTAGTCTGACACACGATTTCTTTAATAGATCGTTTTTCTGCCGAAGGGGTTGGGGTTTAATTGTTTCCGCTGCGTAAGATTTTTAAATCTACCATTCACCCCCCCTCTCATAGCTTTTCACGTGCTCTTCGATCCTACAAAGTGACTAAAAGCTTCATTCTTAGACGCCATAAAGTAAACCCAAGAGTATCTAGAATAATCATCAACAATCACAAGAACATACCATTTACCCCCGAAGGATTGAACACGTGAAGGTCCTATGGTGTCAAGGTGCAAAAGTTGACCCGGTTCAGTTTTCATGATCATTGTGAGAGGAGGATGTGAACCTGCAACCATCTTAGCATGTCTACAAGAAGAGCACACAATTTCTTTGTCCCCTTTAAGCTTAGGCAGCCCTCGTATGCGATCAGGAGCACTAAGACGCGTTAGATGATCAAAGCCTACGTGACCAAGTCTACGATGACAAAAATAAAGTCCTTTGAATCATTAGCAACTAGACACCTATGCTTAGAGGAAGACATATAAAAATCAGCTTTAAAAACTCTTCCAAAGCGAGACATGTTAAAAATAAGCTCACTATTTGAATTTACAACTTTGTGGCAATTTTTAGTGAAATTAATTTCCAGATTTTTATCTAGCAGTTGTGAAACAAAAAGCAAGTTGTATTTTAAATTTTTTACAAGTGCCACATCTTTCAAAGTGTAGTGATCATTTAATCTAACCGAACCCTTAGCAATTATAGGAGTTGAAGAATTATCGACAAAAGTAACATTGTCTACACGTGATACAAAAGAGAGGGAGGAGAACCATTCCTTGTTATCTGTCATGTGGCGTGAGCAACCTGAATCCATAATCCAAATGTTCTCCTTCCTCAAGCATGTAACCTACATAGAAGAACAGTACGTCGATGACTAAATACTGGGGTTAGTCAAAAGGCATTTAAGAATCCAGTACTGAGTCACACGACATGTAGCAGGAAAAACACGGGAAAGCTGAGATAAAATGGCAGGTTTCTGAGTCAAAGTTTGAGATTTTTTGTTCTTAACTACTGACCTATAAGGTGTTACTTGTGTAGCACTAAAATCAGTAGCTCCAGAGGCAAAAAATGAAGGTCTGAAGGTAACAACAGAAGGTCTAGTGGCAAAAACTGAAGCTCCGGAGGTAAACTTTGAATGTTTTTGACTCATAATATCAAGTTGCATGTTCCTGACATTCGGTTTAGTATGTGCAGCAAATTTTACATGAGAGTTATGAGATCTAGCTTGCATTTTTTCCTTTTTATGTTGTTTAGCTAGTCTATAACAAAAATCTATGACATGACCATCTTTACCACAATAGGTGCAATGACATTTAACTTTGTGTTCATGTCTAGATGAGCATGCAGTATGTATATTTGAACCCGAACGTGACAAAGCTCCTGCAGATTTAAAAATCACATCCTTTTGTTTAGGGACAGTTTTGATGAACCTCTTCCAAATGATCTTACTACGTGAGGTCGATGTGTTTTAGAGTAAGCATGAGAATCAAAACCTAAACCAGTTTTATCATTGCAAGGTTTAGAAGAATTTAACAGCAAGTTTAGATTCTTGTTCCCATTGTAAAACCGCTCTAGTATCTTATTTTTATTCTCAAGTTATTTAGATAAAACTAGGAAATTTTGACATGAAGTTTTTCCTTTTAGTTTGCAATTGGAACGATATTTAACTTCATGAGAACGTAAAGCATTGTTCAGAATAGAGATTTCATTCATTGCATCTTTTAATTTCTTGTCAAGATTGTCACATGTAGAAAAATTCAGTTCATCTGTAGAACAAGAAGCATTTTTTAAGTTTTTAACATTAAAATCAGACAGCTTTTTGTTCTTTTCAATTTCTTCATCAATCTATCTAGAGTGGAGGAGTGTGCACTTCTTAATGTGGACAACTGTTCATATATTAAGTCACATGAGGGACATGCATCATCACTAGGAATCAAAGTTTTTAAACGGTTGTGTTTAGATTCTAGTGATTCAATTTTAACAGCATTATCCCTAAGATTTTTGTCCTTTTTCTTGAGAATAATAGTTGCAGAAGAAATTGCATCACACAATTCATTACAGGTAGAACATACCTCATCATCGTCACTGTTGTGTTTTGCATCCTCCTCACTTGATCTCTATCTTCTTTTGCCCGCCATGAAGCATAAGTTGGCCAAATTGTCATAATCTTCATCACTTCCAATATCTACATCACTTGAACTGGGCTCTTGAAGTGTGGTGATGAAGCTGTTTTTCATCTTGCGTCCTATGGAACCCTTCTTTTCTTGTTGGAGTTTCCAGAGGTGGTCTTGACCTTGTTTTGCTTCTCTTCACAGATAGTAGGACCTGAAAGGTTAGGGCATTCTGGACGAAAGTGTCCTGTCTTACCACATTCAAAGCATCATTGAGGTCCGGAGCTTCCTCTCCTTCTAGTTCTCACACTTTGCAATGCTTTTGAGAACCGAGTAGAGATGAGTGCTAGCTCCACTTTGGGTTGTATCTCGAAGCGCATGTGTTCTTTGTTGAACATATCCTGCTTTAACTCCTTGATCGTGTTGGATCCTTCGTGGTAGTCACAAAGTGCTCTCCACACATCGTACACCGATCGGAGGTGTGCAACACGATTGAAGTCGCTCTGAGTTAGTCCTTGGATTATCAAGTTGCAGGCTTTGTTGTTGTTGTCTACATCTCTTAAGTTTGTAGCTGTGACTTGATCGTTCGGCGGCATGTTGTAAGGCTTGTACACTTTTTCCCATATCGCGAAGCCTTGTGCCTGGATAAAATCTTCCATGCGTGCCTTCCAAACCTAAAAATCAATACCAACAAACTTATAAGGTTTTGCCGAGTATTTCTCCATGAGGATTAGTCAAAAGCACGTGTGAATCACAAATATTAGAGCATCGTGGATCTTATACCAATTGTAGGATCAAAGAGCACGTGTAAAGCAACCAGAGGGGTGTGAATGGTAGATTAAAACTTTTTAGCGGAAGCAACAAAAAATTCCTCGGCAGAAAAACGATCTGTTAAAGAATTCGTGTGTGCGACTAATCTATAGGTGATCAATTGTATCTAAACAAGTATAGATTTTAGAGAATCAAGTCACACAACAAGAACCACGAAAATCCGTTGAAAAAAAACTCAAGTTACAATCGAAAGATCAAACAAAGGTCAATCTGTCCTACCCGAGAAAAACAGTTCTAGAACACTGCAAAGAAACTCGTGTAGATCAGAAAACACAAATCCAATGACCGTGAAATTTTCACAAATGATAGAAAATCAAGATGTTAAGACAATCTAGAAAGAGTCATGTCAATCGAATCTGTAAAACTCGAGTTATGGTAAAACCACCGAAGAAAGGTCGTGTTATGCAGAAACTCGACGAGAAAGACTTGTGTGAAACAAGTCGGACGAACAGGGACAAAAGTTCCTTCAAACTACAAGTTTTTTTATCAAAACACAAGAGAAACAGCCCCAAAGTCGTCTTCTACGAGCTCTGGCCTCCCTTGCTTATATAACCAGCCCGAAGGCCAACTCGTACTCAATTCACCAATCGAAACTTTCCATAACGTCTCAAGACTCTTCTATACGCAGATAGAAGCAATATTAAGACTTCCAAACACATTCGAAATGTATCCCACGTTCCTAATACAACTCAAATTCGTGACCCACGTGAAATCCTATCATAACCAACTCAGAACTTTCCACATTTGAGTCAAACACAACTCAGTCGCAGCCTGAGTCCATAACCTAATCGGTTGGACTTTTCCGACCAATTCTTTACATCCACATCTCTTTATCATGCCTTGGAACCATGTATCCACGTCCATGCACTCCTGCACACATGCAAACACCTTCCAACGACGTCCACGATACCTTCATATGCAATGTTCTTGATCCAAACATGCTGCGCGACCTCCTGATCAACTCAACCACAATTCCTCCCGAACTTGGTTGTTGAACCTCATCTTCTCCCTAAGACTAGTTCAATAGATCTCGTCACCAGCCATGTCTTGAACTCAAGCAACACCTGCACATGAATAAATAACCAATACTTCCGAGCACAAGTCCTTGACTTGACTCCTGTTAGTTCCGAAACCACAACAACTTACGTGAGCACCTCACATAAGCATGTTGCAAACCCTAGCAAATTGATAACAGCAATAACCACCAAAACACACCAAAAACATAGTAAAATAATACAAAGCAAAATTTCCATGATTCAAAAAGGAAGTTTGAAGCATTGAAAGTTAAAAGCAAAACCACTAATATCAAGCTCCGAACCTTGCCAAAGCTAACCGGACCTTGAGCTGGAGCTTACCAAAGCTAGTCGGACCTAGCACCGGAGCTAACAAAAGATAGTTCGACCTAGCGCCAGAGCTAACCAAAGCTAGTCGGACCTAGCATCAGACCTTGATGATAAAGGTGTTTTGGTAGTATTTAAAACTTTTATCGCCATAGTCAATGTATTCAGAACACATAGGTCTCACAATGTTCAATGTCAAGTTGAGGCTGGAGTTGAATGGACTTCATCTTGCTCCTCCATTGGGCCGCCATCTTGAGCATTCCTCCACCATGAACTCAAAATGAGATTGATGGAGGGATTGCGCTTGATGGGGCCTTCCAACCTATTTACAAATTTTGTCTTGGATGCACTGAAATTAAGAACAAACAAAACAACTCGAAAATGGGTTACGTTAGCTCAAAGCATGTTGCACCCTTTGCCAAATCGTTTTGCCCAACTAGAAACAACTTGTAAATTCAGTGAATATTAGGGGGAATATTTTTTTGTTTGAATTAGGTAGATGAATTAAAGTGGTTATGCCCAATGTTCATATCCAAATAAATTTATTTCCTAATGCAAAATTTTAGTTTTAGGAAGGTTGGAAATTTTACTTTCTAACATGCAAGTTTGAAAATTCAAATATGCTAAATGCAAATGCAAGATTTGATGGGAAATTAAAATATTCAATTTGGGAAAACAAATATGAGATAACTACCAATTAACCTATTGGCAAGGACTCACCGAATTTTGAAAGTCCGATGAGTGGGACTTACCTCCGTCCCATTTAGTGCGATGATTTGTTGTCCAATCTCAGAGATGAAGATGTGGACAACTTCTCTTGCTCGTCATGCCAAATCTCCTTTGGCATGTTATTTGGACATGTGGGCCACTTGGTGGCCCAAGCCTTTTCTTCATCTTGATGAATACTTGTTGATGTAGTGACGGCTTTTCCCTCTTGAAGATATTCTCTCATGAGCATGGTGATGCTTGTCCATCTTTTAGGGGTGTCACTTCGACCTTCTTGATGTTCATTAAGGTCAACCCATACCTTGATCATGGATCGAAAGCTTCATTTTGCATGATGACATGTGGACTCCACAATCAAATAAGAAATGCTTCATCCACAATGTCACTTGTCCTAGGTTGCATGGGCTTGGTTGAAGGGTAGGAATCTTGTCGGTACCCTAGGTACCGTATATCCCTTGGGATTGCAAAGATCTCAAGGGAATATCATCTACTCAATCTGAAGACCTTCGGAGGCCCGCATGTCAGACATAACTAGACCCGCTTCCCCAACTTGGTTAGTCCCAGGGTCGCCACGTGTACTATCAAACTGGACCTACCGCCCACAAGGGGGAATCTCTGGGCTATGTACCATAGCGGCACCTCCGGACCTAACCCCAGACCAAGGGAAGCTCCGGAACTGACACGTGTTAGGTAGCACCGGACCTACCTGTTCCCCACAGTATGCTCCGGAGCTGCCACGTGTCCAACCGTCGGACCTTCAGCCTCTAACCTCTGGAAGACTCACAACAGCTCTGGATCTTCAAACGGAATCAAGGACTTCAAGACCTGATTAAGTGTCATTAATACTATATTAATGACACACGATCGGATGACCTTAATTACCAGTAACGGCGCTATCAAAGCCCGTAATTCGGTTATTAAGGGTAATTAAGCGCATCAAATGTGTATCAATATTTGTAACCGCCGGGGCCACATGTCGGGCTAGGATGACTTGTAATGGCCTGCCCTTGTACTATAAAAGGACAGGCCGACGATACATAGAGGACACACGGACTGTACGCGCTCACTCTACACTCTCAACTCACGTTGAGCTCATACAACCAATACAACACCAACACACCCCGTGGAGTAGGGTATTACGCTCAGGCGGCCCGAACCACGTAAATCTTCGTGTTCCTCGTGTCATTTATACTTCACCTTCTTGAATCTCCGCGTGCCCACACCAAACCTCAAACTCCTCTAACACTTTAGTAGTGTCGGGAGATCTGCCGGATCAAAACCACCGACAGTTGCCGCGCCAGGTAGGGGGCGCCAGAGATTTCAAGAATGGTGAACTCAGTTGCTGGATCATCCAACGGTCATCCTGCTGTTCAAGCTGTTGGGGGCAATCCCTCCAATATGTAGCCACCAGCAGGAGCCTCAGTTCTAGCAGGAGTCACGCTACCACCACCACCGCCTCCACCAGCAAATCAATCTGGGTAGCGCGATGGTGCACCGGCGTCAGTCACTGCGTCGGCAAATCATGACAACCCGGAACACGCGCTCCATGCAGCACGTTCTCTTCTTCAGCGCCCACCACCTCCGGACGCATCCCGGGATGCAATGGAGCAGTGGAGGGCCGATGTTGAACACTTGGTTGCAGCCGCAGCCGACCACATCAGCAACCATGGTCCTCCTCCTTCAGGACGGGCCCCGTCGCAGCGACGGACCTTGTCTAGCAGACTGGGTCCGCACGTTTCCAACAACAGGAGACGTGCTGCGTCGCAACAAGCTACGTCGCTGCCCTTCGGGGCACGGCGCACTCACACGGTGTCAAGGCTTTCAACTCATGACCTCCGGGCAGAGCTTGATCGCCGATACCGTCAACAAGACGGTCGAGTCCATATTGAGCGTGCTCGTGAAAGACGAGAAGCTTAGGACATTCCTGCTCTTGAAGGAGTAGGAGGAGGCTGTTCAGCCCTGGCCACGCATTTGCGTATGGTCAGGTGGCCACAGAAATTCCGGCCTCACCTGTCAGAGAAGTTTGACGCGACCGTTAATCCCGTTGAATTTCTTCAGATTTACTCCACTGCTATCCTAGCAGCTGGAGGAAATGAGGATGTAATGGCCAATTATTTTCCAGTGGCTTTAACTAGGACCGCAAGGTCCTAGTTTATGAGCCTTCCACCCAACTCCATCAACAGTTGGGAGGAGCTGTTCTGGCAGTTCACCGCCAACTTCGGGAGTTCATACACCGAACCAGGCACTGAACTGGACCTTTTTGCAGTCGTGCAAAAAGTGGGAGAATCCCTGCGATCACTCATCCAGAGGTTCTCTCAGGTACGAAACACTATCCCTTCTATCTCTAGCGCTTCTGTCATTGTGGCATTTAGACAGGGTGTACGGGTTAAGAAGATGTTGGAGAAACTGGCGATCAAGGAGATCACCAGTGTCACGGAACTCTTCAACTTGGCTGACAAAAGTGCCAGAGCTGTGGAGGGCCGTGAAATGCACTCCAAACCACCTTCAGAGGATCACAAAAAATCCTGCAAAGGCGAAGCCACTACCTCCGGGAGTGGCAAGAAAAAGATAAAGACCAACGGCAAGAAGAAGTCGTCGACTGGCACATCTAATGCTGCAGCTGATGCAGCTCCGGGTGGCCGGGGGCCACACCCCGAGAAGCGACCTCGACCGTCTTCTGAAGACGGTGGCAAACCCAAGGTGTGGTGTCCAATTCACAAAACGGACAGTCACAGTTTGGAAGACTGCCGGGAGTTCCAAAACCTTGCCGAGCGCTACAACAAGCGTCGAGAAGAAGCTCCTTTCGGACAGAGGGAAGGAAAGCAAAAAGTTGACGAAGATCCGGCTAAAGAGGAGTTAGGTTTTCAGGATCCCAAAAAGGTCCTGAAGGCTGTCTACACCTCTGTCAACGATGATTCTGACGTCTCCGACAACGAGTGTCGGAAGACCATGAACACCATTTTTGGTGGATCATGGGACATCACCCCCCGTCGCGTCCTCAAGACAATGCGTCGGGACATGGCCGCTGTAGCTCCAGCAGACAGGGAGGAGCCTCATCGGAAGTGGATGGACATGACCATCACTTTTGATGCTTCGGACTGCCCTCGAAGCATGGTTCGAGCAGCCAGTTACCTTTGATGGTATCTCCTACCATCAATAACATCCAGCTCCACCACGTTATGGTAGACAGAGGTTCGGGGCTCAACATCATAAGCTTCAAAGCTTTCACCAAGCTTCAGCTCCGACCTTCGGATCTTCACCCCTCCCGACCTTTCTCCGGAGTAGGTCCGGGAGCCATTACCCTACTCGGTGCTATCACTCTCCCTGTTACTTTCAGAAACCAGGAGAAGTATCACACCGAGAAGTTGGTCTTCGACGTTGCTCAGATCAACTTACCCTTCAACGCCATGTTGGGCAGGCCTGCTTTGTACAAATTCATGGCAGCTGCTCATTATGGCTACTTGGTGTTGAAGATGCCAACACCAGTAGGCGTTCTCCAGATTTGTGGAGATCGTACTGCCTGAGTAATTGCTCTGGAAGAACTTCATGCGCTTACTACAGCGCAAGAGGAGGCTCCAGGCAGGAACAAGCTCCAAAACCCCAGAGCATTCATCAGCGGGGCTTGACTTTTGCACCTCGTGTGCAACCAAGCAGAGACACCGACATTCCCGTCAAAGTCGTACAAATTGGTTCCGATGCCACTCAGACCACCCGTATATCGGGAGGACTGAATGACAAATAGGAACTCGCGCTCATCACTTTCCTCTGAGCTAATGTCGACGTGTTTGCCGGGCAACCGTCACAAATGCCTGGGATCCCCAGGGAAGTGATTGAGCACAATCTGAAGATCTATCCTGATGCCCGACCCGTGCACCAGAAGCCTCGGAAGCAATCTGTGGAGCGACAGAACTTCATTCAACAAGAAGTGAAGAAGTTGCTCGAAGCTGGATTCATTCGAGAAGTCTTCCATCCAAAATGGCTGGCAAACCCAGTCGTTGTGCCCAAGGCCGGTGGGACTTTGGATGTGTATCGACTACACAACACTAAATAAGGCATGCCTGAAAGATCCATTCCCACTACCTAGAATAGATCAGAGAGTGGATTCCACCTCCGGGTGTGAATTACTGTGTTTCCTAGACACATATTTTGGGTATCATCAAATCAGAATGTCTAGGGAAGATGAAGAGCATACCTCTTTTATCACAGTAAATGGATTGTACTGTTATACAGCCATGCCATTTGGTCTCAAGAATGCAGCTTCAACCTTTGTACGAGCTATGTACAAAACTTTTGAAGAACTCATTAGAGAACTAGTGGAAGTGTACATCGATGACATCGTGGTCATGGTCAAGAACAAGGAGTCACTCCTTGACACCTTACAGGCTGTCTTCGACAAGTTGCGGGTCACGCGTACAAAGCTAAACCCAGACAAGTGTGTCTTCGAGGTTAGCTCCGGAAAACTTCTTGGTTTCCTGGTAAGTCACCGTGGCATAGAAGCTAATCCGGCGAAGATCAAAGCCATTGAAGACATGCGGCCACCAGCACGCATCAAGGATGTCCAAAAGCTGACTGGATGTCTAGCAGCCCTTAGCCTGTTCATTTCAAGACTGGCGGAATAGGCACTTCCCTTATTCAAGTTATTGAGGAAGTCCGGACCATTCCAATGGTCTGAAGAAGTAGAAAAGGCGTTCCAGGAGCTAAAACAGCTCCTCATCACCCTGCCAACTCTGGTAGCTCCGAACCCTGGTGAGCCTTTGCTGCTTTACATTTCAGCAACTGACAAAGTCGTCAGTATGGTCCTGGTTGCGGAGAGACCAGAACTATCCCATGCTCAGGAATCCAGACCCCTCTGGGAGCGTCCGGAGGTTCCTGAAAGTGAGTCTGGGTCCCAGCACCTAGACTTGAGTTCACAAAAAGTTACCTCAGAAGACTCAGACCCCTCCGGGAGGGTCCAAGTCGATTCTGAAGAAGCTCCGGGTTTCTCCAGCCAGGACCCGGAGGTCCCCGAAGAAGGTCCAGATCCCTCAGGGAGGATCCGAGTCAGTGAAGAGGAAGCTTCGGGCCCCTCCGGGAGGGTCCGAACCATCCAGCGCCCAGTGTACTTCATCAGTGAAGTACTTCATGACGCCAAGACTCGGTACCTAGAGGTGCATAAGCTGCTCTATGCAGTTCTCATTGCCTCCAGGAAGCTGCGCCATTACTTCCAAGCTCACAAGATTTCAGTGGTGACCTCTTACCCACTTCGAGCAATTTTGCATAATCCCAATTCAACTGGGAATATTAAAAAGTGGGCAGCGGAATTGACTGAATTCGATCTCGAATTCATTTCAAGGCAAGCAATCAAGAGTCAAGCATTGGCGGATTTCGTGGCGGAATGGACTCCCTCTCCATCAAACCCTGGGGGCCCCAGTGAGCAGAAGCCGGAACACAAGGCTCCGGTCTTCACTGAGCCTGACTGGACCCTCTACTTCGACGGCTCCATGCAAAAGCAGGGGGCCGGAGCTGGAATCCTTCTTCTCGCACCAACCGGAGAGAAGGTAAAATACATGGTACACCTTGACTTTAAGGCGACCAACAACATGGCGGAATACGAAGCACTCATCTACGGACTTAGGGTGGCACTATCATACGGTGTCAAGCAACTGCTGGTCAAGGGAGATTCACAGCTCATCATTAAGCAAGTTAAGGGTGAATGCTCCTGCAACAATCTCCAGCTAGCTGCTTACCTCGTTGAAGTCCGGAGGCTTCAGAAGGACTTCAAAGTCCTAGATCTCCACCATGTCCAGCATGCCCTCAACGCTGAAGTCGACGAACTCTCGACAAAAGCGTCAACTGGAGCTCCGGCTCCTGACGGAACTTTTGTTCGGAGGTTGTCAAAACCCACAGCTCAGCCTGCCGAACTAAGCGAAGGGGGTGAGATCAACATCCCGAAGCTGACGGCCCCGATGGCCCTGTTACCATGGCAGCCATCAAGGGTCGTAGGTGCTGCCGGAAGCTCCGAGCAACCCAGCATGCAAGACTCAAATGCTCAAGTTAGCTCCGATGCATGGATCTCAGAGATCCGGAGCTACTTGAAAGACAACATCCTTCCTGACGATGATGTATCCGCTGACCGGATAGTCAGATTGGCTAAAAGATACACGTTGGTAGAAGGGGATCTCTATCGGCGCGGTGCCAACGGCGTCCAAATGCGGTGCATCACAAGGGAAGAAGGCTGCAAGCTCCTCACAGAAATCCATGGAGGCGAGTGTGGGAACCACGTGTCTTCCCACACGCTGGTCGGTAAAGCCTTCCGGCATGGCTTCTACTGGCCACAGCACTCCAGGATGCAACTGAGCTGGTGAAGAAATGCGAAGCATGCCAATTTCATGCAAAGCAAATTCACATACCAGCTCAGCCTCTACAAATGATACCTCCTACATAGCCCTTTGCCTTGTGGAGGATGGATATCTTGGGACCTTTCCCAAGAGCCGTCGGAGGTTACAAGTTCCTGTATGTCGCCATTGACGAGTTCACCAAGTGGCCGGAAGCAACTCCAGTTGTGAAAATCAACAAGCAATCTACTATCAACTTTTTGCATTCCATCGTATGCAGATTTGGAGTCCCAAACAAAATCATTACTGATAATGGGACCCAATTCACAAGCTCAGCATTTCAAGGATATTGTGAAGACCTCGGCATTCAAGTTTGCTACGCTTCCGTAGCTCATGTGGCAAGCAATGGCCAGGCCGAGAGAGCAAATCCTGAAATCCTGAAAGGACTCAAAACGCACACCTATGAGCGCTTGAAAAAACATGGATCCAACTGGATTGAAGAGCTTCCGCCCACTCTATGGGCCAACAAGACAACTCCAAACCGGTCAACTGGAGCGACACCCTTCTTCCTGGTGTACGGAGCTGAAGCAATCCTTCCTCCGGAAATCACCTTGGGGTCACTCTGGGTCCGGACCTTCGATGAAGCCACGCATGACCAGCTCCGGCGTGAAGACCTAAACCTCCTCGATGAGGGAAGGTGCCAAGCAGCTGCTCGGAATGCCCGATACCGCCAAGCCCTTCGGCGCAATCATCAGCGGCATGTACACATCCGACAGCTCGAGGAAGGCGATCTGGTGCTACGAAGAATACAATCGAGAGAAGGGTTAAACAAACTCTCCCCCAACTGGGAAGGACCCTTCCGAGTGATTAAAGTATCCCGTCCCGGAAGCGTTCGCTTGGCAACCGAGGATGGGACACCTCTCCTGAATCCTTGGAACATTGAGCACCTTCGTAAGTTCTACACCTAATATCACAGAGGCGAGTCTGTAGTAACTTGAGGTGTATGTTATAGAGTCATTGTACAGAGTCGGGTAGTTCCTCCAGGAGAACAGCCGGACCTTTCCCAGAAGGTCCGCAAAGTTCATGCAACGCTTGTCACAGTCTCAGGACTAAAAGTGTGGCTAGCTACCCTGGGTCAAACGAGAAATGAAACACGCTTAGCCTGGTTCCGTACCCTAAGAGTGTACTTGTTTCCCCTGTACCCCGGACCTATAATGAAAGACATCTTCATGTGAAACAGACTCCACGTGCATTTACTTTGTACAGGCTCAACATTTTTTATTTTTCTCTTTCTTGTCTATAACAAAGACATGCAATTCTTAAGAAATTTTAGTTCGACTGGTTCATATATGATTTGAGCTGTATTGTCGATTCATCTGGATTCAAATATTGTTCATGGACCACTCGCCTGAATGTCGCCAAGCCAATCTAGGGCCGGAGTGTGCTATCGACTTAGCCTGGTCAAGCACCCCAAGTACGCCACTCTACCTACACCCCGGCAGGCCGAAGTAAGGCGGGTCCAAGTACAATTGGATCCGGAAGAAAGAAGGCAATGCGTTCGGTCACATTCAGAACCGTGTTTGACCTAAAATTTACTTGAGAATCGTAAGCCACGACGAAGTTATAGGCAAGGAGCGAATTTTACTATTTTTCTTGGCTTCAGTGTGCAGGAAAAATAAAGAATCCTCGTTGATGGAAAAAGGCCGGAGCTGACGAAGCTCTGACTCCCCCTAGATGGCTTATAATCGATGTTAAACATTGAAAACGAGCATCACCGGAGCAACCAAGCTCCGGTAAAGCTAGGGGGGCCAGCCGTCGACGCAGAATAAAAGATGGTGAGAAGATTCCACAAACGGGGTCTACTGCCGACAAACTACGCGTTGGCAAAGGTCACTGCCGGAGCTACTAAGCTCCGACACCCCGGAGGTCTAACTATCGATGCTCTACACGTTGATAGGAACTACTGCCGGAGCTACTAAGCTCTGACAACCTCAGGGGGCCTTCACTATCGAAGACTTTGGACCTACACTCTACAAGTTCGAAGCAAACGAGTCTTCAACCAAATACAATATCCTCTTGGTACATGTTCACAATCAAATTGTGTACATCTACCAGAGGGCCAAGTGAAGACAAAAGTGTTGAAGACAAAAAATGAAGTTCGCAAAAATTTGGATTTCATTCATCTGGAGACAAGGGATTACAAAATTGGGGAAGAAGAAGAGAGAATACAAGTGGGAGCTACAGAGATGGTCCTAGACCTTATGGAAGAACTGGGTGACCTTCTGAGCAACCTCCGACATGTTGGCTCAGGTGGCTTCGCCTTCTCCTTCGACGGGACCTTCAAGCACCGGGTCCAGAGGGAATTGGGGATCCCGGCTGGTGTAGCACGTCAGCACATATTCTGCGACGTTCTTCGCCAGGGACTGCCCCTCAACCTCCAATTGGTCCACGATGACGTCGCCCACCTTGGAGGGTTTGCTGCCCGCTGAGCTCAACGCCTGCAACGCCAGGTCTGGCTCCGGCTCCGGATCATCCTGACGCACGAGACTGAAGCCCATCGGTGTCAGCGCATCGTTGGCCTTGCCCAGGAACTCCCAAATCTGTAGGGAGTCCGCAACCCTCAAGCCCTTCAGTTCTTCCAAGGATCTTCTGGCCGCCGCCAGTTCAGAATTCTCACGAGCGAGGCGCTCAACCTCTTTGGCATTTTGCTGAAACTTTTCAGCAACCTACTTCTTGAGTTTTCTGAGCTCCTCCTCCCGGAGGTAAATCTTGTTCTGGCGGTCAACCAGGTCCTTCTCCCTGCCTCTCACTTTCTTCTCCCATGCAGCGATGGCACACTCTTGCTCGTAGAGTTCCTGCCCTCGCACCCAGGCCATCTCCTCCTCCTCAGTGTAGCGCTCTTCCAATTTCTTGGCGCGCTCCTCGAGGCCCTTGTCCGCCAGAGCCACCTTTTCGGTGAGCTCCTCCTCCCTCTTCATGACGTCATCCCGCAGCTCAAGGAGTTTCTGCTCTTCATCTTTGAGCCTCTTCTCCCTCTCTTCAAGTGCCTCCCGGCGCTTGATGAGAGTAGTGTTAATGGCCTCAAGCCTTTCTTGACATTCATCGGCCGCACTATTAGCTGCTTTGGTCTTCTAATAAATGGCTCGGGATTGAGCGTCGAGGGCGCAAGTCATACTCTCCCTGTCATCCAATAATTTGCCCCAGTATTCCAGGCGGACCTTCTCCCGCTTGATCCACTCTTTATCATCTGCTAGCCTCGACTGCGCCAGCTTGGTCTCGAAGTAGAGCCGGTTACGCCACCGCCTAAGGGTTTGGCGCTCCTCTTCAAGAGCCTTGCTGTCGTGGAAGAAGGCCAGTTGAACTTGACGCAAACTGGAACAGGCGTTGTCAATAGACAATGACAACGGGCTAGGTTCCGGACCTTCTGGGGTCTCCTCCGCTGGTTCCAGCGGGTTCTCGCTGACAAAAATTGGGTCCCACTCCACAAGAGTGGTCCCCTGAGCCTCTACGGCGCTAGGGCCGTCCTCCGGGATGGCCTCAATCGCCATCGAGGAGGGTCCCGCTGATGAAGTTCCGACCTCCGGAAGTTGTTCCGAAGGCCCCGCCGCCAGGTCTTCATTTGCCCCCTCAGGCAGGGGGCCAGCAACTTCGTCTGGGCACTCCGGCTCAGTCGCGAGTACCTCCGGCGTCGTCACTCCCGGAGCAGGGGTTGCTTCTGGCTCCGGCCTGGGCACCTCCTCTACTGGGGACTCGAGCACCGACGCCTCCGCAACAACCGGCTCAGGAATTGGAAAGTCTTCAACATCAACCGGCCCTACCGTCGGAGCTCCAACAACGACTGGCTTTGCGGCCGGTTCTTCAGAGGTAGCTGACCCAACCGCCAGAACTTCCTCAACATCCGGAGCGCACGCCGGGACTTCAATTACCTCCGGCTCATCCGACGGGGTTTCGACAATTTCCGGCTCTGGGGCTGGAATTACTGCTTGCTCCGGCTCAACGGCCAGAGCTTCCATCATCTCTGCACCAGGACCTGGAGCTTCAACCTCCGGGGCAGGTGCCGCTGGCGCATCTTCTCTCCCGCGGTCCAGCGCTACCACGGAAGTCTCTGGGGATGAGTCGAGGTGCATGACCACGACAGCTGGCGCCGGAGCTGTCGCAGCTTCAGCCACCACTTGGGGCGGCACCTGGATAGGAGCAGAAGCTTCTGCCCTCAAAGCTTCAGCTGCTGTGGCTGAGGGTGGAGCCTCACTCCTCTTCTTGGGAATGCTGCAGACGATGGATGAAGAAACTTAAAAAACAGTTACTACAATAAAACAACTGTCTGAGGTAAAGATTAAAAATTACCTCGGAAGGCTTCTGCACCAGCTTGCGTGGAACCTCTTTCCCGAACGTTCAGGGCTAACCATAGCCGCCGCCGGCGTTGAAGCCCCAGAAGGCCCTCCCGGAACTCGTCGCAGCTACGGGCATTTCCTTAGTCGAGGCCCCCCTCGACCGGGAAGGACCTCCGGACCTAGAGGCCTCAACCGGCCCTGGTGCTGAAGTCGCATGCCCGGAGCTAGCACCCCGGGAGGACGCCACTGCAGGAAAAGCCGCCGCAGTTGTAGAAGACCTCCCCCTCTGGGGAGAAGGAGCTGATGCAGAGGTGGCATGCCTGATGGACGTTCCGTCGGCATGCTGCAGCTTCCTCTTCCGGCTCAAGGGTTCGTCTGCTAGCTCCTTGCCCTTGCTGACGACTTCGATCCTTGGCTTCGGGGCAGGGTCGGAGCCACCTTCGGAAGCCCCAGGGATCACCACCCTGGAGGTCGATCTTCTCTCGACGACACCAAGGTCGTCAAGCACAGGCATCTTCCGTCGGAGCTCCCTGCTGAACTCTACTTCCATGTTCAGAGGGAGAAAAGCTGATGGCGGAGTCAATTCGTCACCCGCGACGTCGATGCCGTGCTGGAACTTCTTGAGATGGAACTCCAAGGTTGTCCCCGACATGTTGGACTTCAGCCCGGTCTCGACCCGGTCATCGTCCATCACACTGTAGAGGGCCCAAGCGAGTTTTTTCTCCTCTTCACCGGTGCCCACCTGTTGATCAGGAAGTTGCAAAACACTGCTTGAGGAGTTAATCCTCCCTCCACGCACTGGCTGATCTTGGTCAGAGCAGGGTTGAAGGCGTCCGTCAGCACCGGAGCTTCACTCCATACTGTAGTGTTGATGTTGGGGAGGCCTTCGGGCAGCTCCAGCTTCTCGTGCTCCTCCACCCGGATGACTATCCAGTCCTTCTTCCAATCATCCCACTTCCCAGAGGGAAACGACCGGAGGTACTAGAATGGGCACTTCTTGCACTTCACAAAGTAGTAGAAGCCAAGATACTCATTGCTCCTACCGGTGGTATGAACGGTGAAGAAGGTCTGGAAGAGTTCAATGCAGGGGGATGCCCACCCACATCTCACAGAAGTGGACGAAGATGGACACAAGAAGAATGGAGTGGCGGCCAAGGTGGTACAGCTGCAGACCATAGAAGTCTAGCAGCATCAAGAAAAAGGAGGAAAAAGGTGGGATCAACCCCACCATGGCGTGCGAAGAGAAGTACACCATTTAGCCGGTGTGCTCCTTCTCGAACGGAAGCTCTCCCCCGGCGCGGACCAAGCGGTTGAAGAAGTCCAGGGACCATCCCATGAGGGCCCAGACCTTCTTCAGGTCAGCTTCGGTCTTCAAACGACTCTCGCGGAGACCCAACTCCGTCGCGGCACAGCAAGGCAAGAGAGGAATAGCGAGCACAAAATGGGAGTTTGAGTGCAAGATCAGATGAGAGGCGTAAAGAGCCCTAGACGGTGTGCGCTTTCCTTCTTAAGTAAGCCCTCGCAATGCTTGGATGGAAACCGCAAGGAAGTCGAAGGTACTACTCGAAAATTTCACCCAGCCGATGACAAGAGGGCCCGGGACCACCCAGACAATCAAGTCGAGGTTCTTACCCAGGCGAATGGTTGTCATCACGAGGCGGGTAGCCCGAAGGCGGCGGCCTGACAAGGCGCGCAGAACCGATACAACATTCATATCGGGAACCGGCGACCTTCAATTGCGTGAGATCCGCACGCCAAAGATCTCATTTGCTGCACACGGGATATGCCACGCATCGAGGATTTAACTCTGAACCATCACCAACGGCACATCCGAAGACCTTTGAAGACTCAGTTCAAAAGTCGAAGGATGGACCCACCTCCGGCGTAATGACTTCACCCAAGGAGTCTTCCCCAGAGGTGGGCCCAGGGGGCCACTGTTGGTACCCTGGGTACCGTATACCCCTTGGGATTGCAAAGATCTCAACGGAATATCATCTACTCGATCTGAAGACCTTCTGAGGCCCACATGTCAGACATAACCGGACCCGCTTCCCCAACTTGGTTAGTCCCAGGGTCACCACGTGTACTATCAAACCGGAGCTACCGCCCACAAGGGGGAAGCTCCGGGCTATGTACCATAGCGGCCCCTCCGGACCTAACCCCAAACCAAGGGAAGCTCTGAAACTGACACGTGTTAGGTAGCACTGGACCTACCTGTTCCCCACAGTATGCTCCAGAGCTGCCACGTGTCCAACCATCGGACCTTCAGCCTCTAACCTCCAGAAGACTCACAACGGCTCCGGATCTTCAAACGGAATCAAGGACTTCAAGACCCGATTAAGTGTCATTAATACTATATTAATGACACACGATCGGACGACCTTAATTACCAGTAACGGCGCTATAAAAGCCCGTAATTTGATTATTAAGGGTAATTAAGCGCATCAAATGTGTATCAATATTAGTAACCGCCAGGGCCACATGTCGAGCCAGGCTGACTTGTAACGGCCTGCCCTTGTACTATAAAAGGACAGGCCAACAATACATAGAGGACACACGGAATGTACGCGCTCACTCTACACTCTCAACTCACGTTGAGCTCATACAACCAATACAACACCAACACACCCCGTGGAGTAGGGTATTACGCTCAGGCGGCCCGAACCACGTAAATCTTCGTGTCCCTCATGTCATTTATACTTCACCGTCTTGAATCTCCGCGTGCCTACACCGAACCTCAAACTCCTCTAACACTTTAGTAGTGTTGGGAGATCTGCCGGATCAAAACCACCGACAAATCTCAACAAGTGATTGTGGGATATCTTGGATCTTGAATGCTCTTTAAGTTTCTTGTCATTGTCCAAGAACTTCATGTAAATGTTGTCTTGATTTCTTGTTTGTCCATGGATAAGATATTTCAAGGTAGGCTAGTTAAACTTAAACCCCTTGAAAACTGCATAGCCTCCTTGATTACAAGGGTGATGTAGATTCACCCTTGACCTCCTTGTAGGTGATAGCCTTGGAAGGAAGAATCCTCATGGGTCTTAGGAATTGATTCCCCAGGTGGCCCATGTTCACATGGATTTTCACAAATCATGTGAATATCCATGGCTTGGATCATCCAAACACTTATCCATTGGCTTTATCTATCATGATACTTCAATGGGAGGTGTAGTTCCATAGCTAGCATGTCCACCTTGCTAAGTGGTGTGCATGCCAATCTAAGGGAACTAGAGAATTCTTCAATCCACCCGTTGAGTAGAGACCATATTCCCATCCACGATGAATGAGAATAGGACTCCTTCAGCTCTAGCACAAAGGTGGTCATAGATTTGTGGACCAGCCCATAAAATGAATGTTGGATGAGGAGCCAACCATCCAACCTATGGTGGAGGAAAACAAAGAAGAACTCTTTGAGCCTCCCCCAAGCTTGGGAATGGATGTCTTTGGCTCCTACTGGAAGATGAAATTCTTCCGCAAGAGGCAATGGTGTTGCCTAGCGGACATTTGTTGAGGTACCCTATGAATAATCTTGCAGTTGAGCACTAGCGTCCTCATTGGCCATCCCATGAAATGGGTTAGCCAACACTACCCTGTTCTCACCAAAAAAGGAGAAAAAAACAAGGGTAATGCTGTCTAATAACTATTAGTACCTATAGATTAATCACAAGTGGTAGCTATCCTTCACTTCTTTTGCCTTCCTCGGCAACGGCGCCAGAAATGCTTGTTGACGTTTCTTACGTCACATATCATCTCTCAAAAGAGATGAGGTCCGCAAGTGCACGAAAACTATCGTGTAGCATTTCACCCAAGAGTATGCACAAGGGTATCATATTTATCCCAAAGGAAGGCAATGGAGTAAAGTAAACACTACTCTCATGATCAAGCTATGGGATACTAATCAATTATAAAGACAGGGGTAAGTTGATAATATGGTTAGTATGACACACACCTAAGAAATCTATTCTAAAGGGTAAATGGGTCCTAATGGAGATTAGACTAAGAGTTGGGGAATTGCTCCTACAATGCTTCTAATATACATATGCATAGCCTAGGTTAGATACTAATGAGCATGTCAATGGTGAATACTTTTGCTAAGTTGTTCAACACATCGAGCATGGGTTTACCCCTAGCAACACTAGGCGACTCTCGCCAAGAGCCTGTGGCATAGCCGAATGTGCAGGATTACAAAGGACATATAGGGTTGTCACCACCTACTGGCTACCTCTTCAAACCGTGGTTCTATGATACATTCAAAGCTACTTTCTATCCTACCACCATGCTAGCTTATTAAGTAATTACCTTAAGAGCCCGGGCACAAGCCATCCTATGGCAAAGGACTGAATCATCGTTGAACCAATGTTGATACATAGCACAAGTGATTCATGTTAACATGATCATATCATAACTAATCAGACTATAATAGGGGTTTGCAGTGTTTATGATGATAGATTAATAGTGATATGGCATAATCATAAAGATTACTCCTACCACATACATGGAATCCGCAACCAAACAAGAAACGCTTCATCCATGTATATGAATACAAGAATACTAAAGCTAATATCTTTGTTACGCATAAAGTCACAAATATAGGAAAAGATACATCAACCATACCTTTCTCAACTTAGACTTGGGACAAGAGGCTCTACTCTCTATAGCCTAACTTCACTAAGAACTAAGAGAACTAGTGTATACAAAAGAATGATGCTCAAGTGGTGTGTGTTGAAGTGAGGGGTCCTATTTATAGCTTGGAGAAGGGTCAGTTTCCGCCACCAAAAGCAAGCGAATTAGTCACCACTGACTTCTTCAAGCCGGGAGGAGCCAACATGTGGAAGCTGACCAAGTTCGGAGGAAAGACCAGGTCGGCCGACCTGGTAAGTCCACCAAACGATCTGTGCTTTCTTGGGGTGACTTCCAGGTGGGTCCCATCCCTTGATATGGGTGCTACACTGTTGGATGGCCTCAAATACTTCTGTTTATGGGCCATTTGATCCATGTGGTGCAACGTGAAAACACCTAATTGGCTGGGATGATATTTTTATAGGATCCATCCCCTTATTTCACTTCAATTTTGTATAAAATACCTACATGCACTAATTTATCCAAGGGCAAGTGGAAATATGTTAAATAGAAAGGTGATGTGTGCAAGAAATGTTATTTCCTTCACATAATTGAGTTATGTAACAGTCGTCAGCACTCATACGACAACATCAACCTCCGGATGACCTTTGGGACACCCGAAAACTACAACACGAAGAGCGTCCTATTTGACATCGTGAACATCAGCCTCCCCTTCAACGCCATTATCACCAGGCCCGCCCTATACTGATTCATGGTTGTAGCCCACAACAGCTACCTTGTCTTGAAGATGCCAACCCCCTCCAGCGTGCTCAGGATCTACGGAGACTGCACTACTACGGTGTTAGCCTTGGAGAAGCTCCAGGCCCTCACAGCAGACCCAACACCTGCTCATAGCAGCGTTAGACCAAGTCAGCCTCCGCTGAGCTCGCGCCTGCGCGGCTCACCCACTGCACCTTGTCTGCAGCCTTCCGACAGCACCGACGCTCCCGTCAAAGCTGCCAAGATTAGTTCCACCTGTGCTCAGACCACCCACAAGGCAGGGGGCCATAGCAGAAAGTTGGTATGCCCGCTCATCGCTCCACTGGTAGCTATAGACGACAAGTTGCCTGGCAACTATCACAACTATCTTTTGAGCATTGGGCGCCCCTATATGTTAATATTAGCTTAAGTAGGACAGTGTGAAGGTTTTCATAGAGTCTAGGAGCAACATTTAAGACAACCAAGCTCCAGGAGGGTCAGGTCCATAGTGCGCGGTCAGCTTAGCCTGGTCCCGAACCCTAAGCCTGTGCACCCTACCTCCCTCGACATCCGGAAGAAAGAAATTGCCTTATTTCGTAAAATTTTGTCTCCTCCTATGAATACCGGTATAAAAGAATCACTGTCTTACTACAAGTTCCCCTAACAATGTTCATTTAATTATGCATTAATTTTATGATTAGCCATGCTAGATTGGTTTATTGTATATTGCCTTCATATACATGGTAATGCATTCTGTGTCTCACCCTTGCTGGAGTTGCGCAAAACTACTAAAGGCGAGCCTACTTGAGGTGCCTGCAATGTGTGAGGGGTTCTCTCGGCTACCCCATCCTTGAAGTCCTGTGACGCCGCACGGCGTCCTAGGAAAGGTCTACGCCAAGCCGGAGGTCCGGGGTGTGTGAACCACTTAGTCTGGTGCTGTACCCTAAGCATGCACACTCTGCCTCTCTGCACTATGATCAAGTACTGGGGGCCATAAAGTTCGCACCCTAAGAATGGCAGGAGTCAGACCCCGAAGCACTAACGCATTGAATTACGCAAGCCCTGCATGTCAGCTCAGGACAGTAAGACATGACAAAGCTAAGGAAGAGGAACAGATAAAACCAGCAAGCAAACTGGTCTCTCCTTTACCATGAGTGCAGGACAACCAACTCTAGCACCATCCAGGGGGCCCGCCTTCAATGTCCCAGCATGTCGAAGACAGTAACAAGTGCTGATTCGTGAGTACACTCTCCCGTACTGCTCTTGTTGCTAATAGGGTTCTCTTGTGGTAACCTGTATACCAGGGGCCTGCCGTCTAACTACTACACATCGGTGGTGGACAACGCATCGAAAACAGTAACAATCGCTCATTCATGAGTACACTCTCCCATCTCACTCTTGTTGCTAATAGGGTTCTCTTGTGGTGACCTGTACAATAGGGGCCTGCCGTCGACAACTCTAAGATGAAGGTGGGCGACATCGGAGCATCTAGCTCCGGCACCTCCCAAGGGGACTGACGTCGACGACTCTGTGACGATGGTGGGTGACGCTGTAGAAGCCAGCTCCGGCACCACCCAAGGAGCCTGCCGTCAATGACTATGCGACGATGGTGGGCGACACCAGAGTAGCCAGCTCCGACACCACCCAGGAGGCCCACCGTCAACATCTGAGCACGTCGAAGACAACAACAAGCACTGATTCATGAGTAGACTCTCCTGTCCCACTTTTGTTGCTAATAGGTTCTCTTGTGGCAACTTGTACACTAGGGGCTGACGTCGATTTGCTACACATCCGAAATGAACTAAATATCCTTGATGCTCGGAGTGTGGGTTGAAATTTTGCATACCTGTATGATTTCTTCAAATATGTTGATTGGATTATGAATATTATCTCTCTCAATTTTCTCTGAAAAACTATGTCAATTACTAGATCTTGGTGAATTATGGTCATTGTTTGATTATTGTATGCTTACTGATCATATTCATCAAGATTATTTGATTTGATTTGCCTCCCTATTTTCTAAATATGTACCTTGAAATATATATGAATGGACTAAGAAGTTCTTGCCTGGTGACGATGGAGTAGTTCGTGGTTACCCGGACTAGTCCGCGCAGACTGCCGGTTAGGCCGGATTAGTCCGATACACCACGGACTAGTCCGATATAGCCTCTGGAAAAGTTCGGACTAGTCCGGTCTTCTCTGGACGTGTCTGATTTTTCGTGTCCTTATCCCTAGCCGCCGCCAAACCCTAATCCCCTCACCTCCACTCTTACCTCACACGTTCTCTCTCTCTAACTTGATCTCCCAAGGCGATTTTACATCCCCTCCACCAAAAAGCTCCGCATTTGGATGGAAATCAAGCTTCCTTGCTCAAAGATTAAAGTTCTCGGACAAGTCCGGACTTCAACACCTCCTTCTTCAAGAATCAAGCAAATTCTTTGGTAATTTTCACCAAAACCCTAGAAATCCCTATTTTCTTCATTGTTGATCGAATAGCCTAGAATCCCTCACTATATACATGCCTCCTTGATGTATTATGTTTATGCTAAGCTAGTTGTGCATCAAGAACCGCCATTTGTCTAGGTGCCTAGGTTTTTGAGGATGAATACTAGACTAGTCCGGTCCATGCACGGACAAGTCCGGTCACCACGGACTAGTCCTTGTCTGTACACCGGACAAGTCCGATCTTTCTGAACTCAAAACCTAACCTGTCAATTCCTCAATGCAATTCCTTGTTATCCTTTCTCACCCATGCCTTGAATAATCCATTGTTATTCATGTCTTGCACAATTCATTCTCAGGACATGTCGAGCTCAAATGACGGGATCTCCGTTTTCGAGGCCGAGATGGACCACAAGGTGACACCTCGGCCCTCGACAAGCCTTGGCAAGAAACGCCAAGAGCGACCTTCCAAGCCAGCTCCATCTCCTCCTCAGCTCGGAGGAGGGTGCTTGCCAAGAAGCCAGCCTCCAAGGCAACTGCAGCAACAAGTGGCCCTCGCCAAGCTAAGGGCAAGGGCAAGGGAATAGCAACGGGCCCGGTTGGCCCCCTGAGGCTGCATGCTCCAAGGGAAGGGGTCAGGGACCCCACTGAAGACAGATTCAATGGAAAGGGCAGTGACTCGGCGGCGAAGTTCAGGAGCATTGATTGGTATGGTCGTTCGAAGCAAGCTGCCGATGGCAGATTTTGGAGCAATTTCCATGCAGATTTCTACAAATTTGTGTACCTCCCAATGAAGACCCCAGTAGTGCGCAGTCAATGGATTGATTGGGCACATTTTGAGAAAAAAGGGCTGCTCCCCGTTCATTGAAGTGGTGGAAGCAATTGAGAGGCATGGCTTGAAGGACCTTTTTGCCTTCAGAAATAATTGGAATGATGAGGTCATAGCGCAATTCTTTGCGACATGCCACTTCTCAAGTGAAGATGAAGAAAGTGTTACTTGGATGACTCACGGATCCAAGTACAGTATAACTCAAGAAGATTTTGATAGCCTGCTTCACCTTGACACCTCAAGACATGACAACTTGATCATCCACAACATAGGTGTCATTGAGAAGGACAGGATGAAATTCCTTTATGAGCCAAACTCGAAGTTCAAACCCCCCTCAACAAAGAACATGAAGCCTTTCTTTGTGGTTCTGAACAGAGTCTTGAGGAAGACTATTGCTCCCAAGAATGGAGATGATGGGAGTGTGCAGGGTTATCTCCGGACCCTGATGAGAGTCATAAGCAAGGACTGTCAGTTTGATGTGGCAGATTATATTTGGAATGACATGGTGAAAATTTCTTGCACACCCAACAGATCTTGTGGCTATGCTCCATATCTGATGTTTGTGATTGAGAAGGTCACCGGGATTGAATTTGTCAAATATGTGGAGCACCTCCCTTTGAGGCCTCAGATGCCTCAAAAGCCAAGTGTACAGGCTGCTCCCTCGCCGGCCTCCATTCCTAAGGCTCCGGCAAGAAGAAGTGAAGATGCAAGGGCTGCCCCTGCCACTAGGGCAGCCCCTGAAAAAGGATCTGCAAGTGGCATATTCAAATATTTGGCTGCCATCATTGCTTCCTGCAGAAAGGCCGAGGTAAAGGCCCATAAGCTCAACAAGAGGAGAAAAGAAGACATGAAGTATGTCAAGGCCAATGTGAAGCAGATATGCCAGAAACTGGAGATTGAGCCCATTGGATCTCCGGTAATCTCCGATGATTTCGATTCAGACTTCACCGAGCTCAGGCCCTTGACCCCTCCGAGCTTGCGTACTTTGGCATTGGGGGCTCGAGTGGCTCCGCACCTCCTCCTCCTCCTCATCAGCTCGAAGACGAAGATAAAGACGATGAGAGGACCGAGAGCGAGGCGTGAAGACTTTAGGTCCCTCCTCTCCTTCTCTTTGGTGTCTTGATGCAAAAGGGGGGGGGGAGATTGAGGGGGAGTCTGTAAAAGCACTAATTTCCATAATTCAAAGTTCAGTTAGGACAAAACTTTTGAATGACTAAAAGCATTAAAAAGGAATTGAGAAAAAGAAATTTATTCAAACTCCAAATGAGGAAATTCAAAATAATAAACTTAGCTACTGTTTAAATAAATTTATCATTAAGATTTGAGTTAACCAATGGAGTCCAAATATTCCAAATAGCATCCCTGCAAAGTTTCATAATTTTTGAAGCAAGTTTGCTATTTAATTCAATAGCTACATTGAATTCAACTCAAATTCAAATTCAAGTTTGAATTTAAATGAAACTTTGTCAAATAAACTATGGGAATTCAAAATCAAATTCTATATGATTAATCCAGCCATCCCACAAATATCTAGCAAATTTTGGAATGAATTAGTTGGTAGAATTGATGGGGACAGGATGAGGATGAGGTGGGACCCACTTGTCATCCAAAGCAAAGTGCTGTTTTGACTCTCCAAGTGACACCACACTGCATGCAAAGTCCAGGCAGCTGCTTGCACTGTGGTGGCCGACTCCATTGCCCCCAGCTCGCCCTGGCCTCCTATTTAACCCCCCTCCATGACCCTAGCTTGCTCTTCCTTCACCTTGAAGCCTCCAGCACCATTTTCAAACTCCTCTCCCGATTCCTTCTCTGTTCAGCCGGTTTGTAGCAAAGGTACTCCGTGTTAAGCACTTTTCTTTGCCTCTCCTCACTCCCCTACCTCTTGCACAGCTTTGCGATCAAGTTCTTTCACAGCTAGGCCATCCCCGAAGCCGTTAAGTTCGAAACCGAGGCCGCCAGAAATCTTCCCTGTTTTGCCGCGCCTATGCTCAACATTGACCCGACAATAAATCCATCATCTTGCCTCGGTCCTAGAAGGAAAAAGGTTTTCCAACTCATGCTCTAGCTGCTCATAAAGTTTCAGCCCATGACATGCCTCCTAGCCCCCGTATTTGTTTTTCTCCCGACAAACTTCGGTTACGAGTAGAGTTGCTTCGCGTGTGAAATTCCTGCTATACAGTTAATTATTCCTTGTGCACCTGTGCTATGTTGTTCTATATGGCCAGGCGCATCACTTCGAAGAAGATCCATCGAGTTTCATCGAGCATTCACGCCGGAATACAATTTTTCCCGTAGTGCCGGTCTGTCCTTCCTCGGTCCATTAGCGCTACCATTCTCCAAGCCAATTCTCTCCTTCCTAGGGCCAGATTCTTATTCCCCATACTCCCATGAATCTTCCCGATCAGTTTTATCCACCATAGGGCTCGGCCGACATGGCCGAAACCCTAGCCGCCGTCGCCGCCGTCGCGCAAGCCTTTCCGGCCATCGCCGGTGTGCGCTTACCCCACCGACGTGCTCAGCACCTCCAAATAGGTTAGGCGGCGAGTTTGGCGAGTAGACGTGCCGTGGATCGACGGGCTGCGAGAGCTCCAGCGAGGCGCCGCCGCGGTCGGGCGCCTGGCGGCAGGTAGATGATGACCCCGTGGGGCCCAGCCATCAGTGAGTGTAACGTGCACGCTCCGATCTGGTGCGGCTGTGGATCCCATGTGGCTATGTACATTTTCTATGTGGCCCGGTGTTGCATCGACCCGATTGGTCCATTTTAAACCCGTGGGCCCTCTGGATTATTTGAACTTTCCCATTTAAACTTAATTCCAGATTTTGCCCCAACTTGGAAAATATATATCTCCTAGGATACTTGTCCGAAAATTCCCAAATAAATTTTGTTAGAACCAGCATGAATAGTAATTTCCATTGGTGCACTTGTATTTGTATGAAAGTCCATATGAATTTATCCATAATTCAAAAAACAAAATGCTTATAGAATTAATTCCTATAGTTCTGCTCTTTGGAAAAATACCAAATTTTTCCAGAAACTTCATTTGAGTATCCTTGAACTTCAGTAAAAACTTCAGGGTCATTAGACTTAATTTACATGGTCTTATCACCTGTGTATTATCTATGCACATAAAAATAGTCAAATTCATTTAGAGTTTTGACAGAAACTTGTGGAAAATTCTAAATTGAATAACTCTCAGTATAAAGCTTCAAAATTTGTCAAACCAAATCCCTAGATTTTCCTGTAGAGACCTTTAAAGCAAAATCATGTTTCATTTTTATCTAATAATTCACTTCATATAAAACTATGAAATTTTGCCAAAATGTTCTTTAGTAAGTTTGTGAATTCCTGTAAAAATTTTAGCTTCATTGGAGTTTAATAACCTAGTTCAATCTGGAGATTTTCCTAACAGGACATAGAATGCCCAAAAACATCAGAACAATTTCAGAAATTTTTCCAAACTTCTAAATTCAATATCTCCCAATAGGAATCTTAGAAATTTATGAAACAAATTTTCCTAGAACCAGCGAGACCTTCTATGTATGATACAACCACTGATATCCATGATAGACCTCCAGAATTACAACCAAAATTTAGAGAAGGTTTTATTTGTTGGAATTTTATAGACAACAAGCTTCCTTGAACTTCCTTGAACATCTCCAATTTTTGGTCCATATCTTCCTCATATCACATAATGTCCCCTGTAAAATTTCTAGAACCACTGAGATTAAATTCATATACTTAAGTGTCTTTCCTTTGAACTATAATATAATACCGGTATTGATTAACTTGCATAATTCTTTGCATATCAATTAGTTGCCGACCTCAAGAGGACCCCGGAGCTACTTGATGTCATTCATCTGGAGATTAACTTTGACACCGTCTCGCAACCAGGCAAGCCCCGGTTTGCATTTAAGCGCTATTACAAAATTTTGATTTGTATCACATATGTCTAGGGTTGGTATTGTGCATTAGGGCTAAGGTGATTGAAAATCCACTTGCATGACCAGATCAATCCATGGAGTATTTGGCTAATTGTCAAGTCATCGTGTAGACTATGCTATGCTAAATGTTGTATAGGATTCGGTAGAAGTCGATTTGTTGGAATCTACTCGCATGGCTAGGACTTTTTCACACGGGATTGGTTCAAAGAGAATGAGGTAGTAATCTAAAAATGAGACCGGGTAGGGGCGTAGGATGCAGCAAGACGTGGTCTTGGATGCGTAGCCCTGCCTGTGTCGGTTAAGGACCGATCCGTATGCCGCCCTGCTGAGCAAGTTTGAACTGTACCGGAGTCATACTGGATATATGGGATCCAGGAAACCGATGTACCTTGGGAAGCTTTTATTGAGACTTTTTCGATCGCCTAAGGCTTTCGGCCGCAGAACAGTAGACGGAAACTCACTCACGACATCTTCACAGCGGAAGGCTGCACCGTGAGTGGGGATACTGTCCTAGACGATTGAATCGATTCAACTTGGGCGGAACTTGAGAAAGGTGGCTGCGTACGATATTCGTGGAGTGCACTAATGTGACTTCCAGTACGGGCATACGTGATGTGTTTTTCGGGTACCATTGATACGAACCACCGTCCCTCGCAGTTATGAGTACCACTTGTTCACTGAGTTGTGACGTAGTTAAATACTTGCACTTGAGATGAGAATTAATTGCTGCTGTTATGAACATTATATTATCATGTTATTGCTATGTTGTATGTATTAGTATAGTGCTCACTAAAATTTCCACCTTGGACATGCAGCATCATGATGAAGCGTTTCTTGTTTGATTGTGGAGTTACGATGTTGCCCCGCACAAGGTTTAAGTTGCTGCTATAAATCCGAAAAATAAGGACCCACAATTAGGCGAGTCCGTTACACAAATCTGCCATCCTATGTTATGTCTTTAACCTCATGTAGAGTTTCATGTTCAAGTGAGACGGTTATGTCTTGCTGAGCCTTCGTGCTCACGGTTGCTATATAAGTTGTTTTGCAGGTATTAACCTGATTATGGTTGTCCGATGAGACTCGGGACTCTCTGAGTAATATACTCATGTGGGAACCATGCCGCTGCTGTTTGGTTTTCGTGGCTAGTGAGGAGCGTCCGTGGGCTAGACGACTTCTCTTTTGCTTATTAGACTGGAGTACGAGAGTTGTAATCTTATCTTCCGCTATAGTTTATTTTTATAAACTATTTGTAAACTGAATATCTTTGTAAATTTCAGCAAATGATTTATGTAATACGCGTTCCTTTACATGTGTGCTGTTGGGTGTCGCATCGCACGGCACCACCCAATGCGATTCTGGGAAAGTGTGGACTCCGGTCCCCACAGACGTGGTATCAGAGCCGCATTGGGAAAAGCACGCTTATAAAGGATCGTATTACAAGAAAAACATAGGATACGGTGAGGATACAATACTAGGCCCACATAAGGACTATATTAGCATAAGTTATTAAGGTGGCAAAACTAACTTATGTGTTATTATATTCTGTAACGACGCTCCAATGTCAGGTAAGAGGTAAGGTACACCACCGCAAGCGGATCAATTGCGGTAAGGTCACCATGCGAGAGGTAGCATGGAAAGCTTTCCGTGGCTTTTCACGGAGGAGTCAATATGAGTCTTTGAAACTTTCCATATTTCTGAGAACATATGACACGCGGTACCCCAGCGTGCTTCAAAGTTAGTGGGAGCCCCCATTGGGTGGGACATAACCCGATGCGCCTCCTACTGGTGCAGCACTATGCAAAGCCGTGGGACCCCGTCGGGTGGTAGAAAACCTGGTCATGTACCTCGAGACGTGGCTTAACTCGAGGTGGCCCGTATGGAACGATACGGGACGAATGTTTTTACTTTCATATACATTATTGTGAACTGTTTGCCTGTGCGGGCTGTGTCGTACGACACCATATGATTGATCAATAGTTTGTGTGTAGTGACAGGTACACTGACCACATGATCGTATTGCGTTTAGAAACCATTTGCGAGTGAACGTCATTAAGGCCACCATTGAGACGTATGCCGGAATACCGGCTTATAATTTTTTGCTTCGAGAGGCACGTAGTACCGACATATACTCCACTGATGCGTTAACCAATTTTGTGTAAAATGGAACTGAGAAGATGTAAAAAAATACTTATATTAGCTATCGAGCTCTGAGTTTGAACTAAGTTATCAAATTTGGAGTAGGTTTTGAAGTCACCAATTCAAAAACAGAGTGTTCTGTTTTCTACCGTAAAAAGACCTGACTTTGAGAAAACATATCTCCCAGTAGAAAACTCCAATGAATGTGTACCATACATGGATGGAAAGTTTAGGAAGTCCTTTAAAACTGTTATGTTCAACTCCAGAACTGAATTTCCCTCTAACCTGTTAAAAATTTCAAAGTTCCAAACTCTGCCAAAACTGGACAGAAACTAGAACCCTCTCTGGACTCCTGCTTGTTTTCACCATATCTCACTCTAGAAAATTCGAGCCGGATCATGCTAGACATTTTGGAATCCTTGTAATACTTATTACAAATTTGTAGATTGTGGCTTTTGTAAATTCTGCTGTTTTATATCTGGAAATTTTGTCCCAAATTCAGCATAAACAAAGGAGATGCTGTCAAAATTTTCCAGAAAAACTGTCAGATTTACGATATCATATCATCTCAACCAGAAACGATATGAAGGCAAACAAATACTTTTTGGAAAGGTCTTGAAGTTTACTTCAACTTTGTATTTCACCTCAAGATCTGATTCTTCCATTTACTTGGTTAAATTTGTGTTTGAGTACAAACAGGTCAGGTTTCAACAGAAACTTTATCGGTTTGACATAATTTGGTCTCGTTATGAATCTGGTCCTCGAATTCACTTCGAGAAGTGTGGTAACGGACCAGTTGTCAATACTCAACTATTTACCAGTAGAATTGATGGTTTGACTCACTCAAAACTCTTTTCTTTTATGGCCATGTTTGTGTCATATTAAAGATAAAGGTGTGTTTTTGCACGATAATGCGCATAACGTCCCGTCGCGACCAACAATAGTCGAAATGAACTTCGATCCATGGGGTTTATTATTTTGGAACTCGCTATTGTAACCTTGGTCCAGGGATGATGTATTGTGTATAAAATTTATACTTTATCAATATATGACCGTTATGCAAATTCGGCTATCAATACACACATTATTGTTTTCATCCTAGTGTGATCTTGCAATATCACATCTCATGTTGGATTAATGACTGTAACTGCAGAATGGTGCGCACTCGCACAACATACAAGGTCGGTGGTTCAAGTCAGGGAGGGGATGACTCCCGAGAGCCAGAACAACCTGCACAACCGCCACCTCCATCTCCGCTTACATTGGCAGATTATATCGCAGCCATGCTGAGTTCGCGCGACAAGCGGACCGAACTGCTGTGAACCCTCAAGCAGATTACGTCCAATCAAGGGGGGCATCAAGACGAAGGCAATCGTCAACCTCAGCAAGCAACCTATCAAGAATTCTTGGCGACTGCACCCCCCGTGTTCAGTGGTGATGGTGAACCTCTAGATGCGGTCCATTGGCTCCGCACCATTGAAGCTAAGTTTGGACTGCTGCAGTGCAGTGACCCTATGAATGTTTTATATGCAGCACAACAACTGCATGGCATCGCCGGTGCTTGGTGGGCGAACCACATCGCCTCCTTGGCCGCTGGACAGCAAGTCACTTGGAAAGAGTTCCGGAAGGCATTCCATGCCTATCATGTTCCTCCTGCCATTTTGAGAAGGAAGCTGCAGAAATTTCTTTATTTGAAGCAAGGAGAAAGGAGTGCTCGAGAATACTCCAAAGTCTTTGTTAATCTAGCACAATATGCGTCGGAGTATGTGAGTACGGAGGATCAGAAGGGAGAGTACTTCTTTCGGGGTCTAAGCCCATGTTGAAAGACAAGCTTGCATTGCTCAATCACGGCTCGTTCAATGCTATGCTTAATGCCGCGATTACGCAAGAGGATGCCACACGTGAGAGGATCGCAGAGGAGTCAAAGAAGAGACTTGCTGTGCACGACAACAGACATAATATTCCTCAGAAATGCCGTATGGTGTACCGATCACCGTCCGGTCAGATATGGCAGCCGGCTGCACAACCGAGTTCGTATCAGAGTCGGCCGTTCGAAGTACCAGATTTTCAACCAGCATTACATCAGCAGCAAGAACATCCCAAATTGTTCCAGGGGCATTTATCTCGCAGCAAGATGCAGGACAATTCAGGCCTCAAGTCAGCGGGACGTTGAATCAGTATAGGTGTTCCACATGTGACCGTGTTGGGCACTATACCAATGGTTGCCCAGAGAAGATCTTGAGTAGCAGGCAAGTACCAGTACAACGGTGTATTCAGTCCCGTATTCAACCAGAGAAGACAGCACGGCAAACCGAAAGTGTTCAACACATAGCAATCGAGAGTGTTCCGGAGAGAGCACCGGTGTTAGCAGGCATGTTTGCTATCAAAGACATACCCGTCCTCATACTCTTTGATTCCGGTGCTACCCACAATTTTATCAGTAAATCATGTGTGGATCAGCACCAATTATCCACCAATACTCCCAATAAAAGTTATCTTATAAGCTCACCAGGTGGAAGTATCTCGGCTAGTCAGATTGTTCCCCGAGCAGCTTTATGTTTGGGGGGCAAAATATATCCAACGTCGCTGATTATATTGGATGGACAGAAGATCGACATAATATCGGAGATGTCATGGTTGAACCATCACGGTGCCATTCTTAATATCGGTACCCAGACTATCCAAATTGACTCTCCGATGCACGGACAACATGAGCTGTTTTTGGACAGTTTGGAGCAGGACAGTGCAGCTGCATATAACACGGAAGCAACTAAACTTGAAGATATTCCGGTGGTCCGTGAGTATCCCGATGTGTTTTCCGATGACTTACCAGGCATGCCGCCTGAACGTGACTTTGAGTTCATGATTGAACTTGTACCGGGAACCACACCGATCTCTCGAAGACCGTATCGAATGGCGCCTAATGAGCTAGCCGAATTAAAGGAGCATTTGAAAGACCTTTTGGACAAGGGCTTTATTCGCCCAAGCTCATCACCTTGGGGCTGCTCGGTGCTGTTTGTCAAGAAGAAGGATGAAACATTACGGTTATGCGTGGATTATCGACTGCTCAACACCGTGACTATAAAGAACAAGTACCCGCTGCCCCGCATCGACATTTTATTCAATCAACTTGTTGGTGCGAGGGTGTTTTCAAAGATGGATCTTCGGTCCGGATATCATCAAATCAAAATCTGACTGGAGGATATACTGAAGACGGCATTGTCAACGAGATACGGATTATACGAGTATCTCGTGATGTCTTTTGGTCTCACCAATGCTCTGGCTCACTTCATGTATCTCATGAACTCAGTATTTATGCCAGAGTTGGACAAGTTCGTCATGGTCTTCATTGACGACATATAGGTTTATTACAAGTCAGAGGAAGAGCATGCTGAACATTTGCATATTGTGTTACAAAGGTTGAGAGATCACAAGTTATACGCAAAATTCAGCAAGTGTGAATTTTGGATCAGCCAAGTGCCATTCTTGGGGCACATTATTTCAGCTGAAGGCATCGCTGTGGACCCAAGTAAAATTGTTCAAGTACTGAAATGGAAATCTCCAAAGTCAGTACATGAAGTCCGAAGTTTCCTCGGTTTAGCGGAATATTATCAGAGGTTCATCCCAATCTTTTCAAAGATCGTGAAACCGATGACGGAGGTGCTGAAAAAGTGCACCAAATATGTTTGAAGTTCAGCTTGTGAAGCAGCGTTCAAGACATTAGTACATCACCTTACAACAGCCCCGTTTCTTGCTCAGCCGGACACAACAAAACCATTCGACGTTTATTGTGATGCATCCAGCATCGGACTTGGCTGTGTTCGTATGCAAGAAGGACGTGTGGTCGCATATGGATCTCGCCAACTCCGAAACCATGAGCAGCACTACCCGACTCACGACCTTGAGCTCACTGCCGTGGTATTGGCATTAAAAATGTGGAGGCATTACTTGCTTGGAAATCTTGTACACCTCTACACCGACCACAAAAGTTTGAAGTATATCTTCACTCAGAAGGAACTGAACATGAGGCAACGAAAGTGGCTGGAGTTGATCAAGGATTATGAGATTGAAATTCACTACCACCCTGGTAAAGCGAATGTGGTTGCCGACGCGCTTAGTCGGAAAGCCCATGTCTACAATATCATCATGGCTGAAACGGAAGATGAGGAACCAAGTCTGTATGTGATTCCATATGGGGCTCTCAATAATCTTGCTCTCATTCCCACCATCCGAGAGGAAATTATTAAAGCCCAGAAGAAGGACAAGGGCATGTCACACATACGAGAAAGAGTGAACAGCGGGGAAGTAAAATGTTTCCGGAAAGATGATCACGGTACATTATGGTTCAAGGAACGTATAGTTGTACCCGAGATGTTAAGCTCCAGAAGAAAATATTGGATGAAGCTCACATGTCAAAATTTTCTATTCATCCGGGCAGCAATAAAATGTATCAAGATTTAAAGACCAAGTTTTGGTGGACACGGATGAAGCGGGAAATAGCGAAGTACATATCCGAGTGTGATACGTGTCGGCGAGTGAAGGACGACCATATGAAGAAGGCGGGACAGCTACAACCGCTGAATATTCCGGCATGGAAATGGGAGGATGTGAGTATGGATTTCATAGTCGTATTGCCACTCACATTCCGAAAGCATGATTCGATTTGGGTGATAGTCGATCGACTAACCAAATCAGCACATTTCATCCCGGTAAATGTCGGATTTGATGCCAAAAAATATGCGGAGTTGTACATATCAAGAATCGTGTATTTACACGGCATTCCTCGCACAATTATTTCAGATCGAGGCACGCTGTTCGTTGATCGTTTCTGGCAGCAGCTGCACGCCTCGTTAGGTACTAAACTGATTAGAAGCTCCGCATATCACCCCCAGACCGATGGACAAACCGAGAGGGTGAACCAAGTCCTTCAAGACATGTTGCATGCATGTGCCATCCACCACGGTAAAAATTGGGACGATCATTTGCCGTTGGCGGAATTCCCGTACAACAATTGTTATCAAGCAAGTATCAAGATGGCACCATATGAAGCTCTCTATGGCCAAAAATGTCGTACCCCACTGAATTGGTGCGAGTCCGGCGAGAGGGTGACATTCGGGATTGATCTAGTCAACGAAGCCGAGGAACAAGTTAGGATCATTCAAGCAAATCTAAGAGCGGCTCAATCTCGACAGAAGGCTTATGCAGACAAGCGGCATCGACCACTGCACTTTGATGTCGGGGATCACGTGTACCTCCGCGTATCACCGATGGAAGGAATTCACCGGTTCGGAGTAAAAGGAAAGCTAGCTCCACGATTTATTGTCCCATTTGCTATCACGGAGAAGTGTGGACCTTTGGCTTATCGATTGGAATTACCAGCATCTCTCACTGGTATACACAACATTTTCCACATATCTCAGCTCCGGAAATGTCTCAAGTTCACAGCTGCAGTCCACACCGATGACATCGGCAAATTGCAACCGGATTTGACGTACTCCGAACATCCGGTTCAGATTCTCGACGAGAAGACTCGAACAACGAGGAACCGCACGCTGTGGTTATATAAAGTGTTATGGAGCAACCATACTGCCAACGAAGCCACATGGGAAACTGAAGAATATCTCCGCTCCAACTATCTGGATTTCTTATCGTCTCATATCCGGTAATTTCTCTCCTACTTTCACCTCTTCATTGTAATCTCGGGACGAGATTCTTATAAGGGGGGAGGAATGTTTCCATAATTCAAAGTTTTCAGTTAGGACAAAACTTTTGAATGACAAAATGCATTAAAAAGGAATTGAGAAAAACAAATTTATTCAAACTCCAAATGAGGAAATTCAAAATAATAAACTTAGCTACTGTTTAAATAAATTTAACATAAGGATTTGAGTTGACCAATGGAGTCCAAATATTCCAAATAGCATCCCTGCAAAGTTTCATAATTTTTGAAGCAAGTTTGCTATTTAATTCAATAGCTACATTGAATTCAACTCAAATTCAAATTCAAGTTTGAATTTAAATGAAACTTTGTCAAATCAACTATGGGAATTGAAAATCAAATTCTATATGATTAATCCAGCCATCCCACAAATATCTAGCAAATTTTGGAATGAATTAGGTGGTAGAGTTGATGGCGAAAGGATGAGGATGAGGTGGGACCCACTTGTCATCCAAAGCCAAGTGCTGTTTTGACACTCCAAGTGACACCACACTGCATGCAAAGTCCAGTCAGCTGCTTGCACTGTGGTGGTCGACTCCAGCTGCCCCCAGCTCGCCCTGGCCTCCTATTTAACCCCCCTCCATGCCCCTAGCTTGCTCTTCCTTCACCTTGAAGCCTCCAGCACCATTTTCACTTCTCTCCCGATTCCTTCTCTGTTCAGCCGGTTTGCAGCAAAGGTACTCCGTGTTAAGCACTTTTCTTTGCCTCTCCTCACTCCCCTACCTCTTGCACAGCATTGTGATCAAGTTCTTTCACAGCTAGGCCATCCCCGAAGTCGTTAAGTTCGAAACCGAGGCCGCCGGAAATCTCCCCTGTTTTGCAGGGCCTCTGCTCAACGTCGACCCGACAATACATCCATCATCTTTCCTCGGTCCTAGAAGGAAAAAGGTTCGCCTACTCATGTTATAGCCGCTCGTAAAGTTTCAGACCATGACATGCCTCCTAGCCCCCGTATTTGTTTTTCTCCCGACGAACTTCGGTTATGAGTAGAGTTGCTTCGCGTGTGAATATCCTTCTATACAGTTAATTATTCCTTGTGCACCTGTGCTTTGTTGTTCTATATGGCCAAGCGCATCACCTCGAAGAAGATCCATCGAGTTTCATTGAGTATTCACGCCGGAATACAATTTTTCCCCAACCGCCGGTCTGTCCTTCATCGGTCCATCAGTGCTGCCATTCTGCAAGCCAATTCTCTCCTTCCCAGGGCCAGATTCTTGTTCCCCATACTCCCAAGAATCTTCCCGAGGTCTTCCCAATCAGTTTTATCCACCATAGGGCTCAGCCGACATGGCTGAAACCCTAATCGCCGTCGCCGCCGTCGCGTAGGCCTTTCCGGCCATCGCCGGCGTGCGCTGACCCCGCCGACATGCTCAGCACCTTGAAATAGGGTTAGGTGGAGAGTTTGGCGAGGATACGTGCCGTGGATTGACGGGCGGTGAGAGCTCCGGCGAGGCGCCCCCGTGGTCGCGCGCCTGGCGGGAGGTAGACAACGACACTGTAGGGCCCAACCGTCAGTAAGTGTAATGCGCGTGCTCGGATCTGGTGGGGCTGTGGATCCCATGTGGATACGTACATTTTCTCTGTGGCCCGGTGTTGCATCAACCCCATTGGTCCATTTTAAACCCGTGGGCCCTCTGAATTATTTAAACTTTCCCATTTAAACTTAATTCCAGATTTTGCCCCAACGTGGAAAATATATATCTCCTAGGATACTTGTCCAAAAATTCCCAAATAAATTTTGTTAGAACCAGAATGAAGAGTAATTCCCACTGGTTCACTTGGATTTGTATGAAAGTCCATATGAATTTCTCCATAATTCAAATAAGCAAAATGCTTATAGAATTAATTCGTATAGTTCTGCTCTTTGGAAAAATACCAAATTTTTCGAGAACCTTCATTTGAGTATCCTTGAACTTCAGTAAAAACGTCAGGGTCATTAGACTTTATTTACATGGTCTTATCACCTGTGTATTATCTATGCACATAAAAATAGTCAAATTCATTTAGAGTTTGGACATAAACTTGTGCAAAATTCTAAATTGAATAACTCTCAGTATAAAGCTTCAAAATTTTTCAAACCAATTTTTTTTGTCTGATCTTTGTCCACACTCACCATAACTACAACAATCTTCATGAAAATCCCTAGATTTTCCTGTAGAGCCCTTTAAAGCAAAATCATATTTGATTTTTATCTGATAATTCACTTCATAGAAAACTATGAAATTTTGCCAAAATGTTCTTTAGTAAGTTTCTGAATTCCTGTAAAAATTTCAGCTTCATTGGACTTTAATAAGCTAGTTCAATCTGGAGATTTTCCTAACAGGTCATAGAATGCCCAAAAACATCAGAACTATTTCAGAAATTTTTTCAAACTTCTAAATTCAATATCTCCCAATAGGAAGCTTATAAATTTATGAAAAAAATTCCTGGAACCAGTGAGACCTCCTCTGTATGATACAACCACTGATATCCATGATAGACCTCCAGGATTACAACCAAAATTCAGAGAAGGCTTTTAATTGATGGAATTCTATAGACAACAAGCTTCCTTGAACATCTCCAATTTTTAGTCCATATATTCCTCATAGCACATAATGTCCCCTGTAAAATTTCCAGAACCATTGAGCTTAAATTCAGATACCTATCTGTCTTTCCTTTGAGCTATAATATAATACCGGTATTGATTAACTTGCATAATTCTTTGCATATCGATTAGTTTCCGAGCTCAAGAGGACCTCGGAGCTACTTGAATTCATTCATCTGGAGATTAAATTTGACACCGTCTCGCAAGAAGGCAAGCCCCGGTTTGCATTTAAGCGCTAATACAAAATTTTGATTTGTATCACATATGTCTAGGGTTGGTATTGTGCATTAGGGCTAAGGTGATTGAAAATCCACTTGCATGACCAGATCAACCCATGGAGTATTTCGCTAATTGTCAAGTCATTGTGTAGACTATGCTATGCTAAATGTTGTATAAGATTCGGTAGAAGTCGAGTAGTTGGAATCTACTCGCTTGGCTAGGACTTTCTCACACGGGATTGGTTCAAAGAGAATGAGGTAGTAATTTGAAAATGAGACCGGGCAGGGGCGTAGGATGCAGCAAGACGTGGTCTTGGGTGCGTAGCCCTGCCTGTGTCGGTTAAGGACCGATCTGTATGCCGGCCTGCTGAGCAAGTTTGAACTGTACCGGAGTCATACTGGATATATGGGATCCAAGAAACCGATGTACCTTGGGAAGCTTTTGTTGAGACTTTTTCGATCGCCTCAGGCTTTCGGCCACAGCATAGTAGACGTAAACTCGCTCACGACATCTTCACAGTGGAAGGGTGCACCGTGAGTGGGGATACTGTCCTAGACGATTGAATATATTCAACTTGGGCGGAACTTGAGAAAGGTGGCTGCGTACGACGTCCGTGGAGTGCACTGATGTGACATCCAGTACGGGCGTACATGACGTGTTTTCCGGGTATCATTGATTCGAATCACCGTCCCTCGCGGTTATGAGTACCACTTGTTCACTGAGTTGTGATGTAGTTAAATACTTGTACTTGAGATGAGAATTAATTGCTGCTGTTATGAACATTATATTATCATATTATTGCTATGTTGTATGTTTTAGTATAGTGCTCACTTAATTTAATTTCCACCTTGGGAATGCAGCATCGTGATGAAGCGTTTCTTGTTTGATTGTGGAGTTACGATGTTGCCCCGCACAAGGTTTAAGCTGCTGCAATAAATCTGAAAAATAAGGACCCACAGTTAGGCGAGTCCATTACGCAAATCTGCCATCCTATGTTATGTCTTTAACCTCATGTAGAGTTTCATGTTTAGGTGAGACAGTTAAGTCTTGCTAAGCCTTCATGCTCACGGTTGCTATATAAGTTGTTTTGCAGGTATTAACCTGACTATGGTTGTCCGGTGAGACTCGGGACTCTCCGAGTAATATACTCATGTGGGAACCATGCCGCTGCTGTTTGGTTTTCGTGGCTAGTGAGGAGCGTCCGTGGGCTGGACGGCTTCTCTTTTGCTTATTAGACTGGAGTACGAGAGTTGTAATCTTATATTCTGCTATAGTTTATTTTTATAAACTATTTGTAAACTGAATATCTTTGTAAATTTCAGCAAATGATTTATGTATACGCGTTCCTTTACGGGTGTGCTGTTGGGTGTCGCATCGCACGGCACCACCCAATGCGATTCTTGGAAATTGTGGACTCCGGTCCCCATAGAGTCTTAGGTCTTAAGGCTTTAGCTGTAGGATGCGAGGAGGGAGCTTCCTTTGTGCTCTTTGTGCTTTTTGTCGATTTTGTGGGTTGTAAAACTTTGAATATGCTATTTTGTTAATTATGTCCTGATATGCAATGCTATGAACATGTTATGCACCTATTGATGAAATCTGTGTTTTTGGTTCAACATTGTCTTTTATGCTTGTTGTTGGTACATCCATGTCAATTATCTCATTATCATCACAATTATTGCTCATACTCATTTAGTTTTGCATCCCACCATAAAGAGTGCACATATAGATCATGTATTCATTGCTTAATGTGTTTTGAACACATATGTGCATACTTTATGAAAATCTCAAATTTTTATCATATTTTGTGAAATCTCAATTGGTTGTCTTCAATCACAAAAAAACGGGGAGAAGGAAAGTGCATCTAGGAATCCCTTGTGGGTTTTGGATGATTTATGACAAGCAAATGAGATCCTAACTACATTGTTGAGTTGAGCACAGGTTTTAATGTGAAAATAAGCAAAAGGCCAAAAAGAAGGAGAATGAGGAGCAATGTGGAGAAGAGCTCAAGGAACAAGATTAGTAGATCATTGTGTGTGGAGTGTGTTAAGGAAACTCACCCCAAGAGCTCAATCACAAATAAACATACACATTGCACAAATTTATACAGGACCGGACTAGCCCGACTGACACCGGACTAGTCCGATATCTCACTCTGTATAAGATCGGACAAGTCCGATATCCATCGGACAAGTCCGATATCTCTCTGACTAGAATCGCACTAGTCCTCCCCAGCGCGGACTAGTCCTCAAAACACTTCACAAGTCACACAAAATCGGACAAGTACGATCACACATCGGACTAGTCCGATATCTTTCTGATGTCAATCAGACAAGTCCGATATTAGCACAGACTAGTCCGAAAAACTCTCTGACCTAAATCGGACAAGTCCTCCAAGTGCGGACTTGTCCTCATAACCACTTAGGGTTTCACTTTCTGGACAAGTCCGATGTCTATCGGACCTGTCCGATGATTTCCAAAAGCGAAATCGGACAAGTCCGCTCCTAGCCGGACTAGTCCGATATTTCGGGACACTTAGGGTTTGCTACACATAGCACACCGGACTAGACCGGTGTCCACCACGGACTAGTCCAATCTTTCTAAACCCTAACGGTCACTTTTAGAAACCCCATATAAATAGTGGTGCACGGTCCAACTTTAACTACTCTCAAACCCTAGCGCCGTCACACCTCCCAAGAGCCTCAAAAACACATATCTCCACGAAATCAAAAGCCAAGAGGATCAATCCCTTGAGGATACATTTTGGAACATTGGAGAGACACGTTTCATCACTCTTGAGCTCTTGGTTTGATTCCCTAACACACTCCTGTGATTTTTATTGTAATCTTTTGAGTGTGTTCTTGGTGGAGTTGTCATTGTAATCTAGGGGAGCCCTCAATGTGTGAGAAGGCCCCTTGAATTTGGTTTTTTACCCTTTGTGATAAGAGAAGAGGATTGGCCTTCGTGGCGATCCTACAAGGGTAGGGTTGGAGAAGACCCGATCCTTTTGTGGACTCCTCAACGTGGATGTAGGTTGCCTCAGTGGGAGCCAAACCACGGGATAAATCATTTGTGTTCTTGCTTTGTGTTCACCATTCTTATTCATCACACAATCTAGGATTTGAATCAATATTGTTACTTTATGTTAAACCATTAAGTATAAGATTGAATTGTGATATATCCTAGTCCATAATCTTGCAACACATCAATTAACTGTATATTTCCGCTGCATACATTGTAGAATCAAATTAATAGATCAAACTTAATCAACCTAGTCGGTACCCACCAGACTAGTCCGCACTTTACCGGACTAGTCCAATATCTATGGTTTCAAATTTCAAAAAGGCCTATTCACCCCCCCTCTAGGCCACATTCAATGTCTATAAAGGACAAGACTGCCATCGTTACAAACAATCCCCCAATCTACGCATTCACACACTACACACTAGTAATAAAACCTCACCGTGGAGTAGAATACTACGCTCTTGCGGCCTGAACCACGTAAAACCATTCTCTCACCAATCTCATACGCACAATCCCTCGATAGAGGACTAAGCCCTACTGATCAAGAACCTCTGCGGGCTACTCGAATAGCAGGCTCGGGGGAAGTGTCACAAGAACACTTTGACACATAACTATTTCAAAACCCAAAAGCCTGACACATGTTACTGCATTTTTCATTACATTTAAAGCACAAATTTTGATCATATGACAATTGCAAGATATTATATGTCGCATCAGCCTTATTCTAACCAACCAAGCCAAGCCTATGTCATTTGACAATCAGAAGCTTAAGGACATGGTTTTAGTCATACGCAACTTCTTTCAAGTTTATATCTAAGTGCAACGATAAGCCATCTCAAAAGAAGAAGTGCAATGCATGCATATTCTCTTGATCTCTTCTCATTTTTCATTTGATCATAATAGCTCAACATGTGGATAGTTGATTGATTATTTTTTCACTATTAAAAGCACTTGTGAGCATGCAACAAGTTCAAAACAGCAGGAAAGTTCAATCATGACCAGATTTAGTGTAAGTAATTATTCCAATTATTAGTCATGGCAAAAAATTACAAAATGTAGAACACGAGTAATGTTGTACGAACTTTCTGCATGTAAAAGTAATCACAAAGTCATATATGTATGAATTACTATGCTCATATTATTTTAAATTCAGATTCACACATAAACTTCCCAAGTTTCAAAACTCCCCCTCAATTTAAGCCATGCGGATGCATAACCTATATTTCACTACGAATGAAACAAAAACGAGTGAAATCCAAAGGTTTTGTAAAAATATCAGCCAATTGTTGATATCTACATGGTGAAGCACAATGTTTCCTTTTTCAATATTATCACTGAGAAAGTGATACCTAATATCAATTTTCTTTGTTCTAGAATGTTGCACTGAGTTTTTAGTAACGCAAATGACACTAGTGTTATCACAAAACAGTGGAATACTATCTATATTTACCTCAGAGTCCTTAAGTGTCCGAACAATCCAAATAATTTGTAAGTAAGCGCTAGCAGCAGCTACATATTTAGATTCGATCGTGGATTGTGCAACTGAATTTTGTTTTCTAGAGGACAAAGCAACAAGTGAATTACCAAGAAAATAACAAGCACTTGAAGTACCTTTGCTATCAATCCTACAACCCTTAAAATAAACATCCAAAAAAGCTTTCAAGGTAACGATTGAGGAAGAAGGAAGAAAAATGCCGAATTCTTGAGTTCCATGTAAGTAGCTGAGAATTCTTTTGACTTCTTGACGATGTGAAGCACGTGAGAAAGCTTGAAATCGTGCACAAAGACATACACTGAATTGTATGTCCGGTCTTGATGAAATGAGGTACAAAAGTGACCCGATCATGCTTCTATATCCTTTTTGATCCAAGGGTTCAACATCTTCATCGAGTTCAAGTGTTGTTGTTGTTCCCATTGGTGCCTGAAGAGGCTTGGTTTTGTCCAGGTTGAAGCGCTTAAGAAGGTCTCTTGTGTACTTTATTTGATGCACAAAAGTTCCTTCCTTTGTTTGCTTGATTTGTAGCCCCAAAATGTATGTGAGTTCTCCCATCATACTCATCTCAAATTTTGAACTCATCATAGCTGGAACGTGTGACTCGTTTGTGCAAGCTTCCAATGATTTGTTGTGGAGGATGACTGTTGAGGACGTGGAGGGAAGTAGACACTTCACAAGCTCCTCTTCTTCATGTTCATCACAAATCGAAGAACTTGTGGCTTGAGGAAAATCTGGAGGAGTAGTGGTCGTTGGTGTTGGTTGTGGAGCGAGATCAAGAGCTGGAACGTCATTGTTTACTTCTGAATTTTCGAGCAGCAGCACCACTTCTTCCTCATCTTCGACGAAAATACTTCCCCCCCCCCTGTGGATATGCATCTTGACCTGCAGTAGCTGAGCTCGTACCTGAGCTAGCTTCATCAAAAGTAACTTCACAAGTCTACACAATTTTTTTTAGTGTCAAGTAAAAGCTTAAGTAGCCTCTAGTATGAGACAAATTACTAGGAAACATGCCATCAACAGATCTGGTTTCAAAATTTGTCAATATGACCATGTTACTTGACAAAGTATTTGCAACCAAAGACCCTAAGATGTGTAACACTAGGCCTATATCCAAACCGAAGCTCATATGGTGTTTTTTCTAACTTAGCTCTCAAGAAAACATGGGTTAAAACATAACAAGCTATTGCAATCGCATCTGGCCAAAACTTTCTAGGAGATTGATATTAATCAAGCGTAGTCCTAGCCATCTCAACTAAGGTTCTATTCTTTCTCTCTACAACACCGTTTTGTTGAGGTACATATGGTGAAGAAAATTGATGATCTATTCCTTTTTCAGCACAAAATTGATCAAACGATTGTTTTTAAAATTTGGTCCCATTATCTCTTCTAATTGCTTTTAAAGATCCTGGATGATCAATTGATAGTCTAAGAAATAAAGTTCTGAAGTGACTAGAAGCTTCATTCTTAGATGCCATAAAGTAAACCCAAGAGTATATATAAAAGTCATCAATAATTATGAGCACATACCTTTTACATCCGAAGATTGAACACATGAAGGACCTACTGTGTCAAGGTGCAAAAGTTGTCCCGGTTCAGTTTTCATCGTCATTGTGCGTGGAGCATGTGAACCTACAACCGTCTTAGCAGTTCTACAAGAAGGGCGCACAATTTCTTTGTCCCCTTTCAACTTAGGCAACCCATGTATGCGATCAAGAACACTAACACGTGTGAGATGATCAAAGCCTACGTGACCAAGCCTACAATGCCAAAAATATAAGTCTTTTGAATCTTTAGCAACTAGACACCAAAGCTTAGAGAATGACATATCAAAATCAGCTTTAAAAACTCTTCCAATCCTATACATGTTAAACAAAAGCTCACCTTTTGAATATACAACCTTGCAACAATTTTAATTGAAGTTAACATCTAGATTTTCATCTAGGAATTGTGAAACAGAAAGCAAGTTGTATTTCAAAATTTTAACAAGTGCCACATCCTTCAAAGTGCAGTGGTTGTTTAATTTTATCGAACCCTTAGCAATTATACGAGTTGAAGAATTATCGACAATAGTAACATTTTCTCCACGTGACACAAAAGAGAGGGAGGAGGACCATTCTTCGTTACCTGTCATGTGGCGTGAGCAACCTGAATCCACAATCCAAAAGTTCACCTTCTTTAAGAATGTAACCTACATAGCAGCACAATACGTTGATGACTCAATACTGGGGTTAGTCAAAAGGCATTTAGAAATCCAGTACTGAGTCACACGACGTCTAGCAGGAATAACACGGAAAAATTGAGATAAAACAGCAGGTTTATGAGCCAAAGTTTGAGAATCATTGCGTCCAACTCCTGACCTACGAGGTGTGTTATGTGTAGCATGAAACACAGTAGGTTTGGGAGCAAATTTTGCATGTTCTTGACTCATCAAAGCAGGTTGCAAGTTCCTAACATTCACTTCAGCACATGCATCAAGTTTTGCTCTGTTGTTATGTGATCTAGCAATCATTCTTTTCTTTTTTCTGTTGTTTAGCTAGTCTATAACAAAAATCTATGACATGACCATCTCTATCACAGTAGGTACAATGAAATTTAACTTTGTGTTCATGTCTAGATGAGGAAGCAACATGTTTATTAGAAACCGATTGAGACAACACTCCTGCGGATTTGAAAACCACCTCTTTTTGTTTAGGAACAGTTTGAATCAAACCACTTCCTAGTGACTTAACGTCCTTAGGTGGATGTGACTTAGAATGAGCATGAGAATCAAAACCTAAACTAGTTTTATCATTGCAAGACTTGGAAGAGTGCAGCAAAAAGTTTAGGTTCTTATTTGCATTACAAAACCGCTCTGTGTACTATGCATGTCATCAAGTTTATTGGACAGATCAAGGCAATTATGACATGAAGTTTTTCCTTTTAATTTGCAATTATAATAACAACTAACTTCATGAGAACGTAAAACATTATTCAAAACAGATATTTCATTCATAGCATCATGCAATTTATTATTGAGATCATCATAGTTAGAACAATGCAAATCAATTGTGGATCAGCTCGCATCTTTCATGTTTTTATTGTTATGTGCAACAAGCTTTTTGTTCTTTTCAATTTCAAGTTCAATTTTGTCAAGTGTGGATGTGTGCACACTTCTTAAGGAGGACAATTGTTCATATATTAATTCACATGAGGAACAAGAATCATCACTAGGAATCAAAGATTTTAAATGATTAATTTCAGATTCTAGTGATTCAATTTAAACAGCATTGTCGCTATGTTTTTTTTGTGCTTTTTCTTAAGTATAATAGTGGCACGAGAATAGCATCACACATTTCTTTACAAGTGGGACATACCTCTTCATCGTTGCTGTTATGTTTTGCCTCCTCCATACTTGATCTTGAGTTTCCCACCATGAAGCACATATTTGTCAAATTCTCTTCATCTTCATCACTTCCAATTTCCACATCACTCGAGCCAAGTTCTTGAAGTGCAGAGACATAATTGTTTACCAGTTGGCAACCTATAAAACCCTTATTTTTCTTTTTACTGTTTATAGAGGAGGACTTGAACTTTGTTTGCTTCTCATCACGGGGAGTATAACCTGAAAGGTTAGGGCAATTTGTATTAAAAATTTCAAACTCACCAGTTTCGAAGCATCATTGAGGTCCACCACTTTCTATCCTTCTAGTTCTCACATTTTGCAATGCTTTCAAGAACCAAGTAGAGAGAAGTGCTAGCTCCTCCCCTGGAAAACTCTTCAATCTGTTCAAGGGTTAGAGAGGACAGCAAAGCAAGTGTACCACATGATGAAGATTTCCTAGAACTAGGCATGTCACGTTGTGAAACAAATGCAAGAGACTTGTTGGGGGTTTTTACGTGATATTATGTCAAGTTCATAAGATTTCAACTTAGAATATAGAACATCTAAAGTAAGTGTACTCATGACAGTAGATTCACATACAGATGCAACTTTCATCTCCCAAATCAACATGTCTAATGCACTTAACAATTGCCTAGCATTTTCAGCATCTAAAAAATTAACATCGACGCTACGCAAGTTGCTGAGAATTTTATTAAAGCGAGCAAAAAGATCATCGATTGACTCACGGGGTTGCATGTAAAAATGCATGTACTCCTTCTTGAACATATTTTGACTTACTTCTTTGATCGTGTTGGATCCTTCGTGGTAGTCACATAAAGCTTTCCACGGGTCGTATGCTAATCGGAGATGTGCAACACGATCGAAGTCGCTTTGAGTCAATCCTTGTATTATCAAGTTTCGTGCCTTGTTGTTGTCGACATCTCTCATGTTTGCAGCCGTAACTTCATCATTTGAAGGCATGAAAAAGCGCATGAAGACCTTTTACCATATGGCAAATACTTGCGTCTGTATGTAAGCCTCCATTCGTGCCTTCCAAACCTGAAAATCATTGACATTATACACACAAGGTTTTGTGGAGTATTTCTCTATGATGATTAGTCAAAACACATGCAAATCACAAAGATTAAAGCATTGTGGATCTGATACCAGTTGTAGGATCGAAGAACAAGTGAAAATCTACCAGAGGGGGTGAATGGTAGATTAAAAAATTTTAAGCGGAAGCTATGAAAACCGCTCGGTAGAAAACTAATCTGAGAAGGAATCTGTATGTGCGACTGATCTAGATGAGTTAAACCATTACAAAACTTGTATAGCATGTAGATAATAAAGTCACAAATACACCAAAACAAGAATCACTTGAAACCATTGAGTAAAACTCATGTTATGACCAAAACCCTGAGTGAATGGTAATCTGTTCTAACAGAGAGCAAACAAATCTGCTACGCTGCAAAGAAACTCAAATAAATCAAAACCAAAAATCCAATGACATGAAACTTTCACAGATAATAGATTATTGAGTTGTGAAGACAACACAAAAGGAATAACGTCAATTAGATCTGCAAAACTCAAGTTATGATTAAAATAATGAAGAAAGGTCGGGCAACACATAAACTTGATGAGAAAGACTTGACGAAAACAAGTCGGACAAACAAGGCACAAAAGCTCCTCTAAACTATGAATTTTATTGATCAAAACACAAGAGGAACAGCCCAATGTCGTCTCACCGCGTGTTCTGGCCTTCCTTGCTTATTTAACCAGCCCTAAGGCCAACCGAATTTTAACTAATCCTACTCAATTTCAACCGAAACTTTCCGTAGCTGCTCAAGACTCTTCCATTAGCAGATAGAAGAAATCTTAAAACTTTAAAATCCCTTAGGAACGTTGTAAACATTCCTAAAACAACTCAACTTTGTGACCGGCACAAAATCTAACAAAAAAAGCTCTAAACCTTCCATAAACGAACCATAACCACCTCCGCCACAGCCTGAGGTATAAACTAGCCGGTTGGACCTTTCTAACCATATCTTCAAGGCCACATCTCTTCACCATGCCTTGGAACAATGTAGTCACATCCATGCACCCCTTTCACATGTGAAACACTTTCCATAACATTCATGATACCTTCATATGCATTGTTCTTGACCCAAACATGTTGTGTGATCTTCTCGATCAACTCAACCACAATTCCCCCCGAACTTGGTTGTTGAACCTCATCTTTTGCCTAAGACTAGTTCAATGGATCCCATCACCAGCCATGTAGTGACCTCTAGCAACACCTGCATATGAATAAACAACCACTGTTCGTGACCCCAAGTCCTCCGCTTGACTCTCGTTAGTCCAAAAAACACAACACCTACATAGCACCTCACATAAGTATGTTGCAAACCATAGAAAAATAATACCAGCTATAACCACCAAAACACACCAAAAAATCTTAGTAAGAGAATACTAAGCAACCTTTCTGTAAGCCAAAAGCAAGTTAGAAACATTGCAAGTTAAATCAGATCCTCCACACAATTATTTCAGCAAATAAAATTATCGAATCAACTAAAAGCGGCGTTGTAATGTAAAGGCAAAAGATTGGACATTCCAATTCCAAATTCATGTGCAAATCACATGACCGAAAGTTTGGACAGTCCTAACTAGGTAAAGAGTAAATGTTACTCTCGAAAATATGTTTATAAAGATAACCTTTGTTGACTCACATGCTGCTCACGTGACTGAAAGTTTGGACACTCCAAATTGTAAAACGCATGAAACTCACATGAGGAAAAGTTCGGACAATCCAAAACCATCGAGGGTAACTTTACTCCCAAAAACACATTGAAAAGTTCGGACAGTCCAAAACTATCGAAGGTATCATTTCTCCCAAAAGGCACTGAGACAAGTTCAGACAGTGTGTATCAGGGTGTATCGTGGTGTATCGGTGTAATCTCAAAACTTTTGAATGTAAGACTTCACTTTTATTCTAATGCTAATGTATTCAGCACACATAAGCCTCACACTTGAAGATCAGCAGCTAATCAAGGTCAAGATACTCTCTAACAAGATCATCATTCCAGCATGCGGTTCTGCCCTCACCGCTAGCTACGATCTCTTGAGGTACACGCTTTGTCTCTACGCTCCCGGATGCACCTTTATTCACATCTCTTCTCCAGAATGTTGTTTGATAGTTTGTTTGTTTCGTTTCAGTGCAGTGGAGATGGTGTGCCGGCAAGGGGTAAGGCATGGGTGCCCACCATCCTTAGCATCAACGCTCTGGAGGGCACCTACATGCGCGTCGGTGAGCAATATAGTTTCATATTTCTTCCTTGTCCCATTTCCTGCAGCCTTGCAAGAGTTTGATGAGATGGGTTGCCCTGTCCGTCCATTCGTTCATTGCATCACCGAGGATCGGGTTGGCGCTGATGTACTCCATGTGGGTGCCACTGTTATCGACGTGGGCCATTCTTCTTGACCTCTCGAACATAGACTTCACCATCAAGCCCGACCACCGCTTCACACAGATGACCATCGAGGTAGAACCCTTTTGATAGTCATTAAGTACCATTTTTGATTGTCAAAATAACTCATAATCATGGAGGATTAGACATTTCTTACAAGCATGTTATTTGGAAATGACTCTATTATCCACACACACTCTCCAAGTCCTAGTAGATATGTAGTCTTAGGGAGGAGCCTCTCTAGTTCCCAAGTCCAGTTTGGAAAAGGTAAAGGTATTGTTCAAGAATATTTTCCTTTATTTGTGACTTTATTCTTATCTATGACATTATTCTTTTCCTATACCTGCGTTTGGATGAAGTGTTTCTTGTTTGATTGTGGATTTCATGCATGTGGTAGGATTAGTTGTTATTATGATAACATAGTGATGTTGTTATTATGTTACCATAAACATTGTAGGCCTCCACTATAGTCTAGTTATGTATGGCACGATCATGTCAGTATGAACACGTTAGTTTTTAGATCCACCATTGGTTCAATGCTCTTTAAGTTAGTAGTTGCCTTAGAATGGTACTTGTGCTACAGCTTCCAAGGTATTTACTTAATATGCAAATGTGGAGTTTGGATACATAAGTAGCGTTTGATGTCTCGCAGACCCACAAATTATAGGGGTAGGCAGCAAGTGGTGATAGTCCTGTCCGTCCATCATAATCCCCCACGTTCGACTATGCCATAGGCTCTTAGAGGGAGTCACAAGGCATACCAAGTGTAAGCCCGTGGCCGATATGATAGATCACTAAACCCCAAAACTCATAATTAATATGGTCACATGTACACTTGTAGGCTATACACCTGTAGATGACATGCACACTTGGAACGGATCCCTCTTTATATTAATTTTCCTACTAGGGATGGATCCCTCTTTATATCATCTTGCATTGACCCTAGGATACATTATTAAAGGAATCCTGTTATCATGGCCATGAATGTCTCACAAGTGAAACTTAGTTGTCAGCATGCATTTCCAACATCACTTGTCAGAAATGATCTGTTGTCACAAGAAATACAAACAGCAGCGACACCGGAGCTTGTGGAGGTAGATGACCTCGACACCACTGTGCATGGGGAGGGAGGGTTCGACTCCAACAGTGTCTGATATGTGTTGTCTGGTTTGTTCAATATTTTGACAATGAATTAGGAGGGTGACGAATATCTCTTCCTGGCACTAAGTTTTTTTGATTAAAGTGAAGATTATCCTACCTAGTATTAAAAAGACAATAGGTCTAGGATTTTAGGTTGCCGGTGACTACAGTCAGTGTTCTGTACTTCAGCTATTTGATGGTCAAAGTTTCTTCATCATTTTCTCTATGGTGTGACTATTTTTTTCGAACCCAAAAAGGTAATTAACTCGATTAGATTAGGTTTACGTTCCTTAAGTGCCGATAAACATGCAATCGAGAAGATGATTGGGGTATACCGTGTGAGCTCTTTGCCTCTTTCTCTCACCAGACTGATGTACTCCTTTTTTTTGGTAAGTTAGTTCTGAGCTAATAAATGAAAAATGGAGGAGTATATATTGTGGTAATTTGATAGGTCGTTGGGTGATAATTGATGAAATTGACATCTAAGTAATTGAAAAGAATATTTTAAGTGTTCAGGTTCCTAAAAGTGTTCAACTTCCAAAAATTTGGTGGTAGCGACCCAACTATTGGGATAAAATGAGGGTGACTTGGATAAAAAGTTGTCATGTGAAGAGACATGTCCCGTGGATGAGAGACAAGGGGAGCGAAGTATTAATCTGTGTGTCTAATTGAATTTATTATCGTGGTGTAGGATTGAAGAGCATGTGAATAGCTACCATAGGGGGGATGAATGGTAGATTAAAACTTTTTCCAGCGGAAGCAAAAAAACCCCTCGGCAGAAAAACAATCTGATAAATAAACATTATGTGCGACTAATCTAAACATGTTCAACTGTGACAAAAACAGTATAGATTGTGAATAATCGAGTCACGAATATGTCACAACAAGAATCAAGATAAACCGTCAAGAAACTCAAGTTATGATCCAAAGATCGAACAAGGGTCAATCTGTTCTAGTCGAGTAAAAAACAAAATCTGCAACACTGCAAAGAAACTCGTGTAGATCAGAAAGCACAAATCCAATTACTATGAAATTTTTACAGATGATAGATAATCAAGATGTGAAGACAACCCATAAATAATCACATCAATTGGATCTATAAAACTCGAGTTATGACAAAAACACCGAAGCAACATAGTAGTATGCAGAAACTCGACGAGAAAAACTTGTTTGAAACAAGTCGGATGAACAAGGCACAAAAGATCCTCTAAACTATGAATTTTATTGATAAAATTACCATAGGAGCAACCCAAAGTCATCTCTCCACGAGCTCTGGCCTCCCTTTATTTTATAACCTACCCTAGGGTCAACCCAATCCAAACTAGGACTTTAATCCTACTCTATTTCAATGGAAACTTTTCATTACTGCTCAAGACTCTTATATACACAGATAGAAGCAATCTTAAGGCTTCGAAACAACTTAGGAACGTACCAAACATTCCTAAAACAACTAAACTTCGTGACCCACATGTAATCTAGCAAAAACAAACTCGAAACTTTCCATAAATGAACCATAACCACCTTAGCCGCAGCCTGAGGCATAATCCAGCCAGTTGGACCTTTTCGACCAATTCTTTACGTCGACTTCGCTTCATCACACCTTGGAACCATGTTGCCACGTCCATGTACTCCTTTCACATGTGCAAACACCTTCCAATGACGTCCATGATACCTTCATATGCATTGTTCTTGACTCAAACATGTTGCGCGGCCTCATGATCAGCTCAACCACAATTCCTCCGAACTTGGTTGTTGAACCTCATCTTCTCCCTAAGACTAGTTCAATACATCCCATCACCAGCCATGTCTTGATCTGAAGCAACACCTCCGCATGAACAAACAACCAATTCTTCCGAGCACAAGTCCTCGACTTGACTCACATTAGTTCGAAAACCACAACACCTTACGTGAGCACCTCACATAAGCATGTTGCAAACATAGCAAGATAATGTCCATCATGATCAACCAAAACACGTCAAAAACTTAGTCCAAAAGTACTAAGCAAATCTTCCAATAAGTGAAAGCAAGTTTGAAACATTGCAAATGAAAAACATAGCAGCCACACGATTATTTTAGCACATGGAATGTTTGGACAGTCCAAAACAGCCGCTATGCATTATATAAGAAATGTTTGGAAATTTTAGAACGCACATGTAGAGCTCACTTGCAACAAAAGTTTGGACCGTGCAAAGTGTGTTTTTCAAGTACATTCAAAACTTTGCATGCAAATCTACATGTTTAACATAATTGCCAATGTATTCAACACATAGGTCTCACAATCTCCCCTTCATGAATGCATTTGAACTACCACTGTGACACCCAGTTCCGAAAATGAATCAAGTCCGACGCATATGTGTGTCCAAGATGTTCAACACACATACATGACTGCATCACAAACAATATACAGAAAATTACCACGGCACAAGTTAATTAAGTACTTTTATTACAATATTCAAATAATCTTCAAATTACAAACTCTAACGATCATTGCTAAACTATAACTGCAGCGGAAATAACCTAAACATTAAGCTAAGAAAACTAACTAAACTAAGCATAGGGGATAGCGCGGCTCCAGACAACACCACAATCAAGTCGACGACATCACACAACCTAGTACTTTGCATTATCCTCAGGATACTCCCAACCATCACCTGGAACTGTTGGTGGAGGAATCGCAAGGGTGAGCACGTGCCGTACTCAAAGAGTGTGGGAAAATATTACATGTAGCTTGAAAAGCAATGATAATAAATAATGGCTATTTGCTGAAAAGTACCATTAAAACATATGAAAAGAATCTTACAATGTCTATGTGAAATAATCCCATCATATCCCAAATAATTAACATAATATGGAACCATCATCAGCTATCCATCCATACAACAGATTCTTACCATCATCGTTAACCATGACCAATGATCACAACTCAAACCATTACCAATACCAAAACCAAACCATCTCAATTTCCCAAGTTACCTCTAATCATGTAGGTCATCCAGGTGCTCGTAACCTGTAGCACGGCTATCATGCTAGTTTTTAACACCCTGCAGAGGTTGTACCACTTTACCCATATGTTTGTGATTCATCAACTTTCGATGACTAAGAACCTCCTTTATGCCATCTCACACTTCCTTTGGTGTGTGGCCAAGAGATCACAAAATAGCCTTTACAAAGGGACTACTAGTATGTAAGGACCCACTAAGGTTTCACCAGCAGGCTTGAATCTCTATTCTCCTACCCACGGGCCCCCTCATCTGCCATGCAGTTCCCAGGGTAGCCCTCCTCGACTCCCATTCCTCGCTCCATCCAAAGGTCCATACATTACCAACATCACACCTAATTATTCAGCTACGCTGCACCCATACTTGGCCTTGTGGTGGCACTATTGATCTGGCTAATTTTGTCATGAACCGGTCCTTAGATCTTAGGCAAGCAAACCACCATAACTTCCGATCCTGTCCACTATCCGTGCTTGCTTAGATCTCCCAATCCCGGTTTACCAATTAACCTTATCCATCAATTCTCATCATATGCATGCTCATTAATTGATAGTTAAGCCATTTGGTTGTTTTCCCATCCCAGTTAATTAGACCGAAGCAAAGGATAAAAAGCCCTTCCGACTCTCTACACTACATTCCAAGCGACAAGGATGGTCAAACAAGACTAGTAAACTCCTATCATGGGTTTCCCATATATCTGACACAAGCATGCAATTTTCCACACAAAACATTTAAAAAGAGGATCAAAATGTTCAAGGACACTTGCCTTGCTCTTGAGATCGATTAGGTTCAAAAGCTTGAAAGGTTTGGTGCTGGAGGTCCTCGACAGCACCCTCTAGAGCAACACTTTCTATTCCACGCAATAGTCACACAAAACAAATATTACAATCAATAAATGCCCATATATTTCTTAATATGCCATGACATGCTTGAATAATGCAATTATGAGGTAAAACTTGTTAGCGTTGCTATTAATGTGTACTCACTAGTTACAATTGTTTTTAACAAGTTTGAACAGGTTTCGAGTTGATTTGAGTCAACTTGGATTCAATTCAGAAACTTCAGATTCAGGTGGCCAGACAAGTCCGTACTGGGGATTGGACTAGTCTGCCTTGGCTGAGAAGTTCGACCAAACTAGTACGCACTGGAACCGAACAAGTCCGTTCGGCTAGGGTTTTTGTGAATTTCAAATTAGAGTATAGTTTGATTAATTATGGAACCATATTTTACATAGAAAAGATGCATCTAGGATATTTACCATGAATCCAAGGGTTCAAAGGCTGAGAATTGGGAGCAACACTTGGATCTTGATGCCTAGGGTCGATGGTGAAGAGTCGAGGAGAATTGATGATGATGTCGATGGGTTGACAAAGATCGACCTTGCTAGATCCTCCTCCTTCCTCCCCTTACCCTAGCTGCGATGAACTCCCCTTGATGGCGGCTCCCACGAATTAGGGCTAGGGTTTTCTTCAAAAGTGGCAAGAGGTGAAAAGTTGGGGTGGTGGGGTGTTTATATAGAGGTTGAGGTGGTAGGGTTTGATGGATCTCGTGTTTAAGGCGGTGGAGGCCGGCTAGGGGTCCCACATGGGCTCCACAGGGGTTGGACACGACGTTCTTGGGACCAATTAAGGTAAATACCCAATAACATGTCGTGGAGGAAAAATTGAATCTGAGTCGGGCGAACCGACAAGTCCACTATGGGCCGGACTGTAAAATCCCAGTTTTTCCTTAATATAAAGTCCAGTTACAAGTTTGTTATCAACAATAGTGGAGATTAATTATGGTTGTACACATGAACTTGATCTCATCAAAAATATTTCTTTTACTCATACTTAAATTTTATTAATATGGGGATTGGACTTCACCAATGACTCTAGAATAATTTAAGTTACCTTTTTACAAATTTTATAATTTATTTGAATGGGAATTTCTAGGGCAAAAACCATATGCAGTACTAAATATATTCAAATTATTTCAAAACTTGAATATTGCTACTGTACATTTGGGCCCTGTCCAAATATTCAAATCTGAGGCTATACATTTTTCCATGGCCTCACAATATTCCAAATAGCACCCCTGCAAATTTTCATAATTTTTGAAGCTCATTTGATATTTAATTCAGTGACTCCATTGAATCCCATTCAAATTCAAATTTGAATTTGAATTACAGTTGAAACCTGTCCAAATTTGAAATCAAATTTCAGATTCTGAATCTCCACATTTGATTTGGCTTCTCCACAAAAATCTAGGATTTTTGGATCAAGTTTGGTAAGGGAATTAAAGTTCAAAAGAGGATAAGCTTAACGGGCAGTGGGACACGCTGGTCATAGACACATTGCCGTGAGTGCTCTGCCGCCGAAATCCTGTCACCGCTCCGCTCGACACCGCACGCATGCAAAGCTCTAGTGAGCTGCTTGCCAGCTTGATAGCACCCCGGTGTCCTCCTTACCCCCCTCCCCTGTGGTCCCTTCTTCAAGGCATCGACGAGCCTAGCCGCGCCGCTCACTTTTCTTCTCTCCCGCGAAGCAGAGCACCGCCGCCTCCGTTCCTAACTGGTAAGTGTCTCCTCCTTGCCTTATTTCTCTTCGATGCAAACAGCAAACATGACGCCATGGCTATGCTCTACCATCCTCACCCTTTGGCTCATCATTTTGCTCATTGTGTTGGCTGTAGTTTGAAGTTCTGCGGACGCCACCGGATTCGGGGATGAACATCACCTTTGCTCCATCGTTGCCAGCACTCTCCAAGCCGCGTCACAACTCGACCTCAACAGAAAAAGGATCGCCATCCCGAGCTCTTTCTCACGGTAAAAGTAGTGCCTCTTTTACTTCAGTATCGAGCACATGGTTTGAGTTTTACCGCCGCTAGTTAATACCCAGGTCTGTATATCATTGATTTAATTTCGTTTCTTCGCGCAACTATTCTTCAATCATGTTAAGGATTATAGTCCATACCTTATAGCGCACCCCTCTGCCAAAAATCAATGGACGCCGTCGAGTAAGGGCTGAGATATTCATGTTTTCCCGATGCCAATGGAAATCCGTCGGTCAAACGTTGAAGTCGACGTTGCCGGTGATTTCACCCCCTTTTCTCCCCTTGGTCATCTTCCTCATGCTCCCAGGAAGGTTCCCTGCTTTTTCCTGAGCCTCTAGCGCCATTCCCGAGCGTGCTCGACATAGCCAAATCCCTAGCCGCCGCCGCCATCATCGCGCCACCATCTCCGGCCGCCGCCGACACGATTGGACCCCACCATCGACTTGCATGGTCACTTTTATGGTTAGGCGGTCAAGGCTAGGCCGGGAGGAGTTCAACGCAACTATTACGGCGAGCTCGCCGGCGCTGTGCCGCCACGGTCGAGCGACGCGTCGGGAGGTAGAAGAAGACCCCCCTGGCCCCGCCTGTCAGCGGCGCGTGCGAGCGTGCGTATCGGCTGCGGCACTAGATCCAGTGCGACTGTGTGGCATAACCCCGTGGCCCCCTGTGTGGCCCAGCTGCGATTGGTTGATTTTAGACCAGTGGGCCCGGCTGCATTATTTAAACTTTCCCAATGGAAAATAATTCTAGATTTCTATCAAACTTCAAAAATCCATTACTCCAAGTAGATTTGCTAAAAAATTTCCAAATAAATTCTGGTAGACTCATCTCAATCTCAGCTTTGCAGTGGTGAAATTTGTTGGACATGAAACTCCCAGAATTTTTATTATTAATTCGTTTGAGCTAACTGCTTGGGAAATTAATTACCCCTGTTCTGTTAATTGGAAAATTCCCAATTTTGGTCAAAACACTCAATTCACTTGATATCCAGCAAAAGTTTCAAGTTCATTGGACTTCATTTACTGGGTTTATCAGTGTTCCAAATCTCTATGTAATTGAAAAATTAGGAAAAATACAGAAAACATTTCAGAAATTCTCAACTTGTAAAATCAATTACTCCCTGTAGGAAGCTTAGAAAATTGTGAAACAAATTTTACTAGAACCAGTGAGACCCCCTCTGCATGGTACAACCACTGGTAGCCATGATAGACCTCTACAATTTCAACTAAAATTCAGAGAAGGTTATAGCTTGTCATAATTTTTAGAGACAACAAACTTCTTTGATCATCTCCTGTTCCTTGCAAGAGTCTCCATTATCTTATTTGTATCACATGAGATTAGCTTGCGACCTTAAACGTATTAATTATTTTCAAAGTCATTCATATATAGTATATGCATATCGTGTAGTAGCTGAAGTTGGGGAGCAACCGGAAGCCTTGGAAGTTCATCTGACATTGACTAACATAGACCTAGACTAGTTTTCAGGCAAGCCCCGGTTTGCATTTATGTTCCTTACAGTGTCTTTGCAGTTTTCATTCACCTTACGTCTTCAGATGTTTGTGCATTACATTTAAGGTGTTTGACATCCACTTGCATGGCCCGCAAATCCCATGGAGTATGGGGTAGGTCTACAACCCGATGAGTAGAAACTGCCATGCTTATATTCATAGGGATCCGGTAGAAGTCGAGTAGTTGGAATCTACTCACGAGATAGGATTTTATCACACGGGATGAATTGGACCAAGAAATGGTTTATGAATATGAAATTGAGACCGAGCAGCGGGTAGGATGCAGTGAGACGTGGTCTCACGTGCGTAGCCCTGCTTGTGTCGATTGAGGACCAATCAGTGTGCGACCCTGCTGGACAAGCTTGAAATGTACCGGTGACATACTGGAGAATTGGGCTCCAGCAAACTGATGTAACTCGATACTGGTTTGTCGAGGCATACCGTTCCATTTTATAGGCGTGGGTTGGGGCAGCAGGGTGTAAATCAGCTGGTGGGCACGTCAAAGTACGCCCCACGCAGGGACCTCCTGCTCGTGAGGCAGCGGGGTGTAAAATAGCTGGTGGGCACGTCAGAGTACGCCCCACGTAGGGACCTCCTGCTCGTGACGGGCGACCGGTTCGGCATTCTAGTGTTGGATGAAAGGTGACCATATATGACTAGTACTAAAGTGCTATGTGGGTGCTGCTGTACGTACACGCTGGCGCTTCCAAAAATGCGTATGTGTTGTGTTGACTGGGCGTGTCTTGATTGCAATCACCATCCCTCGCGGTAATAGAGTACCACTTGTTCATCGTGTCGTGACGTAGTAAATACTAAAGAAGTTAGGAGAATACGATGTATTGAATCATAATTATTTTTCGAACTTGATTGCTGTCCAATATGATCACTAAAGTCACTTTCATTTAACTGGTAAGCTACTGATAATAACTTGAAAGCTAAGGATCTACTTGTAGGCGAGTCCTTTACTGTTGTACCTTACCTATGCCTAGTAGTCACGTTGCATATGTCTAGTGAGATGGGTTAGTCTTGCTGAGCCTTAAGATCACATTTGTAGTTAATAAGTTTTTGCAGATTATACGACTTATGATAGGTTTGACAACGAGGCTGCACCCCCTCCATGGTTTGCAGCCGAGTGGGAGCCCTGCACACCGCTGTAAGTTTGGTGTTGCTAGTGCGAAGCATCCAGGACATGGATGGCTTTGTTTTTGCATAGCTAGTGTCGAGAGCGTAGATATGATGTTTAGGTCACTTTACTTTCCTTTTAGTATTGTAAAACTTCTGCTGTGTTTATAAATAAAGACTTGGTATTGTATTTTATTCTCGTTCTTTTCTGGTATACTGTTGGGTGTCGCATCGCATGGCACCACCCAATGAGATCCTTGGATGTCGGGATTCCGGTCCCCCTAACATGGTATCTGAGCATCATTGGGAATAGTGTGCTTGAAAAGAGCATATTTTCAAAAACTTAAGATTATATGAGTGAGGAATTAGCTATATTCCCATATAAGGAGTATTATTAGTATAAGATATAAAGGTGGTAAACTAACTTATGTGTTATTAATTCTGTAACGACGCTCCAACGTCAGTTAAGAGGTAAGGTATGCCACCGAGAGCGGATCAATCTCCGTATGCTCAGCATATGAGGAGTGGTATGTGTTATTTCCGTGGCTTGGCATGGAAACTCAATATGAGTCTCTGAAACTATTCATGTTTCTGAGAACATATGACACTCGGTACACCAGCGTGACGCAAATTTAGTGGGAGCCCCCGTCGGGTGGTGGATAACCCGATAGTATGCATCTCTAGAACTATTCATGTTCTATGGGAGCATGCGAAACACATATGCTCGAGCGTGTATAAGCCGGTTCGTATGGGCATCTTTGCTGTACTGACGTAGTACAACCATGTACCTCGATACTTGACTTCGCTCTAGGGCGACTCACACCAGAGTCGTATGCATTTACTTTCATATGTATTATTATGACTGCTTATCATGTTTTCCCCGAACTGTCCTTGTGGTGTGTAGGTGTGAAAGAGGATTGTTTGTCTTTTGCAGCTACACTGACTACGGTAGCAACCCGTGTAGAACACGTTTGTGAGTGAACGATACTAGGGCCACCTATAAACGTATCTGGATATACCGGTTAGAATTTTCTTTGGTGAGGCACGTAATACCGTCAGTATCAAATTTGATACTTGACCATCCCTAATGACAGAATGGCTGCATTAAGTTTTGGAAAGTACGACTATCTGATGCTGGTAAGTTTGGACTCCGCAAAAATGGGTTTCGACTCAACAAAAGGGTTAGAACCAACATTCTTAATTTCTGGCTGAAGTTTGCTCAACTTCGCTGGATTATGATCCTTGTTAGTTGTTATTTAACATAAGGGTATGCTATATGGATGGAAATCTCTTGAAGACCTCTACAACTTTTCTGTTGACCGTCAAGGCAGAAAAGCTCGATAATCTTTTGAAATTTGGAGTATATTAAAACTGCTCCAAATGACCATACCATTGTACCAGTCTCTGTATTTTTGCCATAACTTACTGTAGAAAAATCTTCTATCTTATTGTCATACATGTCTAGAAAGGGTAGAAGGATATCGACAGACTTCCTATTCAATGTTTTTCCTGATTGAAATTTGAGTCAAATCAAAATTTTGAGTTCAAAACAGTGAACTGCAAGACTACTGGTGAAAACCAGTCAGTTCATCTGTTAAGTTTAGATAGCTATAGCTCTTAATCCATAATAGTGACATGATCACATATATACATTTCCGGAAATTTTAGGAAGTCCTATATCAACTTTATGTTGCACTCATTACCTGAATATTGGTGTAACTGTGTGTAATTCCTATTGTCGCAAACTTGGTTCTCGCAGACCAGGACTTGAAACAGTTTGCGCATAGTTTTTGCGCGCTATACCTGTATAACAAATGTTTCAAGGCTGAAATCTTTTACTTATGGATTTTATCTTGATGTTATACAATGTTTATTTTGTCATTACCTCAATATATTGTTATGGTATCCATGTATAAATTGTGAAAATAACCACATATACATGTGAGGTTCTGTCAAAATTTCCAGAAAACTTGGGTCAACTTAAAACCTGTATAGATTCTACTTAATAGCTCACCTGGAGTTGAGTACAATCTGGAAAGGTTGTCAAGTTTAATACAACTTTTGTATTCAACCCAACTTCTGGTTCTGACATTTCCTGTATGAAAATTTTGAATTTATACAGGAAGGTCAGCTGGACAGCCTGTGATTACTACTCCAGCTTTAAATTTTTCTTGAACTATTGGGAGTTGGAAACCGTTTCATTGTTCAAGTATCCTATACACAGATGGTGAATTTGATGGTACACTTACCGAATGGATGGGTGTTCACGACGTGTGATCTTCCAAAAGGTTTTCCGGAGTTGTTGATAGCGCTGCTTCAACGGTTCGGGTATCGCGACATACCGATCTATTGGGGCAGGGAATTCGATGACCGAGGTGTGACAAGATGCATCATCTATGTCGATGTGCCTGCTGGTCCGTCATATATTGGATGGGCTCCTTTCACCATCCAGGTGAAAGGGACTCAGTTGGAAGACACGTGGTGTTTTGCCGCGAGTGTTGCTATTACGAGACTATGCAAGCTTCATTATCGTCATACGGTGGGCACCCCGTTTTCACTCTTTCCAGTCGACGGTAGAGCTGGTGATGAGTGGGCAAGTCGAATGGGTGCAGATTATGGCATTCATGGAGAGGTACCCAAGATAATCTTGGCGTTATATGCAGTATCATCGTGTCAAGTGAGCTTTACACATCATGCTAGCATTGGAGGGTTGATGGGTGATCTGAAACAAGCTATCATTCAGGGAGATCATTTTGAGTGGGCCAATGACTCACTTAGAGCCATGATTGCTCCTCTCAATCAACGTCTAAACGTTAAGGAGAATCAGTGGCACCGAGCTGTTCAAGATCCATCGAAAGCTCGCCAGAAAATGCACTACGCAGAAAGCGCGTTGGAGGCGAGTCAACTTAATGTGCAGCTGCTGGATGATCAGTTGAGTACGGTGACTCAAGAACAGGATCAATCCAGGGAGGAGACTCAGGATTGGAAAGCCAGTTGCGAGCATGCACAAAAGGAACTAGAAGACTATAAGATGTTTCTTCTACAGGCTGATGTGCAATCATTAGTTGCCACGACATCATCGATGGCAGGTGAGGCAGCAACTCCTACTCCAGCACCCGCACTTGTGGCACCGAATCCTGAGGACGAGGACGAAGAAGATCCTGAGATACTCGAGTACACCAAAGAGGGTGTATCGGAGTAGGATGGGGCAGCACTCCTGCCATCAAGGGGCCACGTATAGTTAGTCTTCTTCGTGTTTATTTTGTGGCCATGTTTTTGTCATATTATAAATAGTAGTGTGTGTGTATATAAGATGGCAAGGTGTGTATGACATCTCATGGGGACCAAGTATAGTAGAGATGCACTTCCGTAGTGGGAGTCCGTCATTTTGGAGTTCACTACTGTAAACTTGGTCATGAGATAATATATCTTGTATAAAGTTTGTACTTTATCAATATATGTGAATGTTATGCACTTATTTCCTTGTCAAGATTTGCACTATTGTAATATGAAATAGATGAAGGAAAAACAAACATGTTGCTGATTTTTAAATCATGTGGATGCAGCATGGTGCGTACGCGTTCGATGCCAGAGATGGGAGGCTCGAGCCGTGGTTGTGAGGATGAAACTCCGACCCGGGAGCAAGCTGCGACACCGCAGCAACAAGTTCCACCACAACCAACTCCTGAACTTTCGAGTTGTCTCGCGGAGGTTCTCACCGCAGTGCTCGGCTCTCGTGATGACCAAACCAAGTTGCCGCAGACCATGGTTCAACATTCGTCCTGTCAAGGGGGGCGACCAGATGCGGGTCCACGACAGCCCTATCTGAGTTCATACTCGGACTTCATGTCAATGCACCCGTCGGTCTTCATGGAGGCTGATGAACAGTTGGAGGCAGACAATTGGCTCCACTCCGTAGAAGGAAAGTTCGGTTTGCTGCGAATAACCGAACAGCAGGAGACCCTGTTCGCAGCACAATAATTGCAGGGAGCTACTGTGGCATGGTGGGCGAGTTATCTCGCCGCACAACCAGCAAACTATGTCGTGAGCTGGGAGGAGATTTGGGAGGCATTCCACGCCTATCATATACCTCCCGGGATCATGAGGAGGACGCTTCAAGAGTTCTTGGAGCTGAAGCAAGGAGGAAGGAGTGCTTACGAGTAATCCAAGACTTTCAACCACGTGGCCCAGTATGCTCAGGACCAAGTGAGTACTGAAGATAGGAAGTGTGAGTGCTTCTACCGGGGTTTGAACCCCAAGATGAAGGACAAACTTGCCTTGTTCAATCGTGGCAACTTCAATGACATTGTCAATTCCGCGATCATACAGGAGTACACTACTAGGGAGTTGTCCTCTGACAAGAAGAAGAGGAGTGCTCCGCAGGGCAGCAGAGGTGCTGCTCCTTAGAAGTAACGAATGGTGTATCAATCACCATCCGGCCAGAGGTGGCAGCCGCCATCGCGACCATCGATCTTTCATGGTCACCGGTTCAACAACACCGGCTTTCGTCCGCAGCAGCAGCAGGGGTTGATTCTGCATGCACCTCCACCTCCAAAACGTTCACCAGGATTCTGTCCTCCCTTCCGTGCCGGTCCAACCCCGTACACGTGTTTCACGTGTGTTCGTACGGGGCACTTCGCTAAGAACTGCCTGCAGGACAAGCAAGGCGGGGGACAATCATCATACCAGGGGGCAAACTAGCCCCACAACCTGCCCAAGAAGCCAGCCACCAGATCCGGCTACATCCATCACCTCTGCCATTGAGGATGTTCTGGAAGGCGCACCCGTACTCACGGGTACGTTCTCTCTCCTTGGTCATCCTGTAGTCATCCTCTTTGACTCCGGTGCTTCCCACAACTTCATTAGCAAATCTTATGCCATTCAATGTCAGTGCCTATCGTTCCCACAAAAACCCCATATGTGATTTGTTCTCCGGGTGGGAAAGTAGTAGCAAGTGAGATGGTCCATAGGGTACCTCTTAATTTGGGTGGGAACATATACCCTACCTCTCTCATTATACTGTAGAGTCAGAAGTTAGATGTCATCTTAGGAATGGCATGGTTGCAATACAATAGTGCTATTGTTGACATCGTTCCTCGGAGGATATATTTGAATTCTCCACTCCAACCTCCCCAAGCTATCATTCTTGATGATATTATCCGAGTGACTCCAACTATTTACAACACCGAGGCCATTAAACTTGAGGATATTTTGGTAGTATGTAAATATCCCGACTTATTTCTCGAGGATCTTCCTAGTATGCCACTAGAAAGAGATATCGAGTTTAAGATTGAACTTGTATCGGGAACAGTGTCGATCTCAAGGAAGCCATATAAGATGGCACCTAAGGAACTTGCAGAACTGAAGGAGCAGCTGAAGGAACTTCTGGACAAGGGTTTCATTCGTCCCAGTTCATCACCTTGGGGCTGTTCTGCATTGTTCGTGGAGAAGAAGGATAAGACGTTGAGACTATGTGTGGACTATCGACCACTCAATGCTGTCACAATAAAGAATAAGTATCCACTACCACGCATCGATATTCTGTTCGATCAATTGGTGGGTTCTAGGATATTCTCAAAGCTGGATTTTCGTTCTGGGTATCGTCAGATCAGGATTCAACCAGAGGGTATACCTAAGACGACATTCTCGATGAGGTATGAATTGTATGAGTACCTTGTCATGTCCTTTGAATTGACCAATGCCCCGACTAATTTCACGTATCTCATGAATTCAGTGTTCATGCCGGAATTGGACAAGTTTGTCGTGGTCTTCATCGACGACATCCTTGTGTATTCGAAATCCAAAGAAGAACATGCTTAACACTTGCGCGTCGTGCTTCAACTATTGCGAGACCACAAGCTGTATGCTAAGTTCAGCAAATGTGAGTTCTGGATCAGCCAAGTGCCATTTCTATGGCACAACATCTCTGCTCAGGGGATTGCAGTTCATCCAAAAAATATTAAGCAAGTACTCAAATGGGAGTCTCCGAATTCTGGACATGAAGTTCGAAGCTTCTTGGGTTTAGTAGGATATTACCAAAGGTTCATTCCAAGTTAGCTGAATCAATTACAGGTGAAGAAAGGGAAGAAGTATGTATGGACGAAGGAATGTGAGAAAGGTTTTCAAGCATTAGTGGAACACCTCACAAAAGCACCAGTATAAGCTCAACCGGAAAAAACCAAGTCATTTGATGTTTATTGTGATGCATCTGGGATTGGTTTGGGTTGTGTATTGATGCAAGACAGAAGGGTGGTCGCATATGGATCACAGCAGCTGCAGAACCATGAGCAGCATTATCCGACTCATGATATTGAGCTCGCGATCGTGGTACTTGCATTAAAGATGTGGAGACACTATCTGTTGGGCAACCCAGTGCATCTCTACACCGATCACAAAAGCTTGAAATACACCTTCACCCAGAAGGACTTGAATATGCGATAGAGAAGATGGTCAGAATTGATCAAAGACTATGAGATTGAGACCCACTACCATCCTGGCGAAGTGAATGTAGTTGCAGATGCGCTAAGTCGCAAATCCCATGTCAATAATCTTTCCATCACCTCTACAGAAGAAGAAGAGCCGAGTCTCTACTTGATTCCATATGGAGCGCTCTTCAATCTAGCTCTCATTCCTACCATAAGGGAAGATATTGTAGTGGCTCAGAGGGAAGACAAGGGCATGTCGCACATTCGTCGAAGATTAAGGAAGGGGGAGATGAAGTGATTTCAATGTGACAATGACGGTACCATTTGGTTCATAGACCACATTGTGGTGCCCCGTAATATGGAACTTCAAAAGTAGATTTTGGAAGAAGCTCATTTGTCCAAGTATTGTATTCATCCGGGAAGTAACAAAATGTACCACGACTTGAAGAAGAAATTCTGGTGGTCCCGGATGAAGCGTGAAATAGCAAAGTACGTATACGAGTGTGATACATGTCGACGGGTGAAAGCCGACCATCTGAAGACACCCGAACAACTACAACATTTAAGCATACCTGCCTAGAAATGGAAGGACATCAGCATGGACTTCATCTTTGGATTGTTTCTAACATTCTGTAAGCATGGTTCCATTTGGGTGATAGTTGATCGATTGACCAAGTCAGCTCATTTTATACCCGTCAATATCAACTACCATGCACCAAAGTACGCAGAGTTGTATATTGTTAGAATAATGTGCTTACATGGAGTACCCCACACCATCATCTCAGATCGTGGGGCTCTATTCGTTGCTCGATTTTGGGAGCAGCTCCACGCATTGTTGGGTACTAAGTTGATTCAAAGCTCAGCGTACCATCCTCAGGCTGATGGTCAAATGGAGCGAGTAAACCAAGTTCTAGAAGATATGATCCTCGCCTGTGCCATCCACTATGGGATGAATTGGGATAATCATCTACCATTAGCGGAGTTTTCATACAACAATGGTTATCAGGCTAGCATCCAGATGGCACCGTATGAAGCTCTTAATGGCCAGAAGTGCCGCACACCTTTGAGCTGGTGTGCATTCGGTGAACGAGTGATATATGGTATCGACTTTGTGAATGAAGTTGAAGAACGGGTACGAGTTATTCAAGCCAACCTCAAGGCTGCTCAGTCTCGTCAAAAAAGTTATGCGGACAAACGGCGTCAACCTCTTCACTTCGAGGTTGGAGATCACATTTATCTTCGTGTAACCCCAATGAAAGGGATTCATCTCTTTGTAGTAAAAGGGAAGCTAGCTCCACGCTTCATTGGGCCGTTCACAATAATTGAACAATGCGGACCTGTGGCCTATCAGCTAGAGCTACCAGCGTCGCTTGGGTCCACAATGTGTTTAACATTTCACAGTTGCGGAAATGTCTCAAGGCCCCAGCTGACGTCCATATGGAGGATTTGGAAGCTCTCCAACCAGATCTTACTTACTTTGAGCATCCAACCCAGTTAATCGATGAGAAGACTCGCACCACAAGAAGTTGCACCTTGCATTCATACAAGGTCTTGTGGGGCAACCACACCGCTGAAAAAGCAACGTGGGAAAGTGAGGAATACCTTAGAACGAACTATCTGGACTTGTTAGCGGCATATGTTCATTAGATCTTTTTCGTTTATCCTTCCTATTGCAATCTCAGGACGAGAATTTTTTATCGCGAAGGAATGTAAAATCCCAGTTTTTCCTTAATATAAATTTCAGTTACCAGTTTGTTATCAACCATAGTGGAGATCAATTATTGTTGTACACATAAACTTGATCTCATAAAAAATATTCTTTTACTCATACTTAAATTTTATTAACATGGGGATTGGACTTCACCAATGACCCTAGAATAATTTAAGTGACCTTTTTTCAAAATTTGGAATTTATTCGAATGGGAATTGCTAGGGCAAAAATCATATGCAGTACTAAATATATTAAAATTATTTCAAAACTTGAATATAGCTACTGTACATTTGGGCCCTGTCAAGATATTCAAATCTTAGGCTATACATTTTTCCATGGTGTCATAATATTTCAAATAGCACCCCTGCAAAGTTTCATAACTTTTGAAACTCATTTACTATTTTATTCAGTGACTCCATTGAATCTCATTCAAATTCAAATTTGAATTTGAATTCCAATTGAAACAAGTCCAAATTTGAAATCAAATTTCAGATTCTGAATCCCCACATTTGATTTGGCTTATCCACAAAAATCTAGGATTTTTGGATCAAGTTTGGTAAGGGAATTAAAGTTCCAGATAGGATAGGCTTAAGGGGCAGTGGGACCCACTGGTCATAGACACATTCCCGTGAGTGCTCTGCCGCCGAAATCCCATCGCAGATCCGCTCGACACCGCATGCATGCAAAGCTCCAGCGAGCTTCTTGCCTGCTTGATAGCACCCCGACGTCCTCCTTATCCCCCCTGTGGTCCCTTGTTTACGGCATTGACGAGCCTCGCCGCACCACTAACTTTTCTTCTCTCCTGCGAAACAGAGCACCGCCGCTTCCGTTCCTCACTGGTAAGCGTCTCCTCCTTTCCTTATTTCTCTTTGATTCAAACATTATACATGACGCTAAGGCTATGCTCTACCATCCTCACCCTTTGACTCATCGTTTTGCTCATTGTCTTGGTCGTAGTTTGAAGTTCCGCGGACGCCACCGGAGTCGGGGACGAACATCGCCTCTACTCCATCGTTGCCAGCACTCTCCAAGCCGCGTCACAACTCGACCTCAACAGCAAAAAGGATCGCCATCCTGAGCTCTTTCTCATCGTAAAAGCCGTGCCTCTTTTACTTCTTTATCGAGTGCATGGTTTGAGTTTTACCGACGCTAGTTCATACTGAGGTCCGTAGATCATCGGTTTAATTCCGTTTCTTCGTGCAACTATTCTTCAATCCAGTTAAAGATTATAGTCCATACCTCCTAGTGCACCCCTCTGCCAAAAATTAGTGAATGCCATCGAGTAAAGGCCGAGATATTCAAGTTTTCCCCACCGCTAGTTGAAATCTGTCGGTCCATCATCGAAGTTGATGTTGTCGGCGATTTCACCCCTTTCCTCCCCTTGGTCATCTTCCTCATGCTCCCAGGAAGGTTCCCAGATTTTCCCAAGCCTCTTGCCCATTCCCGAGCGAGTTCGACATAGCTGAAACCCTAGCCGCCGCCGCCGTCGTCGCGCCGCCATCTCCGGTCGTCGCCGCCACGATTGGACCCCACCATCGGCCTGCACGGTCAATTTTATGGTTAGGCGGTCAAGGCTAGGCCGGGAGGAGATCGACGCAACCATTCCGGCGAGCTCGCTGGCACTGCGCTGCCGCGGCCGAGCGGCGCGTGAGGAGGTGGAGGAAGACCCCCTGGGCCCCGCCTGTCAACGACGCGTGCGAGCGCGCGGATCGGCTGCGGCACTGGATCCGGTGCGGCTGCACGGGTTAACCCCGTGGCCCCCTGTGTGGCTCATCTGCGATTGGTTGATTTTAAATCAGTGGGCCCGACTGCATTATTTAAACTTTTTCTGTTGGAAAATAATTCCAGATTGCTATCAAACTTCAAAAATCCATTACTCCTAGTAGATTTGCTGAAACATTTCCAAATAAATTCTGGTAGACTCATCTTAATCTCAACTTTGTAGTGGTGAAATTTGTTGGACATGAAACTCCAGAATTTTATAACTAATTCCATTGAGCTAACTGCTTGAGAAATTCCCAATCTTGGTCAGAACACTCTACAAAGTTCACTTGATGTCTAGCAAAAATTTAAATTTCATTGGGCTTCATTTACTGGCTTGATCAGTGTTCCAAATCTGTATGTAGTTGAAAAATTAGGAAAAATACAGAAAACATTTCAGAAATTCTCCCAAACTTGTAAAATCAACTTCTCCCTGTAGGAAGCTTAGAAAATCGTGAAACAAATTTTCCTAGAACCAGTGAAACGCCCTCTGCATGGTACAACCACTGGTAGTCATGATAGACCTCCATAATTTCAACCAAAATTCAGAGAATGTTATTGCTTGTCATAATTTTTAGACACAACATACTTCCTTGATCGTCTCCTGTTCCTTGCAAGAGTCTCCATTATAGTCCCCAGTACCTACCATAAATGTCCCAAAACCAATTAAGATCATTATCTTATTTTGATCACATGAGATTAGCTTGTGTACTTAAATGTATTAATTATTTTCAAAGTCATTAATATATATTATATGCATATCGTGCAGTAGCTGAAGTCGAGGACCAGCCAGAAGCCTTGGAAGTTCATCTGCCGGAGACTAACATAGACCCAGACTCGTTTTCAGGCAAGCCCCGGTTTGCATTTAAGTTCCTTACAATGTCTCTGCTGCTTTCATTCACCTTATGTCTTCAGATGTTTGTCCACTATGCTTAAGGTGTTTGACATCCACTTGCATGGCCCACAAATCCCATGGAGTATTGGGTAGGCCTACAACCTGATGAGTAGAAACTGCCATGCTTATATTCATAGGGATCCGGAAGAAGTCGAGTAGATGGAATCTACTCGCGAGATAGGATTTTATCACACGGGATGAATTGGACAGAGAAATGGTTTATGAATATGAAATTGAGACCGAGCAGCGGGTAAGATGCAGCAAGACGTGGTCTCACGTGCGTAGCCCTGCTTGGGTTGACTGAGGACTGAACCATGTGCGGCCCCGCTGGACAAGCTTGAAATGTACCAGCAACATACTGGAGAAATGGGCTCCAGCAAACTGACGTAACTTGATACTGGTTTGTCGAGGCATACCGTTCCGTTTTACAGGCGTGGGTTGTGTGCAGCAGGGTGTAAATCAGCTGGTGAGCACGTCAGAGTACGCCCCACGCAGGGACCTCCTGCTCATGACAGATCGACCAGTTCGGAATTCTAATGTTGGGTGAAAGGTGGCCATATACGACTAGTACTGAAGTGTTATGTGGGTACTACTATATGTACTTGCTTGCGCTTCTGAAAGTGCATATGTGTCATGTTTACCGGATGTTTCCTGATTGCAACCACCGTCTTTGTGGTAATAGAGTACCACTTGTTCACCGTGTCATGACATAGTAAATACTGAAGAAGTCAGAAAAATTAGATGTATTGAATTATAATTATTTTTGGAACTTTGATGGCAAATATGATCACTAAAGTTACTTTCATTTAACTGGTAAGCTGCTGATAATAACTTGAAAGCTAAGGATCCACTTGTAGGCGAGTACTTTACTGCTTTACCTTACCTATGCTTAGTAGTCAACCCTACATATGTCTAGTGAGACGGGTTAGTCTTGCCGAGCCTTAAGCTCACGTTTGCGGTTAACATGTTTTTGCAGATTATACGACTGATGACGGGTTCAACGACAAGGCTACAGCCCCTCCAGGGTTTACAGCCGAGTGGGAGCCCTACATGCCGCCGTAAGTTTGGTGTTGCTAGTGCGAAGCATCCAGGGCATGGATGACTTTGTTTTTGCATAGCTAGTACCGAGAGCGTAGCTATGATGTATAGGTCACTTTCATTTCCTCTTAGTATTGTAAAACTTCCACTGTGTTTATAAATAAAGACTTGGTATTGTATTTTGTTCTCATTCATTTCTTGTATACTGTTGGGTGTCGCATCGCACGACACCACCCAATGAGATCCTTGGATGTCGGGATACCAGTCCCCACACGGACTAGTCCGATATGTAACAGAGACTTGAACGGACAAGTCCAGAGGTCGTCCGGACAAGTCCTATCTTATCCAGAGAAGAAAACAGAAAAGTCTAGTATGGGGCCCGACAAGTCCAGACATCTTCTCATATTTCCAAAAATCAGACCAAAAGAGGGGTCTACCGGACAATTCCAAAAAGTTCTAGTAGCTAGGAACAAACTAGTCCGTACTAGAGAACGGACAAGTCCAGACTACAACAGAAATGCTTTCAGACTACACCGCATCAAAAAGAGAAAAAGTCCAAAGGACAACAGAGAGCAAAACTGAACTAGTTCGGGGTCCAAACCGGACAAGTCCGCACTACTGCAGAATTTAAAATGTTGTTTTGTTTCTAATTCATTTTAAACTTGTTTCTTGTTGTGTTGCTTAATGTTAAACATGTATAAAAATTTATGAAATGCATAACGGATGAAAATGAGGGTATTACAAACCTACCCCCCCTTGAAATAAATCTCGCCCTCAAAATTCGACATAGAAGAGAAGGGATAGGGAAATTCTCTCTTAAGGTCATCTTCCAGCTTCCATGTTGCTTCCGATTCTGTATGATGCTTCCATTGTACTTTGCACCATCGAATGAACTGGTTCCTTGTGACCCTCTCCTTGGTTTCCAAAATTTTGACAGGTTGCTCGGCATAAGTCAAATGTGCCTCTAATTCTAATTCTTCCATTAGCACCTATTCTTCCTATACCCTTAAGCACTTTTTGAGCTACGAAACATGGAACACATCATGAACATCGGAGAGATGTGCTGGCATCTTCAACTTCTGTGCCACTTCTTCATGTTTGTCCAAAATCTTGAATGGCCCAATATAGCGAGGTGCCAACTTGCCTCTAACATTGAACCGCCTATGACCTCGCATAGGTGATACTTTGAGGTATACAAAGTCTCCCACATGAAATGCAATGTTTATCCTACTATTATCCGCATAGCCCTTTTGTCTTGTTTGAGCGGCACTCAAATTCTTGCGGATTATCTGAACTTGCTTTTCAGCTTCTTGCAACACATCTGGTCCAAACACTTGGTTCTCTCCTGTCTCATTCCAAAACTAGGGTGTCCTACACTTCCTTCCATATAGCGCTTCATATGGCGACATCTTCAAACTGGTTTGGTAACTGTTATTGTAGGAAAATTCAGCATACAACAAACTTTTGTCCCAGCTGCGCTCATGCTTCAAAGCACAAGCTCTCAACATGTCTTCCAATATTTGGTTTGTTCTCTCATTTTGTCCATCAGTTTGCCGGTGATATGCTGAGATGAAATTAAACCTCGTACCCATACCTTTGTGCAGTTTCTGTCAAAACCTAGAGGTGAATTGAGAACCTCGGTCCGAGACTATTTTCTCCCGAACTCCATGTAGGCACACATTATGCTCCATATACAATTCTACTAGATTCGCGGTGGTATATGTGGTATTTTAGGAATTAAATGAGCTGATTTGGTCAACCGATCCACAATAAACCATATTGAGTCATAGCCGGACTGGATTCGAGGTAATCCAACTATGAAGTCCGTACCGGTTTCTTCCCACTTCCATTCCGGAATCTTCAATGGCTGCAATAATCCAGCTGGCCTTTGATGTTCAACCTTGACTCGTTGGCACACATCACACAATGCAACATATGTCACTATGTCCTTCTTCATGCTAGCCCACCAATAACATGTCTTCAAGTCCTTGTACATCTTGGTACGGCCGAGATGGAGTCATGTGCCTCCTTCAATATTGTCTCTCGGATATGCTTCACATTAGGCACAACAATCCTCTTTCCAAACCATAATGTACCATGTTGGTCCTTATCAAATCTGAATTCTCTCCCCTCCTGGGTCCTTTCCTTGATTTCCTAAATTTCCTCATCCTTGGTCTGTCCTTCTCAAATTTCTTGCTCCAAGGTCATATTTAACTCCATTATTCCCATCTCATTCACAAATCCATGATTCAATCATTCAAACTCCTTGCATAGCTCGGATGGCAATTCTCGAATCGTGAGTTGGTGGCCTACTCTCTTTCGACTCAAAGCATCAACCACTACATTTGCCTTCCTCGGGTGGTAGTTGATTCCCACATCATAATCCTTGATGAGCTCCAACCATTTTTGCTGCCTCGAATTCAGATCCCTTTATGTGAGTATGTACTTCAGACTCCTGTGATCCGTGTAGATCCCACACCTATGACCAAGAATGTTGTGCCTCCATATCTTCAAAGCATGCACTACAGCTAAAAGTTCGAGATCAGGTGTGGGATAATTCTGCTCATGTTTCTTCAATTGTCTCGATGCAGGGGCTACCACTTGACCTTCTTGCATGAGCACACATTCAAGTCCCTGTCTTGATGCATCATAAATAAATGTCAAAGCTTTTGCTCACGTCTGGCAATACCAACACAGGTGCGGTGGTTAACCTCTTACTTAGCTCCTCAAAGCTATTTTGACAAGCTTGAGTCCAATGTGATGCCTTTCCCTTAATTAACAATTCAGTCATTGGCTTGGATATTTTGGAGAAATTCTTGATGAATCGACGATAATATCCAGCCATTCCGAGAAAGCTCCTAATTTCCTTCACATTCTGGGGTGGTTCCCATTTTAGAACATTCCTCTCTTTTCTTGGGTCAACCAATACTCCTCCTCTAGAGATAATATGTCCCAAAAATGACACCTCAACCAAAACTGGCACTTGCTAAATTTGGCATATAATTGGTGTTCCCTAAATTTCTGCAATGTGATCCTTAAATGCTCTTCATGCTTGTCCTCACTCCTCGAGTAGATCATAATGTCATCATTGAACACCACAACAAATTTATCCATGTACTCCATGAAGACCTTATTCATGAAGTACATAAAGTAGGCAAGTGCATTTGTCAATCCAATGGACATGATGATAGACTAGGATCCATACCGTGTCCGAAAAGTTGTTTTGGGTATGTCCGACGGTCTAATCTTCATTTGGAAGTAACCTGACCTCAAGTCAATCTTGGAGAAAACACAAGCACCCTTCATTTGATCGAACAAATCCTCTATACGGGGCAATGTATACTTGTTCTTGATCGTCACCTCATTGAGAGCTCGGTAATCCGTACACATCTTTTGGGATCCATCCTTCTTGTCCATGAAAAGCAATGGTGCTCCCCAAGGTGAAGAGCTTGGGCGAATGAAACCCTTCTCTAGCTGCTCTTGAATTTGCTTCTTGAGCTCCGCTAACTACATAGGAGGCATCCTATATGGCCTCTTAGCTATAAGTGTAGTTCCAGGTTTCAAATCAATAACAAACTCAATATCACGATGAGGCAGCATACCTTGCAACTCATTGGGAAACACATCTAGATACTCGCGAAAAACTGGAATGCTCTCCAATGTCACACCTTGCACATGACTTAGTGTTGCTTTATTAGTTGCGGGTTGGGCTGTCTCAACTTCAATACGGGTGCCATCCTCACTTGTCAATTGCACAATCCTCTTGGCACATTGAATAAATCCATTATACTTGCTCATCCAATCCCTAACAAGTATTATATCTATCCCTTGGTAATCCAGGACAATGAGATTTGCAAGAATGTCTACCCCCCATATTTTGATACTTACTCTTGGACACACTATTATTGTCCTCATCTTCCCTCTAGGGGATTTTACCAACATAGTGTGTTTCATATGAGCTATAGGCAGATTATATTTGGAAAAATACTTCGATGAGATGAATGAATGAGATGCTCTAGAATCAAATAAAATGGTCGTGGGGTTGGAGTTGGTGAGGAACATACCAATCATGACGTCATCCACTTGTTGGGCCTCCTCAGTAGAGACGTGATTCACATTGCCATGATTGACATTCTGCTTTCCATGGTTGCCCTGTGGTGATCCTCCATTCAGCTGTGGATTCAGCCTTGGTTCATTGTTCATCGGTCCATAGCTCCTCTTGGGGCACTGACTTGTGAACGTCTTGCTGCCCGAAGCACTAGGGAAACTCAAGCGCAACTGATTTTGAGAGTTAGTCACCATATTAGGGCGCACTGCATATGGTGCAGGCTGGCGAGACGCTTGCATAACAGGGCGTTGCTACTGCTGGTTTGGGCGTGGAGGATAAGCAGCTCGATAAGCAAGAGCGGAGGGGTTGTAATATAGTGCATTAGGCGGCGCAAAGCAAGAACGGGCATTGCTCCCCTGTGGCTGCCCTTGATATGGTGTCTTCCTCTAATTGTCTTGTTCCATATAACAAATCTTGTTTTCAACCAAAATGGCCTTGTCCACAAGCTTCTGGAATTTTGCATAGTCACAATTGAGCAATTGGACTTGAATTTCATTGTTTAGGCCCCTCCAGAAAAAATATTGCTTGCGGCTATCCCTGTTGACATCCTCTAAAGCATACCTTGAGAGTTGAGTGAATTTATTGAGATACTCACTCACACATGTCTTTCCCTGCCTTAGGTTCTCAAATTCTTGCCTCTTCAATATCATAACACCTTCAGGAACAAAGTGAAAATGGAAGCTCTCCATTAATTCAGCCCAAGTGATCCTCTCTTGATTTGCATGGGCATTGCATAGCAAGTCTCACCAATCTGCAGCTGCTCCAACTAGATTATGGGAGGCAAAATGAACCTTCTCCCTGTCATTGCACTGGACAATAGCGAGCTTCTTCTACACAAATTTCAGCCAATCATCAGTTTCCATAGGATCATTGGCTTGAGCAAAGGTGGGTGCCCTAGTCCTCATAAACTCTCCCATCCTGTTATGAGGCGGTGGGGGTCGCGGTGGTGGAGGCATATGGGGCTGGTTCTGATTATTGGCCTACAGCTATCCCAAGGTCTGCATAAGTTGATTTTGCATAGCCAACAACTGCTCAAGGTTGATAGCCTTAGGTCAAGGTTTATTGTTGTTGTTCTGAGGTGCCCCATTGTTCTCCTCATTCTCATTGGCATCCATTTGGTTGCGGGTCCTCAGCATCTGAAGAAAGAGCAAGAGAAAGAAGAATTTAAAAAACGTCCCGAACTATATGCATCAAGGGATATGAAATTAAGCAACTACCTATACTAGCCTATATGGATGCGGCAAGCGCTAAAGCATCCCACAATCCTCTACTAAGCACACAAGCATGCATTACATAGCAATCAACACACAAAACAAACCACAATGCTTCCTGACTATTCTTATGTGCTCTAAAGTGTCCATGATATCTAGGTTGCGTCATACGATCAATCTGTGGCTCGAATACCAGTTTGTGACACCTGGTTCAGAAAATGAACCAAGTGCGACACATATGTGTGCCCAGAATGTTCAACACGCATACACGAGTGCATCACAAACGATATATAGAAAATTACCACCACATAGGTTAATTAAGTAATTCTTTTACAATATTCATATAATCCTCAAATCACAAACTCTAATGATCATTGTTAAACTATAACTGCAGCGAAAATAACCTAAACATTAAGATAAGCAAACTAAGCAAATTGAGCATAGGGGATAGCGCGCCTCCAAGCAACACCACAGTCAAGTCGACGGTAGCACACAACCTACTACTCCGCATTATCATCAGGATACTCCCAACCATCACCTGAAACTGTTTATGGGGGAATTGGAAGGGTGAGCACGTGTCGTACTCAGAACGTGTGGGAAAATATGACATGTATCAAGTGTGGGAAAATATGCCATGCAGTGCCCAGGGTAGCCCTCCTCGAGTCCCATTCCCCGCACCATCAAATGGTCCATACAATACAAGCAGCACTCCAAATTTTTCAGCTACGCTGCACCCATACTTGGCCTTATGGTGGCACTGTTGTCCTTGCTTATTCTCGCATGAACTGGTCCTTAGATCTAAGGAAAGCAAACCACCATAACATCCAACCCTGTCCACTATCCACGTTTGCTTAGATCTCTCAATCCCAGTTTACCAATTAACCTTATCCATCAATTCTTATCATATACATGCTCATTAATAAATAGTTAAGCCATTTGTTTGTTTTCCCATCCCAGTTAATTAGAGCGAAGCAAAGGGTAAAGAGCCCTTCGCTATTCTCTACACTACAATCCAAGCGACAAGGATGGTCAAACAACACTAGAAAACTCCTATCATGGGTTTCCCATCAATTTGACACAAGCATGCAGTTTTTCAAACAAAATATTTAAAAATAGGATCAAAATGTTCAAGGACACTTGCCTTGCTCTTGAGATTGATTAGGATCAAAAGCTTCAAAGTTCTGGTGTTGGAGGTCCTCGACAGCACCCTCTAGAGCAACACCTTCTATTCCACGCAATAGACATACAAAACAAACATTACAATCCATAAATTCCCATATGTTACTCAATACGCCATGGCATGCATGAATAATGCAATTATGAGGTAAAACTTGTTAATGAGCTACTATTAATGTTTACTCACTGGTTACAATGGTTTTAACAAGTTTGAACAGGTTTGAGGTTATTTGAGTCAATTTGGATTCAATTCAGCAACTTCAGATTCATGTGGCCGGACAAGTCCGTACTGGAGAGCGGAGTCCACCCTGGACTAGAAATTTGATCGGACTAGTTCGCACTGGAACCGGACAAGTCGGTTCGGCTAGGGTTTTTGGCGAATTTCCAATTAGAGTATAGTTTGATTAATTATGGAACCATATTTTACGTAGAAAAGATGCATCTAGGATATTTACCATGAATCCAAGGGTTCAAAGGCTAAGAATCAGATGCAACACTTGGATCTTGACTCCTAGGGTTGATGGAGAATTGAGGATGATGTCGATGGGTTGACGAAGAACGACCTTGCTGGATCATCCTTCTTCCTCCTTCCCTTCTGCTAGTTGTGATGGACTCCCCTTGATGGTGGCTCCCACAAATTAGGGCTAGGGTTTTCTTCAAAAGTGGCAAGAGATGAAAAGTTGGGGTGGTGGGCTGTTTATATGGAGGTGCAGGTGGTAAGGTTTTACGGATCTCGTGTTTAAGGCAGTGGAGGCCGGGTAGGGGTCCCACATGGACTCCACATGGGTTGGACACGATGTTCTTGGGCCCAATTAAGGTAAATACCCAATAACATGTTGTGGAGGAAAAATTGAATTCGAGTCGGGCAGACCGAACAAGTTTGCTATGGGCCAGACTAGTCCGATATGTAACAGAGATTTGAACGGACAGGTCCGAAGGTCATCCGTACAAGTCTGATCTTGTCAAGAGAGGAAAATGGACAATTCCGGTATGGGGCCGGACAAGTCCAGGGGTGTTCTCAGATTTTCGAAAACTGGACCAAAATAGGGGTCTACCGGACAACTCCTAAAAGTTCCAGTAGCTAGGAGCTGACTAGTCCGTACTAGAGAATGGACAAGTCCGTACAACAACAAAAATGATTTCGTACTAATCCGCAGCAAAAAAAAATAGATAAGTCCGGATGACAACAGAGAGCAAAACCGGACTAGTACGGGGTCCAAACCGGACAAGTCCGCACTGCTGCACAATTTTAAATGCTGTTTTGGTTCTAATTAATTTTAAACTTATTCCTTGTTGTGTTTCTTAATGTTAAACATGTATAAGAATGTATCCAATGCATGATGGATGAAAATTAGGGTGTTACAACCACTTAAAATCCAAACATTGGCTTACTCACATGAAAAGTTTTGAAAAAAATTTTCTCCCCCCTTTTGAAAATCAAATGAGAAAGAAATTTTTGAAACAAATATCCCCCCCCCCCCCCCCCCTATACATATTTTCCTCCCTTCGACAATGTATTCAGCAAGGTTCAAAAATGAAATTTCAATTGTTATGAGCATATTATAACATATACTTATAAAACAAAGCTCATCCAAGTCAAAATATCATGTAACTAACACTATCACATCAATAAGATACATAAAGTAGTGTAAGCCATGCTAGAGATCAAGTGAATTTTAATTTTAACCAAGTCATGATCTCACAACTTAACTATTTCAAGACCTGAAAGCATCATACTTGTTGCTGCATTTTTATTTTCTTTTAAAGAAAAAATTTCATCTTATGACATTTGCAAGAGATTATATGCCGCATCAGCCTTATTCTAACCAACCAAGCCAAGCCTATGTCATTCGAAAATTAGAAGCTTAAGGACATGGTTTTAGTCATAATCAACTTCTTCCAAGTTTATATCTAAGTGCAATGATAAGCCATCTGAAGAGAAGAAGTGTGACGCATGCATATTCTCTTGATATTTTCTAATTTTTTATTTGATCATAAAAGCTCAACACTGGATAGTTGATTCATTTATTTTTTATTATTAAAAGCACTTGTGAGCATGCAACAAGTTCAAAGCAACAAGTTTGATAATGACCAGCTTTACTGTAAGTAATTATTCCAATTACTAGTCATGGCAAAAACTACAAAATATATAACAAAAGAAATGTTGTGAGAACTTTCAACATGTAAAAGGAATCACAAAGTCATATATGTATCAAATACTTATGCTCATATTATTTTAAATTCAGATTCACATATAGACTTCCCGAGTTTCAAAAAACTTGTATATTTTAAATTCGAAGCACCATTGCTCATATTATTCCTTTAATATTGGTACGGCCGAGATGGAGCGCTTAAAATACGAAGCGCTCAATATTTTTCCTAGAAGCGCTTAAAATCTACAACCTAATATGGAAAAATACTTACAAGTTGGAGATCTAGATGAAATACGAAGCGCTTAAGAAGGTCTCTTGTATACTTTGTTTGATGCACGAAAGTACCCTCCTTGGTTTGCTTGATTTACAGTCCCAATAAGTACGTGAGTTCTCCCATCATACTCATCTTAAATCCTGAACTCATCATAGCTGAAAACTTGGACACAAGATCATGAGAAGCACAACAAAATATAATATCATCCACATACACTTGAACAAATAATGAGTCTTTGCCATGCTTAAGAACAAAAGGAGTTTTATCAACCTTGCCCATGGTAAAACCCTTTTCAAGTAAGAATGTTTTTAACCTATCATACCATGCTCTAGAGGCTTGTTTGAGACTGTACAAGGCTTTCGATAGTTTGTAAACATGACTAGGAAAATTTGAATTTCCAAAACCCGGATGTTGCTTGACATAAACCTTCTTATCGATGTAGTGATTAAGAGAAGCACTTTTGACATCCATTTGATATAACTTGAAACCTTTAGATGCAGCAAAAGCTAACAAAATTCTTATGTCTTCTATCTAGCAACAAGAGCAAACATTTCATCAACATCTAGATCTTCAACTTGTGTGAAACCTTGAGCAACCAACCTAGCCTTATTCCTAACCACAATCCCATCCTCACTTTGTTTATTTTTAAACACCCAATTAGTTCCAATTAAAGTGTGACCTTGACGTGGAGGTACAAGTTTCCAAACATTATTTATTTCAGAATTTTCTATCTCTTGTTGCATGGCAATAATCCAAGACTTATTAGTGAGTGTGTGTGATATATCTTTGGGTTCAAAAAAAGCAACAAAAGCAGAATGAGCATGAGAGTATGGATCACAAAACCTGCACCGTATAACTCGTTCGTGCAAGCTTGTAATGATTTGTTGTAAAGGATAACTTTTGATGACGCGGAGGGGAGTAGACACTTCACAAGCTCCTTCTTCTTCATGTCCATCAAAGATTGAATGACTCGTGGCTTGAGGACGATCTGTACTTGCTGCAGTAGTTGTTGGTGCTGGTAGTGGTGCAAAATCAGCAGCGTGATCAACGTCATTTGCTTCTGAATTTTTTAGCAGCAACATGACTTCTTCATCTTCTTCAATGAATATACTCTCCCCCTGCAGATACGGATCTGGACCTGCAATATTAGAGCTAGTACGTGGGCTAGCTTCATCAAAAGAAACCTCACAAGTCTCCACAATTTTGTTAGTGTTAAGTAAAAGCCCACGGTAGCCTCTAGTATGAGATGGATAACCAAGAAAAATGCCATCAACAGATCTAGGTTCAAATTTACCAAGATTACCACGTTTCTTAAGAAAGCATTTGCAACCAAAGATCTGAAAGTGTGTGACACAAGGCCTATGTCCAACCCGAAGTTCATATGCTGTTTTTCCTAGCTTAGCACGCAAGAAAAGACGATGATACATAACAAGCGGTTGCAATTGCATCAACCCAAAATTTCCTAGGAGTTTGATATTCATCAAGCATAGTCCTAGCCATCTCATGAAAATTGATGATCTATTCCATTTTCACCACAAAAGTGATCAAACGATTGATTTTTAAATTCAGTTCCGTTATCACTTATAATTGTTTTTAAAGATCCTTGGCGATCAATTGATAATCTAAGAAATAAAGTTCTAAAGTGACTAAAAGCTTCATTCTTAGATGCCATAAAGTAAACCCAAGGGTATCTAGAATAATCATCAACAATCACAAGAACATACCATTTACCTCCGAAGGATTGAACACGTGAAGGTCCTACGGTGTCAAGATGCAGCAAAAGCTAACAAAATTCTTATGTCTTCAAACCGAGCAACAGGAGCAAAAGTTTCATCAAAATCTAGACCTTCAATTTGTGTGAAAACTTTAGAAACCAACCTAGCCTTATTCCTAACCACAAACCCATACTCACTTTGTTTATTTCAAAACACCCATTTAGTTCCAGTTGAAGTGTGACCTTGAGATGGACGTACAAGTTTTCAAACATTATTTCATTCAAAATTTTCTAACTCTTCTTGCATGGCAATAATCCAAGATTCATTAGTGAGTGCGTGAGATATATCTTTGGGTTCAAAAGAAGCAATAAAAGCAGAATGAGCGTGAGAGTTTGGATCGCAAAACCTGGACTGTGTGACTCGTTCGTGCAAGCTTCCAATCATTTGATGTGGAGGATTACTTTTGAGAATCCGGAGGGGAGTAGACACTTCACAAGCTTCTTATTTTATATGTTCATCACAAATCGATGAGCTTTTGACTTGAGGATGATCGGGATCAGCAATGATGGTTGTCGGTGCTGGTGGAGGATCAACATCCGGAGCTGAACCAAAGTCATTAGCTGCTGAATTTTCGGGCAGCAGCTCCACTTTTGCCTCATCTTCGACGAAAATGCTCACCCCTGCGGATATGGATCCGGACCTGCAATGTTTGAGATAGTACCTGAGCTAGCTTCATCAAAAGACACCTCACAAGTCTACACAATTTTGTTAGTGTCAAGTAAAAGCACACGGTAACCTCTAGTAGAGATGGATAACCAAGACACATGCCATCAATGGATCTAGGTTCAAATTTATCAAGATTACCATGTTTCTTAACAAAGAATTTGCAACCAAAGACCCGAAAGTGTGTAACACTTGTCCTATGTCGAAACCAAAGCTCATATGACGTTTTACCTAGCTTAGCACACAAGAAAACACGATTTGAGACTTAACAAGCGGTTGCAATTGCCGCAGCCCAAAATTTTCTAGGAGTTTGATATTCATCAAGCATAGTCCTAGCCATCTCAATTAAGGTTTTGTTCTTTCTTTCTACAACACCATTTTGTTGAGGTACATGTTGAAGAAAATTGATGATCTATTCCATTTTCAGCGCAAAAGTGATCAAAAGATTGTTTTTTAAATTCAGTTTTGTTATCACTTCTAACTGCTTTTCAAGATCCTAGGTGATCAATTGATAATATAAGAAATAAAGTTCTAAAGTGACTAAAAGCTTCATTCTTAGATACCATAAAGTACACCCAAGAGTATAATCATCAACAATCACACGAACATACCATTTACCTCCAACAAATTTGTAACACCCTCATTATCATGCATAATGCATTGCATGCATTCTGATACATGTTTAACAAAAAGCAACCTTAAAATGAATGAGACTAAAATTAATTTAGGTTTAATCAGCAACTTAATCTATCATTGTGCGGACTTTCCCGACCTCAACCCCGGACTAGTCCGGTGTCCCTTCCCTATTTCAAAAAATTTAGATTTCTTCAGAGCCCGGACATATCCGGCACACAGCACGGACTAGTCCAATTGAGTTTTTGATGTTGCAAGGACTTGTCTGTTGTCTTAGCGACTAGTCCGATCTTGACAAACTTTCAGTCCGGACTAGCCATTTCTAGCCGACCCCAGATTTGTCCGGCCCTCTATACTAGACTTATCTGATTTCGTCTCTGTTCTAAAACGGACTTGTCCGGGCATCCTTGCGAACTAGTCCGTCCTTCAGAGTCCAACTCGGACTCTGTTTTTCCTCCACATTACGTTATTTGGTAAATACCTTAATTGGGCCCATGAACTTTGTGCCCAACATCAGAGGAGCCCATGTGTACCCCACTACGGCCCCTACTCATCCCCCACCGAATTTTACTAGGAATTCAGCCCAAAACCCTACTTCTCCACCCCTATATAAACAACTCAATACCCCCACATATCTCCATCACGTTAGAAAATGCTGCTGCCATGTTCTTGACGTGTGCTGCCATCAAATGAAGATCCAGCAGCAAGGAGAAGGAGGAGGATCAATCAATGTGACACTCGTTTCCAAAAAACGAACCAAGCATGATGCATATGTGTGACCAAGATGTTTAACACACATACACAAGTGATTAACAAATGATAAACAAATTATAACCATGTTTCAAATAATAACACTATTAATAGTACCTTATTACAAACCAAATAGTCTCGATTTCAAGCTCTAACAAACTGCAGCGGAAAAATTGAACTCTAATGACTTCAACTCCACAGGTAGGTTTGATGGTAACACGAGCACCTAGAACTCCTCAAAGACCTCCTGGTACTTCACGTTGTCACCTGCGTCTGAATTTGTTAGGGGAATAGCAAGGGTGAGCACATGTCATACTCAACAAGTGTGGGAAAGTATGACATGTAGCTTAAACAAGAAATGACAATAAAATGGGCTAATTGCATAAAAGTACATTAAAAACAGTTGAAAATGCAATTATATCATTATTAAGTGAAGTCCTTCCCAAAATAACCCAAATACCATCAACTTCAACTTAGATAACCAATACCAACAATAATAATCCGTATCGAACTCATAACTACTCATACGTCTCAGTTTCAGCAATTTCATATACCAAAGGCAACTAATTAACCAATATCAATTTCCAATCCAATTCCAACCATTAAACCATATTAAAGTCCAAATTCTAATCATGTGAGGGTCCAGGTTGCTCATGATCGGGAGCACGGCTATCATGATAGTTTTAGACACACACTGCGGAGATTGTACCACTTTACCCACAAGTTCATGATTTCGTCACCTTTCGATGACTATGGAATCTCAATCATGCCCTCTCACACTTCCATAGGTGTGTGGCCAAGAGATCACAAAATAGCTTTTACAAAGTGATTCATAGCATATTTAGACCCCACTGAGGTTTCACCGGTGGTGATGTCTCCAACTAAGCACATCCAGCCAAGGGCCTCCTCTTAAGCCATTCGGATCCCAGGGTAGTCCCACCATCAACTATCAACCAATCATACTACCCCTTCCCCTAGCATTCTTAATGATCCAAACAGTACTGGCAATTCACTAATTAGTCAGCTAAGCTGCACCCATACTTGGCCCTGTGGTGGCATGTAAATCCTGCATGGTCGCTCTACGAACCGGTCCTGAGATCCAAAGCAAGCAAAACCACCGAAACAGTCCAACCCATTCCACATAACCAACTTGCTTAGATCCCTAGGCACCATGTTGCCAAAGGGTCATTAATATCAAGTGTCGTCATTCATGTGTCCATTAATTCATAATTAGGCCATTTGATTGTTTTCCAAACCCAATTGATCATTGTGAAGCAAAAAGTGCAAAATAACCTTCCCAACTCTCTACATAGTGTTCAAGCGACAAGGTTGGTCATACAATACTAGTAAACTCCTACAATTGGGTTTTCCCTCCAATTTCGACACAGGTATGCAATTTTGCAAACAAAACCTTTAAAAAAAGATCAACATGGTCAGGGACACTTGCCTTGCTCTTGAGCTGTATTTGCGTCGAAGGCTTCAAAACTCTGGTTCTGCAAGTCCTCGAAAGCACTCTCTATGACAATTCCTTCTATTCCGAGCAACAAATATGCAAAACACACAATTCATTCAAATACTGCTCATATAGTACTCAATATGCCATGATATGCATGATTAATGCAATCGTGAGGTAAAACTTGTTAATGAGTTGCTAATAATGTTTATTACTATTTACAATAGTTTCTAACATGTTTGGACAGGTTTGGAACTGATTCGAGTCAATTTGGAATTATTTTGGTTCAATTCAGGAATTTTACAGATTCAGACACCGGACTATTCTGCTGTCAGGGACCGGACTAGTTCACACTACGCAGACTGCAAAATTAAGGTTTTTCTAATTTGCAAGAATTGGGATTGAATTTGCATGAAAACTTGAATGTAGAGGGTATACCACATGTTTAGATATCCAAAGATCAAGGTTTGGATGTGAGACTTTGAATCTTTGTGATTAGGGCTTGATGGAGAAGAGTTGATGATGAACTTGGATGAAGAACGTCAATTGTCGAAGAATCGATGGAGATCGATCTTGATTGGCCCTTCTCCCTCCTCTGCTTCTCCTCACTTCTGGTCTTGATCTTGACGACGGCACAACGCAAAAGTGGCAGCAAGGGTTTTCAATTGTGTGACACCCGGTTCTGAAAATGAACCAAGTGAGCGCATATGTGTGCCCAGGACGTTTAACACACATACACGAGTGCATTCACAAAAGGATAACCAGATAATTACCACATGACAAGATTAATTAACCACTTTTATTACACAATTCAGGATATCCTCGAATACAAGCTCTAATGAATATTAATGACAAGTTTTTGAACAAATGCAGAGGAAATCTAATAAGGCAACTACGCAGCTAAGCAAAAGAGATATGGTGCTGCTCCAATCAAACCAAAGGCAAGCTGATGGCGGACATGGCCTAGAACTCTGCATTATCAACATTATACTCCCAAATCTGACCTGCAACTGTTGGTGGGGGAATAGCAAGGGTGAGTACATGTTGTACTCAGGAAGTGTGGGAAGGTATGACATGTAGCTGATACAAATGACAAATATAATAACGGCTAAGTGCTGAAAAGTACATTAAAACATTTGAAAAGCAATATATTATATGTATGTGAAGTAAACCCATCATAAACCATGTAGTTATCATAATACCAGTCCATATTTCATTACCATCATCCATATTCCAGATTTCTCATTAGCATTTACCATATCCATTGCCATATACCATAATACCATCCCTCAACCAGTACCAGAAAATCCCAATCCAAAACCCCTCTAATCATGTAGGTCATCCAGGTGCTCTTAATCGGGAGCACGACTATCAAGATAGTTTTAATACTATGTAGAGTTTGTACCGCTTTACCCACGTGTTTGTGATTTCATCACCTGTCGGCGACTAAAGAACCCCGCTTTTGCCAATTACACTTCCTTTGGTGTATGGCCAAGAGATCACAAAATAGCATTTATAAAAGGACTACTAGCATGTACTGACCCATTGAGGTTTCACCGGTAGCGATGCCTCCAACTGAGCGCATCTTCAACCAAGGGCCCCCCTTTGTGCCATTCGGATCCCAGGAAGTCCCGCCATAAATCCAAACCCAATTTGACTCCCCTTCCCCAGTGCGCCAAATGATCCACACAGTACTAGCAATACCCTAATTAATCAGCTACGCCACACCCATACTTGGCCTTGTGGTGGCACTGTTGTCTTGGCATATTCTCACATGAACCACACCTTAGATCTAAAGCAAGCAACCACCATGTCTACCAACCCATCCACATACCAGACTTTCTTAGATCACCCGTTACCATATCATATTAACCATTTCGCATTAACCATAATCTCATTAATGCATAATTAAATGGTATAGTTGTTTTCCCATCCCAATTAATTAAGCGAAGCAAAGGTAAAAAGCCCTTCATGACTCTCAACTATGTATTCCAGGGGACAAGGGTGGATAAACAAAGCTAGTAAACTTCCTATCATAGGAATTCCCATCAAATTGACACAAGCATGCAGTTTTGAAAACAAAACATTTATTGTAAAAAAAATAGGATCAATATGGTCAAGGGCACTTGCCTTGCTCTTGGGCTTGGTTTTGGTAAAAGTCTTCAAATTCCTGGTGCTAGAGGTCCTCCGCAACACCCTCTAGCGCAAATCCGTCTAAACTGAGCAATAAGCATACAAGACAAGAATTACAATCAATAAGTGCACATATATTACTCAATATGTCATGACATGCATGATTGATGTAAATGCGAAGCAAAACTAGTTAATGAGTTACGATTAACGTTCACTAATAATTTACAATGGTTATTAACAAGTTTACACAGGTTCATGTTGATACTACATCAAATTGGAATTAGTTCATTATTAAACGAATCTGGAGAGCGGACAAGTCCGCTGTTGGCCAGACTAGTCCGCCCTACGCAGAACCAACGAATGAGGGTTTTCTAGATCGATGTGAATTTGGAGAAACGGAGTTGAATTCACATGGGAAAGAGAGAGTAGGAGGTGTATCAGATGTTTAGAACTCCAATGAATCAGGATATTTGGAGGCAACACTTGGATCATGACGATCTAGGGTTGATGGAGAAACTCGAAGGTGACTTGTTGATGAAGAACAAAAACTTCATGGTATCTTGATCACTTGATCCTCATTCGTTTTCTCCTCTTCTTCTTTCTTGGGATCTCCTTCTCCTCCTTGGTGGCGGCTCCCATGAACTAGGGTTTGTGGTCTTTCAATTGAGGCAAAGAGGTAAAAGGGTGGGGTGTTGGTTTGTTTATATAGGGCAGAGAGTTAGAGTTTGATGGATTTCGAGTTTGGGGTGGGTGGTGGCCGGTGTGCGGTCCCATGTGGGCTCCAAAAGGGTTAGACACGATGTCCTTAGGCCCACCTAAGACAAAACCAAAAAACACGTCGTGGAACAAAATATCAACTGGAATCGAGATCACCGAACAAGTCTGCGCAAGGCCGAACTAGTCCGATATTAGTCAGAGAGAAATCGGATAAGTCCAAACCAAATCAGACAAGTTCAAACTTAGTCAGAGAGGAAAATGAACAAGTCCGCTAGATATCAGACAAGTCCGGATAAGTCCAGAGACTTGGCAAAATTTCAAGGAATCGGGATACCGGACTAGTCCGCAATAGACTAGACAAGTCCGAAATCAGTACAGAGAGAAAAACGGACTAGTTCACAAGAAAACGGACAAGTCCGAAGAGAGGTCAGAGAGAAATCGGACTAGTCTACACCAAAAATGGACTAGTCTGAACATCCCATAATTTTTAAGTGCGGTTTTGCTTCTAATTCATTTTAACTTGCTCATTTTTATATGACTTAATGTTAACCATATTTAATGATGGGTGCAGGGCATGATGCATGAAAATGAGGGTGTTACAAATTGGGGGTGGAGAGGTGTGAGGCATTGGGTTGTCTATATAGGGGTGGAGGATTAGGGTTTTAGGGTGAATTCCAAGTAGAATTCGGTGGGGGACGTGTAGGGGCCGAGGTGGGGTCCACTTGGGCTCCTCTAAGGTTGGGCACAAAGTTCTTGGGCCCAAATTAGGCAATTACGCAAAAACAAATCGTGGAGAAATAAAAGAATCCAAGTTGAGTTCAGTAGGCCGGACTAGTCCGCATTCAGGACTGGACTAGTCCATTGGGTAATTGAGAAGAAATGGACAAGTCCATCCAGACAAGTCCAGGGAACATCAGAGCAGAAATCGGACTAGTCTGCACGTCATGCCAGACAAGTCCAGATTCTGAAGAATTGAATTCTTCTGAATGAAATTTGGGACACCAGACTAGTACGGGGTTACCACCGGACAAGTCCGCACTCTGAAGAAAATAAATTTTCGAAACAGAGGATACTAAATTTTCTGAACAGGGAATAGGGATACCGGACTAGTCCGGTTTCAGAGGCTGGACAAGTTCGCACTCTAACAGACTGAAATCTCCAGTTTAGCCCTAAATTCGTTTTAACCTTGTTCCTTTGTACATGGCTTAATGTTAACCATGTATGAGGATGTATGTAGTGCATTATGCATGAAAATGAGGGTGTTACAAACCTATCCCCCTTAAAATGAATCTAGCCCTCGAGATTCGACGTGATAGGAAAGAGATAGGGAAATTCCATCTTGAGATCATCTTCTCGATCCCAAGTTGCTTCCAATTCTGTATCATGCTTCCATTGCACTTTGCATCATCGAATCACCTTGTTTCTTGTGACCCTCTCCTTGGTGTCCAAAATTGTGGCAGGTTGCCCTGCATAGGTCAAATCTTCCTCAAGCTCCTATTATTCCATTGGTACTTGCTCTTTCGGTACCCTCAAGCACTTCTTGATTTGATAAACATGAAACACATCATGGACATCGGAAAGGTGCGCAAGCATCTCCAGTTATATGCTACTTCTCCTCGATTGTCCAAAATCTTTAATAGTCCAATATAGCGAGGTACCAACTTGCCTTTGACATTAAACCGCTTGTGACCTCGCATAGCTAATACCTTAAGATATACCAAGTCTCCCACCTCAAAAGATAAGCTTCTTCGTCTATTATCCGCGTAACCCTTCTGTCTCGACTGAGCAGCCCTTAAGTTCTCGTGGATGGTCTGCACTTGCTTTTTGGCCACTTGGATCACGTCAAGTCCAAATACTTGAGTTTCCCCTGTCTCATTCCAAAACAAGGGTGTTCTAAACCTTATCCCATACAATGCTTCATATGGCGACATCTTCAAGCTTGCTTGATAACTGTTGTTGTAGGAAAATTCAGCTTATGGCAAGCTTTTGTCTCAATTTCCTCAATACTTAGTGCACAGGCTCTTAGCATATCCTCCAATATTTGATTTGTCCTCTCGGTCTGTCCACCCGTCTGAGGGTGATATGCAGAACTGACAATTGAGGTTTCATGGACTCGTGCATCTTTTGCCAGAACCTCGAGGTAAACTGAGATTCTCTATTAGATACTATTTTCTTGGGCACTCCATGTAAACACACTATTCTTCCCATATACAATTCTGCTAGCTTGGCTCCGCTATAAGTAGTCTTGATAGGAATGAAATGTGTTGATTTCGTCAATCGACCCACAATAGCCCATATTGAATCATATCCTACCGATGTGCGAGGTAAGCCAACTATGAAATCAATACCAACCTCTTCCCACTTCCATTCTTGAACCTTTATTGGCTACAATAATCCAGCTGGCCTTTGATGTTTAGCTGGACATGACAATACGGGAGATGAAAGTAACATCCATTCATGAATCAACCGTCATGAGTGCTCTTAATTTATATGTGCTTTACTCTAAACTAAAAACTCATGAAATTGACATTTTATCACGTAAGAATCCCAATAAGTCTATTACATTTGTTTCACAACGTGATATGCCTAGCTCTAGCCAATCATCATCTTGCAATACTCTTGCTTTGTTGTCCTCGCTAAACCTAAAACTCATCGAGGAATTTCCAGAAGAGGAGTTAGCACTCATCTCTACTAGATTCTCAAAAGCACTGCAAAATGTGAACTAGAAGGAGAGGAAGCTCCGGACCACAGCGCTGCTTTGAATGTGGTAAGACGGGACACTTTCGTACAGAATGGCCAAACCTTTCAGGTCCTACTACCCGTGAAGAAAAGCAAAATAAGGTCAAGACCACCTCTGGAAACTCCGACAAGAAAAAGAAGGGTTAGGATGCATGATGACAAACAGCTTCATCACCGCACTTCAAGAGCTCAGTTCAAATGATGTAGACATTGGAAGTGATGAAGATGATGACGATTTGGCCAACTTATGCTTTATGGCGGGCAAAAAAAGATCAAGATCAAGTCAGGAGGATGCAGAACACAACAGTGACAACGATGAGGTATGCTCCACCTGTAATAAAATGTGTGATGCAATTTCTTGTGCAACTATTATTCAAGAAAAAGGATAAAAAGCTTAGGGATAATACTGCTAAAATTGAATCACTAGAATCTGAAATCAATCATTTAAAACTTTGATTCCTAGTGATGATGCATGTCCCTCATGAGACTTAATCCATGAACAATTGTCCACGTTAAGAAGTGCACACTCCACCACTCTAGATAGACTTGATGAAGAAATTGAAAACAATAAAAACCTGTCTGATTTTAATGTTAAAAACTTAAAAGATGCTTCTTGATCTACAAATGATCTACATTGTTCTGCATGTGATAATATTGATAAGAAACTAAAAGATGTAATGAATGAAATTTCCATTCTGAACAGTGCTTTGCAAACACATGAAGTTAAAAACTGTTCCAGCTGCAAACTTAGAGGAAAATCTTCACGTAATAATAGCCTAGTTTTATCTAAAGAACTTGACAATAAAAATAAGATACTAGAGTGGTTTTACAATGGAAACAAGAATCTAAACTTGTTGTTAAATTCTTATAAACCGAGCAATGATAGAACTGGTTTAAGTTTTGATTCCCATGTTTATTCTAAAACACATCCACCTCAAATTGTAAAATTATTTGGAAGGGGTTTGATCAAAACTGTCCCTAAACAAAAGGATGTGATTTTTAAATCTGCAGGAGTGTTTTCTAATTTTGTTTCTAATGCTAAATGCTCATCTAGACATGATTACAAAATTAAATTTCATTGTACTTACTGTGATAAAGATGGTCATGTCGAAGATTTCTATTAAAGACTAGCTAAACAAATTAAAAAGGATAAAATATCTGCTAGATCTCATAACATTCATGCCAAATCTGCTATGCATGCTAAACCTAAAATTAGAAACATGCAACCTGCTTCAATGAGACCAAAAATTGAAAAGGTAGCTTCTGTACCTTCTGGTAAGAGATCTGCAAAGGCAGCTCCGATAGTTCCGATAGCTCCAAGAGCCCCCGAACCTTCTGTTGTTCCCTTTGGAACTTCAGTTTTGCATCCAGAGCTTTAGCTTTTCCCTTTGGAACTACTGCTTTTACTTCTGAAGCTACATGTTTTTGTGCTAATCGAGTAACCACTTTTAAATTAGTAGTTAAGAATAGAAAACCTCAACCCTTGACTCATAAACCTGCTGTTTTATCTCAGCTTTCGCGTGTTTTTACTTGCTGAACATCGTGTGACTCACTGCTGGATTCCTAAATACCTTTTGACTAACCCTAGTATTGAGTCATCGACGAATTGTTCTTCTATGTAGGTTACACACTTGATGAAGAAGATCACTTGGATTGTGGATTCAGGTTATTCACGCCACATGATCGGTAACAAAGAATGGTTCTCCTCCCTCTCTTTTGTGTCACGTGTAGAGAATGTTACTTTTGCCGATAATTATTCAACTCCTATAATTGCTAAGGATTCGGCTAGAGTAAATGATCACTACACTTTGAAGGATGTGGCAATTGTTAAAAATTTGAAATACAACTTGCTTTCTGTTTCACAACTGCTGGATGAAAATCTGGAAATTATTTTCACTAAAAATTGCTGCAAAGTTGTAAATTCAAATAGTGAGCTTATTTTTAACATGTATCGGTTTGGAAGAGTTTTTAATGCTAATTTTGATATGTCTTCCTCTAACATAGGTGTCTAGTTGCTAATGGTTCAAAGGACTTATATTTTTGGCATCGTAGACTTGGTCACGTAGGCTATGATCTTCTAATGCATGTTAGTGCTCTTGATCGCATACGTGGGCTGCCCAAGCTTAAAGGGGACAAAGAAATTGTGTGCTCTTCTTGTAGACATGCTAAGATTGTTGCAGGTTCACATACTCCTCTCACAATTATCATGACAACTGAACCGGGTCAACTTTTGCACCTTGACACCGTAGGACCTTCACGTGTTCAATAATTCGGAGGTAAATGGTATGTTCTTGTGATTGTTGATGATTATTCTAGATACTCTTGGGTTTACTTTATAGCATCTACGAATGAAGCTTTTAGTCACTTTAGAACTTTATTTCTTAGATTATCAATTGATCATCCAGGATCCTTAAAAGCAATTAGAAGTGATAACGGAACCGAATTTAAAAATCAATCTTTTGATCACTTTTGTGTTTAAAATGGAATAGATCATCAATTTTCCTCACCATATGTACCTCAACAAATGATGTTGTAGAAAGAAATAACAAAACCTTAGTTGAGATGGTTAGGACTATGCTTGATGAATATCAAACTCCTAGGAAATTTTGGGCTGATGCGATAGCAACCGCTTGTTATGTCTCAAATCGTGTTTCCTTGTGCGCTAAGCTAGGTAAAACACCATATGACCTCCGGTTTAGAGATAGGCCTAGTGTTACACACTGTCAGGTCTTTGGTTGCAAATGCTTTGTTAAGAAACATGGTAATATTGATAAATTTGAACCTAGATCCATTGATGGCATGTTTCTTTGTTATCCATCTCATACTAGAGGCTACCGTGTGCTTTTACTTGACACTAACAAAATTATGGAGACTTGTGAGGTTTTTTTGATGAATCTAGCCCATGTACTAGCTCAAACATTCCAGGTTCGAATCCATATCCTTAGTGGGAGGGTATTTTCGAAGAAGAAGATGAGTCGATGATATTGTCTGATAGTTCCAAAGCTGACACGTGTCCAGCTCCGAACTTTGAACAAGCTCCGACTACCATCTCTGCTGGTCCTGATCGTCCACAAGCCACAAGCTCATCAATCTGCAATGAACCTAATGAAGAAGAAGCTTGTGAGACATCTGTTCCTCTACGGATTTACAAGAATCATACCCCATAGCAAGTAATTGGAAGCTTACATGAATGAGTTACAAGATCCAGGTTTTCAGACCGCAATTCTCATGCTCATTCTTCTTTTGTTGCTTCTTTTGAATCCAAAGATATATCACACGCACTCACTAATGAATCTTGGATTATTGCCATGCAAGAAGAGTTATAAAATTTTGAAAGAAATAATGTTTGGAAACTTGTGCCTCCTCCTCCAGATCACACTTTAATTGGAACTAAATGGGTGTTTAAAAACAAAGTGAGGATGGGGTTGTGATTAGGAATAAGGCTAGATTGGTTGCTCAAGGTTTAATACAAATTGAAGGTCTAGATTTTGATGGAACTTTTGCTCCTGTTGCTAGGTTATAAGCCATAAGAATTTTGTTAGCTTTTGCTGCATCTATGATAATTAAAAATTTTAGGCCCGATCTTCCAATAGGTAAGGATAAGTCGATTGATGTGGAGATCTCGACGTTGATGATCCGAGGCTCTCGAGTAGAACATGAACAGCCCCTGCAATCACTACACCACCGCTCCGTTGGTTATCAACCGTGCTTCACACGATTGACCTCGCCAATAAGGCTAATCTCTGCAGGTGCAACCGAGAACACAAGCAAGAACGTAGAAGACACGATCTGAAATGGCGAAGTTGGGGTTTCACAAACCGTAGAATGGCGATATTATTGATCTAAGCAAAACCCGATTCTTCATGGAGGATACTATGGAGTATATATAGGTGGGAGGACTTCCAAGGGGGTGCTGGATTCGTGACTTAACCCTAAGACGCGAAAATAATGGACTTAGACTTGATACAAGGCCCAATGGCCCAATACGGTGGTGCATCACCCTGACAGATTCTGAACTCCATTTTGTTTAGATGATCCCCGTCGACTCCGAAGGAATTTAGACATGGGACCAGCGCCGTTGGAAAGGATATCCCCTCCCCTTTCCGTGCATAGGTAAAACGTCCAAAACAGACTTCGTATGCGTCCTGGGCGTACGTTTTAGTGCATACTGCTCCTGGACTCCGAGTTGCACACGATTTTGAGTTGGGATCGGTTTCTATCTTCTTTGAACGTATCCTCTAGTCCTCCACGCCCCTAAATATTCCTCCAATTACTCCTTTAACTTCAATATGGATCCTAATCACAATTAAATCATTGGGTAGCAATCTATTCTCAAAAATATATAAGGAAACATATAAGAACGAGCTCACCTCTGAAATTAATTGGTGTGTGCGAATCCTATTGATTGCATCTTGTATGTTGAATGGAGTGTTGTGTATATGCATAGGAGTGATGTCCTCATCATACTCCCCTTCCTGAATTGGAGTCGTCCTCGACTCCAGTTCGTATTCTCTCATGTGTGGGTCCATATGTGCAACGCCATCAAATCCTCTTGTGTGCATCAAAGGAGGAGGCCAAAGTGGTGGATGACATAGTGCACCATCTCCATGTTCTTCATCAAATACGCATGCACATTGACTCGAGCCAGGATCCCAAACAAATAAACATCGTGCCATGCTTGTATGTGCAATGACAATGTGCTTTATCTGATCATTCTCCCCTTCTTGATGACAAGCTGTCCTCGGCTTGCTCATATGTCCAGAAAATAGGCTTCTGGGGATAGATTGAGCGCTATCCATATTGCACAACCTCAATAAATAATGCTTTTGTTGTCCCTGCTGCAAGGAAGAATACTAGAAAAACATGACAAGACATTATTAGCGTTAGTACATTCATTTACTTGACCATGTTGTTGCAGCACAAAAGGAGCTTTCTCATTTGAACATATGTAAACTTTATGCACTATAAACATACCACTATGTTCATAATTGCCTATAGCATGAAAAATATTTCTATTTAACAAAGGCAATTAAGATTGGCAAAATATTCTCTTCTCTATGATATCATGATCACAAAGAGTGTCAAATTCAATATAACCCAAAATATTTAGAGAAGACAATAATTTCATCTCATCCCTTTCAAATGTAGTTGAAATCAAATGCTTAATTTCAGCACAAGTGAGTGATAAAGTATCAAATTCATTTGGTTGTCCTAGCATAGGTACAATATAATTATCAGCACACAACTCATTTTTGTTGTAAGAATCAATAGGAAAATCAATTAGTGGTAAAGGTGTATTATGAAAAGGTTCATTTTGTTGCTGCTCATCCATACCATGATTGGTAGCAAAATTCAGCACATCTGAAAATGTCATACCATGGTTAAATATAGAGCATTGTTCATTAACATTACTCTCATTTTCAGCAAGGAATTCAAATGCATTATTAGTTGATTCATAAAAAATTCAGAAGAGTTGTTCAACGCCTCATTCTCATTTGTATCTACATTCATTTGTTCATGTTCCTACAAAAGGTTAGGCATAGGAGGAGGTACAACAAGAAAATTCTTCTCAAATTGATGCACTTCATCTTTGCAATTAGATAAATTCATAAAAGTTTCTCGCATACAAATTTTCATATCCTTCCATGTTCGAGGTTTTTCTAAATCATTTAAATTATTCCACCAAGTTAATGCACAACCTACTAATGCACTTGCAACATTTCTAATCTTTCTCCTCTCACACATATGACATTGTCAAAAATTTTTATCCAACTCTATTTCCCAAGCAATATATTCATCGTAACCAAAACCATCATAAAAAGAAAGATATGGGAGAATGTAATTACTGATGAGATCATGCATATTATTATTGCACCTACAAATATGACACAATGTTTATTTGTTTGGGATCCTGGCTCAAGTGAATGTGCACTCTTATTTGATGCACAAGATCAAGGTGGTGGACGGCATAGTGCACCATCGAGATATGATGAAAATACCGAACTGGACAGAGGCGAATCTAAACTGGACGTGATGACGTGATTCAAAAGGATGAATCACACAATGCAAAACTCAAACTAAGACCAAAAACACTTTCTAAACCAGCAATATGACTCAACCACGGACACAAACTCAACAAAACCAAACTGAATAACAAAGTTGCAAAGGCTCAATATGGTTTGGACAAAGTAATGAACAGATCTACTAAACTGCAAGTTTTTTTGTGGCTTTTTTGTGGACTCTAGGTATGAAAAACAAAACTAATGTAATGGATAGATGAATTACCTAACGGGCAACCTGGAAATCTGATACCAATTGATAGGAAAAGATGATGATGATGAGGCCCGATCTTCCGAAAGGTAATGGATAAGTCGATTGATGTGGAGATCTCGACGTTGATGATCCGAGGCTCTCGAGTAGAACACGAACAGCCCCTGCAATCACTACACCACCGCTCTGTTGGTTATCAACCGTGCTTCACACGATTGACCCCGCCAAGAAGGCTAATCCCTGCAAGTGCAACCGAGAACACAGGCAAGAACGTAGAAGAAGCAATCTGAAATTGCTGAATTGGGGTCTCACAAACCGTAGAACGGCGATATTATTGATCTAAGCAAAACCCAATTGTTCATGGCGGCTACTATGGAGTATATATAGGTGGGAGGACGTCCAAGGGGGTGTTGGTGTCGTGACCTAACCCTAACACACGAAAATAATGGACTTAGACTTGATACAAGGCCCAATGGCCCAATATGGTGGCGCAGCACCCTGACAGATTCTGTATTTGATTTTGTTTCGACGATTCCTGACGACTCCCAAGGAATTTTTACATGGGACCGGTGCCATTGGAAAGGTTATCCTCTGATAGGAAAAGATGATGATGATGAGGCCCGATCTTCTGAAAGGTAATGGATAAGTCGATTGAGGTGGAGATCTCGACGTTGATGATCCGAGGCTCTCGAGTAGAACACGAACAGCCCCTGCAATCACTACACCACCGCTCCGTTAGTTATCAACCGCGCTTCACACGATTGACCTCGCCAAGAAGGCTAATCCCTGCAAGTGCAACTGAGAACACAAGCAAGAATGTAGAAGAAGCAATCTAAAATTGCTGAATTGGGGTCTCACAAACCGTAGAACGGCGATATTATTGATCTAAGCAAAACCCAATTGTTCATGGCGGCTACTACGGAGTATATATAGGTGGGAGGACGTCCAAGGGGGTGTTGGTGTCGTGACCTAACCCTAACACACAAAAATAATGGACTTAGACTTGATACAAGGCCCAATGGCCCAATATGGTGGCGCAGCACCCTGACAGATTCTGTATTTGATTCTGTTTCGACGATTGCTGACGACTCCCAAGGAATTTTGACATGGGACCGGTGCCATTAGAAAGGTTATCCTCTCCCCTTTCCGTGCATATGTAGAACGTCCAAAACGGAGTTCGTATGCGTCCTGGGCGTACGTTTTAGTTCGTACTGCTCCTGGACTCCGAGTTGGATACGATTTGGAGTTTGGTTCGGTTTCCATCTTCTTTGAACGAATTCTCTGGTCTTCCACGTCCCTAATACTCCCTCCATGTACTCCTTGAACCTCTCCATGGATCCTAATCACAAATAAATCATTAAGTAGCAATTTATGTTCAAAAACATATAAGGAAATATATAAGAACGAGTTCACCTCTGAAATTAATTGTTGTGTATGAACTCTATTGATTGCATCTTGTATGTTCAATGGAGTGTTGTTTGTATCCATAGAAGTGATGTCCTCATCATCCTCCCCTTCTTGAATTGGAGTCGTCCTCAACTCAAGTTCATCTTCTATCATGTGTGGGTCCATATGTGCAACGCCATCAAATCTTCTTGTAAGCATGAAAGGAGGAGGCCAAGGTGGTGGACGGCATAGTGCACCATCTTGATCTTGTCCATCAAATAAGAGTGCACATTCACTTGAGCGAGGATCCCAAACAAATAAACATTGTGTCATATTTGTAGGCGCAATAATAATATGCATGATCTCATCAATTACTTCTTGTGGAAGGTGTTGTAAAGGTGGTATGAATATCATGTCAAAACCTTGGTTGATGTTTGATTTTGATTGAGCAACTCAATCGTCGTCTTCATCATGTCAATCATCTCAGCATATAATGCAAGATTCTTGCTTTTACATGACATTGTTAGTAGCAAAAAAAGACAACAAAAAGTATGTTATCCCTATCAACTACAAAGGATAATGGCAAAGTGGAAGTAGAATCACAAACTCTCAAGTGTCTTACCACGCTCTTACAAGTGTTCTTACCAACACTGCATGTGGCAAACGGTGGCCGGTATGATGAAACCAATGAAGCGTGGGATGATTGCAAAGGTGTATCGATTCTGCTCAAGAGTAAAGTGTAGCTTGGATGGAACTTTATATATAGCAAGGATTAGGAACAATGAAATCAGATAGTAAAGTTGAATAAGTGTCCAAATTACTTTTCAAAGTTGCTGGCCTAAATGTGTTCCTAGTAGTTCAAGCAAGCAAGACATGAGACAAAACTAGATGACACAAAGGATGCAAGCACTTTTCTTTTTTTTTTGTTTTTTTCTCCTCTTTGTTTTGTGCAGCTTTTGTATCTTGTTTTGCACTCGCCTTTTTCTTTTTTCTTCCCTTTTTTTCAGAATGTGCTACAAAAGAAGAACACAATGAAAAGCAATCAAAGATATCTCGTGAGTCTGTCACAGATTTTCTGCTCAATTGTCCAAGGACAAATAGGCACACTTAGAGGCATCAAATCTAAAAACTATCAACAGCAAGATTATATATCTGTCTCTCCTCTTTAATTTCAGTATATGGAAGACCTATTTTGGATTAGAACAGTAGGAGATATTGCCCCCGAAATACAAACTGTTCAGAATTTCTAGTTCAATAATAGAGTTGGATCTAGTGCAATTTCCACCTCGATAGCTCTATTTTCTGGGAAACTGGTGAATACAAAAATTATAGAGAACTTCTTAAGATTTCCATGAAGTACAAGAACACCAAAATCCGAGTTCATATGAGTGGATATGATGAAAATACTGAACTGGATAGATATGAATCTAATCTAGATGTGATGACGTGATTCAAGAGGATGAGTCAACACGATGCAAAACTCAAACTAAGACCAAAAACACTTTCTATACCAGCAATGTGACTCAACAACGGACACAAACTCAACAAAACCAAACTGAAAACGAAAGTTGCAAAGGCTCAATGGTGGTTTGGACAAAGTAATGAATAGATATACCGAACTGCAAGTTTTTTTGTAGCTTTTTTGTAGAATCTAGGTATGAAAAACAAAACTAATGTAATGGATAGATGAATTACATAATGGGCAACCTGCAAATCTGATACCAATTGATAGGAGAATGTTTAGGCCCGATCTTCTGAAGGTAATGGATAAGTCGATTGATGTGGAGATCTCGACGTTGATTATCCGAGGCTCTCAAGTAGAACACGAAAAAACCCATGCAATCACTACACCACCGCTCCATTGGTTATCAACCATGCTGCACACGATTGACCTCGCCAAGAAGGCTAATCTCTACAAGTGCAACCGAGAACACAAGCAAGAACGTAGAAGACACAATCTGAAATCGTGAAGTTGGGGTTTCACAAACCGTAGAACGGCGATATTATTGATCTAGGCAAAACTCAATTCTTCATGGCGGCTACTATGGAGTATATATAGGTGGGTGGACGTCCAAGGGGGTGTTGGAGTCGTGACTTAACCCTAAGATACGAAAATAATGGACTTATACTTGATACAAGGCCCAATGGCCCAATACAGTGGCGCAGCACCCTGACAGATTCTAAACTCGATTTTGTTTCGACGATTCCCGTCGACTCCAAAAGAATTTGACATGGGACCAGCGCCATTGGAAAGGATATCCCCTCCCCTTTCCGTTCATATGTAGAACGTCCACAACGGACTTCGTATGCGTCCTGGGCGTACGTTTTAGTGCATACTGCTCCTGGACTCCGAGTAGGACACGATTTTGAGTTGGGATCGGTTTCCATCTTCTTTGAACGTATCCTCTGGTCCTCCACGGCCCTAAATCTTCCTCCAATTACTCCTTTTACTTCTATATGGATCCTAATCACAATTAAATCATTAGGTAGCAATCTATTCTCAAAAATATATAAGGAAACTTATAAGAACGAGCTCACCTCTGAAATTAATTGGTGTGTGTGAATCCTATTGATTGCATCTTTTATGTTGAATGGAGTGTTGTGTATATGCATAGGAGTGATGTCCTCATCAATCTACAGGTTTCTAGTTATATAAAATGGATGTAAAATGTGCTTTTATTAATGGCTACATAGATGAGGAGGTTTATGTTAAGCAACCACCTGGTTTTGAAAATCCAGATTTTCTTAATCATGTTTTCAAACTGACTAAAGCCCTGTATGGTCTAAAACAAGCTCCTAGATCGTGGTATGATAGGTTAAAAACATTCTTACTTGACAAGGGGTTTACCATTGGCATGGTTGATAAAAATCTTTTTGTGCTTAAGCATGGCAATGACTCATTATTTGTTCAAGTCTATCTGGATGATATTATCTTTGGTTGTGCTTCTCATGATCTTGTGTCCAAGTTTTCAACAATGATGAGTTCATAATTTGAAATGAGTATGGTGGGTGAACTCACTTACTTTTTGGGGATGCAAATCAAGCAAACCAAGGAAGGTACGTTTGTGCATCAAATGAAGTATACAAGGGACCTTCTCAAGCGCTTCAACATGGACAAAAGCAAGCCTCTTCGGACACTAATGGGAACAACATCAACACTTGAACCTGATGGAGATGGTGAACCCGTGGATGAAAAGAATATAAAAACATGATCATATCACTTTTGTACCTCACGGCATCAAGACCAAACATATAATTTAGCGTATGTCTTTGTGCACGGTTTCAAGTTTCCCCACGTGCTTCATATCGTCAAACCATCAAATGAATTCTCAAGTACTTACATGGAGCTCAAGAATTTGGCATTTTTCTTCCTTCTTCCTCAGTCGTTACTTTGAAAGCTTTTTTGGACGCTGATTTTGGGGGTTGTAAGATTGATAGGAAAAGCACATCCGGTGCTTGTCATTTTCTTGGTAATTCACTTGTTACTTGGTCCTCTAGAAAACAAAGTTCAGTTGCACAATCCACAACCAAATCTGAATACGTAGCTGCTTCTAGTGCTTGCTCACAAATTCTTTGGATTGTTCAAACACTTAAGGACTACGGGGTTAATCTAGATAGTGTTCCACTGTTTTGTGATGACAATAGTTCCATCTGCATTGCTAAAACCCCGTGCAACATTAACTAAGCACATTGATATTAGGTACCACTTTCTCCATGATAATGTTGAAAAAGGAAACATTGTACTTCACCATGTAGATACCGAACAACAATTGGCTCACATTTTTACAAAATCTTTAGATTTCACTCGTTTTTGTTACATTCGTAGTGAAATAGAGGTTATGCATCCTCGTGGCTTAAATCGAGGGGGAGCTTTCAAATTTGGGATCTAAATTAAAAATAATATGAGCATAATATTTCATACATATATGACTTTGTGATTCCTTTTACATGCTGAAAGTTCTTACTACATTACTCGTGTTATACATTTTTGTAGTTTTTGCCTTGACTAGCTATTGGAATAATTACATACACAAAATCTGGTCATGATCGAACTTTCTTGCTGTTTTGAACTTGTTGCATGCTCACAAGTGCTTTTAAAAGAATTAATCAAGTAAGCAACTCACATGTTGAGTTTTTATGTTCAGATGAAGAATGAGAAAAGATCAATAGAATATGCATGCATCACAGTTCTTCTTTTGAGATGGCTTATCATTGCACTTAGATATGAACTTGGAAGAAGTTGTGTATGACTAAGACGACGTCCTTAAGCTTCATATTGTCAAATGACATAGGCTTAGTTTGGTTGTTTAGAATTAGGCAGATGCACATATAATCTCTTGCAATTTCATATAATCAAAATTTGTGCGTAAAAGAAAAAATTGCAGCAACAAGTGTCATGCTTTCAGGTCTTGAAATAGTTAAGTTTGTGAGATCATGACTTGCTTAAATTGACAATTACATTTGATCTCTAGCATGGCTCACACTACGTTATGTATCTCATGTTGTGATAGTGTATGTCCTCTGATAATATGACTTGGATGAGCTTTGTTCTATATGTATATGTTATAATGTGCTCATAACAAATTAAAATTTCTCTTTTGTACCTTGTTGAATACATTGTCAAAGGGGAGAAGTATGCAAGGGGTAGAAATATGTATCGGGGGAGAAATTTATTTCTATCTCATTTGATTTTCAAAAAGAGGGAGAAATTCTTTTCAAAACTTTTCATGTGAATAAGACAATGTTCGGATTTCAAGTGGTGTTGCCAATGCATTCATCAAGGGGGATATTGTGAGACCTATGTGTGCTGAATACATTGGCTATAGCGATAAAAGTTTTGAATACTACCAAAACAGCTTTATCATCAAGGTCCGACTCTAGGTCCGAGCTCTAGTAAGGTCCAATGATAGGTCTGGCTTGTTTTGGGTAGCTTCGGCAAGGTCCGACGTAAGGTTCGACTTGCTTTGGCTAGGTTCGACTTCCTTTTCTAGGTCCGACTAGCTTTGGTTAGCTCCGGCTCTAGGTCCGACTAGCTTTGGTAAGCTCCGGCGCTAGGTCCGACTAGCTTTGTTTAGCTCCAACGCTAGGTCCTTCTATCTTTGGAAAGTTCCGGTTTAAGGTCCGGTTAGCTTTGGCAAGGTTGGCAGCTTGATCGCAGTGGTTCTGCTTTTAACTTGCAATGATTTGTACTTGATTTACATTGATGGAAAGTTTGCTTAGTAATCTTTTACTAATTTTATGGTGTGTTTTTGTGGTTATGGCTAATATCATTTTGATATGGTTTGCAATATGCTTATGTGAGGTGCTCACGTAAGGTGTTGTGGTTTCAGAACTAATGAGAGTCGAGTCGTGGACTTGTGCTCGGAAGTATTGGTTGTTTATTCATGTGCAGATGTTGCTTGAGTTCAAGAAACAGCTGGTGACAGGATCCATTTTACTAGTCTCAGGGAGGAGATGAGGTTCCAACAATCAAGTTCAGGAGGAACTGTGGTCGAGGTGATCAGGAGGTCACGTAGGGTGATTGACTCAAGGACAGTGCATATGAAAGAAGCTGTATATCGAAGGAAGGTGTTTGCACATATGCATGCGGTGCAGGACGTGTCAACATGGTTCCAAAGACGGGTTATGGAAGGAAATATCTGGTTGAAAGGATCGGATCGTATCGGATGATGACTTCGGCTGCGGCGGAGTTGGTTTTGGCTTGGATATGGAAAGTATCGAGTTTGTTATGATAGTTTTTTTGTGGGACACAAAGTTAGGTTGTTTTAGGAATGTGGAATACCTTTCTGAGTTTGTTGGGAAGTCTTGAGATTGTTTGTATCTGCGAATAGGAAGATCTTGAGCAGTTATGGTTAGTTGTGATTTGTGATCAGAGTAGGATTATAATTCTTGTTCGAGTTGAGTTGGCCTTCGGGCTGGTTATATAAGCAAGGGAGGCCAGATCTCGTGGTAGACAAATTTGGGGCTGTTCCTCTTGTGTTCTACTAAATAAAATTCGTAGTTGAAAGGAACTGTTGTGCCTTGATCGTCCGACTTGTTTCAGACAAGTTTTTCTCGTTGAGTTTCTGCACAACACTACCTTTCTTCAGTGGTTTTATCATAAATCGAGTTTTACAGCTCCGATTGACGTGATTCTTCTTCGGTTGTCTTGAAAACTTAATTTTCTATCATCTGTGAAAATATCACGGTCATTGGATTTGTGGTTTCTGATCTACACGAGTTTCTTTGCAGTGTTCTAGCACTATTTTTCTCAAGTAGGACAGATTGAATTGTGTTTTATCATTCGATCGAAACATGAGTTTATCTTGACGGATTTTTGTGATTCTTGTTATGACATCTTCGTGACTTGATTCTCTACAATCTATACTAGTTTTTTCATAGTTGAACATGTTTAGATTAGTCGCACACATAGTTTCTTTAACAAATTGGTTTTCTGTCGAGGGGTGTTTTCGTTGCTTCCGCTGAAAAGTTTTAATCTACCATTCACCCCCCCTCTCTGGTAGCTTTACATGTGCTCTTCGATCCTACAAGGTTCCTTCTCAATCTACTTCAGCCAATCATCAGCTTCTATAGGGTCTGTAGCTTGAGCAAATGTAGGCGGCCTGGTCCTCATGAACTCTCCCAAACGGTTGTGGGGTGGTGGGGGTGGTGGTTGTGGCGGCATGTGAGGCTGATTGTTGTTGCTAGCTTGTAGCTGTCCCGTAGTATGTATCATGGTTTGCATGAGCTTGTTCTGCATAGCCAATAGCTGCTCAAGGTTGATAGCTCCCTGGGCAGGTCCCTAGTTGTTCTGGGGTGCTTCATTGTCCTCCTCCTTACTATTGGCATCCCTCTGGTTACGAGTCCTCGACATCTGTTGATAAAAGAACATTAGATACGAGAGAATTTAGAATTTGGAAAGAAACATTCCAACTATATGCATCAAGGTATATGTAACTAACAATTCTCTTATTTATACTATAAACCCTATTAGATATTGTGGACAAGGATCCCACAGCTCTCTACTACGCGCGGATGTGGACAAAACGCTAGATGTCCCACAACTTGCACCAAGCACACAAGCACGGGCACACACCAAGAAAATTCAGCACACCACTCTAAATTTGACTAAGACAATCTGAATGTTTTTCTAACTTCTAAACAGGAGACCTAGACTTAATTATGTGAGCCGTGGCTGTCCTAGCCATGAGATGGCGAAGGCGATGGCGGCGACGAGGCATACATGGGCGCACGCCAGGGTGAGTTGGCCGTCTATGTAGGCGCTAGAGAGGTTATTACAGCATTGATCTCCACGGTGGCGCGAGCTTCTTCTTGCTTCTCCATGATAAACAACTTCTTACGGAGGTAACAAATCTCTTCCATAACATCAGCATAGCAATTTCCTAAATTCACTAGTACCTCCTAAGATTTACTAATGGCACGAGAACTGACTTGGGCGCCATCTTGTGGTCTTAAGACTTCCCTTGTTCCCTTCTTGCCTTGCGGGTGCAGCGCAAAACTAGTACCTCCAACTTGCTCTCGGTAGATGTGGCACAATCTAGTAAGTGCATCCCAAGCCACATCATCAATAGCTTGCTCCATGGTCGATCTCCATGTAGATGCAAAGTGTCGGGTGACCACCTCGTCTTTGGCAAGAACAGTAACTTGAGCCCTCCATTCTCCACATCCATGGCGAGGAATCCTCTTGACATAATACTCTGGGTGCATCTTGCATAAATCAAGGAACTACTTCAATTGCTTGTCTGCAAATCCTCCATCGTGCTGTCGGAACGAAAATCTTGGGCATCATGGTAAATTATGCATTTATCCTCTTTTTAGGCTTCACTAGGTTGTGATGCATTGTCTTGAGCTTCATATACTTCTTTTTGTGCAGCGGGTTCATCCTCCTGTGGTTCCTCCTCATGTTGTTATTTTCCTCATGGGCTTCACCTTCCTCTTCCTCACTATCATAGATTTCAACCATCTCATGGTCTTCCTCCTCCTCATCATCATCATAAAGCTCCACCTCCTCGGGGTCTTCTTCCGTCGTTTTGGAGGGTCCATACTCAACTTCCTTTGCGGGAGAATTCACTTCTTCCTCCTCTTGGGCTAGTTCCATTCTCGGCTCTTTGTGAGGCCTAAGCTTCCTTCTAAGAGGTAGCAAACGAGCTCTCTTGCGGGCTGTCATTTTGGTGTGAGCCATCTACAAGAAGACATAAGGGAAATAGAGGAAAAACACAAATATCAGTTCTAAAATTGCAGCAGCCATAAATTAAGATGAGAGGATGTGCATTTGCTCAAAAAGATACAAAAACGGCAAAAATTGCAGCGGCAGCAAAAACACAGTTTTTCCCACATTATATAGCTAGTGGGAGGCAAAATAGTGCAAAACAGGCTAATTTTTAATAAGAAAGAAGTCCTAAGTGATTTGTGGTGTCCATTCTACCTAGGCGTGCGTCCTACGGTCAAACATGACTCATATACCGATTTGTGACACCCGGTTCCAAAAATGAACCAAGCGTGATGCATATGTGTGCCCAAGATGTTTAACACACATACACAAGTGATTCATAAACGATAAACAGATTAGAACCATGTCTCAAATAATAACACTATTAATAGTACCTTATTACAAACCAAATAGTCTCGATTACAAGCACAAACGAACTGCAGCAGAAAAACTAAACTCTAATGACTTCAATTCCACAGGCACGTTTGACAGTGACACGCACGCCTATAACTCCTCAAAGACCTCTTGGTACTCCACGCTGCCGCTTGCGTCTGAATTTGTTGGGGAAATAACAAGGGTGAGCACATGTCGTACTCAGCAAGTGTTGGAAAGTAAGACATGTAGCTTAAACAAGAAATGACAATAAAGTGGGCTAATTGCCTAAAAGTACATTAAAATGTTCAAAATGCAATTATATCATTATTAAGTGAGGTCCTTGGCAAAAATAACCCAAATACCATCAATTTCAACTTAGATAACCAATACCAACAATAATAATCCATATCCAACTCATAACTCCTCATACGTCTCAATTTTAGTGATTTCATATATCAAAGTGAATTAATTAACCAATATCATGTTCCAATCCAATTCGAGCCATTAAACCATATTAAAGTCTAAATTCTAATCATGTGAGGGTCCAGGTTGCTCATCACCGGGAGCATGGCTATCATGATAGTTTTAGATACACTTTGGAGAGGTTGTACAACTTTACCCATAAATTCGTGATTTCATCACCATTCGATGAATATGGAATCTCATTCATGCTGTCTCACACTTCCTTACGTGTGTGGCCAATAGATCACAAAATAGCTTTTACAAAGTGATTGCTAGCATATTTAGACCCCACTGCGGTTTCACTGGTAGTGATGTCTCCAACTGAGCACATCCAGCCAAGGGCCCCCTCTTGAGCCATTCGGATCCCAGGGTAGTCTCACCATCAACTATAAATCCAATCTGACTACCCCTTCTCCGAGTATTCTCAATGGTCCAAACAGTATTGGCAATTCACTAATTAGTCAGCTAAGCCGCACCCATAGTTGGCCCCGTGGTGGCACTATAAATCCCGGATGGTCGCTCCACGAACCGATCCTTAGTTCTAAAGCAAGCAAAACCACCAAAACAGTCCAACCCATTCCACATAACAAACTTGCTTAGATCCCTAGGCACCATGTTATTAAAAAGTCATTAATATCAAGTCTCATCATTCATGTGTCCATTAATTCATAATTAAGCCATTTGATTGTTTTCCAAACCTAATTGAGCATTGTGAAGCAAAACGTGCAAAATACATTTCCTGACTATCTACATAGTGTTCAAGCGATAAGGGTGGTCATACAAAACTAGTAAACTCTACAATTGGGGTTTTTCTTCAATTTTGACACAAGCATGCAATTTTGCAAACAAAACCATTAAAATGGGATCAATATGGTGAAGGACGTACACTTGCCTTGCTCCTGAGCTTGATTTGGGTTGAAGGCTTCGAAACTCTGGTTCTGCAGGTCCTCGAAAGCACTCTCTACGATAATTCCTTCTATTCTGAGTGACAAACATGCAAAACACACAATTCAATCAAATAATGCTCATATAGTACTCAATATGCCATGATATGCATCATTAATGCAATTGTGAGGTAAAACTTGTTAATGAGTTGCTAATAATATTTATTACTAGTTACGATAGTTTCTAACAAGTTTGGACATGTTTGGAATTTATTCGAGTCAATTTGGAATTAATTCGGTTCAATTCAAGAATTTTACAGATTCAGACACCAAACTAGTCCGCTGTGAGGGACCAGACTAGTCCTCACTACACAGAATGCAAAATTATGGTTTTCCTGATTTGCGAGAATTGGGGTTGAATTTGCATGAAAACATGAATGTAGAGAGTATACCACACGTTTAGAAATCCAAAGATCAAGGTTTGAATGTGAGACTTTGAATCTTGGTGATTAGGGCTTGATGGAGATAAGTTGATGAAGAACTTGGATGAAGAATATCAATTGTCAAAGAATCGATGGAGATCGATCTTGATTAACCCTTCTCCCTCTTCTCGTTCTTCTCCTCGCTTCTGGTCTTGATCTTGACGACAACACAATGCAAAAGTGGCATCAAGGGTTTTCAATTGGGGTGGAGAGGTGTGAGGCATTGGGTAGTTTATATAGTGGTGAGAATTTTGGTTTTATGGTGAATTCCAAGTAGAATTCGTTGGGCGATGTGTAGGGGCCGAGGTGGGCTCCACTTAGGCTCCTCTGAGGTTGGGCATAAAGTTCTTAGGCCCAAATTAGGGAATTACCCAAAAACAAATCGTGAAGAAATAAAAGAATCTGAGTTGAGTTCAGTAGGCCGGACTAGTTCGCATTTAGGACTGGACTAGTCCGTTGGGTATCAAAGAAGAAACGGGCAAGTCCATCCGGACATGTCCGGGGAACATCATAGCAGAAATCGGACTAGTTCGCACTTCATGCTGGACAAGTCCGTACTTTGAAGAACTGAATTCTTCTGACTAAAATTTGCGACACCAGACTAGCCCGGGGTTACCACCGGACCAGTCCGCACTCTTAAGAAACTGAATTTTGTGAACAGAGGATACTGAATTTTCTGAACAGAGAATAGGCATACCGAACTAGTCCAGTTTCAAAGGCCGGAAAGGTCCGCACTCTAACAGACTGAAATCTCCAGTTTAGCCCTAAATTTATTTTAATCTTGTTCCTTTTTACATGGATTAATGGTAAACATGTATGAGGATGTATGTAGTGCATTATGCATGAAAATGAGGGTGTTACAGTCAAGCATGATCTTCATCAACTTTTCGACATTGACATTCTTCATCACCAAATCGTTCTCAATACCTCTCATCAAGCCCTAATCGTCAAGATTCATGTTTCGCGCCCAATTCCGGATCCTTGGATCTCTAAACACACGTTACACCCTCTATATCCAATTTCCCATGTGAATTCAACCTTAAAACTCGATGTCTAGGAAACCCTACTGTTGCAGTTCTTCGTTGGGTGGACTAGTCTGACCCTAATAGCGGACTTATCCGGCTTTGCAATCTGTTTTGGCTGAATTGATTCCAATTTGACTCAAATCAATTCTAAACTTGTTCAAACATGTTATAAACTATTGTAACCAGTTAGTAAACATTAAAAGAAACTCACTAACCAGCTTTACCCCACAGTTGCATCAATCATGCATATCATGGCATATTGTGTAATATTTAAGCAGTATTTGATTGTAATGTTTGTTTCGCATGTGTGTCGCGCATAATAGAAGGTATCTCTGAGAGAGTGATTTCGAGGACCTGCAGAAGCAAAATTTTGAAGCTTTCGATCCAAACCAAGCTCAAGAGCAAGGCAAGTGTCCTTGATCATTTTGATCCAGGTTTTTAAATGTTTTGTTTATAAAATTGCATGCTTGTGTCAATTGGGAAAATGCAGTTATAGGAGTTTACTAGTTTTGTATGACCACCCTTGATGCTTGAACACAATGTAGAGAGTCGGGAAGGGTATTTCACGCTTTTTGCTTTGCTATACTCAATTGGGTCTGGGAAATAATTATATTTCTTAATTATGATCTTTTGAACACTTTAATGATGAGAATTGATAATAATGACCCTTTAGCAACATGGTGCCTAGGGATCTAAGGAAGCCAGTTATGTAGAATGGTTGGACTGTTTTGTTGGTTTTGCTTGCTCTAGATTTATGGACCAGTTCGTGCGGTGACCATCAAGGATTTATAGTGCCACCATAGGGCCAAGTATGGGTGCGGCTTAGCTGACTAATTAGTGTGTTTCCAGTACTAATTGGACCAGTTGGAAAGCTTGGGTAGGGGTAGTCGGATGGTTTTGTAGTGATGGTGGGACTACCCTGGGATCCGAATGGCACAAGAGGGGCCCCTTGGATAGATGTGCTCAGTTGGAGACATCATCACCCGTGAAACCTTAGTGGGGTTCTAATAGGCTAGTAATCACTTTGTAAAGGCTCTTTTGTGATCTCTTGGCCACACACCTAAAGAAGTGTGAGACAGCATAATTGAGATTCCTTAGTCACCAAAAGGTGATGAAATCACAGACATGTGAGTAAAGTGGTACAACCTCTGCAGAGTGTGTTAAAAACTATCATGATAGTCGCGCTCCCGGTCATGAGCAACCTGGACCCTCATATGATTAGAGTTTTGGACCTTGAAGTTAGTTTAATGGCTGGAATTGACTTGGGAATCGATATTGTTATAGTAATTGGGTTTGGAATATGAAAATGGTAATATTGAGTCGAATGAGCAGTTATGAGTTGATTATGGATTATTATTCTTGATATTGGTTACTTAATTTAAAATTAATGTTATTTGGGTTATTTTAGGAAGGAAATCACTTAATGATCCTATAATTGCACTTTCAATTGTTTTGAATGTACTTTTATACAATTAGCCATTTATTATAATTCATTGTTTAAGCTACATGTCATACATTCCCACACTAGCTGAGTACGACATGTTCTCACCCTTGCTATTCCCCCAACAAATTTAGATGTAGGTGTCAATGAGGAGTACTCGGAGGTCTTTGAGGAGTTCTGGGCATGCGTGTTACTGTCAAGCTTGCTTGTGGAGTTGCTATCGTTATTGTTTAGTGTTCTCCGCTGCAGTCGTTTAGATCTTGTATTCAAGACTATTTGGTTTGTAATAAGGTACTATTATTAGTATATTATTCGAGACATGGTTTTATATGTTTATCATTTATGAATCACTTGTGTATGTGTGATAAACATCTTGGGCACACATATGCGTCACGCTTGGTTCATTTTCGGAACCGGGTGTGTCGGTACCCTGCGTACCGTATACCCCTTGGGACTACAAAAAGACCAAAGGAACTTCACCTGTTTGAGTTGAAGACCTGCAAAGGCCCCACGTGTCATACGGGACCAGACTTGCCTCCCATCTATGGTTAGTCCCGGTGCTGCCACGTGTATACTGCAATCGGACCTACATCCCACACATGGGATAGCTCTGGGCTAAACACCTGTGCAGGACCCCCGGACCTAACCCCTGACAGAGGGAAGCTCCGGTACTGACACGTGTACATCTACACCGGACCTACCCGTCCCAAACGGAAAGCTCCGATGCTGCCACGTGTCCAACCGTCGGACCTTCAGCCTCAACAATGAGACTGGTGGACCCCCAACGGCTCGGACCTTCAAGGGGCAATCAAGGACTTCAAGAGCCAATTAAGTGTCATTAATACCATATTAATGACACACGATCGGAAGGCCTTTAATACAAGAAACGGCACTATCAAGACCCGTTACCATGCTATTATGGGTAATTAACCTCATTAATTGTGTATTACGCATCAGTAACCGCCAGGGCCACATGTCGGGCCAGGCTAATGGTGTAACGACCAGTCCTTGTACTATAAAAGGACTGGTCGATGATACAAAGGAGGGCTCTCTCGACTCCTCGGACACTCTCGCTCTCTGGATGCTCTCGACTCTGAGACGCTCAATAAAACAACTACACACCCCGTGGAGTAGGGTACTACGCTCAGGCGGCCCGAACCACGTAAATCCCTGTGTCTACTTGCCATCGTGTTCTGAATCTTCACGCGCCCAATACCGAACTACAAACTCCGCGGGCTACCAATAGTAGTACCGGGAGAATTGCCAGATCAACACTCCGATAGTTGGCGCGCCTGGTAGGGGCGCCCGAGATTCAAACATGGTGAACTCTGCTGCTGGATCATCAAATGGCAACCCTAATGCACAACTTGCTGGAGGCAATCCCTCCAACATGCAGCGGCCAGCAGGTGTTGTGGTTCCAGGAGGAGCCATCCCACCGCTGCCACCGTCTGCACCGACGAATCAAGCTGGACAGCGGGATGGGGCGTCTACGTCGGTCATGGCATCGGCTAACAACAACCCTGAATGCGTGCTCCATGCCGCAGGTGCTCTTCTCCAATGCCCACCACCTCCAGGTGCATCCCAGGGTGCAATGGAGCAGTGGAGGGCTGATGTGGAACATTTGGTTGTAGCAGCAGCCGATCGCATCAGCGACCAAGGTCCTCCCCCCTTGGTGCGGGCCCCATCGCAGCATCGGACCGTCTTTGGCAGACTTGGTCCTCACGCTTCCCAACATAGGAGGTGTGCTGCGTCTCAACAAGCAACATCGCTGCCTCCCGGGGCGCGATGCACCCATATATCAACTAGGATTTCAACTCACAACCTCCGGGCGGAGCTTGATCGCCTTTACCGTCAACAAGATGGCCGCGTCCATATCGAGCGCGCTCATGAAAGGCGAGAGGCTCGGGACAGTCCTGCTCCCGAAGGAGTAGGAGGAGGCTGTTCTGCACTGGCCATGCACCTACGCATGGTCAGATGGCCACAAAACTTCCGGCGTCACCTGCCAGAGAAATTTGACAGGACTGTCAATCCCGCTGAGTTTCTCCAAATTTACTCCACCGCAATCCTTGCAGTCGAGGCAATGAGGCCGTGATGGCCAACTATTTCCCCGTGGCTTTGACTGGGACCGCCAGGTCCTGGTTCATGAGCCTTCTGCCTGACTCCATCAACAGTTGGGCGGAACTGTGCCAACAGTTCACCGCCAATTTCAGGAGTTCATACACCCGACCTGGCACCGAACTAGACCTTTTTGCTCTCAAGTAGAAGGGGGGAGAGTCCCTGCGATCCTTCATCCAAAGGTTCTCCCAGGTACGAAATACTATTCCTTCTATCTCTAGTGCCTCTGTTATTGTGGAATTTAGACAGGGCGTAGGAGACAAGAAGATGCTGGAGAAGCTAGCGACCAAGGAGATCACCAGTTTACGGAACTCTTCAGCTTGGCAGACAAATGCGCCAAAGCTGCAGATGGCTGTGAAATGCACTCCCAACAACCTCTAGAGGACAATAAAAAATCCTCCAAGGGTGAAGCCACTACCTCCGGGAGTGGTAAAAAGAAGAAAAAGTCCAAATGCAAGAAAAAGCTGTCGGTCGGCACACCAACTGCTGCAGCTGCTACAGCTCTGGATGGCCGGGGGTCACACCCCGAGAAACGACCTCGGTCGTCATCTGAATACAGTAGCAGCTCCAAGATGTTGTGTCCTATACACAAGTCGAACAGGCACAACTTGGAAGACTGTCGGGAGGTCCAGAACCTTGTCGAGCGCTACAACAAGCGTCGGGAAGAAGTTCCTTTCTGTCAAAGGGAAGGAAAATAGAAAGTTGACGAAGCCCCGGCTGAAGAGGAGTTAGGCTTTTAGGACCCTAAAAAGGTCTTGAAGGCTGTGTACACCTCCATCGACGACGACTCCTACGTCTCCGACAATGAACGTCAGAAAACCATGAACACCATCTTTGGTGGTTCGTGGAAAATCACCTCCCACCGTGTCCTTAAGACCATGCGGCGGGACATGGCCTCAGTAGCTCCTGCTGCCAGGGCGGAGCCGCACCGGAAGTGGATGGACACTGCCATCACTTTCGATGCATCCAACTGTCCTCGGAATATGATCGAAGCTGGCCAACTCCCATTGATGGTATCTCCGACCATCAACAACATCCAACTCCACCATGTAATGTTGGACGAAGGTTCGGGGCTGTACCTCATAAGCTTTGAAGATTTCATCAAGCTTCAGCTCCGACCTTTGGACCTTCGCCCCACTCGGCCTTTCTCCGGAGTAGGTCCAGGGGCCATAACCCCACTCGGTGCAACTACTCTTGCAGTGACCTTCGGGACCCTGGAGAATTACCGCACTGAGAAGTTGGTCTTCGACGTGGCGCAGATCAACTTACCCTTCAACGCTATTTTAGGCAGGCCAGCCTTATACAAGTTTGTGGCTTCTTCTCATTATGGCTACTTGGTGTTGAAGATGCCAACACCAGCAGGTGTTCTCCGGATACGTGGAGATCGCACCGCTGGAGTGACAGCTCTGAAAGAACTCCACGCACATGCTACAGTGCAGGAGGAAGAATCCGGAAAGGAGCAAGCTCCGAAACCCCCGAGCATTCGTCATCGAGGCTCAACCTCCGCACCTCACATGCAACCTAGTGACGACACCGACGTTCCCATCAAAGTCGTCCAAATCGGTTCCGACGCCGCTCAGACCACCCGTATATCGGGAGGTCTGAATGAAAAATAGGAACTCGCGCTCATCACTTTCCCCCGGGCTAATGTCGACGTGTTAGCCTGGAAACCGTCACAAATGCATGGGATCCCTAGGCAAGTGATTGAGCATAATCTAAAGATCTATCCCGACGCTCGACCTGTACATTAGAAGCCTCGGAAGCAATTAGTAGAGCAACAGAACTTGATACATCAAGAAGTGAAGAAGTTGCTTGATGCTGGATTCATCCGAGAAGTCTTCCACCCAAAATGGCTAGCAAACCCAGTTGTTGTGCCCAAGGCTGGCGGGAAGCTTCGGATTTGTATCGACTACACTACACTAAATAAAGCATGTCCAAAAGATGCACTCCCACTACCTAGAATAGATCAGATAGTGGATTCCACCTCTGGGTGTGAATTAGTGTGTTTACTATATGCATATTCTGGGTACCATCAAATTAGAATGTCTAGGGAAGATGAAGAGCATACCTCCTTCATCACAGTAGATGGATTATATTGTTACACTGCCATGTCATTCGTCTCAAAAACGCTGCTTCAACATTTGTACGAGCCATGTTCAAAACTTTTGGAGAGCTTATTAGAGATGTAGCGGAAGTGTATGTCGATGACATCATCATCAAGATCAAGAACAAGGAGTCATTCCTTGACACCTTGCAAGTTGTCTTCGACAAGTTGCGAGTCACTCGCACGAAGCTGAACCCGGACAAGCGTGTCTTCGGGGTTAGCTCCGGAAAACATCTAGGTTTCTTGGTGAACCGCCGAGGAATAGAAGCAAATCCAGCGAAGATAAAAGCTATTGAAGACATGCGGCCACCAGCCTGCATCAAGGACGTCAAGAAGCTGACTGGATGTCTAGCTGCCCTAGGCCGGTTCATCTCAAGACTGGCGAAATGGGCGCTACCCTTCTTCAAGCTATTGAGGAAGTCCGAACCATTCCAATGGTCTGAAAAAGCAAAAAAGGCATTCCAGGAGCTGAAGTAGCTCCTCACCACCCTACCAACCTTGGTAGCTCCGAACCCTGGTGAGCCACTCCTGCTTTACATTTCGGCAACTGACGAAGTTGTCAGCATGGTCCTAGTTGCGGAAAGACCAGAACCATCTCTAGTTCAGGAATACAGACCGCTTCGGGAGGGTCCGGAGCTACCTGATGTTGATTCTGGTCCCAGCTCCCAGACCCGGATCCTCAAGGCGAGACGCCGGAGGATCCATCTCCTTCAAAGGAAGGAGTCACTACTATTGAACAAGAAGGTTCGGACCCCTCCGGGAGGGTTCGGATCACTTCAGGAGAAGTTACGGGTTCCTCCAACCGGAACCCGGAGGTCCTCGAACAAGGTCCGGACCCCTACAGGAGGGTCCGGGTAGATGAGGAGGAAGCTCCGGGCCCCTTCGGGAGGGTCCGGACGGTCTAGCGCCCAGTGTACTTCATCATCGAAGTACTACATGATGCCAAGACTCGGTACTTGGAGGTGCATAAGCTTCTCTACGCAGTTCTTATTGCCTCTAGGACGCTCTGACATTACTTCCAAGCTTACAAGATTTCAGTGGTAACTTCTTATCCACTGCATGCAATCTTGCATTAGCCCAATTCCACTGGGAACATTGCAAAGTGGGCAGCGGAATTAGCTGAGTTCGACCTTGAATTCATTCCAAGACAAGCGATCAAGAGTCAAGAATTGGCGGACTTCGTGGCAGAATGGACCTCCTCTCCATCAAATCCTGGGGGCCCCAGTGAGCAGAAGTCGGAACCCAAGGTTCCGGTCTTCACTGAGCCTCACTGGACTCTCTACTTTGATGACTCCATGCTGAAGCAGGGAGCCGGAGCTGGAATCCTTCTCCTCACTCCGACCGGGGAGAAGGTTAAATACATGGTGCACCTTGACTTCAAGGCGACCAACAACATGGCAGAGTATGAAGCACTAATTTATGGACTCAAGGTGGCACTATCGTATGGTGTCAAGCAGCTAATGGTAAAGGGTGATTCACATCTTGTTAAAAAACAAGTCAAAGGTGAATGTTGCTGCAACAACCCTCAACTAGCTGCATACCTACTTGAAGTCCAGAAGCTTTAGAAGGACTTCGACGTCCTGGATCTTTGCCATGTCCAGCGTCTCAACAACGTTGAAGCTGACGAACTCTCGACGAAAGCTTTAACCGGGGCTCCGGCTCCCGACAGAACCTTCGTGCGGAGGTTGTTTAAACCTACAGCTCAGCCTGCCGAACTGAGCGAAGGGGGCAAGACCAGCACCTCGAAGCTGGCTGTCTCGATGGCCCTGTTACCATGGTGTCCATCAAGGGTCGTAGGTGCTGCAGGAAGCTCCGAGCAACCCAGCACACAAGATTCAAATCCTCAAGCTAGCTTCGATGCATGGATCTCGGAGATCTGGAGCTACTTGAAAGACAATTTCCTTCCTGAAGATAATGTATCTGCTGACCGGATAGTCAGATTGGCTAAAAGATACACACAGGTATAAGGGGATCTCTACCGGCATGGTGCCAACGGCATCCTAATGTGGTGCATTATAAGGGAAGAAGGCTGCGATCTCCTCATAGAAATCGATGGAGGCGAGTGTGGGAACCACGCGTCTTCCCGCACGCTGGTCGGTAAAGCCTTCCGGCATGGCTTCTACTAGCCTACAACACTCCAGGATGCAACTAAGCTAATGAAGAAATGCGAAGCATGCCAGTTCCATGCAAAGCAAATTCACACACCGGCTTAGCCTCTAAAAATGATACCTCCTACATGCCCTATCGCTAAGTGGGGGATGGATATCTTGGGACCTTTCCCAAGAGCCATCAAATGTTACAAGTTTCTGTACGTTGCCATTGACAAATTCACCAAATGGCCAGAAGCAACTCCAGTTGTGACAATAAACAAGCAATCAACTATCAACTTCTTGCAATCCATCGTATGCAGATTTGGAGTCCCAAACAAGATCATAACTGATAATGGGACCCAGTTCACAAGCTCTGCATTCCAAGGATATTGCGAAGACCTTGGCATTCAGGTCAGCTACGCTTCTGTAGCTCACCCGGCAAGCAATGGCCAAGTTGAGAGAGCAAATGCAGAAATCCTAAAATGGCTCAAGACGCGCACATACGAGTGCCTGAAAAAACATGGAGCCAACTGGATCGAAGAGCTTCCACCCACTCTATGGGCCAACAGGACAACTCCAAACCGGTCACCTGGAGAGACACCCTTCTTCCTGGTGTACGGAGCTGAAGCAGTCTTTCCTCTGGAAATCACCTTGGGGTCGCTCTGGGTCCGGACCTTCGACGATGCCATGCAGGACCAGCTCCGGCGTGAAGACCTTGACCTCCTTGAAGAATGAAGGTGCCGAGCAGCTGTTCGGAATGCCCGATACCGCCAAGCTCTTTGGTGCTATCACCAACGGCATGTTCACAGCCGACAGCTCGAGGAAGGCGCGCTGGTGCTATGGAGAATACAATCCAGAGAAGGGTTAAACAAACTTTCCCCCAGCTCGGAAGGACCCTTCCGAGTGATCAAAGTATCCCATCTCGGATGCGTTCGCTTGGCAACTGAGGATGGGACACCTCTCCCTAACCCTTGGAACATTGAGCACCTCTGTAAGTTCTGCGCTTAATATCACGAAGGTGAGTCTATAATTACATGTGATGTATGTTATAGAATCATACAGAGTCGGGTAGCTCTTCCGGGAGAACAGCTGGACCTTCTCCGGAAGGTCCGCAAAGTTCAGGCAACAATTGTCACAGTCTCAGAACTGAAAGTGTAGCTAGCTACCTTGGGTCAAATGGAAACGAAACACACTTAGCCTGGTTTCATACCCTAAGAGTGTACTTGTTTCCCCTGTACCCCAGACCTATAATGAAAGATATCATTGTGTGAAAACAGACTCCACGTGTATTTATTTTGTACAGGCTCAATATTTTTTATTTTTCTCTTTCTTGTCTATAACAAAGTTGTGCAATTCTTAAGAAAATTTAGCTCGACCAATTCATGCATGATTCGAGTTGCATTGTTTATTCTTCCGGGTCCAAACATTGTTAATGGTCTACTCGTCTGAATGCCGCCAAGCCAATCTAGGGCTGGAGTGTGCTATTGAGTTAGCCTCGTCATGCACCCTAAGTACGCCACTCTTTCTACACTCCGGCAGTCCGAAGTAAGGCGAGTCCAGAAACGGTCAGACCTGGAGGAAACAAGCCAGTGCACTTGATTGTATTTAGAATTGTGTTCGACCTATAACTTTCTTGGGAATAGTAAGTCGCAGTTGAGTTATAGATAGGAAATGGATTTTACTGTTTACCTTGACTTCAGTGTGCAGGAAAAATAAAGATCCCATGATGATGGTGAATGACCAGAGCTACCAAAGCTCTGACATCCCCTAAGGTGGCTTGTGTCGATGTTCCAAACATTGATAGCGAGCGTCGCTGGAGCTACTAAGCTCCAGTAATGCCAGGGGGCTAGCCGTCAACATGAACAAAAGATGGTGGGAAGACTCCACAGTGGGGTCTGCTGTCGACACACCGCGTGTTGACAGAGGTCACTGTCGGAGCTACCAAGCTCCGACACCCCAGAGGACTAACCGTTGATGTTCTACGCGTTGATGGAGACTCCACTGTGTGGATGGAGACTCCACTGATGGAGACCCCATGAACAAAAGAGGCTTGGGCGGCTCCTCCCACTCTGTTGTTGGGGCCTTCAAGCACCGGGTCCAGTGAGAACTGAGGGTCCCAGCTTGTGTAGCACGTCAGCACGTATGCTGCGACATTCTTCACCAGGCATTGTCCCTCGGTTTCCAGCTGGTCCGCGATGACATCGCCCATCTTGGTGAGCTTGTTGCCTGCCGAACTCAACGCATGCAACGCCTGGTCCAGCTTCGGCTCCGGATCATCCGGACGCACAGGACTAAAACCCATTGGCGTCAGCGCGTCGTTGGCTTTTCTCAGGAAGGCCCGAACTTGTTGGCACTCCACAGCCATCGAGCCTCGCATCTCCTCCAAGGATCTTATGGTTGCCGCAAGCTCCGAATTCTCACGGGCAAGGCGCTCAACCTCTTTGGCGTTCTGCTGAATCTTTTCAGCAACTTGCCTTTTGAGTTTACTAAGCTCCTGCTCCCGGAGGTGGATCTTGTTCCGGCGGTCGACCAGGTCCTTCTCCAGGCCCCGCACCTTCTTCTCCCTGGCAGCAATTTCATCCTCCCTCTTGTGGAGGTCATGCCCTCGCTGCCAGGCCTTCTTCTCCTCTTTCTCGCAGCGCTCATCCAACTTCTTGGTGCACTCCGCGAGACTCTTGTCACCAAGAGTTAGCCTCTTAGTAAGCTCTTTCTACCTCTTCACAAGATCATCCCACAGCTCCAGGAGTTTTTGCTCTTCATCTTCGAGCTTTTTCTCCCGCTCCTCAAGAGCCTCCCGGTGCTTGACGAGGCTGTAGTGGATGGCGCCGAGCTTCTCCCCGCGATCATTCACCGCATTATTAGCATCTACGGCCTGTTCGTGGATTGCTCGGGACTGGTTGTAGAGGCATCGCACCATGCTTTCCCTCTCGTCCAGCAGCTTATCCTAGTACTCCCATCGGACCTTCTCATTTTTCACCCACTCCTTATCGTCAGCCAGCCTTGACTGGGCCAGCTTGGTCTCGAATTGGAGCCGGTTGCGCCACCTCCTAAGAGTTTGGCGCTCCTCCTTGAGGGCCTTGCTGTCGTGGTAAAAAGCCGGTTGGACCTGATGAAAACTGGAGCAGGCGTTGTCAATAGACAACGATAGAGGGATCGGGTCCGGACCTACCGGGGTCCTCTCCGCTGGCTCCAGCGGGTTCTCTGTGACAAAAATCGGGTCCCACTCTACAAGAGCGGTCCCTTGGCTTCCACTGCACTAGGGCCGTCCTCTGGGATAGCCTCGGCCGCCGCTGAGGAAGGTCCTGTAATAGAAGTTTCGAACTCCAGAGTTGGCTCCGAAGGTCCCGCCGCCAGGTCATCAACAACTGGCCCCTCAGGCGGGGGGCCGACAGCTTCATCTAGGCACCCTGGCTCAGGCGAGGGCACCTCCGGGACCACTGCCTCTGGGCCAAGCGTTGAAGGTTCGGTCAGAGCTGAAGCTACTTCCAGCTCCAGCGCAGGCGCCTCTTCCACCTCCAGCTCAGGCACTGGCGCTTCGACCATCATGGGCTTGCACGCCGACACCTCTGCCGCAACCGGCTCAGGCACTGGAACTTCTTTGATGACCGGCTCTACAGCTGAAACTTCATCAGCCACCAGCTCTACCGCTGGGGCTTCATCAACACCCGACTCTATCGCCGGGGCCTCATCAACCACCAGCTCCACTGTCGGGGCTTCAACAACATCCGACTCTAGGGCCGGGATTGCAGCTACCTCCGGCTCTGTGGCCGGAGTGTCCGACATCTCAGCATCCAAACCCGGAGCTTCAACCTCCGGGGCTGGTGCCGCCGATACATCTAAATTCCCGTGGTCTGGAGCTACCACGGGAGCTTCTGGGGATGAGTCGAGGTCCAGTACCACAACAACCGGCGCTGGAGCTATCGCAGCCTCAGCCACCTCTTGGGGCGGTGCTAGGATTGGAGTTGGAGCTTCTGACTGCACAGCCTCAACTACTGCTGCAGGAACCGGAGCTTCGGCCCCTTTCTTGGGCCCTCTATGGATGAAGAATGAAGAAACTCAAAACACAATTACAACAAAAAACAACCAACTGAGGTAAAAAACCAAATTTACCTCGGAAGGCTTCCGCTCCAGCTAGCGCGGAACCTCTTCCCTGTACGCTCGGGGCCGGACCCTGTCGCCACTGGTGTGGCAGCTCCAAAAGGTTCCCCGGAGCTTGCTGCTGCCGTCGGCGTCGCCTAAGGCCCCCCTCGGCTGAGAAGGACCCCCGGAACTGGAGCCCTCAATAGGCCCTGGTACCAGAACCACATGGCCGCAGCTAGCACCCTGAAGAGATGTCGACGCTGGTGTGGTTGCTGCCACCGAAGACCTCCTCCACCGGGGAGAAGGAGCCATCGTGGAAGGAGAATGTCTGACGGATCTCCCGTGGGCATGCTTCAGCTTCATCTTGTGGCTCGAGGGCTCGGCCAACTCGTTGCCCTTGCCTACGACTTTGGTTCTTAGCTTTGGGGCGGGAGTGGAGCTGCCTTCAGAAGCTCTGGGGATTGCCACCCCGGAGGTTGATCGCCTTTCCACTAGACCCAAGTCGTCCAACAGCGGCATCTTCCTCCGGAGCTCTCTGCACTCCTCTGGTATCATACTCAGAGGCAGGAAGGACGCCGGTGGATACACGTTGCCAGGCCGATGTTCCCAGGCTGGAATTTCTTGATATGGGTCTTCAAGGCTTCACCGGTCAAGTTGGTGTCCAAGCCGACCTCAATGCGGTTGGTGTCCATCTCACTGTTGAAGTCCTAGGCAGGCCGGCTCCTAGCCCTCAGCGGGGCCCACCTGTTTGTCAAGAAGTTGCCAAAGACCATCTGAGGGGTCACCCCACCTTCGACACATTCCTAGATTCTGTCCAGGATGGGCCTGTACTCCCTCGACAGCTCCGGCACATCACTCCAAGTGTCGGTGTCAACGCGAGGAAGGCCTTCAGGCAGCTCTAGCCTCTCATGTCCCTCGACAGTGATGACCACCCAGTCTTTCTTGCAGTCGTCCCACTTGCCGGAAGGGAAGGACCTCAAGTACTTGAAGGGATAGTTTTTCCGCTTCACGAAGTAGTAGAAGCCAATGAACTCATCACTCTTCCCAGTCGGGTGGATAGTGAAGAATGTTCGGAACAACTCCACACAAGGGGGCACGCCTACCCACATCTCGCAAAAGTGGACGAAAGTCGCCACTAGCAAGATTGAGTGGAAGCCCAGATGGTGGAGCTGCAAACCATAGAAATCAAGCAACATCAAAAAGAAAGTGGAGAAACGCGGGATCAAACCCGCCATGGCGTACCGAAGGAAGTACACCATATCTCCAGCTCGCTCCTTCTCGGAGGGAAGCTTGCCACAGCGAATGCCGTTGTCAAAGGAGTCACTGGACCATCCCATGTAGGTCCATACCCTAGACAACTCTTTCTTGCTCTCGATGCGGCTCTTGGGGAGTCCGAACTTCATTGTAGCACAGCGTGGCGAGAGAGGAAAAGCGAGCAAAAGTTTGGAGGATTTGAGCGCAAGTTCAGATGAAGGTGTAAAGAATTCCCAAACGGTGCATGCTTTCCTTCTTAAGTAAGCCCCCGCAATGCTTGGATGGAAACCGCAGAGGAGCCGATGATACAATTCAAAAACATCACCCGGCCAATGACAAGGGGACCCAGGGCCACCTCGATCAAGTCGAGGTCCTTACCCCAGGCGAACGGTTGTCATCATGAAAGGCGGGAAGCCCGAGGGCGGCGGCGTGACAGGGCGCGCGAAATCGATACTGTTTTTGTATCGAGAACCGGCGACCGTCAATTGCGTGAGATCCGCACGCTTAGATCTCACCTACCGCATCCTGGATATGCCACGCGGTGTTGGTTTAACTGCGAACTATCGCCAACGACACATCTGAAGACCCTTGAAGACACGGCTCAAAAACCGAAGGATGGACCCACCTTCAGCAGAACGATTTCATCCAAAAAATCTCTCCCAGAGGTGGTCCTAGGGGGCCACTGTCGGTACCCTGCGTACCGTATACCTCCTGGGACTACAAAAAGACCAAATGAACTTCACCTATCTGAGTTGAAGACATGCGAAGGCCCCACGTGTCATACGGGACTGGACCTGCCTCCCATGTATGGTTAGTCCAGGTGATGCCAATTGTATACTGCAACCGGACCTACATCCCACACATGGGATAGCTCTGGGCTAAACACCTATGCAGCACCCCCAGACCTAACCCCCGACAGGGGGAAGCTCTAGTACCGACACGTGTACATCTACACCGGACCTACCCGTCCCAGACTAAAACCTCTGAAGCTGCCACGTGTCCAACTGCCGGACCTTCAGCCTCAACAATCAGACTGGTGGACCCCCAACGGCTCAGACCTTCAAGGGGCAATCAAAGACTTGAAGACCCGATTAAGTGTCATTAATACCATATTAATGACACACGATCGGAAGGCCCTTAATACCAGTAACGACACTGTCAAAGCCCGTTACCACTCTATTAAGGGTAATTAACCTTATTAATTGTGTATTACACATCAGTAACCGCCAGGGCCACATGTCGGGACAGGCTAACGGTGTAACGACCAGTCCTTGTACTATAAAAGGACTGGTCGATGATACACAGGAGGGCTCTCTCGACTCCTCGGACACCCTCGCTCTCCGGAAGCTCTCGACTCCGAGATGCTCAATACAACAACTACACACCCCGTGGAGTAGGGTATTATGCTCAGGCGGCCCGAACCATGTAAAACCCTGTGTCTACTTGCCATCATGTTCTGAATCTCTGCGCGCCCAATACCGAACTACTAACTCCACGGGCTACCAATAATAGTACCGGGAGAATTGCTGGATCAACACTCCGACAGGGTGCCACAAATTGGTATCAGAGCCGTGTTTGACCGTAGGAAGCAATCCTAGTTAGAATGGACACCACAAATCACTAGGACTTCTTTCTATTCAAAAATTTACCTATTTTGCATTATTTTGCCCCCCCCCACTAGCTATATAATGTGGGAAAATTTGTGTTTTTGCTGCTGTTGCAAATTTTGCCGCTTTTCCATCTTCTTGAGCAAATGCACATCCTCTTATCTTGATTTATGGCTGCTGCAATTTCAAAATGGATATTTACGTTTCCTCTAATATTCTCATGTTTTCTTATAGATGGCTCACACCAAAATAACAGCCAGCAAGAGAGCTCGTTCACCACCCCTTCGAAGCAAGCTTAGGCCTCACGAGGAGCCGAGAATGGAATCAGCCTAAGAAGAGGAAGAAGTGAGTTCTCCCGCAATGGAAGTTGAGCATGAACACTCCAACAGACGGAGGAAAACCCTGAGATGGTGGAATGCTATGATAGTGAGGAACAAGAAGGTGAAGCACATGAGGAGAATGAAGATGAAGCCCAAGAAGAAGAGGAACCCGCTTCACAAAAAGAAGTACCCGAAGCCCAAAGGAATGCATGATAACCTAGTGAATCCAGAAAGGAGGACAAATACCTAGTTTACCGTGATGCCCAAGAATTCTGTTCCGATGGCACTGATGGAGGATTTGCAGCTAAGTAATTGAAGGAGTTCCTTTATTTAAGCAAAATGTTTCCGGAGTATTATGTTAAGAGTATTCCTCGCCGTGGACGTGAAGAATGGAGGGCTCAAGTTACTGTTCTTGCCAAAGATGAGGTGGTCACCCGACACTTTGCATCCACATGGAGATCTACCAGGGAGCAACCTATTGATGATGTGGCTTGGGATGCACTTACTAAATTGTGTCACATCTACCGAGAGCAAGTTGGAGGTACTTGTTTTGCACTACACCCGCAATGCAAGAAGAGAACAAGGGAAGTCTTAAGACTACAAGATGGAGCCCAAATTAGTTCTCGTGCCATTGACAAATCTCAGGAACTATTGGTGAATTTGGGAAATCACTATGCTGATGCCATGGAAGAGATCTGCTACCTCCGTAAGAAGTTGTTCATCATGGAAAAGCAGGAGGAAGTTCGTGCCACTGTGGAGGTCAACAGTGTAGCAACCTATCCAGCACCTACATGGACGACAAACTCACCTTGGTGTGCACCCATGTATGCCTTGCCGCCGCAGTCGCCTTCGCTGCCTCACGATTGACACAATTAAGTCTAGGTATCCTATTTAAAAGATAGAAAAACCGTTTAGATTGTTATATATGTTTGGTGTGGTGTGCTGAATTTTCTTGGTGTGTGCTTGTGCGCTTGGTGCGAGTTGTGGGATGCTTAGCATTTTGTCCACATCCGCACGTAGTAGAGAGTTGTGGGATTCTTGTCCACATACCTAATAGGGTTTTTAGTTTTAATAAGAGAGTTGTTTTGTTACATATACCTTGATGCATATAGATTGGGTCATTTCTATTCAAATTCTAAATTCTTTCGTCTCTACTCTTCTTTCACCAACAGATGTCGAGGACTCGTGCATAGCCAACAAATGAGGACTATCATATGTAACTAAATAACTCTCTTATTAAAAAATAGTCGAGAAAAATGGAGCACCTCACAACAACAATGGACTTGGACATGGGGCTATCAACCTTGAGTAGCTGTCGGCTATGCAGAACTAGCTCATGCAGACCATGATACAGACTATGGGACAGCTGCAAGCTGGCAACAACAATCAGCCCCACATGCCGCCACCACCACCACCCCCGCCACCCCACAACCGTTTGGGAGAGCTCACGTTGACCAGGCCTCCTACCTTTGCTCAAGCCACAGACCCTGTGAAACCTAATGATTGGCTGAAGTCTGTAGAGAAGAAACATTCTATTGTCCAGTGCAGTGACAGAGAAAATGTTTCTTTTTGCCTCACACCAGTTGGTTGGAGCTGCTGCAGATTGGTGGGAATCTCTATGCAATGCCACACTATTCATGAAAGAATCACCTGGGCTGAATTAAAGGAAACTTTTCATTCTCACTATGTACCCGAGATAGTTATGATACTAAGAAGGCAAAAATTTGAAAACCTCAGGCAAGGAAGGATGAGTGTGAGTGAGTATCTCAACAAATTCACTAAACTGTCTAGGTATGCCCAGAGGACATCAGCACTGATAGCAGGAAGCAGTATCTGTTCATGAGAAGTTTCAACAACGAAATTCAAGTTCAGTTGCTCAATACTGACTATGCAAATTTTCAGAAGCTGGTTGACAAAGCCATTGTAGTTGAAAACAAGATTTGTGAGATGGAGCTAGATCACAAGAGGAAGATACCATATCATGGACAGCCTCGAGGAAGCAATGTTCATCCTTGCTATCCACCTCCTGCTGCACCATATTACAACCCGTCTGCCGCTGCATACTGCCCTTCTTATCCACCACGACCGCAACAACCAATGCAGCAACACCCATCCATGCAAGCACCTCGCTTACCTATGCATCCTACGCCGTGCCAAAATATAACTACCTATGCTTAAAACTAGCGTTGCCCTAACTTCTCAGGCGCCACTAGTGCGAAAACTTGCTTTAATTGTGGTCAAATGGGACATTTTGCAAATCAATGCCCAATATCAGGTCAAAGACAGATGAATAATGCTCCATGGCAGAATCCTAGGCCCAGTGGAGGAGCAACTCAAGGCAATCGAGGACCAAAAAATTTTGCTCGTGGCAAGGTGAACCATGTATCTGCAGAAGAGGCTCAGCAAGCTGAGGATGTTGTGATTTGTATGTTTCTCGCAAACTCCAACTCTGCTACTATATTATTTTATTTTGGAGCATCCCATTCATTAATCTCATCAAAGTATGTTGCAAAGCATAGCATACCCATATCGTAATTGGTGTATACCTTGTTGGTTAGATCTCCTCAGGGGATGTGCAGACGAATATAGTATGCCCAAAAGTAAGTATTTCCATAAGGGGTGTAGACTTCTCCACCAACCTTATAGTCTTGAATTCGCAAGGCTTAGACATTATACTTGGAATGGATTGGCTAAGGAAGCATAACATACTGATTCAGTGTGCCTCTCGGGTGGTGCAATTGACAAATGAGGAAGGAGTCAATATAGAATTCAAGGTAGTTCAGCTGACAACCGAGAAGGCAATGGTAAATCATGCAAAAGGAGTAACTCTGGATGAAATTCCAGTTGTTCATGAGTACCCAGAAGTGTTTCCTGAGGAATTGCCAAGTATGCCACCTAATCGTGACATCAAGTTCGTCATTTATTTAATACCTGGAACTCCACCTATAGCAAAGAGGCCATATAGGATGTCTCCAATGGAATTAGGAGAGCCCAAGAAGCAGATTCAATAGAAGTTAGATAAGGATTTTATACGCCCAAGTTCATTGCCATGGCGAGCCCCAATGCTTTTTGTATATAAGAAAGATGCATCCCAAAGAATGTGTGTGGATTACTGGTCTCTCAATGAGGTGACAATTAATAATAAGTACACGATGCCCCACATAGAGGATTTGTTCGACCAAATGAAAGGAGCCAGAATATTCTCTAAGATTGACCTTCGATCAAATATTTCCAAATGAAGATTAGACCATCAGAATACCTAAACGGCTTTCAGGACACGGTATGGATCCTATGAGTACACAATCATGTCATCTGGACTGACTAATGCACCTGCATACTTCATGTATCTTATGAATAAGTTCTTCATGGTGTATTTGGATAAGTTCGTGGTAGTGTTCATTGATGACATCAATATCTACTCAAAAAGTGAAGAGGAGCATGAAGAGCATCTAAGGTTGACGTTGCAGAAATTGCGAGAGCACCTATTGTATGCCAAGTTTAACAAGTGCCAATTCTGGTTGAGAGAGATATCATTCCTAGGCCATGCCATCTTTGTAGGAGGAGTGTCAGTCGACCCAGGAAAGGTTAGAGATGTGCTAAAGTAGGAACCACCACAAAACTGTGAAGGAAATCAGGAGTTTTCTTGGAATGGTTTGATATTACCATCAGTTCATCAAGGATTTTTCCAAGATAGCGAAGCCTATGACTGAACTGTTGATGAAGGAAAAGCATTTCAAGTGGACTCAAGCTTGTCAAGACAGCTTTGAGGAGTTAAAGAAGAGGTTAAGAACAGCACCTGTGTTGGTGTTGCCAGACGTGAGCAAGAGCTCTGATATCTACTGCGATGCTTCAAGGCAAGGACTTGGTTGTGTATTGATGCAAGAAGGCTGAGTAGTAGCTTATGCATCTAGGCAACTGAAGAAACATGAGCAGAATTATCCTATGCATGATCTCGAACTTGCAGCAGTAGTGCATGCGTTGAAGATTTGGAGGCGTTATGTTCTTGGCCATAGATGAGATATTTATACGAATCATAAGAGTCTCAACTACATATTCACGCAAAGGATATGAATTTCAGACAATGACGATGGTTGGAACTCATTAAGAATTATGATATGGGAATCAACTATCACCAAAAAAAGCCAACGTAGTGGTGATGCTTTGAGTCGAAAGGGAACAAGCCACCAGCTCATGGTTAGGGAGATGCCATCCGAGCTATGCAAGTGTTTGAACGGTAGAATCTTGGATATGTGAATGATATGGGAGCAATGGAAGAGAATCGAACCCTGGAGCAGGAAATAAGAGAAGGCCAGACCAAGGATGAGGAAATTAAAGAAAGAATCCAAGAAGGAAGATAATTCATATTTGACGAGGATGACCATGGTACTCTATGGCTTGGAAAACGGATTGTTGTGCCTAAATAGAAGCGTCTCCAACAGTTGATATTAATGAAGAAACATGACTCACTTTACTCTGTCAGACCTATGTGTGCTGAATACATTGGCTATGGCGATAAATGTTTTGAATACTACCAAAATACCTTTATAATCAAGGTCTGACTCTAGGTCCAAGCTTCGGCAAGGTCTGACGTAAGGTCTGACTTGCTTTGTCAAGGTTTGACTAGTTTTGGTTAGCTTCGGCTCTAGGTCTCACTAGCTTTGGTAAGCTCCGGTTCTAGGTCCGATTAGCTTATATAAGCTCTGGCGCTAGGTCCAACAAGCTTTGGTTAGCTCTGGCGCTAGGTCTAGCTAGCTTTGGTAAGTTCCGGTGCTAGATCCTATTAGCTTTGGTAAGCTCCTGTTCAAGGTCCGGTAAGCTTTGGCAAGGTTCGGAGCATGATCACAACGGTTCTGCTTTTAATTTGCAATGTTTCGAACTTTTTTTTTGGATAATGGAAAGTTTGCTTAGTTTTCTTTTACTAAGTTTTTGGTGTGTTTTGGTGGTTATGGTTGACATCTTTTTGCTAAATTTTGCAACATACTTATGTGAGGTGCTCACGTAAGGTGTTCTGGTTATCAGAACTAACGAGAGTCAAGTCGAGGACTTGTGCTCGGAAGTATTTGTTGTTTATTCATGTGCAGTTGTTGCTTGAGTTCAAGACATGGCTAGTGACGGGATCCATTAAACTAGTCTTAGGGAGAAGATGAGGTTCAACAACCAAGTTCGGGAGGAATTGTGGTTGAGTTGATCGGGAGGTTGCACAACATGTTTGAATCAAGAACAATGCATATGAAGGTATCATGGACGTCATTGGAAGATGTCTGCATGTGTGCAAGGAGTGCAAGGACGTGGCTACATGGTTCCGAGGTGGGATGAAGAGATGTGGACATAAAGAATTGGTCGGAAAGGTCCAACCGACTAGGTTATGGACTCAGGCTGCGACTCAGTTGTGTTTGACTCAAATATGGAAAGTTTTGAGTTGGTTATGATAGGATTTCGTGTGGGTAACGATTTGAGTTGTTTTAGGAATGTGGGATACCTTTCATAAGGTTTTTGGAAGTCTTAAGAATGCTTCTATCTGCATATAGAAGAGCCTTGAACAGTTATGGAATGTTTCAATTCGTGAATTGAGTAGGATTAGAGTCCTAGTTAGGTTTGGGTTGGCCTAAGGGCTGGTTATATAAGAAAGAGAGGCCAAAGCTCGTGGTGCACGACTTTGGGGCTGTTTCTCTTGTAATTTGATCAATAAAATTTGTAGTTTGAGGGAACTTTTATGCCTTGTTCGTCTGACTTGTTTTTGTCAAGTCTTTCTCGTCGAGTTTCTGCACAACACTACCTTTCCTCAAGTTTTACAAATCCAATTGATGTGATTTTTTTGGGTTGTCTTCACAAAATGATTTCCTATCATCTGTGAAAATTTCACGGTCATTGGATTTGTGGTTTTAGATCTACACGGGTTTCTTTGCAGTATTCCAGAACTTTTTTTCTTGGGAAAAACAGATTTACCTTTGTTTGATCTTTCGATTGTAACTTGAGTTTTTCTCGACGGATTTTTGTGATTCTTGTTGTGACGTCTTCGTGACTTGATTCTCCACATTCTATACTAGTTTAGTTACAGTTGTTCGCCTTTATATTAGTCACACACACACTATTTCTTTAACAGACCGTTTTTCTGCTCAGGGGTTTTTTGTTGCTTCCGCTGAAAGTTTTAATCTACCATTCACCCCCTTGTAGCTTTAGACGTACTCTTCAATCCTACATTTGGTATCAGAGCCACGGTGCTCTAGTCTTTGTGATTCGCACGTGTTTTTGACTAATCCTCATGGAGAAATACTCGGCAAAACCTTGTGTGTGTGTTGGTATTGATTTTCAGGTTTGGAAGGCACACATGGAAGCTTTTATCCAGGCGCAAGGCTTCATGATATGGGAATAAGTGTGCAAGCCTTACGACGTGCCGCCGAACGATCATGTCACGGCTACAAACTTAAGAGATGTCGACAACAACAACAAAGCCCGCAACTTGATAATCCAAGGACTAACTCAGAGCGACTTCGACCGTTTTGCACACCTCCGATCGGTGTACGATGTGCGGAGAGCACTTTGTTACTAACACGAAGGATCCAACACGATCAATGAGGTAAAGGAGGATATGTTTAAAAATGAATACATGTGCTTTGAGATGCAACCCGGTGAGTCCATTGATGGCCTTTTTGCTCGTTTTAATAAAATTCTCAGCAACTTGCGTAGTGTGAATGCTAATTTCAGATGCTGAAAAAGCTAGACAATTGTTAAGTGCATTCGACATGTCAATTTGGGAGATGAAAGTCACATCTGTTCATGAATCTACTGTCATGAGTACACTTACATTAGATGTGCTATATTCTAAATTGAAAACTCATTAAATTGACATAATCTCACATAAGAACCCCAACAAGTCTCTTGCATTTGTTTCTCAACGTGATAAGCCTAGCTCCGGCCAATCTTCATATAGCAATACACTTGTTTTGTTGTCTTCACTAACCCTAGAACAGATTGAAGAATTTCCAGAAGAGGAGTTGGCACTCATCTCTACTTGGTTCTCAAAAGCATTGCAAAATGTGAGAACTAGAAGGCGAGGAAGCTTCGGACCTCAACGATGCTTTGAATGTGGTAAGACAAGACACTTTCGTATAGATTTCCCTAACCTTTTAGGTCCTTCTACCCATGATGAAAAGCAGAATAAAGTCAAGTCCTCTTCTGGCAACACCAACATGAAAAAGAAGGGTTTTACAGGCCGCAAACAGATAAACAGTTTCATCACCGCACTTGAAGAACTTGCCTCGAGTGATGTAGACATTGGAAGTGATGAAGATGAAGATGATCTGGCAAACTCGTGCTTCATGGTGGGTAATCAAGATCAAGTATGGAGCATGCAGAACACAATAGTGACAACAAAGAGGTATGTCCTACTTATGATGAATTGTGTGATGCTATTTCTCGTGAAACTGTTATTGTTAAGAAAAATGACAAAAAGCTTAGGGACAATGCTGTTAAAATTGAGTCAGTAGAATATGAAATTAATTGTTTGAAAACCTTGATTCCTGGTGATGATTCTTGTTCCTCATGCGATTTAATATATGAACTATTGTCCTCCTCAAGAAGTCCACACTCCTCCACTCTTGATAAACTTGAGTTAGAGATTGAAAAGAACAAAAAGCTTGTTGCAATTAATGATGGAAACTTAAAAGATGCTTCTTGTTCTACAATTGATTTGCATTGTTCTACCTGTAATGGTCATGAAAAGAAACTAAAAGATGCTATGGATGAAATTTCAGTACTTAACAATGCTTTACGTGCTCATGAAGTTAAATATTGTTCTAATTGTAAACTAAAAGGAAAAACTTCATGTGAAAACTGCCTAGAATTGTCTAAGAAACTTGATGACATGAATAGGACACTAGAGTTGTATTGGGAAAAAAAATCAAAACTTGCTGCTGAATTCGTCCAAGTCTTGCAGTGATAAATCTTGTTTAAGTTTTGATTCCCATGCTCATGCTACAGCACATCCACCAAAAATTGTAAAGTCATTAGGAAGTGGTTTTATTAAAACAGTTCCTAAACCTAAAGAGGTGGTTTTTAAATCTGCAGGAGTGTTGTCACATTCGGGTTCAAATAAATATATTGCATGCTCATCTAGACATGAACACAAAATTCATTGTACCTATTGGGTAGAGATGGTCATGTCATAGACTTTGGTTATAGACTAGCCAAACAACATAAAAAGGAAAGAATGCAAGCTAGATCTTATGACTTTCATGCAAAATTTGTTGCACATGCTAAACCGAATGTCAGGAACATGCAACCTGCTGTTATTAGTCAAAAATATTCAAAGTATACCTCCGAAGCTTTGGTTTTTACTTCCAGAGCTTCAGTTTTTACCTCCAGACCTTCTGTTGTTACCTTCAGACCTTCTACTTTTGCATCCGGAGCTACTGATTTTCGTGCTACACAAGTAACACCTTATAAGTCAGTAGTTAGGTACAAAAATCCTCAAACTTTGACTCATAATCCTGCTGTTTTGTCTCAGCTTTCGCGTGTTTCTCCTGCTGCACGTCATGTGACACAACACTAGATTCCTAAATGCCTTCTGACTAACCCCAGTATTGAGTCATCAATGTATTATGCTTCTATGTAGGTTACACGCTTGAGGAAGGAGAACATTTGGATTGTTGATTTAGGTTGCTCACGCCACATGACCGGTAACAAAGAATGGTTCTCCTCCCTCTCTTTTGTGTTACATGTAGAGAATGTTACTTTTGCCGACAATTATTCAACTCCTATAATTGTTAAAGGTTCGGTTAAAGTAAATGATCACTACACTTTGAAGGATGTGGCACTTGTCAAAAATTTGAAATACAGCTTGCTTTCGGTTTCACAATTGCTAGATAAAAATCTGGAAATTATTTTCAATAAAAAATTGCTGCAAAGTTTTAGGTTCAAATAGTGAGCTTATTTTTAACGTGTCTCGGTTTGGAAGAGCTTTTAAAGCTGATTTTGATATGTCTCCTTCTAAGCATAGGTGTCTAGTTGCTAATGACTCCAAAGAATTATATTTTTGGTATCATAGACTTGGTCATGTATGCTTTGATCATCTCACGCGTGTTAGTGCTCTTGATCGCATAAGTGAGCAACCTAAGCTGAAAGGGGACAAATAAATTGTTTTCTCTTCTTGTAGACATTCTAAAATGGTTGCAGGTTCACATACTCCTCTCACGGTGATCATGACAACAGAATCGGGTCAACTTTTGCATCTTTACACCGTAGGACTTTCACGTGTTCAATCCTTCGGAGGTAAATGGTATGTTATTGTGATTGTTGATGATTATTCTAGATACCCTTGGGTTTACTTTATGGCATCTAAGAATGAAGATTTTATTCACTTTAGAACTTTATTTCTTAGATTATCAATTGATCACCCAGGATCTTTAAAAGCAATTAGACATGATAACGGAACTGAATTTAAAACTCAATCTTTTGATCACTTTTGCGCTGAAAATGGAATAGATCATCAATTCTCTTCAACATATGTACCTCAACAAAACGGTGTTGTAGAAAGAAAGAACAGAACCTTAGTTGAGATGGCTAGCACTATGCTTGATGAATATCAAACTCCAAGAAAATTTTGGGCTGAGGCAATTGCAACCGCTTGTTATGTCTCAAATCGTGTTTTTTTGCGTGCTAAGCTAGGTAAAACACCATATGAGCTTCGGTTTGGACATAGGCCTAGTGTTACCCACTTTCGGGTCTTTGGTTGCGAATTCTTTGTTAAGAAACATGGTAATCTTGATAAATTTGAACCTAGGTCCATTGATGGCATGTGTCTTGGTTATCCATCTCATACTAGAGGTTACCGTGTGCTTTTACTTGACACTATCAAAATTGTGGAGACATGTGAGGTGTCTTTTGATGAAGCTAGCCCAGGTACTAGCTCAAACATTGCAGGTACGGATACATATCCGCAGGGGAGAGCGGTTTCGTTAGAGATGAGGAAGAATTAGAGCTGCTGCCCGAAAATTCAGCAGCTAATGACTTTGGTTCAGCTCCAGATGTTGATTCTCAACCAGCACCGACAACCATCATTGTTGATCCAGATCGTCCTCAAGTAACAAGCTCATCGATTTGTGATGAACATGAAAAAGAAGAAGCTTGTGAAGTGTCTACCCCCTCCAGATTCTCAAAAGTCATCCTCCACAGCAAATGATTGGAAGCTTGCATGAACGAGTCACATGGTCCATGTTTTGCAATCCAAACTCCCACGCTCATTCTGCTTTTGTTTCTTCTTTTGAATCTAAAGATATCACACGCACTCACTAATGAATCTTGGATTATTGCCATGCAAGAAGAGTTGAAAATTTTGAAAGAAAGAATGTTTGGAAACTTGTACCTCCAACTCAAGGTCACACTTAAATTAAAACTAGCTGGGTGTTTGAAAATAAAAAGTGAGGATGGGGTTGTGGTTAGGAATAAGGCTAGGTTGGTTGCTCAGGATTTCACACAAATTGAAGGTCTAGATTTTGATGAAACTTTTGCTCCTGTTGCTCGATTAGAAGCCATAAGAATTTTGTTAGCTTTTGTTGCATCTAAAGGTTTCAAGTTATATCAAATAGATGTTAAAAGTGATTTTCTTAATGGATATATCAAGCAACCACCTGGTTTTGAAAATACAGATTTTCCTAATCATGGTTGCAAACTGTCCAAAGCCTTGTACGGTCTCGAACAAGCCCCTAGAGTATTGTATGATAGGTTAAAAACCTTCTTACTTGAAAAGGGGTTAACATGGGCAAGGTTGATAAAACTCTTTTTGTGCTTTAGCATGGCAATGACTCATTATTCGTTCAAGTGTATGTGGATGATATTATCTTTGGTTGTGTTGCTCATGATCTTGTGTCCAAGTTTTCAGCTGTGATGAGTTCAGAATTCGAGATGAGTATGATGGGAGAACTCACGTACTTTTTGGGGCTGCAAATCAAGCAAACCAAGTAAGTTACCTTTATGCATCAAACAAAGTACACAAGATACCATCTCAAGCGCTTCAACATGGACAAAAGCAAGCCTCTTCAGACACCAATGGGTACAACAACGACACTTGAACATGATGAAGATGGTGAACCCGTGGATCGAAAAGAATATAGAAGCATGATCGGATCAATTCTATACCTCACGGCATCAAGATCGGACATTCAATTCAGTGTATGTCTTTGTGCATGATTTCAAGCTTCCCCGCGTACTTCACATCGTCAATCCATCAAATGAATTCTCCGGTACTTACATGGAACTCAAGAATTTGGTGTTTTTCTTCCTTCTTCCCCAACCGTTACTTTGAAATCTTTTTCGAATGTTGATTTTGGGGGTTGTAGGATTGATAGGAAAAGTACTTCGGGTGCTTGTCATTTTCTTTGTAATTCACTTGTTGTTTTGTCCTCTAGAAAAAAAAAGTTCAGTTGCACAATCCACAGCCGAATCTGAATATGTAGTTGCTGCCAGCGCTTGCTCACGGATTCTTTTTTATTGTTTGAACACTTAAGGACTATGGGGTTGATCTAGATAGTGTTCCATTATTTTGTGATAACACTGGTGCCATTTGCATTGCCAAAAACCCCGTGCAACATTATAGAACTAAGCACATTGACATTAGGTAGAACTTTCTCTGTGATAATGTTGAAAAATGAAACATTCTGCCTCACCATGTAGATACCAAAGAACAGTTGGCTGACATTTTTACAAAACCTTTGGATTTCACTTGTTTTTGTTACATTCATAGTAAAATAGGGGTTATGCATCCTCATGGCTTCAATTGAGGGGGAGTTTTAAAATAATATGAGCATAGTATTTCATACATATATGACTTTGTGATTCAATTTACATGTTGCAAGTTCTTACAACATTACTCATGTTATACATTTTGTAGTTCTGCCATGACTAGTAGTTGGAATAATTACTTATACTAGATCTAGTCAAGATCGAACATTCTTGCTGTTTTGAACTTGTTGCATGCACACATGCTCTTTTAATAATGAAAAATTAATCAATCAACTATCCACATGTGGAGCTTTTATGTTCAAATGAAAAAAATGGGAAAAGATCAAGAGAATATGCATGCATCACACTTCTTCTTTTGAGATAGCTTATCATTGCACTTAGATTTGAACTTGGAAGAAGTTGTGTATGACTAAAAACATGTCCTAAAATTTTGATAGTCAAATTGACATAGGCTTGGCTTGGTTGGTAAGAATAACACAGATGCACATATAATTGATTGTAAATTCCATATGATCAAAATTTGTGCTTAAAAATTACAGCAACAAGTATCATGTCTTCAGGTTTTGAAATAGTTAAGTTTGTGAGATCATGACTTGCTTAAATCGAATGTTACATTTGGTCTCTAGCATGGCTTACACTACTTTATGTATCTCATTATTGTGATAGTGTAAGTTACTTGATAGTATGACTTGGATGAGCTTTGTTCTATATGTATATGTTATAATGTGCTCATAACAAATTAAAATTTCTCTTTTGAACCTTGCTGAATACATTGTCAAAGGGGGAGAAGTATGAAAGGGAGGGGGAGAAATTTATTTATATTTTTGATTTTCATAAGGGGGATAAATTGTTTTCAAAACTTTTCATGTTAATAAAGCCAATGTTCAGATTTTAAGTAGTGTTGCCAATGCATTCATAAAGGGGGAGATTGTGAGAACTATGTGTGCTGAATACATTGGCTATGGCAATAAAAGTTTTGAATACTACCAAAACACCTTTATCATCAAGGTCCGACTCTAGGTCTGAGCTCCGACAAGGTCCGACGTAAGGTCCGACTTGCTTGTCTAGGTCCGACTAGTTTTGGTTCACTTCGGCTCTAGATCTGACTAGCATTGGTAAGCTTCGGCTCTATGTCCACCTAGCTTTGATAAGATCCAGCGCTAGGTCTGACTAGCTTTGGTTAGCTCCGGCGCTAGGTCCTGCTAGCTTTGGTAAGTTCCGGCGCTAGATCCTATTAGCTTTGGTAAGCTCCGGTTCAAGGTCCGGTTAGCTTTGGCAAGGTTCAGAGCTTGATCGATGTGGTTCTGCTTTAAATTTGCAATGTTTAGAACTTGTTTTTTTTTATTATGGAAAGTTTCCTTAGTTTTCTTTTACTATGTTTTGGTGTGTTTTGGTGGTTATGGTTGATATCTTATTGCTAAAGTTTGCAACATACTTATGTGAGGTGCTCATGTAAGGTGCTGTGGTTATCGTAACTAACGAGAGTCAAGTCGAGGACTTGTGCTCAGAAGTATTGGCTGTTTATTCATCTGCAGGTGTTGCTTGATTTCAAGACATGGCTGGTGATAGGATCCATTGAACTAGTCTTAGGGAGAAGATGAGGTTCAACAACAAAGTTCAGCAGGAATTGCGGTTGAGTTGACCGGGAGGTTGCACAACATGTTTGAATCAAGAACAATGCATATGAAGGTATTGTGGATGTCATTGGAAGATGTATGCACGTGTGCAAGAAGTGCATGGACGTGTCTACATGGTTTCGAGGCGTGATGAAGAGATGTGGACATAAAGAATTGGTCGAAAAGGTCCAACCAATTAGGTTATGGACTCAGGCTGCGGCTGAGTCGTGTTTGACTCAAATGTGGAAAGTTTTGAGTTGGTTATGATAGGATTTCGTGTGGGTCACGAATTTGAGTTTTTTTAGGAATGTGGGATACGTTCCTAAGGTGTTTGAAAGTCTTAAGATTGCTTCTGTCTGTGTATAGAAGAGCCTTGAACAGTTATGGAAAGTTTCAATTCGTGAATTGAGTAGGATTAGAGTCCTAGTTAGGTTCACTACTACAATAAGACTTATTGCAGGCGGCTCCAAACCTATTGTCACACGCGGTTTTTAAAACCACCTGAAATGAAGGGCCTGTGATAATCCGTAATTTCACAGGCGGAGAACTGATACCGCCTATGAAGAAACATTATCACAGACGGTATTTTTTTATGCTAGCCGCCTGTGAAGATAAGTTATCACAGGCGGGTAGTGCAGCATACATACCCGCCTGTGATAATTGTCTTATCACAGGCGGGTCTTGCAGCATATCTAACTGCCTGTTATAATGGTGTTATCACAGGCAGATGTTGACCTACATCAAGCCGTCTGTGAAGACTTTTTACCGTAGCTGGTTTCTATCATAACAGTAATCGCCTGTGATAATTAAGTTATCACAAATTGTTCTTTACCTATATCTACCCGCCTGTGATAATTGTTTCTCACTGGCATTCCTAGCAGTTGGTAAATAACCGCCTGTGATAAGGTATAACCTATGCAGTACTACTGTTGTTATTTCTAATTTCCAGGTCAATTCAATATAATCACAGAACAGAAGTCAACAATATCATCACAGAATAGAAATCAACAATATTATCATCACAGAAGTCAATTTTACTAAAACAATATACATATGTACAAGTTACACATACAATTCATCTCATAGTTTACAAGTTTTCACTAAAAACTGTTTCTATTGGCATAGTCGCAAAGTTCTGTCACATCAGCTATTGCACCATTCTCATCAAAGAACTTCCCTCTTTTGTGCAAAATTTCGCGACGAATGAATTGACAGAGTTCAGAAGCAATCTTGTCGGCTCCTCCATTAGGAATACTTCTACAAACCGGCCATTCTTCGTTCAGATTCTTCATGTGCTGCAATATAACACATAACAAGGTTTAGAATGTGTTGGTTTGAACAATCTCAAAGTATAGATCAAAGTGGGAGTATACAGGAATTTAGTTGGTATTTTTGGAGAAGTTGTAATATGAGCAATTGAATTTTGAAGTTGGAATCAAAATATGAACATAATGTTTCTGGTAATATTGAACAGCATGGAATATAAGTATTAAACTATGCTAGTTACAATGAAAATGAAACTCAAAATTAAGAAAATAAGGTATCGACATTAAGGATAACTTACATCCTCACGATTCACTCTATATACGTCGGCGGTCCGAAGATGATCGCATACATAATACCCACATAAGACACTCTCAGCAGGCTGCTTCAGACAAGCATAATACGCTTTAATGTCCAATGCATTTGTATTGGAAGGTCTCTCACCGCCAAGCTATTCTGCGTAAAACCGCCAAGCGCTGTAATACAAGAAATCTCATATAAAACTTGTCAACACATTCTAAATGTGTGTAAATTAAAATTATGGAATAAACGTACAGTTTCAAAATGGAAAGGAAATCTTTGTAACGATCTGGTGGGAAATCGGCCGAGTTCTAGACTGTTGCCATTCCCTGCGTTGGCTTGATGAAGATCATTATGTAGTGATCACTGCAAAAACACAAACACACGTGTTAACAATTACCAATAACTGCTATTTCAATGTCATGTGTCGAACTTACTCGAAGTTGTACGGAGCCTTTACATGGTCCTTGCCGTCTCTGACAAAGTTATACATCGCATGTCCTATGTAAGCTTCAACTTCTGTCCTTTTATCCTTCTTAAGTTTTGCGATTCCTTTTTCAAAATATTTTTTTCATGTGCTTGAACTTTGTTGAGTCTCGATCCGCCTTGACGTCGAATATCTCCAATGCAATCTCAGTAGGGTCAAGGATACGTGTCTTGCGCGCCAACTTTTCATTATCCATGTATTGCATCCTATTGAAGAAGTCCAAAATTGCTATGATATCATGAAATTCGTATGTGTGTAGTAAGAAAAGTAAATACAAAATATTAGACGCACTTACAAGCACCGGACGACCAGCAGGTTGATTTCGAACATGCCCCGATGCAATAGGGGATGCAGCTCTTCAAATAAAATGACTCGTCTATCTTCTCCAGTGCTCCAGAATGCTTTTTTTATAATACAAAATGTGATGCAATTAAGACCATATCTTGTGCTAACAAGGATGTACCACTCATGCATTCTTTTGAGCGGGACTGGTTGTTTGCTAAGTTGTACGGATGTCATGAACGGCTTCCCATTCTCAAACTTAGGAGGAACATCCTCATGCTTGTATATTGGAACTCCTGGTTTAACTAAAGCCGTCCGCCGATTATACATGACATCATCTTCTTCCCACTCCTCGATATCTCCTAATTCAGGCTCATGAGAAGAACGAAATGCACTCGATTTTATAATATTTTCCTTCATAGTTTCCAAATACTTTGACACTTCTGATGAAGGTTTCTTATTTTTGTATGAGCTAACTTTAATAGGCACTAATGATTGAGGAGTAGTCGTCGGAAGTTGGACACTGACTTGTTGAACCTGTTGTTCAACTGATTGCTCTTTATTCCCAATAGCTGGCTCTAGTACTACTTCAAGCTGTTGCTCATCTGGTTGCTCTTTACTAGCAACAGCTTGCTCTGGTAGCTTGAACCGTTGTCCAACTTGTTGTTCTTGGATATCTTTACTAGCAAGGTTACTATCATCCTTGCTAAGACATAGGGGGAGTGGATCTTCCTGGACTGGGAGTGGATCTTCATGCACTTTCGCCTTAGAAGATGGGGTTGCAGTATTTCGAGATGCGATGGGGCTAGAAATTGGCTCATCGTCCAACATGATATCGCGGCAATGCCAAAGGATTAATCGGTTGACAGTCTGCCCCAGAGTCGCAATGCCCTCAGGTGTGACATGGTCTATTTCATATTCTTCATAATAATTATCAATGATATGAAGAACTTGCACCACCGCATAATACATTGGAAGTGGATTCCTGTTGAAGTCACGATCAGGCTTTGCCATAGCAGTTGCAACCTGTTTGATTTTGTTCCCTGCTCTACCGATCGGGACAAGAAGACGACAAGATTTGCCGTTAGCAATATCATCGACAGGGAACTTATGGGTTGACCCTGAGCCTGGCACAGAACCAATGCTACTAGGGTAGGCAGTTGGAGATACTAATTGCTCCTTTTGCACCAGAACCATCGATGTACTCGGTGCCACTAATTGTCCCGATTGTCTATGTTTTTCCATTATTTCTTGCATATTTTCTTTGACCTTTTGAGCAATCTTTTCATCATGTGTTTTCTTAAACTTCTCACGTCTTCAATATGTGTCTTTATCTTTAGGGAAACCATCTAGCCAAGACATTTGAGAAGAGACTGCTCAAACCCGTCCGCTGTGTTCAGGGTTTCCTAAGATAGCGGTAAGTTGGTCATTCTCCCTCTTCGGCTTGAAGAGACCCTTCTGTTGCTTTTCAATTACTTCTTTCATTTTCTCCTCTACTTCATTCGCTGAGTCGGGCTTTTCAAGTTTTCCCTCGCTGGTCAAACCTGATCGCGCAAAGACCCACCACTGAGTTCGCTCATCGCAGCCTTCTAATGGGTGAGGATTGCCCTTTCCGGTAATTTCGTCTAATATCTTATTCCATTTCTGGACTTTAGGGGTGTATCCGGCAGACCCCAAGCGATGATGGTATTTGTTCTTTTTTGCAAGCTCTGGCCTAGTTGCACTTAGAGCTTTAGCATCAGGTGTGGTCTTCTGAGAAACAAACTCTTGCCACTGAGCTTGTGTGATTTTTCCCATCTTCCTCGGGCTAGGGAATTTATCGGCATTAACATAAGCATTCATTTCGCTCTTCCAGCCACGAAACTTCTTGCCGCAAGAGACCAATGTTGCTTTCTTTACAGCTTCTTCCGTGCCTTTCGGGAACTTGAATTGTTTCTTTATTCTTTCCCACAACTCATTTTTGGTATGCTCGGGTAATTTCCTCCAATTCTCGATCATGATCGGCACGAGGTCCCTAACAAGAAAACCGCATGAATTACGGTACTTGGTAACTGAATCCAGTGGTTCTTGGTGAAGCCTACCTAGACCGACCCTTGTTATGTACATGATGCGGTCCAATGGACCCTTATTGGGACCTCGTTGCCCTCGTTTCTGCTTTAGTGAAGCTGAGGATTCATCTATTGGAGAACCTTCTGCGGTTTTAGGAGCCAAAGTCACCTCGTTGTCTTCGCGATTAATCTAGGTAGAAAAGAATTATAATACTTCGTATACTTGACAACCAACATTAACTTGAACTGCTGAAGTTAAGCTTCGTGATCCATACCTTGTCGGTAGGATCATATTCCATGTTGAGATCCTCTGAAGTCTTTTTAGTTTTTATGTTAGGAAAAGGATCCGATGGACTGTGAAAGGAGTCTGAACTGCTAGAGTCAGTAAACTCCATATTGTCTTCTTTATTGTTACTACTAGCACCAGTCTTCTTAGGGCTTTCCATGCTAGAACTAATAAGACAAAAAATATAATTAATGGCATATTAACTCTACATGAAGTGTTGCATGAAGAAAAAGATGGAAGCATTCTAGGATTTGATAAGGCATTCTAGGGTTTAAGGCGACCGAACAAAAGGTTCCTATACATTGCGAGGGTGACAAGCATGTTAAAGTTGCTCACTAGCAATGGCAAATTTATCTTCTTATTCTAAATAGGCAGTTACTTGTATCTGTTTTCTGAGCACGAGTGATGTTCAACAGCCGTATGCGAGCACATTGCTTTGTTTGGCAAAAGGTTAGCGACACCGATCTCGAAGGAGCACAACCCTGTGAGATGAAGTGCGGGATGGTACACTCTATTTTCAGTACAGATGCTACTATTCACTCATGTTACCACCAAGTTCCCAGATTATGAACTGAAATTTGGCAGAGCTTCCTTTGTATGTTGCTGATTTTGTCCACAATTTTCAAATACAGAACATTGATATTTGCAGAAACAATATATTGCAAACTTGTTATACACATCCTCAGGATTACATAAATGTAAATTATAAAGTCTTTTGACGATCCTACTAGAAATTACGATCGAAACAGCAACTCAATACATAACTGTCTAGATTCTGGACTGTTACGACAACTTAAACGGTACTTCAATTTAGACATGGTTATTGCGTGTCTTAGCCTTAGCGTTGAATAGGAAATTGATAGAGGACTCTTTAAGATTTCCAAACATGTATAAATATGCATAGGTTGCTTTTCTAATTTAAGAATTATGGCTGTTCAAAGATCAAAAATTTTGTGGCTGTTTCTGATGAGGACATCACAACAGCGGAGACACACATTGAACTGCAAGGACCAATCACAAGAGCACGAGCACGGTTAATAAATCAGCAGGTGAATTCATTCCTAACTTCTTTTGCATTTGAGTTTGAGAATAGATTGCTATGTTATGATTTAATTATTATTAAGAATAATGGAGAAGATCAACAAGTGAAGGAAAGAGGCCTTTGGAGCGTGGAGAACCAGCTGGGACGTCCACAAGTTGATGGAAACAGTTTACAACTTGCACTCGAGTTCAACTCGGAGACCAGGAGCAGTCCACCTTAAAACGGACGCCCAGGAGGCATACGGACTCCGTTTTTGACGTTCTACATATGCACGGAAAGAGGAGACAATAAACTTTCTAATGGTTCTGGTCCCACTGCAAAATTGTTCCTGCGTAATTGGGAATCGTCAAAACAAGTCGAGTCCATATTTCTATCCGGTGCTACGCCACCGAATCGGGCCTTTGGGCCTTGTATCCCGTAAGAGTCCATTAGGGACGCGTCTAATCGTGGTTTAGTCGAACGCTAGTCTATAAATACCGCAGCCGCCGGTCATATTTGGTGGGTTTTGCTTAGGTCAATAATATCACCATTCTACGGTTTGTAAGACCCCAACTTCGCGATTTCAGATCATGTCTTCGATGTTCTTGCTCGTGTTCTCAGTTTCACTTGCAGGGATTAGCCTTCTTGGCGAGGTCAAGCGTGTGCAGCACGGTGGATAACCAACGGAACCGTGGTGTAGTGATTGCAGGGGTACTCGAACCGCTCGAGTGCCATGGATCATCAACATCGAGTTCTCCACCCCAATCGACATACCTTTCTGAAGATCGGGCCTAAACCTAATCATCAATTGGTATCAGATTTCCAGGTTGCCCGTGAGGTATCTTTGTTTTCCTTCCATGAGACCATTTTTTTTCGTACCTAGAGTCCACAGAAAATCCACAAAAAAATAGATCATTTTTACCGCTTCCCAGACTATAGTGCCTGCAGTTTCGTTTTTTAGTTTGCATTGCTGAGTTTGCGTTCCCGTGGTCGAGTCTTGTTGCTGGTTTAGCTTTGTGTTTTGGGTCCTAGTCATCGTATTTTGTCCTTGTTTTCTTTCTGTTCGACACCTATTCCACAATCCCTAAATAACAAACCGATCCACCACGTTCATCGGTTTGCCCTAGCTAGCCGCCTTGAGTGAACTCCCGCATCGCCAGCCCTAGATTACGTGACAAACCTTTGTGCCACTCATCCTTGAATCATCACACACCACCCCATTAGTTGCTGTGCAAATTCCCAATTGTTTTCATATCCGATTGCGAGTTCTGTTCTCAAACCGAGTTGGAATCAACATCCAAAAAAACATAACTCGGACAGCCTACCTTAAAACGGCCATAACTTTAAAGTTTGGCAAAATTAGATTGTCCAAATTCCCCTCGAAAGATAGGCTATACTGCCTCCAAAGTTTCAGCACAAATTTTAAAGAATTTTCTTGATTTCTATAGGCCGCATATTACATCCAATTGAGCTGCAAATTTGTGTGCTTCATATCTTCATGCCCCTGAGTAAAGAAAAAATATCAAAAAATATTACAAAAAAGAAAAAAAATAGTGAAGAGCACGCATATTAAAGCAGATGGCCTATACTACTTGTGCTGTGATTGTTGGTTATATCATTTTGTGTTCCTTTTGCCTTGCTACTTCCTTGTGTTGTGCTAGGCCCTAGAGCACTTGGTTGACCAGCAACAGTTTCCTGCATTGAATACTTATTCATCTTTGTTTACCTGTTAACGATTTCCTGCTTATTAGCCACCATATTATGCCATCCAAGCGCCACCTTTCTCTTGAGCATAACAGGTACCTTTGCAATCACCCCACACTTCATTGGTTCATCTCACCGTCCACACCACCCGCTGTGTCGGTAAGAACACTTGTAAGAGCGTGGTAAGACGCTTGAACGAGAGATATTGTTTTCTTCCACCTTTCACATTGTCACTATAGTTGATAGGGATAACATATTTTTTTGTTGTATTTTGTTTCCTACTAACAATGGCAGGAGAAGACAATGATGACGAATGTGTTCAACATGCTGAGTTACGTGATATGATAAAGACCGTGATAGATATGTTCGCCAAATACAAAGCGGCAAGGGAGGAGTCATTGGCGAACTTGACTTGCCAACTTGATGACCATGCTCTTCGGATGAATACTTTTGAGGCTCGGTTGCCTCTCGCTAGAAGACAAGAAGACAATGCTTATGATGAACTGGAAGATCATAATAATCAGCCAAGACTGCCACTTTATCATCGAGGTATGGGAGGTAATAATCATAACAATTATAATCGTCCTCCTGATGATCCTTTTGCTAAAGTGAAATTTACTATACCCTCTTTTTCTGGTGCTTATGATGCTGAGGCTTATCTTTATTGGGATATGACAGTAGAGCAAAAATTTAATTCCCATCTTGTTCCTGAACAACATAGAGTTCGTCAAGCCACTAGTGAGTTTAAGGACTTTGCTATCATATGGTGGAATGAACTTGTTAAAACTAGAACTGATCCTCCAACATCGGATAGATTAAAGGAAGCTATGCGTGTTCGATTGGTTCCTCCACCTTTTCAGCAGGACCTTCGAAAAAAATTGCAGCGCTTAGACCAAGGTAACATGTCCGTAGAGGAGTATTATCAAGAGTTACAAAAGGGTATGTTGCGTTGTGGGATAGTAGAGGACATGGATGATAAAAAAGCTCATTTTTATGGGCGGTTGAGGCGCGAAATTCAGGACATTGTTGATTACAAGGAATATGATACTGTTAACATATTGTTTCACCTTGCTATGTTGGCAAAAAAAGAATTGCAGGGCCGACAACAATAGCAACAACGCACGAGGAGCAATTTCACACCGCGTGCAGCGACTACACCATCCAAAACAGCACCATATTCGACCTCCCGTGCAGCGAACGAACTATACCTGCTGATCCACCTTCTCGCGTGCCGGAAGGCAGCAAGGCGACATCATTCAAGCCTTCATCGTCCACTCCTTCTATGGGTCGTACTTCCGATATTAAGTGTTACCGCTGCCAGGGACTTGGTCATATGATGAGAGATTGCCCGAGCAAATGAGCATACATAGCACGTGACGATGGCGGGAATGATAGTACTTCGGATGTTGAAGATGAATATTCTCTTGCTACTGACTTTACAGATCCAAATGAAGAACACAACGAAGAAGAGGTACTTGGTACAGCGGCGACGGAGAACTATAGGAGCATCATTATGCAGCGTGCCTTGAGCTCCAAAGTGGAGACCGACGACAAGCTACAACGACACAACCTCTTCCACATGTTTCTCATCGTCAAGGACTGCCGTGTACACACTATAATTGATGGAGGTAGCTGCAATAACTTAGTGAACACGGACGTCGTCAAGAAACTTGGTTTGACAACAAGAGTACACCCTCATCCGTACCACATTAAATGGTTCAACAACAGCGTAAGGTTCGGGTAACACAAACAGCAAGAATACATTTTTCAATTGGTTCATACCATGATTTTGCTGATTTTTATATTGTTCCCATGGATGCTTGTTCTCTTTTATTGGGTCGTCCTTGGGAATTTGATACAGTTGCTATTCATCATGGTAGAACCAATAAATATACTCTCATGCATAAGGGAAAGAAAATCACTTTGCTCCCCATGACTCCTGCTGAAATTGTGCATTTTGAGAAGAGTAAAATTCGTGATGGCAACGCAACAAAATTAGAATCTGAAAAACAGCAAGTTATTAAGTTAAAATCACCATGGTTGCTTGCAACTAAATCTGACCTTGCTGATTTATTCGATGCTAAGGGGATGTGCTATGCTTTAGTTTGCAAAGAAGCCATGTTTTCACTTCATGAATTGTCTATTGCATTGTCCCCTGCTATTGCTAACCTTTTGCAGGAGTTTGAGGACGTATTTCCCTCCGAGATACCCCCCCCCCCTGATTTACCACCGATGAGAGGCATTAAACACAAGATCGATTTGATTCCAGGAGCAAGTTTGCCAAATCGTGCAGCATACAGGGCGAATCCACAAGAAACTAAGGAAATTCAGCTACAAGTCCAAGATCTTTTGGACCGAGGGTACATTCGTGAAAGCCTTAGCCCTTGTTCCGTTCCTGTTCTTTTGGTTCCTGAGAAAGATGGTAGTTGGCGCATGTGTGTTGATTGTCGAGTGATTAACAACATTACCATTCGATATCGTTATCCTATTCCTCGCTTAGATGACATGCTTGATGAATTGAGTGGTGCTATCATCTTCACAAAAATTGACTTGCGCAGTGGTTACCACCAAATTAGAATGGCACTAGGAGATGAATGGAAAACTGCATTTAAAACCAAGTTTGGACTTTATGAGTTGTTAGTCATGCCTTTTGGTTTAACTAATGCACCCAACACCTTTATGCGATTAATGAATGAGGTTTTACGTGCTTTCATTGGACAATTTGTGGTGGTTTACTTTGATGATATCCTCATTTACAGCAAGTCATATGATGAACATCTTGATCATTTACGTGCTGTTTTTACTGTTTTGAAAGATGCACGTTTGTTTGGTAACCTCGAAAAGTGCGTCTTTTGCACCAATCGAGTCTCGTTTCTTGGCTATGTCGTTTCCTCTCAGGGAATTGAGATGGATGAGGCAAAAATTGAAGCAATCACCAGCTGGCCAGCCTCAACAACCGTCACACAGGTTCGTAGTTTTCTTGGTCTTGCAGGCTTTTATCGGCGCTTTGTGCGGGATTTCAGCAACATTGCAGCACCTCTACATGAGCTAACGAAGAAGGGAGTGCCATTTCGATGGGGCGAACAGCAGCAACAAGCTTTTGATGCCCTCAAATCGAAGCTTACACAATCACCATTGCTACAACTTCCTGATTTTGACAAGACCTTTGAGTTAGAATGCGATGCAAACGGCATTGGTATTGGAGGCGTTCTCATACAAGGAGGTAAACCCATTGCTTTCTTTGGTGAAAAACTTCATGGTCCTTCTCTGAATTATTCTACTTATGATAAGGAATTGTTTGACTTAGTGCGTGTATTACAAACTTGGCAACATTATCTTTGGTCTAAGGAGTTTGTCATAGATTTCGATCATGAATCATTGAAGTATCTTAAGTGTCAAACCAATCTGAATAAACGACATGCTAAATGGATTGAGTTCATAGAGTCGTTTCCATACATCATTAAGCATAAGAAAGGGAAGGAAAATATCATTGCCGATGCGTCATCTAGGTGTTATACCATGTTGTCCCAACTTGATCATAAAATATTTTGTTTGGAAACAATAAAAGCAATATATCCTACTGATTTGGACTTCAAATATGCTTTTGAAAATTGTAGAGAAGGAAGAACTTGGAATAAATATGTGGTGCGAGAGGGTCTCCTCTATCGTGCTAACAAGCTATGCATTCCAGCTAGCTCCGTTCGTCTATTACTTTTGCAGGAAGCACATGGAGGAGGTTTGATGGGACATTTTGGAGTGAAGAAAACTGAAGACGTGCTGTCCACACACTTCTTTTGGCCAAAGATGAGGCGTGATGTCGAGCGCTACGTGTCACGATGCACTACTTGTAACAAAGCTAAGTCTCGCCTTAACCCACATGGTCTTTATATGCCTCTTCCTGTTCCTAGTGTACCATGGGAGGATATTTCAATGGTCTTTGTTTTGGGATTGCCTAGGACTAAGAGGGGGAGGGATAGTATTTTTGTAGTTGTTAATCGTTTTTCCAAAATGGCACACTTTATACCTTGTAATAAGAATGATAATGCCTCACACATTGCTGATTTATTTATGACAGAAATTGTTCGTTTACATGGTGTGCCAAATACCATTGTTTCTGATCATGATGCAAAAATTTTAAGCCTTTTTTGGAGAACTTTGTGGTATAAATTGGGAACCAAGTTGCTATTTTCAACTACATGTCACCCACAAATTGATGGACAAACTGAGGTAGTTAATCGTACTTTATCCACTATGTTGTGGGCTGTCTTGAAAACAAATTTGAAGTTGTTGGAGGAGTGTTTACCACATATAGAATTTTCTTACAACAGACCCGTTCACTCCACGACAAAGGTAAGTCCATTCCAGGTAGTATATGGTTTCAATCCTCGTGCTCCTATTGATTTACTACCTTTGCCTCCTTCTGAAACTATAAATTTGGATACTACACAACGATCTAAATTCATTCTTAAGATGCATGAAACTACAAAGAAAAATATTGAAATGATGAATGAGAAGTATAGGATTGCTGGTAGTAAAGGTAGAAAAGAAGTAAAACTTGAACCGGGTGATTTGATGTGGTTACATTTGAGAAAAGAGCGATTTCCCGACTTGAGAAAATTTAAACTTATGCCACGAGCTGCTGATCCTTTTAATATAGTTGAAAAGCTTAATGATAATGCATATAAGCTTGAATTGCCTCCCGATTTTGGGGTTAGTCCTACATTTAACATTTCATATTTGTGACCGTACTTGGGAGAAGAAGATGAACTTGAGTCGAGGACGACTCCAATTCAAGAGGGGGAGTATGATGAGGACATCACAACAGTGGAGATGCACATTGAACTGCAAGGACCAATCACAAGAGCACGAGCACGGTTAATAAATCAGCAGGTGAATTCGTTCCTAACTTCTTTTGCATGTGAGTTTGAGAATAGATTGCTATGTGATGATTTAATTGTTAATAGGAATAATGGAGAAGATCAACAAGTGAAGGAGAAAGGCCTTGGGAGCATGGAGAACCAACTGGGACGTCCAGAAGTTGATGGAAACAGTTTACAACTCGGACTCGAGTTCAACTCGGAGTCCAGGAGCAGTCCAACTTAAAACGGACGCCCAGGAGGCATACGGACTCCGTTTTCGATGTTCTACATATGCACGGAAAGAGGAGAAGATAAAATTTACAATGGTTTTGGTGCCACCTCAAAATTCTTCAGGAGTCATTGTAAATCGTCGAAACAAGTCGAGTGCAGATTTCTGTCCGGTGCTGCGCCACCGAATCGGGCCTTTGGTCCTTGTGTCCCGTAAGAGTCTATTAGGGACGCGTCTAATCGTGTTTTGGTCGAACCCTAGCCTATAAATACTGCAGACGCTGGTCATATTCGGAGGGTTTTGCTTAGATCAATAATATCGCCGTCCTACGGTTTGTGAGAACCCAACTTCGTGATTTCAGATCGTGTCTTCGACGTTCTTGCTCGTGTTCTCAGTTGCACTTGCAGGGGTTAGCCTTCTTGGTGAGGTCAAGCGTGTGCAGCACGGTTGATAACCAACGGATCCATGGTGTAGTGATTGCAGGGGTACTCGAACCGCTCGAGTGCCGTGGATCATTAACGTCGAGTTCTCCACCCCAATCGACATACCCCTCGGAAGATCGGGCCTAAACCTTCTCATCAGTTTCAGATAACACTATACACAGGTACTAATTTCAACTCTAGTTTCTAATTTGTTCTAAACCAAATTTGAGGTAACAATGAGTAGAAAAGTTGTAGAATCGCTCCTCCCCTTTCAAAAAATGTATCACGATAGACTAGAAGAGCTTTCTATAGATAATTATGGAAAAAATTCAGATGCTTGTTCATATAATTTCAATACAGTTACATCACAACTTGACAGTTTTTCGAATTCCACCGAACCCTAAGCAAAAGGATGTCTACCCTTTTCGAATTCTCGAACCCTAACCAAGGATATGCATGGCGGCCGCGAGGGCGGAGAGGAAGGCGGCACGGCGACGGAGGATGGAAGGTCGAAGGGTTTAGGGTTTAGCGTGGCGGCGACGACAATGGCTTCGCTCGGCAAACCTGGAAGTAACGAGGGCAAAGCTCGGCGGCGATGGCGAAGCTCGGCGGCGACAGCGGCGAACACATGGCGGCAAACGAAATTTTGGCAGCCAAACGACGTTTAAGTGTTTCGCCCAGGTTAGGTTTTCCTAACACTGCCGAGGGGTATATACAGACTCCTATTTTCCCAGGCGGATTTTAAGTACCGACCGCCTGAGAAGATGATTACCTCAGGCAGGTTTTACATACCGGCCGCCTGAGAAGATACAATTATCTCAAGCTGTTGGTAATTAAAACCCACCTGAGATAATCATCTTCTCAGGCGATTATTAAGTACCAACCGCCTATGAAGATCTTTACTCTTTCTTAGTTAATATTATTGATTAAATGTAGGTCCTTTAAAAAGGAAAAATTCCACTTTCTTGTAATATTATTGATAAGTAAAGGTCACCATTATATTTCAATTCATAAATCCTTTCAAATTCGTCAGAAAATAAAAAACATATAACAGTTGCTATTTTTCATTTTTCTATCTTGACGAATATAATGCTTTTTTCATTTATTTTTTTTAGTGGACATTTTTATTCATCAAACCAACATCTATGAATTTTTTCAGATTTTTTTTAATTTTGTTGAATCAATGTGTGTTCATAATTTGATAAATGCCTCATATGTATATGAGAATTTAGTTAGAATGATGAATAATTTGAAGTTTGAAATGTTGGAATGCTTTTAAAAAAATTAACAAAATTCATACATGTATAAATAATACAAATATGTTCATTCAAACAAATTTATGTGAAGGATCCTTTTTTTATGAAATACACAAATGTGAATAATATGTGAGTAGAAATTAATTTGATATTTACCAAAACATTATAAAGTCAGCTATACATGTTTTAAAATATTTGGTTCAGGTGGTACATATAAATTTTATACAAATATAGAAGAAAGAATCATCGAATTTGGACTCAATTTGCAGAATCTAAACATGTTTGAGTATTTTTATTGGAATCTAAATGAAAAAGAAGCAAGGGATAAGGAAACTGAAGAGCCTCAGGCATTATCTCAGGCAGTTTGTAATTAATAACCGCCTGAGATAATCATTTTCTCAGGCGGTTATTAATAACCAACCGCCTGTGAAAAATTTAAAAACAGCCTGTGAAAAACTGACGCCTATATAAAGGCCCCTCGCCACAGTCAAAACACAACCCTGGAGAATTTTCCAATGCCGCAAGGCTGCCAAAATATCCCACTGCCGCGCCACCGCCCAGCCTGCACTATCGCGCCGCCGCTCAGCCCGCACTGCCAGGCCGCCGCGCTGCCGCCCATCCCCGCGGAGGCACCCCTCTACCCTGTCCCACATCGCGCCACAAGGCACCTAAGTAAATTCTCATAGTTTCCTTACTATGCATTGCATGCTACCTTTTTCTTTGTATATTTTCATAAGCCGCTAGTTTTGTGTGTTGGTATATGGACTGTGTCCTTTTGCATGTCTGTACATATGCGTTTGGACTCAATAATTTGGTGACATGAATAGTTTGTTGGTATATGGTATTGGTATTGGACTCATATGTGTTGGTATATGGATTGTGTCCTTTTGCATGTGTGTACATATGCGTTTGGGCTCAATAATTCGGTGACATGAATAGTTTGATGGTATATGGTATTGGTATTGGACTCATATGTGTTGGTATATGGATTGTGTCCTTTTGTAGTTTGTACCTATTTTGTGACATGAGTATGATGTTTAATTAACAGATGATATTGTAATATATATATATATATAAGATGCATGAAGTTTACCCGAACTTGTAATTGTAGTTTTATGTGTTTTCTTTTTCAATATGTTACTTGTGTGTGTGTTCCTCCTGCTTGCTTATATTTCGAAGTAGTGATTAGGGTTAGCTTTCTAGGGAGATGATTTTATAACTCACCCATTTAGTTACCATCGTTGGATGGGATCCGACGTCAAGATATAACGGATCGGATCCCACCCTGACCTAGCCCATGCTATTGGGCCTGTTTGCCCCATGACTTCAATCCTTCACCCCCGCTTGCCGCCTCCCGTCCGCCATGCTTTCTGTTCGTTGCCGATCTTAGAGTCTTATTTGACGTTGCTGCCGCTCTCCTACGTGCCACCTCTCTCTACAACTCTGTATCGACTTGATATTACCGTAAAAACCTTGAGGACGACTGGACATTGACTAGGGTCGATTAGTCGCCTTAATGAACAGACCTAAATTAGTTGCCCTAATCATACCTGTTATCTCTGTAAATTCATTTTATATATGACCTTTAGGTAATATCTGTGGCCAAATTTTGTAAATCTGATAAAAATTCTATTATTGAAGCATGGACCATCGAGCGTGGATGTATAACATGCCAAGACCCGATCCTCTGTACATTCATAATGTTGCAAATTTTATTGAAGCATCCAAGAGACATGCGAAGTTGCAAAAGATAGATGACATATTATGTCCATGTATCGAATGTGAAAATAAGATTGCTTGGACGGATACTATAGTAATCCAATCTCATTTTGTGAAAAGAAGTTTCAAAAAAACTACACAATATGGACAGGGCATGGTGAGTTAGATACACATGATGTGGATAAACATGATCAGAGAGGTTTAGATGATGATAATGTTCATATCGATGATGGTAGTGACAATCAAGATGGTGATGATGATGATGATAATTTTGATTATGAGGAGATGTTGCGTCACATTGAACCATATGTATTGACTTCTATGGGAGCAAGCAAAGGTTTAAGTAAAATGGAGACATTGCAGAATGCGGCAACAGAGCTTTTATATGATGAATCAAATGGTTGTGATAAAGAGTTTACTACATTGCGTGCAGTCTCAGAACTACTAAAGTCGAAAGCTACGCACGGATGGTCCGATTGTAGTTTCTCTTATCTTTTGAATCTTATGGTAAAAATTCTTTCAAATCCAAATAAACTGCCCAGAAGCACTTATAAAGCGAAGAAACTTCTTTGCCCGATGGCACTAGGTGTGACAAAAATACACGCTTGTGTGAACCATTGTATTCTGTATTGCAAAGAGCATGAGCTCGCAACTAGATGCCCCATTTGTGGTGTCAGTAGATATAAGAAGGACTACAATCACCAGTATGTTACCAACATGAAAAAGTCTCAAAAGAATAAGAAGTTTATTATTGGTCCTGAAGGTGACGATGACGATACTTCTGGCGGTGCAGACGGGAAGAATAAGAGAAAAATTCTTGCCTTGGTGATGTGGTACCTTCTGGTAATTGATCGCTTGAAGCGTTTGTTCTCAAACCCTAGGGAGGCTGAACTTATGCGTTGACATTCCGAGCAATGCAAGAAGAATGAAAAACATATACGACACCCTGTTGATGCAACTCAGTGGATTAATTTTGATATTAAGTATCCAGAATTTGCAAAGGAAATCAGAAATGTGAGGTTTGCCTTGGGTACAGACAAAATGAATCCGTTTGGTGAAAAAAGGAGCATACACAGCACATGGCCCGTGATCTTAACGATGTACAAACTACCGACATGGTTGTGTCACAAAAGGAAATATATCTTGTTATCTGTTCTTATACAAGGTCCGAAACAACCCGACATCGAAATTGATGTGTTCTTGGAACCTTTAATGGAAGATATGTCAAAATTGTGGAATGAAGAGGTACGTACATGGGGTGAATACAAGCGGGAGTATTTCACGCTAAGAGCAATGATATTCGTTACCATGCATGATTATCTCAGACTGTTTACATTATCGGGACAAATGAAAGGGAAGAAAGGTTGTGTAAGGTGCATGGATAGAACTGGATTTCTATACCTCACTTCATCCAGAAAAACGGTGTACATGAGACACCGACGGTTCTTGACAGATACACACAAGTATAGGAAGATGAAAGAACAGTTTGATAACAAAATTGAAAAAGATATTGCACCAAAACCTTGCAGTGGAAAACTTGTGTTCCAATTGGTCAAGAACATTCATATTGCTTTCGGTAAGGGCAAAAATTGTAAAGGAATTAAGAGAAAGAAAAGTACATCTTCAGATGATACAACTGACATGGCTTTCAAGAAACAATCAATTTTTTCAAGTATCTTCCGTATTGGGAGAATCTGGAATTTTGCCATAGTATTGATTCGATGCACGTTACAAAGAATGTATTTTACAGCATCATTGGGACCTTGCTGGACATGCCGAGGAAAACAAAGGATGGATTAAATTCACATATGGACCTAGTAAATCTTGATTTGAGACCAGAGCTTCATCCAGTAGAAAAGGCGAACGGGAAGCATTACCTTCCCCCACCAGCTACAACTTGACGCTAGAAGAGAAAAAAGCAATTTGCCAATGCTTGCGTGGGATCAAAGTGCCCACGAGTTTCTCATCCAATATCTGCAAACTAGTATCGATAGAAGACTTGTCTTTATTCGGTTATAATTTTCACGACTGTCACATGATGATGACAGTTTTCCTTACCATTGCAATAAGAGTCATCAAACCTGAGCGTATAAAAGTTGTCAACACACGTTTGTGTTACTTCTTCAATGCAGTATCACAAAAGGTGATAGCACGTGAAGATTTAGACTATATGAAAACATACATCGTCAAGACTATGTGCAAGTTTGAGATGTGTTTCCCACCATCTTTTTTTGATATGCATGTACACCTAATCATACATCTTGTTGATCAGATAAAAGCATTGGGGCCACTATATTTACATCATATGTTTTCGTTGGAGAGATATTTAGGAGTATTAAAAGGTTATGTGCGGAACCGTGCTCACCAAGAGGGCTCAATTATGTAAGGATACACCACTGAAGAAGTGATTGAGGGCTGCGCTGATTACATCAAAGATGGAAAATCGATAGGTGTGCCTATACCAGTACATGAGGGTAGACTACGTGGGAGAGGCAAAGTGGTTAAGAAAACTTTTATCGTTCAAGATTACAAGAATGTACACCGTGCACATTTTGGTGTACTACAACGGCTCACAATAGCTGATTCGTACATCGAGGAACACCAAATTGAGCTTCGTGATAAAAACCAAGACCGCACAGAGGACCGGATCATGAAAGAGCACAGAAGATGTTTCACTAAATGGTTAATGGACAAAAATATACCATACGGAAACACTATAGAAGAGGCAACAATGAAGAAGTTAGCTTCTGGCCCATCTGCTTTGGTGACATCATGGCAAGCATATGACATTAATGGTTACACATTTTACACTAAATAAAAGACGGTAAGAGTGTTGCACAAAATAGTGGTGTTCGTATTGAGGCTTATGACTCACAAGGGCAAAAGACCACATACTTCGGGTTCATAGAGGAAATATGGGAACTCGATTATGGCGAAAGAATGGTAATGCCCGTATTTAAGTGCCAATGGGTCAAACATCCTGATGGTGTGAAAGTGGACAATTACGGGCTGACACTGGTAGACTTGAATAAAGTGGGTTATAAAGATGACCTTTGGGTTCTCGCCGATAGTGTTGCACAAGTTTTTTATGTTCAAGATCCAGAAACTGAGAAGATGCACGTAGTTGTTTCTAGAAAGCAAAATATTGTTGGGGTTGAGAATATGGGAGATAATGAAGAGGAATATAATCAGTATGAAGAGATGTACCTTTTCACCGAACCAGAAAACATCAAGCGCGTAGAGAGAAGCATTAAAAAGAATTTGAAACCCTATATGCGAGAAGATGTCAATGCTGGAAATAATGTATGTAGCAATGCGAGATGATATATATTGTATATATTTGTATCTTCTGAAATCAACTTAGAACAATGCTATATTTCAGCTTTAGATAGCATGTTTCGAACATTATTAAATTCAGCTTCTGTTTCAAAGCTCCTGTCAAGCTAATCCCTTCACAGCAAGCTCTTGTATATGCATGTAACACCCGATACTCATCATGTGGTTTGTTAAAAGCTTCAATTGAAGTCTGATGATACTTCCTGTCCATTTGAGGGCTTGTTTGAATAGGAGTGGATCCACTTCAATATAAGTGGTTTGAGGTGGATTGAGGAGAAACATAGTTCATTCTTCACTTCAATCCACTTCAATCCAATTAGATTGAGTACATCCAAACTAGCCCTGCAAGATTTCTTTCTCTTCTCTCCATTTTGATAACTTACGAAGATGCTACTTTATCAGTTCTAATGGCTAAATATATTGACTACAAATAAGTACCATCTCTCTTAGTGCTTTACACAAGCGACGAAGCGTACAACTTCAATCACAAATCTTGTTTTTACCATTTTCATAGGAATTTGACCTTAATCTTTCAAGCATAGATTTATCAATAATTGAAGCTTCTTCATCAGACATGTTAATGGTAGTTACAAGTGAAGGGTGTGTCGATGCTAACGAAATCTCAATGGGACTGAAGACAAAGAGATGATGCATATGTGTGACAATGTCCAGGTTAGACAACATAAAGCTATGATGACAGCCTTCAACAACATGGAAAGTGATGCCAAGGTTATGCTTGCATCAACCAAGACATGTTGTGAGGGTATAACACTCTTTGGGGCTAGCATAACCTTGGCCAAAATCAGAAATCACGGCACCGTGGATTACTCTGAAGCCGCCATGGATTACTCTGAAGTTTACCGAGCACGCACGGAGAAAACTTCAGAGTAATCCATGGCGGCTTCAGAGTAATCCACGGTGGCGTGATTTCTGATTTTGACCAAGGTTATGCTTGCCCCAACAAGTGTTATACCCTCACAACATGCCTTGGTTGATGCAAGCATAACTATGGCATCACTTTTCATTTTGTTGAAGGTTGTCATCATAGGTTCACGCTGTTTAACCTGGACATTGCCACTCATATGCAGGATCTCTTTATCTTTAGTACGATTCAGATTTCGTTAGCTTCGACACATCCTTCACTTATAACTGTCATTAACCTGTGTGATAAGGAAGCTTCACTCATTTGACAAATCCATGCTTGAAAGATTAAGGTTACATCCCTATGAAAGTGTAAAAACAATATTTGTGATTGAAGTTGCTCGCTTACTCGCTTGTGTCAAGCACTAAGAAAGTAGGTACTTATTTCCAAGTCAATAAGTGAGAAAGGAGCATCTTCCTAAGTTTTCAAATGGACAGGAGGGAAAGAAACTGTTCAAATGGATGGGAAAATCCTTCCAAGGATCGTCAGGCTTCAAATTGATGCTTTCAACAATTCAAATGGTGAGCCACGAGTGTTACCTGCATCTAAAAGAGCTTGTTGTGCAGGGATTAGCTTGACAAGAGCTTAGCAGCATCATAGGAGGTGCTTAAACTGCACATTTACTTGTATTTGTTTTCTGAGCACAAGCGATGTTCAACAACCATATGCGAGCACAATTTGGACACAATTTGCCGAATCTAAACATGTTTGAGTATTTATATTGGACTCAATAATTTAGAAGTTTGGTCTTTTAGATATTGATGTATCACGCGCGTAGTCGATCGAAGGAGGAGCGCTTGGCGTGGCGCAAGAACCATCCCCATGTATGTACACATGACACACCGGTCGCATGGTTGTATATACATATGTATCGGCAATGGACTGATGAACTTAATTGTAGTTTTCTTTTTCCATCTTGTTTGTTTTTGGTATATTCAATTTCTCTGGGTAGGGTTTCTCTGCGAAGCCTGAATCGAGAGATTTTTTGAAGTGGCAGTGCATCGTCAGAGAAATGTCATGAAGAACAAGCACAATATGAGATTAACCATCGTTCTACCATTAATAAATTTCCTTTGTAGACTGAATGGGAAAATGGTTACTACCCCCTGACAATCTCCTTCTATGAGGACTATCCCTTGGTGCCTCCAAGATGCACCTTTCCAAGTGGGTTCTTCCACCCAAATGTCCTTCGCTCGGGAGCACTCTGCATCGGGATTCTTGATCAAGAGACTTGAAGATAGACCTATTTTGCTCATGTAATTAATACTTAATTATTGTCGAACTTATTTGAACTGGTTTCTTATATTGCTTAAATTATATTTCGTAGGGGTGGTGCACTGGTTTTACAATCAAAACTATACTACTTGAAGTTCAGCGTTTGCTGCATCAGCTAAATGCACTGATGTTGAAAATGATTGCTATAATCTACTTATCAAGGTTAGATGACACTTTGACTTTGTGAACAATGTAAGTTATTCATTCCTCCTTCGACATTTGTTAATTTAAATAATTTCAATATTTTCAGGATCCAGGGGAATATAAGAGACGTGTTCGGGAGCAAGCAGGACGGTATAATTTAGATTGATCAATGGGAGCTTTAGAAATAAGTTTAGATTTGAATTTAGTTTAGAGGGCACGCATTGTACGATCTATGGAATTCATCGAGTTGCAAATTATCTCTGAATTGCAATGTCATTGCGTTTGTTTATGTATTCCAATTAAATCCCCTAATTGTAATGTCATTGCGTTTGTTTATCCCTGCAACGGACGCTCACGATCTAGGGCACTATGGTGTTTTCGGGGCCACAAAATAAGTGGAAACAATGATCTTTTCAGGCCGTTCTTCAATGAAAACCGCTTGTGATAATTGAACAACTACATACGGTTCTTACACAATGACCGCCGGTGAAAATACATGATCTTCTCAGGTCGTTGTTAATTAAGAACCGCCTCTGAAGTTTATTACATTACAGGCAGTTCTTAATTAATAATAGCCTGAGAAGATCGAGTATTTACCCAGGCGGTTATTTTTTAAAATCCGCTTGTGATGTTATTTCATTACAGGCGGTTCTTAAGTAATCACCGCCTGAGAAGATCAAGTATTTACCCAGGTGGTTATTTTTTAAAATCCGTCTGTGTTGTTCTTTAATCACAGGCGGTTATTGTATCATTCATCATCACAGTCGCATATTTTGAAGGACCGCGTGTGTTTGAAAAATTGAGGCGCCTGTAAAAATGCTTTTTGTAGTAGTGGTTTAGATTGGCCTAAGGGCTGGTTATATAAGCAAGGGAGGCCAGAGCTCATGGTGCACGACATTGGGGCTGTTTCTCTTGTGTTTTGATAAATAAAATTAATATTTCGAAGAAACTTTTGTGCCTTGTTCTTTTGACTTGTTTCGTCAAGTCTTTATCGTCGAATTTCTACACAGAACTACCTTTCTTCGGTGGTTTTATCATAACTCGAGTTTTACAGATCCAATTGACGTTATTTCTTTTGGTTGTCTTCAATACATTATTTTCTATCATATTTGAAAATTTCACGATAATTGGATTTGTGGTTTTGGATCTACACGGGTTTCTTTGCAGTCTTCCAGAACTGTTTTTCTTGGAAAAAACAGATTGACCTTTGTTTGATCTTTCGATTGTAACTTGAGTTTTTCTTGACGGACTTTCCTAGTTCTTATTGTGATGACTTCGTGACTTAATTCTCCACAATCTATACTTGTTTAGATACAATTGATCACCTTTAGATTAGTCAGACACACGATTTATTTAACATATCATTTTTCTGCTGAGGGGCTTTTTGTTGCTTCCGCTAAAATTTTTAATCTACCATTCACACCCCCTCTGGTAGCTTTAGACGTGCTATTAAATCCTACATACTCCATCCATGCCGGATGTACAAAGATGTACAAGGACTTGAAGACGTGCTACTGGTGGGATGGTATGAAAAGGGACATGCCTGAATATGTCGCTTTATGTGATGTATGCCAACGAGTCAAGGCTGAACATCAAAGGCCAGTTGGATTATTGCAGCCGTTGAAGATTTCAGGATGGAAGTGGGAAGAGGTTGGTATGGATTTCATAGTTAGTTTGCCTCGCACTTCAACAGGATATGATTCCATATGGGTTATTGTGGATCGGTTGACGAAATCAGCGCATTTCATTCCTGTCAATAATACCTATAGCGGAACAAAGTTGGCAAAACTGTATATGGGAAGAATAGTGTGTCTACATGGAATACCAAAGAAAAGAGTATCTGATAGACGCTCTTAATTTACCTCAAGGTTCTGTCAAAAGTTGCAAGATTCTATGGGAACTCAATTGAATTTTAGTTCTACATATCACCCTCAGTCGGATGGGCAGTCCTTGAGAACAAACCAGATATTGGAGGACATGCTAAGAGCCTGTGTGCTAAAATATGGAGGAAGTTGGGACAAAAGTCTGTCGTATGCTGAATTCTCCTACAACAACAGTTATCATGCGATCATATAGATGTCACCATATGAAGCATTTATGGGAGAAGGTGTAGAACACCCTTGTTTTAGAATGAGATCAGAGAAACTCAAGCATTTGGACCCAATGCGATACAAGATGTCGAAAAGCAAGTTCAGACAATCTGCGAGAATTTGAGAGCTACTCAGTCAAGACAAAAGGCTATGCAGATAATAGACAAGGAAACTTAGCTTTTGAGGTGAGAGATTTCATATACCTCAAAGTATCACCCATGCGAGGACATAAGCGATTTAATGTCAAAGGCAAGTTGGCACCTCGCTATATTGTATCGTTCAAGATTATGGACAAAACGAGTAGAAGTAGTGTACAAGTGGGAGATGCCAGCACATATTTTTGATGTTCATGATTTGTTTCAAATTTCTCAGCTCAAGAATTGCTTGAGGGTTCTGGAAGATCAGGTAACGATGGAAGAATTGGAGCTTGAGGAAGATTTGACCTATGCCGAGCAACGTGTCAAAATTTTGGAAACCAAAGAGAGAGTCACAAGGAATAAGGTGATTCGATGGTGCAAAGTGCAATTTAAGCACCATACAGAATCGGAAACAACTTGGGAGTGATAAGATCATCTCAAGAAGGAATCCCCCTATCCCTTTCCTTTCGCGTCGAATCTTGAGGGCGATATTCATTTTAAGGGTGTAGGTTTGTAACGCCCTCATTTTCATGCATAATGCATTGCATGCATCCTCATACATGTTTAGCAAAAAGGAACCTTAAAAGGAACCAGATTAAAATTAATTTAGGTTTAATCAGCAACTTATGTCTGTCAGGGTGCGGAGTTGTCTGACCTCAACACGAACTAGCCCAGTGTCCCTTCCCTGTTTCAGAAAAATTCTAATTTCTTCAGAGCCCATACTTATCCAGCACACTGCACGGACTATTTCGATTGAGTTTCTGATGTTGCACGGAATTGTTCGTTGTTTTAGCACACTAGTCCGATCTTGCCAAACTTTCAGTTCGAATCAGCCATTTCTAGCCAACCTCGGACATGTACAACCCTCTATACCGGACTTATCCGATTTTGTCTCTATTCCAAAACTGACTTGTCCGGCCATCCTTGCGGACTAGTCCGGCCTTTAGAGTCCAACTCGAATTCTGTTTTTCCTCCATGTTAAGTTATTGGGTAAATACCTTAATTGGGCCCAAGAACTTTGTGCCCAACATTAGAGGAGCCCAAGTGGATCCCACCATGGCCCCTACTCGCCCCCACTGAATTCTACATGGAATTCACCCCGAAACCCTACCTCTCCACCCCTATATAAACAACCCAATACCGCCGCACCTCTCCATCATGTTGGAAAACCCTCGCTGTTGTGGTTTTGACGTGTGCCGCCATCAAGTAAAGATCCAGCAGCAAGGAGGAGGAGAAGAAAGGAGGAGGATCCATCAAGCACAACCTTCATCAAATTTTGACATTGACATTCTTGATCACCAAATCGTCTTCAATACCTCTCATCAAGCTCTAACCATCAATATTCGAGTTTCACGCCCAATTCTTGATCCTTGGATCTCTAAACACAATGTAGACCCTCTATATCCAATTTCCCACGAGAATTCAACCCTAAAACTCGCTGTCCAGAAAACCCTATTGTTGCTGTTCTGCGTAGGGCAGACTAGTTCCGCCCTGATAGCGGACTAGTCCGGCTTTGTAATCTATTTTGGCTGAATTGATTCAAATTTGACTCAAATCAATTCAAAACTTGTTGAAACTTGTTATAAACTACTGTAACAAGTTAGTAAACATTAATAATAACTCATTTACTAGTTTTACCTCACAATTGCATCAATCATGCATATCATGGCATATTGAGTAATATTTGAGCAAAATTTGATTTTAATGTTTGTTTCTCATGTGTGTCATGCAGAATAGAAGATATCATTGTGGAGAGTGCTTTCGAGGACCTGCGGAACCAGAACTTCGAAGCATTCAATCCATGCCAAGCTCAAGAGCAAGGCAAGTTTCCTTGATCATTTTGATCCAGGTTTTTAAATGTTTTGCTTACAAAATTGCATGCTTGTGTCGATTGATGGGAAAACCCAATTATAGGAGTTTACTAGTTTTGTATGACCCTTGTTGATTGAACACAATGTAGAGAGTCGGGAAGGGTATTTCATGCTTTTTTGCTTCGCTATACTCAATTGGATTTGGGAAATAATCATATTGCTTAATTATGAACTTTTGAACACTTTAATGATGAGAATATATAATAATGACCCTTTAGCAACATGGTGCCTAGGGATCTAAGAAAGCTGGTTATGTGGATTTGGTTGGACTATTTTGGTGGTTTTGCTTGCTCTGGATCTAAGGACCGGTTTGTGGAGCGACCATGCGGGATTTACAGTGCCACCACAGGGCCAAGTATGGGTGTGTGAGACCTATGTGTGCTGAATACATTGGCTTTGACAATAAAAGTATTCAATACTGCAAGAACACCCTTTTAACAAGGTTCGACTCTACCGAGCTCCATCAAGGTCTGATGAAAGGTACAACTTGTTTTGGGTAGCTCCGACAAGGTCTGACGCAAGGTACGACTTGCTTTGGCTATGTTCGACTTCTTTATCTAGGTATGACTTATTTTGTTTAGGTCCAACTTGCTGTGGCTAGGTCTGACTAGCTTTGGTCAGCTTCGGCGCTAGGTCCGACTAGCTTTGGTATGCTTCGGCGCTAGGTCTGACTAACTTTGGTAAGCTCCAACGCAAGGTCCTGCTAGGTTTGGTATGCTTCGTCTCAAGGTCCGGTGCTAGATTGCAATGGTTTTGCTTTTAACTTGAAATATTTCAAACATGCATTTTGGATTATGGAAAGCTTGCTTAGTATTCTTTTACTAAGTTTTTGATGTGCGTTGGTGGTTGTGGCTGATATCGTTTTGCTATGGTTTGCAACATTCTTATGTGAGGTGCTCACGTAAGGCGTTGTGGTTATCAGAAATAACAAGAGTCAAGTCGAGGACTGGTGATCAGAAGTATCAGTTGTTTTTTCATGTGCAGCTGTTGATTGAGTTCAAGATAATTGCTTGTGACGGGATCCATTGAACTAGTCTTAGGGAGAAGATGAGGTTCAACAAACAAGTTCGGGAGGAATTGTGGTTGAGTTGATCAGGAGGTTGTGCAGAATGTTTGAATCAAGAACAATGCATATGAAGTTATTACAGAAATCGTTGGAAGATGTTTGCACATGTGCAAGGAGTGCATGGACGTGGCTACATGGTTCCAAGGCATGATGAAGAGATGTGTACGTAAAGAATTGGTCGAAAAGGTCCAACCGACTAGGTTATGGACTCAGGCCGCGGCTGAGTCAGGTTTGACTCAAATATGGAAAGATTTGAGTTAGTTGTGATAGGATTTCGTGTGGGTCATGAATTTGAGTTGTTTTTAGGAATGTGGGATATGCTCTTAAGGTGTTTGGAAGTCTTAAGATTGCTTCTATCTGCGTATAGAAGAGTCTTGAGCAGTTATGTAAAGTTTTGGTAGAAACTGTGTAGGATACGAGTCCTAGTTTGGTTTGGGTTGCCTCATGGCTGGTTATATAAGCAATGGAGGCCAGAGCTCAAGATGCACGGACTTTTCGTTGTTCCTCTTGTGTTCTATTGATTAAAGATTGTAGTTTAAAGGAACTTTTGTGCCGCGTTCGTCCGACTTGTTTCACACAAGTTTTTCTCATCGAGTTTCTGCACATCACTACTTTGCTTCTGTGGTTTTATCATAACTCGAGTTTTATAGATCCAATTGACGTGATTTTTTTGGGTTGTCTTCACAACTCGATTATTTATCATCTTTTAAAATGTCACATTCATTGGATTTGTTATTTCTTATCTACACGGGTTTCTTTGCGGTGGTATAGATCTGTTTTTCTCGGGTAGAACAGATTGACCTTCGTTCAATCTTTCAACCATAACTTGAGTTTTTCAAGATGTTTTTTCATGATTCTTGTTGTGACATCTTAGTGAATTGATTCTCCACATTATATAATGGTTTTGTCACAATTGATCACGTTTATATTAGTCACACACACAATTTCTTTAACAGATCAATTTTCTGCCAAGGGGTTTTCATTGCTTTCGCTAAAAAAAAATTGTAATCTTCTGTTCACCCCCCTTTGGTAGCTTTTCACGTGCTCTTCGATCCTAAAGGGTTTGGCTTATCTGACTAATTAGTGCATTGCTAGTACGGTTCGGACCAGTTAGAAAGCTTGGGGAAGGGATAGTAGGATGGGTTTGTAGTGATGGTGGGACTACCCTGGGATTCGAATGGCACAAGAAGGGGCCCTTGGATGGATGTGCTCAGTTGGATACGTCATCACTGGTTAAACCTCAGTGGGGTTCTATTGAAGTGTTGCTATGACACTTCCCCTAATACTACTAAAGCGTAGTTTGCAGAGTTTCGTATTAAATTGGGGCACGCGTAAGATTATGAACGAGACGGGGACACAAGGGATTTTTATGTGGTTCGGTCCGCCAGAGCGTAATACCCTACTCCATGGGGTGGTTGTTGATTGTATGAGAGTATCGCGTGTGCTTGAGTTGGCTTGGTTGACCTTGGTTTTGCCGTGCAGCACAACCCTTTTATATGCCAAAAGCTGGCCGTTATAGGGATTACCTGGCCTGACATGTGGCCCCGGCGGTATTTAATCACCTAATACACGATGTTCATGTATAAAGTATGATTAATAGTGTGATAACGCACCTTAATGGCAGCGTTACCAGTACTAAAGGTCCTTTAATCACGTGTCATTAATGTTAAATTAATGACATATTAATCATGTCTTGTGACGGCTATTTTAATAGCTTCTTGAATGTCCGTGCCGTTGGAGATCCTGTACTCATTGATGGCTAAGCTCCGGAGGTACAACACGGGGCAGCTCCGGAGCTTCCCTCTGCGGGGAGATAGGTCCAGAGCCACTCGACACGTGGCGGCATCAGAGCTTCCCTCTACTGGGGGTTAGGTCCAGGGTTGCTAGACACGTGGCAGGACTGGAGGTTCCCTGTGAAGTGAGGTAGACCCGGTCCTGCTGGACACGTGGTAGTACTGGAGCTACCCAAATGAGGGAAGCGGACCCAGTGCTGTTAGACGTGAGTTTCCTTTGGGTGTATTCAACTCATACGTAGGAACTCTTCGGCTTTTCTTGTAGTATCGTGGGGTACCTGGTACGCAGGGTACCGACAGTGGCCTCTGGGCCCACCTCAAGGAGAAACACTCTGGGTGAGGTTTTTCTACCAAAGGTGGTTTCCACACTGCGGCTTCAAAGCTTCTTGGTGAGTAGTTGAGGCAGCGGCAAAGAGTTACACCGCCGCCGCGTGGCCCTTTTTTACTCTGCGTGTGGGATCCTGGCGTGCGGATCTCACGCAATTGATGGTTGCCAATTCTCAATACAAAAAACAAATTGGTTTCAAGCGTAATATTTGTAGCCCTGTCAGGCGGCTGCCCTTAGGCTTCCAACTTCCCATCATTATAATGGTTCGCTCGGGGTTACTTTTTAAGCAAAGTGGACCTGGGCCCCCTTGTCATCGACGAGGTCATCTGTGATTCAGGTTTGGAGGTTGTTTCCATCCAAGCATTGTGGAGGCTTGTGTAAGAAGGAAAACCTACATGGTTAGAGGGCTCTTTATGCCTTCATTCGAACTTGCGCTCAAATCCTCTCCGCCTTTGCATAGCTTTTCCAACTTTCGCTCCACTTTGCCACGATGGAGTTGGGTCTTCCCCATAGCAAGATCAAGAAGTATGAAGATTTGGCAAGGGTTTGAACCTGCATGGGGTGGTGCAGCGCCTCCATCGACAGCTCAATCCGCTTTGGCAAGCTTCCCTTCAAGAAGGAACGCGCCAAAGAGATCGTCTACTTCTCGGCATACGCCATGGTGGGGTTAATCCTGCCTTTTTCAAGTTTCCTCTTGATGCTGCTGGACTTCTACGAGCTACAACTTCATCACCTCGGCCCTCACTCATTCTTCTTGGTGGCGACATTCGTCCACTTCTGCGAGATGTGGGTGAGCATGCCACCAAGCATCAAGCTCTTCCGGACCTTCTTCATGGTCCACACTACCGGGAAGGGGACAGAGTTGATTGGCTTGTACTACTTAGTGAAGCGCAAGAACTGTCCCTTCAAGTACTTGAAGACCTTCCCCTCCGGGAAGTGGGACAACTGGAAGAAGGACTAGGTGGTCATCACGGTGGATCATCATGACAGGCTGGAGTTGCCTACAAGCCTCCCCAATGTTGACACCGATGCCTGGAATGTAGCTCCAGAGTTATCTGAAGCATACAAGCCCATCCTGGCAAGAATTCGGAAATGTGTGAAGGGTGGAGTGACCCCCCCCCCCAGATGGTATTTGGTAATTTCCTGGTGAACAGGTGGGCTCCACTAAAGACGAGAGAGTGGCCCGCATGGGCCTTCAACAATGAGATGGATCACAACAGGATCGAAGTTGGTTTTCAGACTAACTTGGATGATGAGGCTTTGAAGCTCCATCTCCAGAAGTTTCAACACGGAGCCATCACCCGCAATGCCTTGACCCCGCCAGCAAACTTCCTCTCTCTGAACATGGTTCCTGAGTTCAGGAGGGAGCTCCGGAAGGGAATGCTGGAGCTGGATGACCACGGCTTAGCGGAGAAGCGTTGGACAACTTGGATTTCTATTCCCGAAACATTCGAAAGGGTGGCTCCCACTGCTCCAAGCCAGAAGGTTGACGACGTCGGCAAGGGCAAGGCCAAGGAGCCGGCCGAATCTTCCACCCGGAAGAGGAAACTGAGACATGCTGATGGGATCTCCCTCAGGTCGGCTCCATCTCCAGCAACTTCTTCCCCTGACCAAGCAGAACTCCAGTGGCCACGCCTTCTTCGGTGCCAGCGTCCACGAGGGGCTCTAGCTCCGGCATGTACACCCCAACTCCAATGCCAGTTGCGGACTCCAGGTTTGGAGGTCCTTCCTGGCTGAGGGAGGTCCCAGCTGAGGTGAGTCCAACCACTGCGGCAAGCTCCGGACCGAAGTTCGGGGTCTCTGCCTCACCAGGTCTGGTGGGCTCTGACTCCGGACCACAGAAGAAGAAGTTTTGTAGCAACTGAAGTGGAAGCTTCCCAAGGTAAGAATTGTCTTCTCACCTTGAGTTGTTATTTTTATCTGTGTCATGTTTTTAACTTTTTGATCTTTTGCTTCCAGGGTGTCGAAGAAGAACACTGATGCTCTGGCCCCTGCTACAGCAATGGAGGCTTTGCAAATAGAGGCTCCTGCTTCGACCCCCGGATCCGTCCAAGTGGTGGCTGAAGACACGACAACTCTGGCATTGGTTGTTGTGGAACTGGATCCAGTGACAACGCCCGAAGCTCCCGTGGTAGTGCCAGACCATGGGGGGGGGGGGGGGGACTTGTGATAATGCGCTGGTTGTTCCTGAGCTTGTGACCAAGGTTCCGACACTGGAGCCAGAGATAGCAGAAGCTTCGGCACCAGAACCGGAGGTAGCTGAAGCTCTGACACCTGAGTCAGAAGTAGTTGAAGCTCCAACACCTGAGCCGAAGGTGGTGGTGGCTCCGGACGAAGCTACTGTGCTAGCCCCGGAGGTGATTACTCCGGAGGTGTCCATGTCAGAGCCAGAGCACCCAGAAGACTCGGCGGCAGGTCCCCCACACACTGAACCAACCATTGAAGATTCGGTTGCGGGACCCTCCACCCCAGTTCTGGAGGTCAAATTTCCCACTTCGGGACCTTCCTCGGCGGTGGCGGATATAGAAGAGCTCCCGTAGAGCGGCCCCAACACAGTGGAGAAACAGGGGACCATGTTAGTGTAGTAGGACCCATTATTTGTTTTTGAACACCCACTTGAGCTTGCAAAGGCACTTTAGGTGGGCCTGGAGCCAATTCCCCTAGCGTTGTCTATTGAAAACGCCTGCTTAAGTCTCCGCCAAGTCCAACTTGCCCTCGATTATGAGAGCAAGACTCTCGAAGAAGAGCGCAACACCATAAGGCGTTGGCGCAACATGCATCATTTCGATACAAAGCTAACACAATCGAGGCTGGCAGATCAGCAAGATTGGGTGCAGAAGGAGAAGGCCCGGCTGGCACGATATGACCGCATTTTAAATGAAAAGGAGGCCATGATCAAGGCCCTCGACAAGAGAAAATGGGAGGTGTTCCAATGCTAAGGATAGCAAAGAGGCTGCTGATGATCATCGGGACAGTCTCAATGAGCGGAATGAGTACTCCTCAAGCGACGGGAAGCTCTTGACGAGAAGGAGGAAAAGCTCATGGAGATGGAGGAAGATCTACTGAAGAGGGAGGAGGAGCTCGCCCATAAGCTGTCACTGGGAGAGCAAAGTTTGGCTGATCGCACAAAACAATTTGTACAACATTGCGTTCAAGAAAAAGAGTGCATTTGGCAGGTGGGACAAGAAGTCTCTAAGAGAGTGACTGGCGTCTCCGCTCGGGAGGAAAGAGTGAAGGGCAGGGAGAAGGACCTGGCGGACCATCGAAACCGCATCCAACTCCGGGAGACAGAGCTTGGTGGCCGAGAAAAGCATGTGGCCGAAAGGATCCAACAACAATGCTAAGGAGGTCGAGCGCCTCGCTCGGGAGAGTTCGGAGCTTGCGGCCGTTAGAATGTCACTGGAAGAACTTAGGAGCTCGTGGGCAACTGAATCCCAGCAAGTCCGAGACTTCCTGGGGCATGCTAACAAAGCTTTGGTGCTGCTTGGCTTCAGTCCAGTACGTCCGGCTGATCCGGAGCCAGAGCCGGACAAGGCCCTTGTGGCGTTGAGCTCTGCCGGCAACAAGCTGGATGCAATGGGTGACATCATCGTTGACCAGCTGGAGACAGAAGTAAAGTCTCTGGCCAAGAATGTCGCTAAATATGTGCTGACGTGTTTTTAAAGCCGGGACCCCCAACTGCCTCTAGATCCAGTGGTTGAAGGACCCGTTGTTGAAGAAGAAGATGTCGCCAGGGCTAGCATGCAAGAAGCTGCTGAAAAAGTTTCCTCGTTTTTCCATAGGACCCCCAATAGCTAGATCTCTTTTTCTTCTTATTTAACTTGTAATTCCCCGACATTGAGTCAATGAAATTCAGAATGAATGAATTCCATTTTGTTTGTGTCATCAATGCATTGTCCTTTGCATTTTTCCCCACTAGTAGATGTACACAATTTGATTGCAAACATGTATCAAAAGAATTTGACAATGTCTTGATGACTTCACTTCTCGCTCGTAGCCAAAATGATAGCTCCGAGTTTTGAAGTTTACCTCCTGGGAGTTGTCAAGGCTAGTTAGGTCCGACAACGCCCACTATCAACTCTTAGAAACGTCGACGGCGGGCCCACTGGGGGTTGTCGGAGCTTGGTAGATCCGACGACTTTCACTATCAACGATTAGTTACGTCGACGGTGGTCCCCCTAGGAGTTGTTAGAGCTTGGTAGATCCAACGATGCACACTATCAACGCTTAGAAATGTCGTTGGCAGGCCCCCTAGGAGTTGTCAGAGCTAGGTAGGTCTAACAGAGCCCACTGCCAATGCTTAGAAATATCGATGGCAGGCCACTTGGGGGTCATTGGAGCTTTGTAGCTTCGACAACGCCCATTATCAATGCTTAGAAATGTTGACGGCGGCCCCCCTGTGAGTTGTCGGAGCTAGGTAGGTCCGGCAACGCCCACTATCAACACTTAGAAACATCGACGGCGGGCCCTCTGGGAGTTTTTAGAGCAAGGTAGGTCTGACGAAGCCCACTATCAACTTTTACAAATGACAACAGCGGCCCCCCTTAGGTTGTTGGAGCTTGGTAGATTCGATGACACTCACTATCAATGCTTAGAAACATCAACAGTGGGCCCCCTGGGAGTTGTCGGAGCTTGGTAGATCTGACGATGGCCACTATCAACGCTTAGAAACGTCAACGGCGGGCCCCCTAGGAGTTGTCAGAGATTGGTAGGTCTGACAGCGCCCACTATCAACACTTAGAAACATGGACAGCGGGCCCCCTGGGAGTTGTCGGAGCTAGGTAGGTCTGACGGCGCCCACTGCCAATGCTTAGAAACGTTGATGGGGGCCCCCTAGGGTTGTTGGAGCTTTGTAGCTTCGACAGCACCCACTACCAACGCTTAGAAATGTAAACGGCGGGACCCATAGGAGTTGTCAGAGCTAGTAGGTCCAACGGCGCCCACTGCCAACGCTTAGAAACGTCGACGGCGGGCCTGCTGGGGGTTGTCGGAGCTTTGTAGCTTTGACGGAGCCCACTGTCAACGCGTAGAATGTCGACAGCTGGCCCCATGGGGGTTGTTCAAGCTTTATAGCTTCGATGGCGCCCACTGTCCACGCGTAGAACATCAACGGCAGGCCCACTCATGGTGATTTATCCATCATCTTCGTTTAGATCGCAATCAATTCTTCACATCAATGGCTGGCCCCCATGGGAGTTGTCGGAACTTGTTAGCTCCGTTGATGCCCACTTTCAACGTATAAAACATTGACGGCAGGCTCCCTGGGGTTTGTTGGAGCTTAGGAGCTCTAGCATCATCCACAATCATCGTGTGTTTTATGTTTTTCCTGGGCAATAAAGACAATAAAAGCAGTAAAATTCGTCCTCTCGTCTATAACTTCTTTGTGGCTTATTGTTCTTATTTGAAATTTAGATCCGAAGGAATTCAACATGATAACAAGTATATTAATACAATCTCTTTAGATCTGAGTGCCTTCCGGACCCGCCTTACTGAGACCTACCAGAATGTAGTTAGAGTGGCGTACTTAGGGTGCTTGACCAGTATAAGTCGATAGCACACTGCGGACCTTTTATTAGCTTTGGTTTTCAGGCGGGTAGGCCATCTAGCAATGCCATGATTCGAAAGAGTATCAACAATATAACTTGTATACCATATGAATAATCTGAACTAAATCTCAAAAAGTATTGAGAAAATTCGTTATAGACAAGATGGTAGAGATAATAGAAGAAACGAGTGTGTACAAAATTAATGCACGTGGAGTCTGTTTTCACACAAGAATGTCTTTTATTATAGGTCCGAATTACAGTAGAGACAAGGACACACTTAGGATACGGAACCAGGGTAAGCCTGCTATTCATCTTGTTCTAACCTAGTGTAGGTAACCTACACTTAAAGGACAAGGACCAAGTTAAGTGTGCTTGAACTGTCCGGACCATCCCAGAGGGGTCAGGATGTTCTTCTTTAGGACCTGCCCGACTCTGTTCATAGACTCTATAATTTACATTATGTGTAAGTACAAACTAACCTCCGTGAAACTAAGCGTAGAACATACGGAGGTGCTCGATATTCCATGGATTGGGAAGCGAGGTCCCATCCTCTGTTGTCATGTGAATGCATCCAGGGCGAGAAGCTTTGATAACTCGTAAGGGACCTTCCCAGCCTGGGTATAGTTTGTTCATCTCTTCTCGAGTCAGTATTCTCCGCAGCGCTAGATCATCTTCTTTGAGTTGTCGGTTGTGCACATGCCTTTGATGATAGCGCCAGAGCGCCTGGCAGTATCGTGCAGTCCAAACAACTGCTTGGCACCTTCCCTAGTCGACGAGATCTAGGTATTCATGCTAGATCATGTCCTGCGCGGCTTCATCAAAGGTCCGGACTCGAGGTGACCCCATGGTGATCTCCGGAGGAAGGACCGCTTCAGCTCCGTACACTAGGAATAAGGGTGTCGCTCCAGTTAAGTGGTTAGGTGTTGTCTTGCTCGCCCATAGTGCAGACGAAAGCTCTTCTATCTAGTTGGATCCATGTTTCCTTAGTCGCTCATATGTTCGCGTCTTGAGTCCTTTTAGTATTTCAGCATTTGCTCTCTGGGCTTGGCCATTACTTGCCGGGTGAGCTACTGATGCATAGCTGACTTGTATGTCGAGATCTTCACAATACTCTTGGAATGTTGCACTTGTGAGTTGGGTTCCGTTGTCAGTGATGACTTTGTTTAGAACTCCAAGTCTGCAGACTATGGACTTCAAGAACTTGGTAGCAGATTGATTGTTGATTGTCACAACTAGAGTAGCTTCCAGCCAGTTGGTGAACTTGTCGATGGCGGCGTATAGGAACCTATAACCTCTGACGGATTTTAGGAAAGGTCCCAAAATATCTACCCCCCACAGAGCGGATGGCCTTGTAGGAGGTATCATTTGCAGTGACTGAGGCGGTGTGTGAATCTGTTTCGTGTGGAACTGGCACGCTTCACACTTTTTTACCATCTCAACTACATCATGGAGTGTTGTAGGCTAGTAAAAGCCACGCCGAAAGGCTTTACCAACCAATGTGTAGGAAGTCACATGGTCCCCACAATCGTCTGCATGGATTTCAGTGAGAAGCTCGCGGCCTTCTTCCTGGGCAATGCACCATATTAGAACGCCATTGGCACCGTGCCGATAGAGATCCCCTTCTACCAGTGTGTATCTTTTAGCCAATCTGACGATTCGATAAGCGGAAGCACCATCTTCAAGAAGGATGTTGTCTTTCAAGTAGCTCAGGATCTCCGAGATCCATGCATCGGAGCTGATTTGAGCCTCCAGATCTTGCACGCACGGTTGCTTGGAGCTTCCTGCAGTGCCCACGATCCTTGTTGAATGCCATGGTAACAGGGCCACCGGGACCGCCAGCTTCGAGGTGCTGGGATTGCGCCCTTCACTAAGTTCGGTAGGCTGAGCGGCGGGTCTTGACAATCTCCTAACAAAAACTATGTCAGGAGCTTGAGCTTTGGTTGAAGCTTTCATCAAGAGTTCATCAGCTTCAGCATTGTTTAGACCTTGGACATGGCAGAGATCTAGGACGTGGAAGTCCTTCTGCAACTTCTGGACTTCAAGGAGTTAAGCAGCGAGTTGAGGGTTGTTGCAACTGCATTCACCTTTGACTTTGTTGATGATGTGTTGCGAGTCACCCTTCACCATCAACTGCTTGACGCCATATGATAGCGCCACCTTGAGTTCGTAGATGAGAGCTTCATACTCCGCCATGTTGTTGGTTGCCTTGAAGTCAAGGTGTACCATGTACTTGACCTTCTCCCCAGTCGGAGCGAGGAGAAGGATTCCAGCTCTGGCCCCCTGCTTCTACACGGAGCCATCAAAGTAGAGAGTCCAGTTAGGCTCGGTGAAGACTGGGACCTTGGGTTCCGACATCAGCTCACTGTGTGTAACACCCTCATTTTCATGCATCATGCCCTGTGTACATTCATATATGTGTCTAACATTAATCCACATAAAAAAGAATAAGTTTAAAATTGATTTGAAACAAAACCGCACTTAAGAATTCTAGGAAGTGCGGACTAGTCCGTTTTTGGTGCGGACTAGTCCGATCTCTCTCTCACCTTGATCGGACTTGTCCGTTTTTCTGCGGACTAGTCTGATTTTGCCTCTGGACACTTTCGGACTTGTCCGATCCTCTGCAAACTAGTACGGTGTTCCAAAACCCTTGAAAATTTTGCTAAGTCACTGGACTTGTCCGTTTTCCTCTCTGACAAAAGTCGGACCTGTCCGATTTTAGGCCAGACTTGTCTGTTTTTCCCCTCAGGATAAGTTCGGACTTGTCCGATGTCCAGTTCGTACTTGTCCGATTTTTCTATGGACAACTTTGGACTAGTCTGGCCCTTTTCGGACTTGTCAGATAAATCGCGACTCCGAATTGATCTTTTGTCTCACGACTTCTTTCTTGGGTTTTACATTAAGTGGGTAGGGACGTTGCGCCTAAGTCTTTTAGAGCCCATGTGGGACTCTAAACCGGCCTCTACTCACCCCCAAACTCGAAATCCATCTATCCCTAGCCTCCACCTCTATACAAACAACCCCACCCCTTGGCTTGCCATCTATTTGCCACCTTTCCACCTCACCCAAACCCTAGCTCGTGATTAGCCGCCACCAAGGAGGGAGAGGGAGATCTAGAGCAAGAATAAGAAGAGGAGGAAATGAAAGAGGATCAAGATCTCCATCAACTTTGTGTTCTTCGTCAACAATCCACCATCAAGTTCTTCATCAACCCTAGATAGTCAAGATCCAAGTGTTGCCTCCAAGATCCTTGATTCTTTGGAGTTCTAAACACATGGTATACCTTCTATTCTCTTTTCCTTACGTGAATTCAACCCCAAATCTCCAAATTCACGTCGATCTAGAAAACCCTATCTGCTGATCTTGCGCTGTGCGGACTTGTCCGGTCCCTAGCAGACTAGTCCAATTTTCCTAGTTAAATTGTGTCAAATTAATTCTAAAATTTGATCAAATCAACTCCAAACCTGTATAAACTTGTTAAGATCTATTAGGACTAGTTAATGATCATTAAAAGCAACTCATTAACAAGTTCCACCTTGCATTTGCATTAATCATGCATGTCATGTCATATTGAGTAATATTTGTGCACTCTTTGATTGTATTCTTGTCTTGTATGTTATTGTGCGGATTAGATGGATTTGCATTAGAGAGTCCCGGAGGATCTACAACACCAAGAGTTTTAAGGCTTTGACCCGAACCAATCCCAAGAGCAAGGCAACTGTCCTTGAAGCATACTGATCCTATTTTTCAATGTAAATGTTTTGTTTGCAAACTGCATGCTTATGTCAATTTGATGGGAAATCCTATGTTAGGAAGTTTACTAGATTTGTTGACCATCCTTGTCACTTGGAAAATATGGTAGAGAGTCATGAAGGGCTTTTTACCTGTTGCTTTGCTTAATTAATTGGGATGGGAAAACAACTACACATTTAATTATGCATTAATGATATAATGGTTAATATGAACTAGTTAATATGATGTGGTAATGGGTGATCTAAGAAATCCTGGTATGTGGATGGGTTGGATGTTATGGTGGTTTGCTTGCTTTAGATCTAAGGACTGGTTCATGCGAGAATAAGCCAGGACTATAGTGCCATGACGAGGCCAAGTATGGGTGTAGCGTAGCTGATTAATTAGGGCTTTGCCAATGCTATTTGGACCATTAAGGATGCTCGGGGAAGGGGTAGTCGGATTGTGTTTGTTGATGATTGGTGGGACTACCCTGGGATCCGAATGGCTCAAGAGGGGGCCCTTGTTGAAGATGTGCTCTGTAGGAGACATCGCCACTGGTGAAACCTCAGATGAGTCTAAATAGGCTAGTAATCTCTTTGTAAAAGCTATTTTGTGATCTCTTGGCCATACACTAAAGGAAGTGTATTTAGCATAAGGGAGGATCTTTAGTCGCCGACGGGTGATGAAATCACAAACATGTGGGTAAAGTGGTACAAAATCTGCAGAGTCTAATAAAACTATCATGATAGTCGTGCTCTTGGTTATGAGCGCCTGGATGACCTACATGATTAGACAGAAATTGGGATTTGGATGGATGGATGGTTGGTTATGGTTATGGTTTGGTAATGGTTATGATTAATAATATGGTTATGGCTGGTAATGGATTAAATTCTGGTATCGAACATGGTTATTCGCAATGGTGAAATCTGGTATATGGATGATGGATATGGAATATGTACTAGTACTACATCATTAATTACGGATTATGATAGGTATATTCACTTACATGATATATATTGCTTTTCAAATGTTTTAATGTACTTTTCAACACTTAGCCCTTATTATATTTGTCATTTGAATCAACTACATTTCATACTTTCCACACTTGCTGAGTACGACATGTACTCACCCTTGCAATCCCCCCCCCAACAGTTGCAGGTCTGGATTGGGAGTTCAACGATGATAATGCGGAATTCTAGGCCGTGTCTACCGTAGCTTTGCCTGTGGTGTTGATTGGAGCTGCGCTACCCTATTGCGGATGCTGCTTAGTTGCTCACCTTAGTCTATTTCCGATGCATTAGTTGAACTTGTAATTAATATTCATTAGAGCTTGTATTCGAGGATATAAAGAATTGTGTAATAAAAGTACTTAATTAAACTTGCTATGTGGTAATTTTCTATATACTCTTTTGTGAGTGCACTTGTGTGTGTGTGTTGAACGTCCTGGGCACACATATACTGCACTTGGTTCATTTTTGGAACCGGGTGTCACGAATTGGTATCAGAGCCACAGGTTGACCGTAGGATGCAGCCTAGATAAAATGGACACTTTAGAGCACATAGGAGCACTCAAGAATCGATGTGTTTTTGTTTGGTGTGCTGTTACTATATATTGTTTGCTTGTGTGCTTACTAGAGGATTTTGGGATGCTCTAGCATTGCCATGTCCACCTAGGCTAGTGTTGCTAGTTGCTTAGTTTCATATCCCTTGATGCATATAATTGGGGACGTCTTCTAAATTCTTATCTATTGCTTTTCTTCAGATGGTGAGGAATCACAACCAGAGGGATGCTAATGATGAGGAGGAGAACAATGGAGGACCTCAGAATAACCTGGACAAGGACATTCTCATGGAGCTATCAATATTGAGCAGTTGTTGGCTATGCAGAACCAACTCATGCCGACCATGATACAAACTATGGGACAGCTGCAGGCTAGTAACATCAACAATCAGCCCCACCTGCCTCCACCGCCACCCCAACCTTCTCATAACCGGTTGGGAGAGTTTGTGAGAACTAGGCCGTCGACCTTTGCTCAAGCTGCTGACCCTATGGATGCGGATGATTGGCTCAAGTCCGTGGAGAAGAAGCTAGCTATTGTCCAATGCAGTGACCGGAAGAGGGTCCTATTTGGATCTCATCAACTAGTTGGAGCAACTGCCGATTGGTGGGATTCCTTATGCAATGCTCATGAGAACCAGGGGAGGATTACTTGGGCTGAGTTCAAGGAGAGTTTCCATTCTCATTATGTGCCGGAGGGAGTTATGATCTCGAAGAGGCATGAATTTGAGAACATGAGGCAAGTAAGATCGAGCGTGGGTGAATACCTCAATAAATTCACTCAACTTTCAAGGTATGCCCCTGAAGATGTTAGTAGGGACAGCCGGAAACAATACTTGTTCATGAGAGGCCTCAACAATGAAATTAAAATGCAATTGCTCAATTGTGATTATGCCAACTTCTAGAAGATTCTGGACAATGCGATTGTTGTGCAGAACAAGTTTCGTGAGATGGAACAAGACAACAAGAGGAAGATGCCATATCAAGGACAGCAACAAGGAAGTAATGTGCGCCCTTGCTTTGTGCCACCCAAAGCACCTTATTTCAGCTCTTCTGCACCTGCCCATTGCCCTGGTTATGCACCGCGCCCAACCCAGTTTGTGCAGCAACGCCCTGTCATGCAAGCACCTAGGACTCCAATGCCTTATGCACCTCGTGCCAATTTTTCTGGTGAAGCTCGCCCCAATAATTCTGGTGGAGTCAAGAAGTGCTATACTTGTGGAGAAGTTGGACACTTTGCACATCAATGTCCTATGTCAGGCCTTGGTCAAGGAAGCAATGAGTCGAGGCAAAACCCAAGACCTAATGGAGGATAGCCGCAAGGGAACCGTGGGCAACATAATTTTGCTCGTGGCAACGTGAACCATTTCTCTACAGAGGATGCTCAACAAGCGGATGATGTGGTGATTGGTATGTTTCTTGCAAACTCCAACACAGCGACTATGTTATTTGATTTTGGAGCATCGCATTCATTCATTGCATCGAAATATGTTGCCAAGTATAGTTTGCCTATCTCTCATATGAAGTTTACTCTATTGGTTAAGTCTCCTGGAGGAGAGATGAGGACAAATATAGTATGTCCAAAAGTAAGCCTTAGAATAAAGGGGGTAGACTTCTCCGCCAACCTCATTGTCTTGGATTCTCAAGGATCGGACATTATACTTGGAATGGATTGGTTGAGGAAGCACAATGGGGTCATTGAATGTGCTAGGAAGACGGTAAAGTTGACAAATGGGGAAGGGATCACTGTAGAATTTAAAGCATCTCAACACGCACCGAAGCAATTGGAGCTGAATCATACAGACGGTACCGCCATTGAGGAGATTTCGGTGGTGTGTGAATTTTTGGATGTTTTTCCGGATGAGTTGCCAGGTATGCCACCTAATCGAGACATTGAGTTTGTTATCGATTTAATACCTACCTGGAACTGCAACTATAGCTAAGAGGCCGTATAGGATGCCTCCTATGGAATTAGCGAAGCTCAAGAAGCAGATTCAGGAGCAACTAGGGAAAGGTTTTATTCTCCCAAGCTCTTCGCCTTGGGAAGCGCCCGTTCTATTTGTGGACAAGAAGGATGGGTCGCAAAGGATGTGCGTGGATTACCAAGCTCACAAAAAGGTGACAATTAAGAACAAGTACACCTTGCCCCACGTAGAGGATTTGTTTGATCAAATTAAGGGTGCTTGTGTTTTTGCTAAGATCAATTTGAGGTCAGGATACTTTCAAATAAGATTAGACCATCGGACATACCCAAGATAGCTTTTAGGACACAATATGGATCTTATGAGTACACCGTGATGTACTTTGGATTGACAAATGCATCATCCTACTTTATGTACCTTATGAATAAGGTCTTCATGGAGTACTTGGATAAGTTCGTTGTGGTGTTTATTGATGACATTGTGATCTACTTGAAGGATGAGAAGGAACATGAGGAACACTTGAGGATCACATTGTGGAAATTGAGGGAGCACCAATTGTATACCAAGTTCAACTAGTGTAAGTTTTGGTTGAGAGAAGTATCGTATTTGGGTCATATCATCTCAGGAGGAGGAGATATCGTTCGACCCAGGAGGAAAGGTGAGAGACGTAAAGGAAATAAGGAGTTTTCTTGGGATGGCTGGATATTACTGTCAATTCATCAAGGAACTTTCCAAGATAGCCAAACCAATGACGGAGTTGCTAATGAAGAGGAAAGCTTTCCAATGGACTCAAGCTTGTCAAGAAAGTTTTGAGGAGTTGAAGAAGAGGTTAACTACCGCCCCAGTTTTGGTTTTGCCAGATGTGAGCAAGAGTTTTGATATTTATTGCGATGCCTCAAGACAAGGACTTGGATGCGTGCTTATGCAAGAAGGTAAAGATGTTGCATATGCATCGAGACAATTGAAGAAACATGAGCAGAATCACCCAACGCATGACTTGGAACTTGCAATCGTGGTGCATGAATTGAAGATTTGGAGACACTATACTCTTGGACATAGGTGTGAGATTTATACGGATCACAAGAGTCTTAAGTATATTTTCACACAAATAGATCTGAATTTGAGGCAACGAAGATGGTTGGAGCTCATCAAGGATTATGATTTGGGGATCAACTATCATCCAGGGAAGGCTAATGTGGTGTCCGATGTCTTGAGCCGGAAAGGAGTAAGTCACCAACTCACATTTTGAGAATTACCATCTGAGTTATGTAAGGAATTTGAACGGTTGAACCTTGGATTTGAAAATGAGATGGGGATGATGGAGATAAATCTGACCTTGGAGCAAGAAATTCGAGAGGGTCAAGCGAAGGATGAGGAAATCCAAGAGATCAAGGAAAGAACCCAAGAGGGAAGAGAATTCAGGTTTGATGAAGATGAACATGGTACCTTATGGCTTGAAAGAGAATTGTCATGCCTAATGTGAAGCATATTCGGGAGACAATATGAAAGGAGGCACATGACTTGCCATATGTAACACCCTAAATTTTTCGCATCATGCATTGCATACATGGTCATGCATTAAACACTAGTAGAATAAAAGAAAAATAATAAAACATATATATACAAATGTATGTAGCAAAAGAAGAAAATAGAAAATAATAATAGCCTAAAACTTGTAATAGGGAATAAGTATAAAAATAATAATAATAATATATATAAATATATATATAAATAATATATATAACAATATATAAAAATAGAAAAAATATTAATAATATATGTTATAAAAATAATAAATAATAAATATATAATATTAATAATATATATAAAATATATATATATATATATATATATAATAAATTATATAATAAAAGAAAAGGAAAAAAAGAAAAAAAAGAAAAAAAAGAAAAAGGCCAACCCGGCGGCCAGGCCAAGCGGCCCAGCTGACCGAGCGGCATCGCCCCAGCGCTCCCGCGCCAGAGGCCCCGCGCCTCGGCTCCCGCCTCGACCCCAACGCCCCCGATCCCGTGACGCCCGCCCGCGCCGGCCCCGCTGGGCCCCGCTCAGCGCCCCGCCCCCGACCGAATCTCGCCTCCCCCGAGTCCCGCTCGACCCCGACGCTCCCGCCTCCGATTTTTCCGGTCCCGCCCGCTGTAACGCGTCCCGCCTCCCAACCGACTCGGTTCCGATTTTCTCGCTCCCGCAGCGCCTATAAAAGAAGCACCGAAGCCCACGATCCCAGCCGCCAGAAGCAGCCGCCGAACAGAGGAAAAAAGGGAGTCCAGAGAGCTGCGCCCAGGGAAGAAAAAGGAGAAAAAGAAGGGGAAGAAGAGGAAGAAAAAGAGGAGGGCCCCACCGTTCGCCGGAGATCGTCGTCGACATCACGCCGCCGTCGTCGTGCCACTGGAGAACGCATCCACTTCGTCTACGCGTCGCATTTGTTCCGCGATCGTCAAGCCGTCAGATCTACGGTAGGACATGTTCCCGATGCAAATTTTAGCGATCGTATTGAATCTAATAGGCGTGAATTGATTTTAGTTGCACCATAATTTTATTTTCAGCATTATTAATCCACCCTAAAACCCCCGTAAACTCATATGAGCACGTATGAACTACTCGCATCTAATTAATAAACGACCGTAGTAAATTATATTATTAAACTGTGCATGCATGCATGTCATTGCATGTTGATTATTTTGTGTGCATTATGTTGAGTATATATGTTTTCTTGTATGTATATCACGCATAGAAGAACGCAATCAAGAGGCCGCATACGAGGATTTCCAAAACCAAGACTTCGAAGCGCTTGAGCAACCCCATCCGCCGGAGCAAGGCAAGTGTCCTTGAAGCATATTGATCCTATTTTAAATTAAATGTTTTGTTTGCGAACTTGCATGCTTGTGTCAAATTGATGGGAATCCTATGGTAGGAAGTTTACTAGTTTTGTTTGACCACCCTTGTCACCTGGAATTATGGTAGAGAGTCGGGAAGGGTTTTTACCTTTTTGCTTCGCTTAATTAATTGGGATGGCAAACAACACTACACATTTAATTATGCATCAATGATATTCTGGTTAATGTGAACTGGTCAATACGATGGGTGATCTAAGCAAGCCTGGTATGTGGATGGGTTGGATGTCATGGTGGTTTGCTTGCTTTAGATATAAGGACCGGTTCATGCGAGAATAAGCCAGGTCAATAGTGCCACCACAAGGCCAAGTATGGGTGCGGCGTAGCTGAATAATTAGGAGCGCTGCTAGTATTGTATGGACCATTGGATGGCGCGGGGAATGGGAGTCGAGGAGGACTGCCCTGGGATCCGCATGGCACACGAGGGGGCCCGTGGGTGGGAGAATAGAGATTCAAGCCTACCGGTGAAACCTTAGTGGGCCCGTACATACTAGTAGTCCCTTTTGAAAGGCTATTTTGTGATCTCTTGGCCACACACCTACGGAAGTGTGAGATGGCACAATGGAGGTTTCTTAGTCATCGAAAGGTGACGAAATCACAAACATGTGGGTAAAGTGGTACAACCTCTGCAGAGTGTAAAAAAACTATCATGATAGCCGTGCTCCCGGTTATGAGCGCCTGGATGACCTACATGATTAGAGTTGGAAATTGGGATTTGGGATGGTTATGGATGGTTATGGTTTGGTAATGGTTATGGTTGGTTTATGGATTATGGTCATGGTTATGAATTTGAGTTATGGTAGTTGGACATGGATAATGGTAATGTTGGCAATAATTGGATATGTTTTATATTATGTTAATATGATGGTTATGATGGGATTGTTTCACATAGACATAGTATAATGCTTTTCAAATGTTTTACTGTACTTTTCAGCACTTAGCCATTTATTACATTCGTCGTTTGAATAAGCCACATGTCATACTTTCCACACTTGCTGAGTACGACATGTACTCACCCTTGCAACCCCCCCCCCCCCCCCAACAGCTACTGGAGACAATTGGGAGTACCCTGAGGATCACGTGGAGTACTAGGTTGCGTACCGCCGTCAATTGCCTGTGGATTGGAGTTGTGCTGTTTAGTTTATTTTCCGCTGCAATTATTTAGAGGTTTATCATTCGTGAACTATTGGATTATTGTAATAAAGTACTTATTTATTAGTTAAGACGTGGTTAAATTCTGTTTATCATTTGTGAATCGCTCGTGTATGTGTGTTGAACATCCTGGGCACACATATGCGTTACGCTTGGTTCATATTCGGAACCGGGTGTCACAAATTGGTATCAGAGCCGCGTTGACCGTAGGACGCAAGCCTAGGTAGAATGGACACTCTAGAGCACTTAGGAACACCCTTCTAATCTGCTATTTTCGAAAATTTTTGCTGCTGTTTTGTTCCTTTATTTTCAGCCGCAAAAAGTACTGATCGCTGCTGCGTTTTTGATAAAAAAATTTCAGAAGTGAGCAATATTAAGTGCTGCTGTTTTGCTGCGTAAATTTTCGCGGAAAAAGTGTGTTTTGCCGCTGTTATGTGTGGGTAAAATTATTGTGTTGGTTGCTGTATTCTTTTTCTCCTTATTTTTCGTTCTTTTGGAACCGCTGCACCGCTCTATTTCCGCCGTTTTAGCTGCTGAAATTTTCAGATTTGTATTTTGTTATTTTTTCCTCTAATGTATTCTTGTTTTCTGTAGATGGCCCGCACCAAGACAACCCCTCGTAAGTCGACCGGTGGACTTGTGCCCCCGCGTAGGTTGGCCAGTCACTCTCCGACCGTCGACCCCCGTCACCCCGTGGTGATCCGTTCTGACGGCAGAGCCGCAGGACAACTGCGACACCGTCTCCGTGCCCTAGTCCGTGAGGCTGGCTACCGTCACCACAGCCTCTCGCTCTCCTACCACACCACTGGAGTGCAGCGCCCCGGCAGGAAGGAGTGGAGCTGCAAGATCTATATCTACTACAGTGACGAGTTGGTGAAGACCCACAGCATCCCCGCTTGGAGGAGCTCCCGCCGATCTGCGGAGCAGGATGCTAGCTGGGAAGCAGCCACTTTTTGGAGCCATGCCCGCCGTTTCCGTCTGGAGGACACGTTGCACGCCTTCGTCCCGCAGCGTCCCAGTGGCACTGCGCGCTTCGTCTCCAGGCACGTGGAGGGACCCCTGGACCTCCCGCAGTCTTGTCAGACTGTTGACGACGTAGCCCAGCTCAGTGCCCGACTTCAGAGGGCGCAACAGGAGATTTAGGATGGGCGTGACCTCGCCCAGCGCCACGAGGCGATAATCAGGAGGTATCGTCGGATCACCGACGAGGACCCAGACGACTACGCGTCCGACACCCCGATGTGGACCCCAGACTCTCCAGACCGTCGCAACGGTCAGCGTGAGTCGTCTTCTGAGGAGTCCTCTGATGAGGAGCCTTCCAGTGTGGCGTCTACCGTACCACCGCCGCCTGCTGCCTCACCACCCCAGAACCCCGAGGACCCCGAGGACCCCGACGACGACGACGACGATGACGAGGACCCGGATGAGTTCCCGCTCGACGACGAGTAGTCCTCGACCTATGCCACGACTCAAGGATAGGCACATCCCCATTAGTTAAATAAGAGCGATGTAGATATACTTGTGTGACCTTGAGTTGTGTTACTTCCTTTAGGATCTTTGTCAATTCTGTTTGGTGCTTGTTTGAGTGCTTGTGTGCTTAGTAGAGAGTTGTGGAATGCTTCGGCACTTGTCCACATCCTCATAATATAGGTCCATATTAATAAAGGATTATTTAGTGTCACATACCTTGATGCATATAGTTGGGACGTTTCTTTCCAAATTCTAAATCCTTCTGTCCCCACCCTTCTTTCGCCAACAGATGGTGAGAACTCGTAACCAGAGGGATGCCAATGATGAGGAGGAGCGCAATGAAGTACCTCAGAACAACCAGGGACACGCTCATGGAGCTATCAATATTGAACAACTGTTAGCTATGCAGAACCAGCTCATGCAGACCATGATACAGACCATGGGACAGCTGCAAGCTGGCAACAACAATCAGCCCCACCTGCCTCCACCGCCACCCCCGCCACATCACAACCGTTTGGGAGAGTTCATGAGGACCAGACCGCCTAACTTTGCACAAGCCACAGACCCAATGGAAGCTAATGATTGGCTGAAGTCCGTTGAGAAGAAACTTGCTATTGTCCAGTGCACTGATAGGGAGAAGGTTCTCTTTGCATCACATCAACTAGTTGGAGCAGCCACTGACTGGTGGGAAGCTCTTTGCAACGCTCATGATAATCAGGAGACAATCACTTGGGCTGAGTTTAAGCAGAGTTTCCGTTCCCACTATGTACCTGAAGGAGTTATGATACTGAGAAGACAAGATTTTGAAAATCTCAGGCAAGGAAGGATGAGCGTGAGTGAGTATCTCAACAAATTCACTCAATTATCAAGATATGCTCCAGAAGACATCAAAACTGATAGTAGGAAGCAGTATCTGTTTATGAGGGGTCTCAACAATGAAATTCAAGTCCAGTTGCTCAATACTGATTATCCAAACTTCCAAAAGCTGGTTGACAAGGCTATTGTGGTTGAGAACAAGATTCGTGAGATGGAGCAGGACAACAAGAGGAAGATGTCACATCATGGACCACAACAAGGAAGCAATGTTCGCCCCCGCTATGCACCACCTACTGGACCACACTACAACCCATCTGCTCCTGCATACCGTGCTGCTTATCCGCCCCGCCCAAATCAGCCACCGCAGCAACGCCCCGCCATGCAAGCGCCCCGCAATCCTGTGCCACCTGCGCCGCATCCTAACATGGCGGCAAATGCTCAAAACCAGTTGCGCCCAAACTTCCCCAATGCTATGGGTGGTAAGACATGCTATGCGTGTGGAGAACCAGGACACTTTGCAAGTCAATGCCCCAAGAGAGACTATGGACCTATGAACAATGCACCAAGGCCAAATCACCCGCGACGAAATGGAGGAGCACCACAAGGCAACCGTGGACAGCAGAATTTTGCTCGTGGCAATGTCAATCATGTCTCTACTGAGGAAGCCCAGCAAGCTGATGATGTCGTGATTGGTATGTTTCTCGCCAACTCCGACCCCGCGACTGTTTTATTTGATTCAGGAGCATCTCATTCATTCATCTCGTCAAAGTATGTTGCCAAGTACAATTTGCCTATATCTCATATGAAGCAAACTATGCTAGTAAGTTCTCCTGGCAGAGAGATGAGGACAAATATAGTATGTCCGAAAGTAAGCATTAAAATAAGGGGGGTAGACTTTCTCGCGAACCTCATAGTATTGGACTCCCAAGGAGTAGACATAATACTTGGAATGGACTGGCTGAGCAAGTATAATGGAGTCATTCAATGCGCCGAGAGGATTGTGCAGTTGACAAGTGAACATGGTACACGCATTGAAGTTGAAGCAGCCCAACCTGCAAGAGGGAAAGTGATGCTGAATCACGTTGAAGAAGTGACATTGGAAAGCATTCCGATCGTTCGCGAGTACCCGGATGTGTTTCCAGATGAGTTGCCAAGTATGCTACCTGATCGTGACATAGAATTTGCCATTGAGTTGATACCCGGAACTGCACCTATAGCTAAGAGGCCGTATAGGATGCCTCCTAAGGAATTAGCAGAGCTCAAGAAGCAAATTCAAGAGCAGCTAGAGAAGGGTTTTATACGCCCAAGTTCATCCCCGTGGGGAGCCCCAGTGCTCTTCGTAGATAAAAAGGATGGAACCCAGAGGATGTGTGTGGACTATAGGTCTCTCAACGAAGTGATAATTAAGAACAAGTACTCACTGCCCCGTATAGAGTATTTGTTCGACCAAATGAAGGGTGCCTGTATCTTCTCCAAGATCGACTTGCGGTCAGGATACTTCCAAATGATGATTAGACCATCGGATATACCCAAGACAGCGTTTCGGACACGATATGGATCTTATGAGTACACCGTCATGTCATTTGGATTGACGAACGCGCCTGCGTACTTTATGTATCTCATGAATAAGGTCTTCATGGAATATCTGGCTAAGTTCGTTGTAGTGTTCATCGATGATATTATGATCTACTCGAAGGATGAGAAGGAACATGAGGAACACTTGAGGCTTACGCTGCAGAAATTGAGGGAGCACCAATTGTATGCCAAGTTCAGTAAATGTCAATTTTGGTTACGGGAAGTTTCTTTCTTAGGCCATATTATTTCCGGAGGAGGAGTATCAGTTGACCCAGGGAAGGTGAGAAATGTGCTTAAGTGGGAACCGCCACAGCATGTCAAGGAGATTCGGAGTTTCCATGGAATGACCGGATATTACCACCGATTCATAAAGGATTTTTCCAAGATAGCCAAGCCTATGACCGAATTACTCATGAAAGGGAAGGCATTCCGATGGACTCAAGCTTGTCAGAATAGCTTTGAGGAGTTAAAGAAAAGGTTGACAACCGCCCCGGTGTTAGTATTACCGGACGTGAGCAAGAGTTTTGATATATATTGTGATGCATCAAGACAAGGATTAGGATGTGTGCTCATGCAAGAAGGCCAAGTGGTAGCTTATGCATCGAGGCAACTAAAGAAACATGAGTTGAATTATCCTACGCACGACCTTGAACTCGCAGCCGTGGTACACGCCTTGAAGATATGGAGACACTATGTTTTTGGTCACCGATGTGAGATTTATACGGATCACAAGAGTCTCAAGTACATATTTACGCAAATGGATCTGAATCTGAGGCAACGCCGATGGTTGGAGCTCATCAAGGATTATGACGTGGGAATCAACTATCACCCAGGGAAGGCCAACGTAGTGGCCGATGCCTTGAGCCGAAAAGGAGTAAGTCATCAACTCACGGTTCAAGAACTGCCGTCCGAGTTATGCAAGGAGTTTGAACGGTTGAACCTTGTATTCATAAATGAGATGGGAACGATGGAAGTCAACCCAACATTAGAGCAGGAAATACGGGAAGGACAGACAAAGGACAAGGAAATACAGGAAATCAAGGAAAGGACCCAAGAAGGAAAAGAATTCAGGTTTGATGAGGACGAACATGGTACCTTATGGCTTGGAAAGAGGATTGTGGTACCTAATGTTAGGCATATTCGGGAAGCAATATTGAAGGAGGCACATGACTCGCCTTACTCAATTCATCCTGGCTGTACGAAGATGTACAAGGACTTAAAGACATGTTATTGGTGGGCCAGCATGAAAAAGGACATAGCCGAATATGTTGCACTTTGTGATGTGTGCCAACGAGTTAAAGCTGAACATCAAAGGCCACCCGGATTGTTACAACCATTAAAGGTCCCGGAGTGGAAGTGGGAAGAGATTGGTATGGACTTTATAGTTGGATTACCGTGAACTCAGTCTGGCTATGATTCAGTATGGGTTATTGTGGATCGATTGACAAAATCAGCTCATTTCATCCCTGTCAAGACCACATATACCACCGCGAAGCTAGCAGAATTGTATATGGAGCACATTGTGTGTCGACACGGAGTACCGAAGAAGATAGTCTCGGATAGAGGTTCTCAGTTTACCTCCAGATTTTGGCAAAAATTGCATGAAGCTTTGGGAACGAGGTTGAATTTTAGTTCAGCATATCATCCTCAGACGGATGGACAAACCGAGAGGACCAACAAAATTTTGGAAGACATGTTAAGAGCTTGTGCTTTAAAGCATGGAAAAGTTGGGATAAAAGTTTGCCGTATGCTGAATTCTCGTACAACAATAGCTACCAAGCAAGTCTGAAAATGTCGCCCTATGAAGCACTATACGGAAGGAAGTGTAGGACTCCCTTGATAGGAAAATTGGTCCCGATCTTCCGAAAGGTAATGGGTAAGTCGATTGATGGAGATCTCGATGTTGATGATCCGAGTCTCTCGAGTAGAACACGAACAGCCCCTACAATCACTACACCACCGCTCCGTTGGTTATCAACCGTGCTTCACACGATTGAACTCGCCAAGAAGGCTAATCCCTGCAAGTGCAACCGAGAACACAAGCATGAACGTAGAAGAAGCAATCTGAAATTGCTGAATCGGGGTTTCACAAACCGAAAAACGGCGATATTATTGATCTAAGCAAAACCCAATTGTCTATGGCGGCTACCATGGAGTATATATAGGTGGGAGGACGTCCAAGGGGGTGTTAGGGTCGTGACCTAACCCTAAGACACGAAAATAATGGACTTAGACTTGATACAAGGCCCAATGGCCCAATACGGTGGCGCAGCATCCTGACAGATTCTGTACTTTTTGTTTCGACGATTCCCGACGACTCCCAAGGAATTTTGACATGGGACCGGTGCCATTGGAAAGTTTATCCTCTCCCCTTTCCGTGCATATGTAGAACGTCCAAAACGGAGTTCGTATGCGTCCTGGGCGTCCGTTTTAGTGCGTACTGCTCCTGGACTCCGAGTTGGATACGATTTGGAGTTTGGTTCGGTTTCCATCTTCTTTGAACGAATTCTCTGGTCTTTCACGTCCCTAATACTCCCTCCAAGTACTCCTTGAACCTCTCCATGGATCCTAATCACAAATAAATCATTAAGTAGCAATCTATGCTCAAAAACATATAAGGAAATATATAAGAACGAGTTCACCTCTAAAATTAATTGTTGTGTATGAACTCTATTGATTGCATCTTGTATATTCAGTAGAGTGTTGTTTGTATCCATATAAGTGATGTCCTCATCATCCTCCCCTCCTTGAATTGGAGTCGTCCTCGACTCAAGTTCGTCTCCTCTCATGTGTTGGTCCAAATGTGCAACGCCATCAAATCTTCTTGTATGCATGAATGGAGGAGGCCAAGGTGGTGGACGACATAGTGCGCCATCTTGATCTTGTCCATCAAATAAGAGTGCACATTCACTTGAGCTAGGATCCCAAACAAATAAATATTGTGTCATGTTTGTAGGTGCAATAATAATGTGCATGATCTCATCATCCCTTGTTTTGGAATGAAACCGGAGAGAATCAAGTATTTGGTCCCGACGTGTTACAAGATGCTGAAAGGCAAGTCCAAATAATACGGGAAAACTTAAAGGCTGCCCAGTCTCGACAGAAAGGTTATGCTGATAATAGGCGAAGGAGTTTGACTTTTGAAGTTGGAGATTTTGTATACCTCAAGGTGTCACCTATCAGAGGTCAGCGAAGGTTTAACGTCAAAGGAAAACTGGCACCACGTTACATCGGACCATTTAAGATTCTGGACAAACGAGGAGAAGTGGCATATCGACTTGAGCTGCCGAGATATCTCTCCGATGTACATGACGTGTTTCACGTCTCTCAACTCAAGAAGTGTCTCAGGGTACCGGAAGAACAAGTGCCGATGGACGAGTTAGAACTTCAGGAGGATTTGTCCTATGTCGAGCAACCTATCAAAATTTTGGATATGAAGGAAAGGGTCACGAGAAATAAGAGGATCCGTTGGTGCAAAGTGCAATGGAAACACCATACGGAAGCCGAAGCTACATGGGAACGTGAGGAAGACCTGAAGACAGAATTCCCTCACCTTTTCTCCACGCTATCGAATCTCGAGGGCGAGATTCACTTTAAGGGGGGTAGGTTTGTAAAAACCTAAATTTTTCGCATCATGCATTGCATACATGGTCATGCATTAAACACTAGTAGAATAAAAGAAAAATAATAAAACATATATATACAAATGTATGTAGCAAAAGAAGAAAATAGAAAATAATAATAGCCTAAAACTTGTAATAGGGAATAAGTATAAAAATAATAATAAAAATATATATAAATATATATAAATAATATATATAACAATATATAAAAATAGAAAAAATATTAATAATATATGTTATAAAAATAATAAATAATAAATATATAATATTAATAATATATAAAAAATATATATATATATATATAATAAATTATATAATAAAAGAAAAGGAAAAAAAGAAAAAAAAAAGAAAAAAAAGAAAAAGGCCAACCCGGCGGCCAGGCCAAGCGGCCCAGCCGACCGAGCGGCATCGCCCCAACGCGCCCGCGCTAGAGGCCCCGCGCCTGGCTCCCGCCTCGACCCCAACGCCCACGATCCCGTGACGCCCGCCCTTGCCGGCCCCGCTGGGCCTCGCTCAGCGCCCCGCCCCCGACCGAATCTCGCCTCCCCCGAGTCCCGCTCGACCCCGACGCTCCCGCCTCCGATTTTTCCGGTCCCGCCCACCGTAACGCGTCCCGCCTCCCAACCGACTCGGTTCCAATTTTCTCGCTTCCGCAGCGCCTATAAAATAAGCACCGAAGCCCACGATCCCAGTCGCCAGAAGCAGCCGCCGAACAGAGGAAAAAAAGGGAGTCCAGAGAGCTGCGCCCAGGGAAGAAAAAGGAAAAAAGAAGGGGAAGAAGAGGAAGAAAAAGAGGAGGGCCCCACCGTTCGCCGGAGATCATCGTCGACATCGCGCCGCCGTCGTCGTGCCGCCGGAGAATGCATCCACTTCGTCTACGCGTCGCATTTGTTCCGCAAGCCGTCAGATCTACGGTAGGACATGTTCCCGATGCGAATTTTAGCGATCCTATTGAATCTAATAGGCGTGAATTGATTTTAGTTGCACCATAATTTTATTTTCAGCAGAATTAATCCACCCTAAAACCCCCGTAAACTCATATGAACACGTATGAGCTACTCGCATCTAATTAATAAACGACCGTAGTAAATTAAATTATTAAACTGTGCATGCATGCATGTCATTGCATGTTGATTATTTTGTGTGCATTATGTTGAGTATATATGTTTTCTTCTATGTATGATCACGCGTAGAAGAACGCGCTCAAGAGGCCGCATATGAGGATTTCCAAAACCAAGACTTCGAAGCGCTTGAGCAACCCCATCCGTCGGAGCAAGGCAAGTGTCCTTGAAGCATATTGATCCTATTTTAAATTAAATGTTTTGTTTGCAAACTTGCATGCTTGTGTCAAATTGATGGGAATCCTATGGTAGGAAGTTTACTAGTTTTGTTTGACCACCCTTGTCACCTGGAATTATGGTTCATGCGAGAATAAGCCAGGTCAACAGTGCCACCACAAGGCCAAGTATGGGTGCGGCGTAGCTGAATAATTAGGAGCGCTGCTAGTATTGTATGGACCATTGGATGGCGCGGGGAATGGGAGTCGAGGAGGACTGCCCCGGGATCCGCATGGCACACGAGGGGGCCCGTGGGTGGGAGAATAGAGATTCAAGCCTGCCGGTGAAACCTTAGTGGGCCCGTACATACTAGTAGTCCCTTTTGAATGGCTATTTTGTGATCTCTTGGCCACACACCTACGGAAGTGTGAGATGGCACAATGGAGGTTTCTTAGTCATCGAAAGGTGACGAAATCACAAACATGTGGGTAAAGTGGTACAACCTCTGCAGAGTGTAAAAAAACTATCATGATGACCTACATGATTAGAGTTGGAAATTGGGATTTGGGATGGTTATGGATGGTTATGGTTTGGTAATGGTTATGGTTGGTTTATGGATTATGGTCATGGTTATGAATTTGAGTTATGGTAATTGGACATGGATAATGGTAATGTTGGCAATAATTGGATATGGTTTATATTATGTTAATATGATGGTTATGATGGGAGTGTTTCACATAGACATAGTATAATGCTTTTCAAATGTTTTACTGTACTTTTTAGCACTTAGCCATTTATTACATTCGTCGTTTGAATAAGCCACATGTCATACTTTCCACACTTGCTGAGTACGACATTTACTCACCCTTGCAACCCCCCCCCCCCCCCCCCCCCGCAACAGCTACTGGAGACAATTGGGAGTACCGTGAGGATCACGTGGAGTACTAGGTTGCGTACCGCCGTCAATTGCCAGTGGATTGGAGTCGTGCTGTTTAGTTTATTTTCCGCTGCAATTATTTAGAGGGTTATCATTCGTGAACTATTGGATTATTGTAATAAAGTACTTATTTATTAGTTAAGATGTGGTTAACTTCTGTTTATCATTTGTGAATCACTCGTGTATGTGTGTTGAACATCCTGGGCACACATATGCGTTACGCTTGGTTCATATTTGGAACCGGGTGTCACACCATACTCAATTCACCTCAGTTGTACCAAGATGTACAAGGACTTGAAGACATGTTATTGGTGGGCTAGCATGAAGAAGGACATGGCTGAATATGTAGCATTGTGTGATGTGTGCCAACGAGTCAAGGCGGAACACCAAAGGCCAGTGGGATTATTGCAGCCATTTAAGATCCCGGAATGGAAGTGGGAAGAAATTAAAATGGACATCATAGTTGGTTTACCGCGTACTCAGTCTGGTTATGACTCACTTTGGGTAATTGTGGATCGCTTAACCAAGTCAGCTCATTTTGTTCCTGTCGAGACCAACTATACCACCGCGAAGCTAGCAGAATTGTATATGGAACACATTGTGTGTCGACACGGAGTACCAAAGAAGATAGTATCGGATAAAGGTTCTCAATTTACCTCTAGATTTTGGCAGAAATTGCACGAAGCATTGGGAACAAGGATGGATTTCATATCACCCTCAAACGGATGGACAAACTGAGAGGGCCAATCAGATTTTGGAAGACATGTTAAGAGCTTGTGCTTTGAAGCATGGGAAAAGTTGGTACAAAAGCTTGCCATATGCAGAATTTTCATACAACAATAGTTACCAAGAAAGTTTGAAGATGTCACCTTATGAAGCACTATATGGAAGGAAGTGTAGGACACCTTTGTTCTGGAATGAGACAGGAGAAACTCAAGTATTTTGGTCCGGATGTGTTGCAAGGAGCTGAAAAACAAGTTTAGGTAATTCGCGAAAACTTGGGGGCTGCTCAATCAAGACCAAAGGCTATGCGGACAACAGGAGGAGGAAACTAGCCATTGAGGTAGGATATTTTGTTTACGTTAAGGTGTCACCAATGAGAGGTCATAAGAGGTTTAACATAACACACAAGCTAGAACCTCGATACATTGGGCCATTCAAGGTCTTAGTGTCATGTAGTACTTCACTGACAAAGTACACTAGTCGCTGGACTGTCCGGACCTTCACGGAAGGGCCCGGAGTTTCTTTTTCATCAAACCGGGCCCTCCTGGAGGGGTCCATAACTTCTTCTTGAGCTTCCCGGACCCTCCCCGAGGGGTCCAAAACTTTTTTTCAGCCATGAGAACTCCCTCAGATTAGAGAGGTTGATCCTCGGGCAGCTTGTCTTTTGGATCCGCGCCTGGGGGCTGGGACCCAGACTCGCCTTTAGGTAGCTCTGGAACCTCCCGGAGGGGTCTCGACACCTGAGCTAAAATTGGCTCTGGTCTTTCCGCGACCAGGACCATGCTAACAACCATCGTAGTTGCCAAAATGTAAAGCAAAAGAGGCTCACCAGGCTCCAGAGCTACCAAGATTTGTAGCGTGGCAAGGAGCTGATTGATCTCTTGGAACACCTTTTCTACTTCTTCAGACCAATGGAATGGCCCGAACTTCCTCAATAGCTTGAAGAAGGGTAGCACCCGTTCTGCCAGTCTTGAGATGAACCAGCTGAGCGCAGCTAGACATCCAGTTAGCAACTGGACATCCTTGATGTGGGTTGGGGGCCACATCTCTTCCATAGCCTTGAGCTTTGCCGGATTTGCCTCAATTCCTTGGTGACTCAACAGTAATCCGAGAAGCTTCTCGGAGCTAACCCCGACGACACATTTGTTTGGGTTTAGCTTGGTGCGTGTCATGCGCTGCTTGTCAAAGACGGCTTGCAGCTTGTCAAGGAGTGATTCCTTGTTCTTCACCTTCAAGACGATTTCGTCGACGTAGACTTCCACCAAGTCCCTGATTACATCTCCAAATGTTTTGTGCATGGCTCGCACAAAAGTTGAAGCAGCATTTTTGAGACTGAATGGTATAACAGTGTAACAATACAACCCATCTACTGTTATGAAGGTAATATGCTCTTCATCTTCCCTAGACATTTGAATATGATGATATCCATAATAGGCATCTAGGAAACACAATAGTTCACACTCGGAGGTGGAATCCACTATCTGGTCTATCCTAGGTGGTGGAAATGGGTCTTTAGGGCATGCCTTATTGACGGTGGTGTAGTCGATACACATCTGAAGCTTCCCGCCGGCCATTGGTACAAAGACATGGTTTGCCAACCATCGTAGAAGATGAACCTTCTGGATGAAACCAGCTTCGATCAGCTTCTTGATATCTTGTCTGAAGAAGTTCCGCCACTCGATTGATTGCTTCCGTGGCTTTTGATGTACTGGTCGTGCATCGGGATATATCTTCAGGCTGTGCTCAATCACCTCCCTAGGGATCCCAGGCATCTTTGATGGTTGCCATGAAAACACGTCGACATTCGCCTGGACGAAAGTGATGAGCGTGAGTTCCTATTTCTTGTCCAGACCTCCTGATATACGGGTGGTCTGGGCAGCATCAGAACCGATTTGGACGACTTTGACAGGAATGTCAGTGTCGCTGCTTGGTTGCACACATTGGAGATCTTGTAGTCATTGCTGGCTAAGCTTCGGATGTACAACACGGGGCAGCTTTGGAGCTTCCCTTGGCGGGGAGGTAGGTCCGGAGCTACTCGACAAGTGGCAGCACCAGAACTTCCCTCTACTGGGGGTTCAGTCCGGGGTTGCTAGACACGTGGTAGGATCAGAGCTTCCCTCTGAAGGGAGGTAGATCCGGTCCCGCTGGACACGTGGTAGTACCGGAGCTACACAAACGAGGGATGCGGGCCCAGTGTTGTCAGACATGAGTTGCCTTCAGGGGTCTACAACTTGGACGTAGGATATCTTCAACTTTTCTTTTAGTATCATGGGGTACCAAGTACGCAGGGTACCGACAGTGGCCCCCAGGCCCACCTATGGGAGAAACCCTTTGGGTGAAGTTTTTCTACTAAAGGTAGGGCCATCTTTGATTCTCACGATGCGGCTTCAAAGCTTCTTGGTAGGCGGTTGAGGTGATGGCAAAGAGTTACACCGCTGCCGCGTGGCCCTTTTTTACTTGGAACGTGGGATCTTGGCATGCGTATATCACGCAATTGAAGGTCACCGGTTCCCAATACGAAAAATGTATTGGTTCCGAGCGTAATCTTTGTAGCCCTGTCAGGCGGCTGCCCTCGGGCTTCCAACTACCTATCATGACAACAGTTTGCCTGGGGTTACTTTTTAAGCAAAGTGGACCCAGGCTTCCTTGCCATCGACGAGGTCATATGTGATTCGGGTCTGGAGGTAGTTTTCATCTAAGTTTGAGGAGGCTTACTTAAGAAGGAAATCCTGCACAGTTAGAGGGCTCTATACGCCTTCATTCGAACTTGCGCTCAGAACCTCTCCATCTTTGCATAGGTTTTCAAACATTCAATCCACCCTGCCGTGATGGAGTTGGGTGATCAAGAAGGATGAAGATTTGGTGAGGGTTTGGACCTACATGGGGTGGTCCAGTGCGTCCTTCGACAACTCGATCTGCTTCAGCAAGCTTCCCTTCAAGAAGGAATGCACCGAAGAGATTGTCTACTTCTCGGTGTACGCCATGGTGGTGTTGATCTCGCCTTTTTCAAGTTTCCTCTTGATGCTGATGGACTTCTATGGGCTCCAGCTTCATCACCTCAGCCACTGCTTCATCACCACCGGAGGCTATGAAAACAGACGCTCCTGCTTCGACCCATGCACCCCTCGAAGTGGTGACTGAAGGCACGACAGCTCCGACGCCAGCTATCGTGGAACTTGATCTAGTGACAATGCCAGAAGCTCCCGTGGTAGCACCGGACCATGGGCGAGATACTTGTGAAGATGCGTGGCTATTCCTATGCTGGCGGCCAAGGTTTCACCATCAGAGCCGAAGACGGTAGAAGCTCCGGCACCTGAAACGGAGGTAACTGAAGTTCCGACACCTGAGACAGAAGTAGTTGAAGCTCCAGCACCTGAGCCAGAGGTGTTGGTTACACCAAACGAAGCTACTGCGCCAGCCGCGGAGGTGTCCATGTCAGAGCCGGAGCACCTAGAAGACTCGGTGGTCGGTCCCCCACACACAGAGACAACCATTGAAGATTCAGTTGTGGGACCCTCCACCTCGGTTTTGGAGTTCGATGTTCCCACTTTATGACCTTCCTCGGCGGTGGTGGATGCATAAGAGCTCCCGGAGAGCGACCTCAGCACCATGGAGCAGCAGGGGACCACTTTAGTGCAGTGGGACCCATTATTTATTTTTGAATACCCACTGGAGCCTGCGAAGGCGCTTCAGGCGGGTCCGGAGCCAATTCCTCTGGCGTTGTCTATTGACAATGCCTGCCCAAGTCTCCGCCATGTCCAACTCGCCTTCGATTATGAGAGCAGGACTCTCGAAGAAGAGCGCAACACCTTAAGGTGTTGGTGCAACATGCTTCATTTCGAGACGAAGCTAACACAATCGAGGCTGGCAGACTAGCGAGATTTGGTGGAGAAGGAGAAGACCTGGCTGGCGCTATATGATCGCATTTTGAATGAAAAGGAGGCCATGATCAAGGCCCTCCATGAGACAACCCGAGAGGTGTTCGAGCATGCTAAGGAGACCAATGAGGTTGTTGGTGATCGTCAGGACAAACTCACTGAGCTGAATGAAGTACGCCTCAAGCGACGGGAAGCTCTCGATGAGTAGGAGGAAAAGCTCCTTGAGAAGGAGGAAGATATCCTGAAGAGGGAGGAGGAGCTCACCAAGAAGATGTCACTGGTAGATCCAAGTTTGGATGATCGTGCCAAACAGTTTGAACAACATTGCGCTCATGAAAAAGAGCGGATTTGGCAGGTGGGACAAGAAGTCTCGAAGAGAGAGACTGACGTTTCCACTCGGGAGAAAAGAGTGCAGGGCAGGGAGAAGTACATAGTGGACCGCCAGAACCGCATCCACCTTCAAGAGACGGAGCTTTGACTGAGAAAAGCATGTGGCCGAAAGGATCGAGCGCCTCGCCCAGGAGAGTTCAGAGCTTGCGGCCGCTAGAAGGTCACTGGAAGAACTTTGGAGCTCGAGGGTAAATGAATCCCAGCAAGTCTGGAACTTCATGGGGCATGTTAACAATGCTTTGGTGCCGGTTGCCTTGAGTATAGTACGTCCGACTGACCCAGAGCCAGAGCTGGACATGGCACTAGTGGCGTTGAGCTCTACCGGCAACAAGCTGGGCGCAATGGGTGATGTCATCATCGACCATCTGGAGACAGAAGAAAAGTCTCTGCCAAAAACGTCGCTGAATATGTGTTGACGTTTTTTCAAAAGCCGGGACCCCCAACTGTCTCTGGAGCTAGTAGTTGAAGGACCCCATGTTGAAGAAGAAGATGCTGCCAGGGCCAACGTGCAAGAAGCTGCCGAAAAAGTTGCCTCATTTTTCCATAGGACCTCCAGGAGCTAGATCTTTTTTTTCTTTTTACTTCCCATATAATTCCCCAACTTTGAGTCAACGAAATTCAATCTGTTGAATTAATGAATTCCATTTTATTTGTGTCTTCAATGCATTGTCCTTTATATTGTTGCCCCCTGGTAGATGTACACAATTTGATTGCAAACATGTACCAAAAGGATTTGACAATGTCTTGATCACTTCACTTCTCGCTCGTAGCCAAAATAATAGCTCCGAGTTTTGAAGTTTACCCCCTGGAAGTTGTCGGGGCTAGTTAGGTCCGACGACGCCCACTATCAACATTTAGAAACATCAACAATGGCCCCCCTGGGGGTTGTCGGACCTTGGTAGATCCGATGAAACTGACTATCAACGCTTAGAAACATCGACGATGGGCCCCCTAGGAGATGTCAAAGCTTGGTAGATCTGACGATGCCCACTATCAACGCTTAGAAACATCGACAGCGGGCCCCCTATTAGTTGTCGGAGCTAGGTAGGTCCGACGGCGCCCACTGCCAATGCTTAGAAACGTCAACACCGATCCCCCTGGGGGTTGTCGAAGCTTTGTAGCTTTGACGGCACCCACTATCAACGCTTAGAAACATCGACGGCGGGCCCCTGGGAGTTGTCAAGGCTAGGTAGTTCTGACGGTGCCCACTGCCAACGCTTAGAAACGTCAACGGTGGGCCCCCTAGGGGTTGCCGGAGCTTTGTAGCTTCACGATGCCCACTGTCAACGCGTAGAACGTCGACGGCGCGCCCCTGGGGGTTGTCGGAGCCTTATAGCTTAGATGGCGCCCACTATCCACGCGTAGAACGTCGACGGGCGGGCCCCCTCGGGGTGATTTCTCCACCATGTTCGTTTAGATCGCCATTAATTCTTCACATCGACGGCTGGCCCGCAGAGTTGTCAGAACTTGTTTGCTCCGATGATGCCCACTTTCAACGTATAAAACGTCGACGGCGGGCTCCCTGAGGGTTGTCGGAGCTAAGGAGCTCCGGCATCGTCCACCATCGCCATGTGTTTTACATTTTTCCTGCGCAATAAAGACATGAAAATCAGTAAAATTCGTCCTCTCATCTATGTTGATATTTCCTACGCACTACTAACAATTCATTCCTAGCATGGTGTAAAAGCCCTAAATTTGTAAACATTTTTCTCATGAGTTATATGAATCCATTTCAAACGTAAGATATAATTTCTCACAAGAATTGATACCTACATGTGAAATGATAGGGATTCAAAATTTTTTCTTTAAACTCATGTTCAATTGTAACATGAGAGTACACTGCATAAAATGATTTTCAACTAGGTGGTTAACAATAGTGAAAATTATGTTTGAGATTAAAACAATTTTCACTATTTAATTTCCAATGTACCATAACATTGAATTTTAATCACATTGAAATGACCATGTTCAAACTACACAGTATGGTGTATTTGAATCACCCAATTGCATTCAAATATTCAAAATAACTTACATTTTAAATTGGGAAATTTTTGGAGCTGGTTTAATATTTATTTCAATGAAATCATTGAAAAAGGATTTGAATCTGAAACAAACTTTCTCCAATTTGAAATCTGAGAGCACCAGGTTGTTCCTCACCTAAATATTAGCTTACCCATAAAATTTCAGGATTTTTGGACATTGTTTACTATTTTAAATTTAATTTTGAACTTGGGGGTGTCATGTGTGACTGCCATGTGGGGCCCACAGGTCAGCCTCTGTTTACCGCTGAAACAGAGCTGCCGCCTTCGTTCTTGATGTATACGGTGCGATCTTTGCCGTGAATGGATCTCAGGCTGGCGTCCTTCTCACCTGCAAGCAATATCTAGGCCTCCACTATGCTCTTTGTCATTCTCCCTCTGTCACCGGTACTTCTATTCCAGTTTCACTCCCACGCGCGTTTTTCCAGCCACCGACGCTGCTTGACGTTTGCCGGCCAACCGAAGCGGTTTCTTGCCGTGGCCTCAACAGAAAAGTTGTTCCCCACTCCCTCCTCAATCTCTTGCTTCAATCCGTTCTTCATTTCGTTAATGTTTTGGTCGGTATATTGAAGCCAAACCGTAGCTCGCCATCGAGGTCACCGAGCGCCGTCTCTGTTACACGGTGCCAAGCTACTGCAAGCAGTTTCATCCTTCGACCACAACAGCAAAGTCGTGCCGCCTGGACACCCTCTGCACGATGGTGAAATCTGTTCCTCATTTACGTGAGTATCGAGCAAACTATTCAAGTTTTACTCTCGGTCGAAGCTTTTGAACTAGCTAGGTTTTCCATTAAATTCGGTTTCCACACTTAATTATTCTTCATGATTGCTAGCAAATAGTTTCTTTACTTCCTTGCGCAGCCTCTCGAACTGGAATTACCTAAAATGATAAATCAGAGCTCGAGAATCCCGAGTTCTTCCCCCCGCCATTGAAAAACCGTCTCTGTCGCCATCGACGGTTGTTTACCGACCTTTCCACGACGATTGGACCTCCCTATCACCTCCCTCATGCTCCCAGGATCCTCTCCAAGCTTTTTCCGAAGAGTTTAAGCCACGGGGCGGCGGTTCCAACCTGGCCGGAACCCTAGCCGCCGCCGCCGCCGATGCGCCGCTGTTTTTGGCCGTCGACAAGCTACACCGGGGGTACCATCGTGTTCCTCGTCAAAAGTTGTGGGGGGGGGGGGAATTTTCGGGTTGTTCCAAGGCAAGGAAGGCCTTGCCGGTGAGGCGCCGCCGCCGGGTCCGGTCGAGCACCGTCGGGAGCCGCTGGCGCAAGGTCGAAGACGATCGCGGCGGGGCCCACATGTCAGTGAGTGTTTTTGGTATTCGCGGATCAGCTGTGGCTACGGGATCCCATGTGCTGGTGCAGGAAAAACCGTATGCATCCATGTGTTCCTTCGACCAGAGCATGCCATGTCAACCGTGGGTCCCCGGCGCCATTGATTTGAATTCAAATTAATTCAAACATTTCCAGATTTAGTTCAAATTTAGAAAATCCATAAATCTCTGTAGATTTATCCAAAAATCTTCAAATAAATTTTGTCTCAAAGCCCTTGAGCCCTAGTTTCCGTTAGTACCAATTAATGTCCATTAAAAACATTTTTCTTTTACGGATAATTATTTTTCTCCAAACATTCCTGGAATTGTCATAGAAAATCCTTCCACTGGAAAAATCCCCAAAATTACCAGAAACTCTTTTATCATGTTATTGACTTCCAGGTAAAGTTTTATGACCATTTGACCTGTACATCTTCCTCAGAATTCAAATTTATATCTTCTGTTCATTAATAAACAGAAACTATTATCAGAATTTGAATCAAACTTCTAAATTCTATATCTTACTCTAGGAAGCTTAGAAAAATGTTAAATAAATTTTGTTAGAACCAGGGCAACACCCTCTGTATTGTACAATAACTGGTAGCCAGGATACCACTCCAGAATTTGAATGAAAATTCATAGAAGTGGAAAAACTTATGGAATTGTTGTGACCAAATACTACCTTTGATAGAACTCAAATTTTTCGCACTGTCTATACATTGTCATTTGAAGCTACTGTTAAATTTTCAGCTTCATTGGACTTCTATAGCATCAGAAATCTTTTAGATATGACTATGTGCATATAAACTCTAAATTAAATCTTTTTCCATTTCACATCAATATTCCTTTATTCCTGTAGATCTGAACAACAGTAACTCCATTCTCAATCACTTAATTGCTGTACTAAACTTGGTACAACAGAATTAAATGTTATGCTATCTCATGCCTATATATGCACTTGCATTTTGATAGTTCACGTGACGTTGAAACTCGACTAGGAGCATTGCTCGGAGGAGAAGGCCAGGGGGTCCACTCGAAGTCCTTGGCAGAGTCTCCGGAGGAGGACCACTGACCATTGACATTTAATCGAGTCGCAAACTAAGGCAAGCCCCAGTTTGTATTTAAGAGCTTTTCAAAGTTTTCCAGTTATATTCACTTATGTCTATAAGTTGTATATGATATGTGCATTACGTATAAGGTGTTTGATACCCCACTTGAATATCCACAGTCCTATGGGAGGGTTGGAAAGGTTTACAGCTTGACGTGTACAACAGCCATGCTAATGTTGTAGATATACCGGTAGAAGTCAAGTAGTTAGAATCTACTCGTGAGATAGGAATGTCAGTTCATATGAGAATGAAAGATGAGAGAATGGCTTATGAGATGAATATGAGGCTGAGAAGGGGGATAGGAGTTGACGATATGGAGTATCGGGTGCATAGCCCTGCCTGTGTCGCTTGAGGACCGTGCCGTATGCAGAACCGTTGGGCAAGCTTGAACTGTACCAGTTGCATAATGTGATATGGGCCCAATAAACTGGTGTAACTCCAGATTGTAGTGTGGAAACTCCTATGTTGTCCTTGAATGGAGATGTGAAGGCACAAAGGTGTAAATCTTCTAGCGGGCAACTTCGACATGTCCGTGTAGGGGACCTTTTTCTCGGGATGAAGAGGTTTGTCAGCATTGGGGTCTTGGGTGAAAGGTGGCTACGTATGATGCGGGGAGGAGAGCACGTATGTGTCTCCCACGCGAGTGCGCCTGTCGTGTAACCGGGTGTCTACTGATTGCAATCACTGTCTCTCGCGGTTATTTGAGTACCACTTGTACATCGCTATCGTGACGTAGTAAATAACTGGAATGCCATGGGAATATGCTATATGATCTTAATGATTAATTGCTTGGGAATCTTATGTTCTGTAGTATATGCTCATTAAAGTTATCTTTTTGAACTGTTAAATTGTTGCTAATAACTTGAAAGCTAAGGATCCACTTGTAGGTGAGTTTGTTCCCGCAATATCCTACCCATGCTTAGTTGGTTATCTTGCATATAGAGTCGCATGTTTAGGCGAGACAGAGCAGTCTTTCTGAGCTTTATGCTCACGCATGCAGTTAACGAATTTTTGAAGGATATATGATTGTCGGTCTTGACGACTGATGAGGACATGACAACAGCAGAGATGCACATTGAACTGCAAGGACCAATCACAAGAGCACGAGCACGGTTAATAAATCAGCAGGTGAATTCGTTCCTAACTTTTTTTGCATGTGAGTTTGAGAATAGATTGCTATGTGATGATTTAATTGTTATTAGGAATAATGGATAAAATCAACAAGTGAAGGAAAGAGGTCTTGGGAGCATGGAGAACTAGCTGGGACGTCGAAAAGTTGACGGAAATAGTTTACAACTCGGACTCGAGTTCAACTCAGAGTCCAGGAGCAGTCCAACTTAAAACGGACGCCCAGTAGGCATACGGACTCCATTTTCAACGTTCTACATTTGCACGGAAAGGGAGAAGATAAACTTTCCAATGTTTCTAGTCCCACCTCAAAATTCCTTTGGAGTCATTGAGAATCGTTGAAACAAGTTGAGTCCAGATTTCTGTCCGTGTCGCGACACCGAATCGGGCCTTTGGGCCTTGTATCCCATAAGAGTCCATTAGGGACGCATCTAATCATGTTTTGGTCGAACCCTAGCCTTTAAATACTGCAGCCGCCGGTCATATTCGGTGAGTTTTGCTTAGAATAACAGTTTCGCCATTCTACGGTTTGTTAGACCCCAACTTCTCAATTTCAGATCGTGTCTTCTACGTTCTTGCTTGTGTTCTCGGTTCACTTACAGGGATTAGCCTTCTTGGCGAGGTCAAGCGTGTGCCGCATGGTTGATAACCAACATAGCAGTGGTGTAGTGATTGTAGGGGTATTTGACCTGCTCGAGTGCCAAAGATCATCAACGTCGAGTTCTCCACCCCAATCGACTTACCTTTCGGAAGATCGGGCCTAAACTTACTCATCAATTGGTATCAGAGTCCCAGGTTGCCCGTGAGGTATCATTGTTTTCCTCCCATTAGATTGATTTTGTTTTGTACCTAGACTCCACAGAAAAGCCACAAAAAAATTAGATTGTTTTTTTCGCATCCTAGACTATAGTGCCTGCAGTTTTGTTTTTCAGTTTGCATTGTTGAGTTTGCATTCGTGTGGTCGAGTCATGTTGCTGGTTTAGCTTTGTGTTTTGGGTCCTAGTTATTGTGTTTCGTCCTTGTTTTCTTGCAGTTCGACACCTATTCCACAATCCCTAAATAATAAACCGATCCACCACGTTCATCGGTTTGCCCTAGCTACCCGCCTTGCGTGAACTCCCGCATCGCCAGCCCTATATTAGGTGACAAAAACTTGTGCCACTCATCCTTGAATCATCACACGCCACCCCATTAGTTTCTGTACAAATTCCCGATCGTTTTCATACCCGATTGAGAGTTCTGTTTTCAAACAGAGTTGGAATGAACATCTAAAAAATCGTAACTTGGACCACCTACCTTAAAACGGCAATAAATTTCGCATACAAACTCGAAATCGGGCAATTTTTTTAATTCATCTACGCGAAATTTCGCATCAGATTTTCTGCCGCGTAGCCGCATTTGGCGAAATTATATTGCCCAAATTCCCCTCGGAAGATAGGCTATCCAGCCTCCGAAGTTTCAGCATAAAATTTAAAAAATCTTCTTGATTTTCTATAGGCCGCATATTACATCCAATTGAGCTGCAAATTTGTGTGCTTCATATCTTCGTGATCATGAGTAAAGAAAAATATCAAAAAATATTACAAAAAAGAAAAAATATAGTGAAGGGCACACATATTAAAGCAATTGTCCTGTACCACTTGGTGTTGTTTCGTTGGCTATATCATTTTGTCTTTCTTTTGCCCTGATACTTCCTTGTGTTGTGTTAGGACCTAGGACACTTGTCTGACCGGCAAAAATTTCCTACATTGAATAATTATTCAACTTTGTTTACCTGTTAACGATTTTCTGCTTATTAGCCACCATATTGTGCCATCCAGGCTCCACCTTTCTCTTGAGCATAATAGGTACCATTGCAATCACCCCACGCTTCATTGGTTCATCTCACCGTCCACACCACCCGCTGTGTCGGTAAGAATACTTGTAAGAGCATGGTAAGACGCTTGAGCGAGAGTGATTGTTTTTCTTCCACCTTTCGCATTGTCACTGTAGTTGATAGGGATAACATATTTTTGTTGTCTTTTGTTTCCTACTAACAATGGCAGGAGAAGACAATGATGATGAATGTGTTCAACATGCTGAGTTACGTGATATGATTAAGACCAGGACAGTTATGTTTGCCAAATACAATGCAGCAATGGAGTAGTCATTGGTGAACTTGACTCGCCAACTTGATGACCTTGCTCTTCGGATGAATACTTTTGAGGCTCGGTTGCCTCTCGCTGGAAGACATGAAGACAATGCTTATGATGATATGGAAGATCACAACAATTAGCCAAGACTACCACTTTATCGTCGAGGTATGGAGGTAATAATCATCATAACAATTACAATCGTCCTCTTGATGATCCTTTTGCTAAAGTGAAATTTACTATACCCCCTTTTTTCTGGTGCTTATGATGTTGAGGCATATCTTGATTGGGAGATGACAGTAGAGCAAAAATTTAATGCCATCTTGTTCCTAAACGACATAGAGTTCGTCAAGCTACTAGTGAGTTTAAGGACATTGCTATCATATGGTGGAATGAACTTGTTAAAACTAGAACTGATCCTCCAACATGGGATAGATTAAAGGAAGCTATGCGTGTTCGATTTGTTCCTCCATCTTTTCAGCGGGACCTTCGCAAAAAATTGCAGCACTTAGACCAATGTAACATGTCCATAGAGGAGTTTTATCAAGAGTTACAAAAGGGTATGCTGCGTTGTGTGGTAGTAGAGGACATGGATGATAAAATAGCTCGTTTTTATGGGGGGTTGAGGCGTGAAATTCAGGTCATTGTTGATTACAAGGAATATGATATTGTTAACAGATTGTTTCAGCTTGCTATGTTGGCAGAAAAAGAATTTGCAGGGCCGACAACAACAGCAACAACGCACGAGGAGCAACTTCACGCCGCGTTCGACATCTACACCATCAAAAACAGCACCATGTTCGACCCCCCATGCAGCGACTACACCATCCAATGGCGGCCAACGAACTATACCTGCTGCTCCACCTTCTAGTGTGCTGGAAGGTAGCAAGGCGACATCATTCAAGCCTTCATCATCCACTCCTTCTACGGGTCATACTTCCGACATTAAGTGTCACCGCTGCCAGGGACTTGGTCATATGATGAGAGATTGCCCAAGCAAACGAGCATACATAGCACGCGACGATCACGGGTATGATAGTACTTCGGATGTTGAAGATGAATATTCTCTTGCTACTAACTTTACAGATCCAAATGACGAACACACCGAAGAAGAGATACTTCATGCAATGGCGACGGAGAACTATAGGAGCATCATTGTGCAGCGTGCCTTGAGATCCAAAGTGGAGACCAACGATAAGCTACAACGACACAACCTCTTTCACATGTTCCTCGTCGTCAAGGATTGTCGTTTACACACTATAATTGATGGAGGTAGCTGCAATAACTTGGTGAACACAGACGTCGTCAAGAAACTTTGTTTGACAACAAGGGCACACCCTCATCCGTACCACATTCAATGGTTCAACAACAGCGGTAAGGTTCGGGTAACACAAACAGCAAAAATACTTTTTTCAATTGGTTCATACCATGATTTTGCTGATTTTGATGTTGTTCCTATGGATGCTTGTTCTCTTTTATTGGGTCGTCCTTGGGAATTTGATAGAGATGCTATTCATCATTGTAGAACCAATAAATATACTCTCATGCATAAGGGAAAGAAAATCACTTTGCTCCCCATGACTCCTGCTGAAATTGTGCATTTTGAGAAGAGTAAAATTGGCGATGGCAAGGCAACAAGATTAGAATTTGAGAAAAAGCAAGTCATTAAGTTAAAGTCACCATCGTTGCTCGTAACTAAATTCGACCTTGCTGATTTATTCAATGTTAAGGGGATGTGCTATGCTTTAGTTTGCAAAGAAGCCATGTTTTCACTTCATGAATTGTCTATTGCATTGCCCCCTGCTGTTGCTAACCTTTTGCAGGAGTTTGAGAATGTGTTTCCCTCCAAGATACCCCCTGGTTTACCACCGATGACAGGCATTGAACACAAGCTCAATTTTATTCCAGGAGCAAGTTTGCCAAATCGTGCAGCATACAGGGCGAATCCACAGGAAACTAAGGAAATTCAGCGACAAGTCCAAGATCTTTTGGACCGCGGGTACATTCGTGAAAGCCTTGGCCCTTGTTCCGTTCCTGTTCTTTCGGTTCTTAAGAAAGATGGTAATTGGCGCATGTGTGTTGATTGTCGAGCGATTAATAACATCACCATTCGATATCGTTATCCTATTCCTCGCATAGATGACATGTTTGATGAATTGAGTGGTGCTATCATCTTCGCAAAAATTGACTTGCGTAGTGGATACCATCAAATTAGAATGGCACTAGGAGATGAATGGAAAATTGCATTTAAAACCAAGTTTGGAATTTATGAGTGGTTAGTCATGCCTTTTGGTTTAACTAATGCACCCAACACCTTTATGCGTTTAATGAACGAGGATTTACATGCTTTCATTGGAAAATTTGTGGTGGTTTACTTTGATGATATCCTCAATTACAACAAGTCATATGATGAACATCTTGATCACTTACGTGCTGTTTTTACTATTTTGAGATATGCACGTTTGTTTGGTAACCTCGAAAAGTGCGTCTTTTGCACCAATCGAGTCTCATTTCTTGGCTACGTCGTTTCCTCACAGGGAATTGAGATGGATGAGGCAAAAATTAAAGCAATCACCAGCTGGCCAGCCCCAACAACCGTCACGCAGGTTCCTAGTATTCTTGGTCTTGCAGATTTTATCAGCGTTTTGTGCAGGATTTCAGCACCATTGCAGCACCTCTAAATGAGCTAACGAAAAAAGGGAGTGCCATTTCGAAGGGGCGAACAGCAGCAACAAGCTTTTGATGCTCTCAAATCGAAGCTTACAGAAGCACCATTTCTACAACTTCCTGATTTTGACAAGACCTTTGAGCTAGAATGCGATGCAAGCGGCATTAGTATTGGAGGCATTCTCATACAAGGAGGTAAACCCGTTGCTTTCTTTAGTGTAAAACTTCATGGTCCTTCTTTGAATTATTCCACTTATGATGATGAATTGTATGCCTTAGTGCGAGTATTACAAACTTGGCAACATTATCTTTGGTCTAAGGAGTTTGTCATACATTTTGATCATGAATCATTGAAGTATCTTAAGTGTCAAACAAATATAAATAAACGACATGCTAAATGAATTGAGTTCATAGAGTCGTTTTCATACATCATTAAGCATAGAAAAGGGAAGGAAGATATCATTGCCAGTGCATTATCTAGGCGTTATACCATGCTGCCCAACTCGATCATAAAATCTTTTTTTTGGAAACAATAAAAGCATTATATACTACTGATTTGGACTTCAAAGATGCTTTTGAAAATTGTAGATAAGGAAGAACTTGGAATAAATATGTGCTGCAAGAGGGTCTCCTCTATCGTGCTAACAATCTATGCGGTTCAGCTAGCTCCGTTCGTCTATTACTTTTGTAGGAAGCACATGGAGGTGGTTTGATGGGACATTTTGGAGTGAAGAAAACTGAAGACGTGCTGTACACACACTTCTTTTGGCCAAAGATGAGGCGTTATGTCGAGCGCTACGTTTCACGATGCACTACTTGCAACAAAGTTAAGTCTCGCCTTAACCCACATGGTCTTTATATGCCTCTTCATGTTCATAGTGTACCTTGGGAGGATATTTCTATGGACTTAGTTTTGGGATTGCCTAGGACTAAGAGGGGGAGGAATACTATTTTTGTAGTTGTTGATCGTTTTTCCAAAATGGCACACTTTATACCTTGTCATAAGAATGATAATGCCTCACACATTGCTGATTTATTTATGACGGAAATTGTTCATTTACATGGTGTGCCAAATACCATTGTTTCTGACCGTGATGCAAAATTTTTAAGTCATTTCTGGAGAAATTTGTGGTATAAATTGGGAACTAAGTTGCTGTTTTCAACTACATGTCACCCACAAACGGATGGACATTCGTTCACTCAACGACAAAGGTAAGTCCATTCAAGGTAGTGTATGGTTTCAATCCCTGTGCTCCTATTGATTTACTACCTTTGCCTCCTTCTAAAAATATAAATATGGATTCTACACAATGATCTGAATTCATTCTTAAGATGCTTGAAACTACGAAGAAAAATATTGAAAAGATGAATGAGAAGTATAGGATTGCAGGAAGTAAAGGTAGAAAGGAAGTAAAACTTGAACCGGGTGATTTGGTGTGGTTACACTTGAGAAAAGAGCGATTCCCTGACTTGAGAAAATCTAAACTTATGTCACGAGCTGCTGGTCCTTTAAAGATTGTTGAAAACATTAATCATAATACATGTAAGCTTGAATTGCCTCCCGATTTTGGGGTTAGTCCTACATTTAACATTTCAGATTTGCGACCGTACTTGGGAGAAGAAGATGAACTTGAGTCGAGGATGACTCCAATTCAAGAGGGGGAGGATGATGAGGACATCACAACAGCGGAGATGCACATTGAACTGCAAGAACCAATCACAGGAGCTCGAGCACGGTTAATAAGTCAGCAGGTGAATTCGTTCCTAACTTCTTTTGCATGTGAGATTGAGAATAGATTGCTATGTGATAATTTAATTGTTATTATGAATAATGGAGAAGATCAACAAGTGAAGGAAAGAGGCCTAGGGAGCGTGGAGAACCAGCTGGGACGTCCACAAGTTGATGGAAACAGTTTACAACTCGGACTCGAGTTCAACTCGGAGTCCAGGAGCAATCCACCTTAAAACGGATGCCCAGGAGGCATACGGACTCCATTTTTGATGTTCTACATATGCACAGAAAGATGATAAGATAAACTTTCCAATAGTTCTGGTCCCACCTTAAAATTACTCCGCAGTCATTGGAAATCGTCGAAACAATTCGAGTCCAGATTTCTATCCGGTGTTGCGCCACCGAATCGGGCCTTTGGGCCTTGTATTCCGTAAGAGTCCATTAGCGACACGTCTAGTCGTGTTTTGGTGGAACCCTAGCCTTTAAATACTGCAGCCGCCAGTCATATTTGTTGGGTTTTGGTTAGAATAACAATTTCGCCGTTCTACGGTTTGTGAGACCCCAACTTCTCAATTTCAGATCATGTCTTCTACGTTCTTGCTTGTGGTCTTAGTTCACTTGCAGGGATTAGCCTTCTTGGTGAGGTCAAGCATGTGCTGCACGGTTGATAACCAACGGAGCAGTGTTGTAGTGATTGCAGGGGTATTCGACCCGCTCGAGTGTCGCGGATAATCAACGTCTAGTTCTCCACCCCAATTGACTTACCTTTCGGAAGATCGGGCCTAAACTTACTCATCAACGACGATGCCTTACCCCTTTAGGGTCCACGGCTGAGTGGAAGCCCTGCGCGCCACCGATATCTGTGAGTGCTGCTAGTGTAAAGAGTCCAAGGGCATAGACAGCTTTACTCATGCATAGCTAGTGTTGAGAGCGTAGTATGATGTATAGACTTCTTTCATACGTTATATATTGTAAAACTTCCACCGTGGTTATAAATAAAAGACTCGTGTTATGTTTTATTCTCGTTCTTTTCATGTATACTATTGGGTGTCGCATCGCACGACACCATCTGATGAGATCCCTGGATGTCGGGACCCCGAAACCCACAAGTGGTGCCAGAAATGCTTGTTGGTAGGTTTTAATTCTCAAGTGAACGTCCGCAAGCGCACAGAAACTATCAATGTAGCATTTCCCCTTTTAAGAATATTCCCAAAGGGTTTCATTTATATTTTCCCAAAGGAAGGCTAGATGGAAGTAAAATATTCATCAAGTGGAAAGGCATATGTTGGTCTAGGTAGGGTTGTAGTAAGGATATGTTAAATGATAAGTTGAGGTAGTGCGACACATACAAGGGCATTCTATCCTAAGGGGACAAAAAAAGGTAATAAAGGAATTAGGCTAGGGGTTAGGTAGAGACTCCTCCTAAGCTTCTAATGTACATATACATAGCCTAAGTTAGTTACTAATGATTATGTTAATTATGAATTCTCATGCTAAGTGGATTAACACATCGGCCACGGGTTTACCCCTGGCAACACTACGCTACTCCAGCCAAGAGTTTGTGGCATAGCCGAACGTGAAGGGTTACAAAGGACAGATAGGGCTGTCACCACCTACTGCCTACCGCTTCAATCTGTGGGTCTACGAGACATTCAGCGCTACTCTCTATCCTAGCACCATGCTAGTATATTAAGTAATTATCTTAAGAGCCTAGGCACAAGCCATCCTAAGGCAATGAACTAAATCATCATTGAACCAATGTTAATTCATAGCATAAGTGATTCATGTTAACATAACCATATGATAGCAAATTAGACTATACTGGAGGTTTATAATGTTTATGATAATGTGATGAACATGGTATAGCACAATCATAAATACTACTCCTACCCCATACATGGAATCCACAATCAAACAAGAAACGCTTCATCCATGTATATGAACATACGATGAATAATGTCACAAATACAAATAGGAATATGGAAGGCATACCTTTCCCAATTGGGAAGAGACTCCTTCAACTCCTCTCCTACATGGACTATGGACTAGAGACTCTCCTCTCTACAGCCTATACTCCTCTAAACCTATGGAGAGTAGTGTATACAAAGGATGAATACTAAAGTGGAGTGTGTTGAAGTGAGGGTGAGGGGTCCTATTTATGGCTTGGAGAAGGGTCTGTTCCCACCACCAATAGCGCACAAATCATTCACCCATGACCGCTTCAAGCCGAGAGAAGCCACCACTTGGAGTTTGACCGAGAAAGGCGCCAGGAACTAGTCAGCCGACTAGGGGGGTCGGCCAACCTGGTCCTAGCCCCTTTTGCGGTGTGCTTTCTCTAGGTGACTAATAGGTGGGTCCCGTTGACTGATATTGGTGCTACACAGTTGGATGGCCTCAGATACTTCTGTTTGTGGGCCATTTGATCCATGTGGTGCCACATGTCGTTGCTTGATTGGCTGGAATGATATTCTATAGGATCCATGCCCTTGTTTCACTTCATTTCTGCATAGAATCCCTGGGTGCTCTACTTTTTTCAAGGACAGGTGGAAATAGGTTAAATAGAAAGGTGATGTGTGCAAGAAATGACAATTACTTCACATAATTGAGTTATATTGACGGGTGAAATTGGTGTATAACAGCCGTCAACAAACTCCCCCAAGCTTATCCTTTTCTCGTCCCGAGCAAAGTCAAGACTTTAGGTTGATGGTCAGGAGTTGCTACTCTGTTCTATGTTTCAAAAGTACCATGTGAACAACAAAATACTCCACCTAGTATTACAAAAATTGGCATAGTACTTCACCCATCTTAGGTTATTATGTGGCTTATGCCATCTCCTATTCATGGGTGGTTGAAAGATAGAACATCAAATTGAGCACACATACCCTAGAAATTAAGTTCCACTCAAATTCTGGAGAGTTCAATTCAATTTTTAAGTAGCTCAATTTGATTCTCTCGAGTCGCTCCTTTGTGTGTAGTGGAAATATGTCCTCACCAAGGCATTGTGCCTAAATTTATCCTACCTCTACATTAGGCTTGTATGTGGATCTTGGTAGGGAATATAGTAGGCATATTTGCAACACATAATATTGCTAAATCAAAAGATCAAGCATTAGGAGAAATCAATTCAAAACAATTTGATTTAAGACTTGTGCATGTGTGATGGAATGGAGTGGATGTGGATCTTGAGATGACTCCTTTTTTTAGTGGACTCTTTTGCAGGGATGAAACATGGCTACTTTTTTTTCTCATGCTTATGATGTAAGCATGCATTTTCTTTTTCCTTTTCTTGTAGCCATGTCTTCTACTCCCTTTTTATGCAATGAAATTTGGAGAGAGTACTAAGAAGGAATGATATGGAGTTCCTCTTTTTATTGTGAGATGGTGGTATGATGGAAATTTGCTTACTTCTAGTGTAGAAGTATATCATGTGCAAGTGAAGTCTTGAATTCAAAAAGTAATGAAAGAAATCTCACATAGGTCTATACTAGATTGAAAAAGCTCTATGTGAAAGCAAATAGCATATGAATAAGGTCTATCAATATAATGTATCATATGGCTTTGGTGGGTATTTCCAATCAAAAGAGGATAACTTAAATGTTTTTAGAATTTCACCGGAAATCTAAGTTTCACTATTAAACAAGTAATGGCAGCCCTATCACTATATCATATCTAACAAAAACTTCGAATGGATTAAGCTTTTGCTACCCAAAATTTCCAAATCAAGGCAAAAGTAATTTTAGCCACTGAGAGCAATCTGTTGGAGAGTAGTAAGTTGTAAACTAGGGACTTAGGAAAATTAAAACAGAGCAATTATTCATCATTTCATTTATATGAATTCCAATTCATTCTTACCACACATTATTTATTTTATTTGAAAATTGAACCTATCCTATATTTTGTTTTTTATTTTTTTAAAATGCAAGGTGGACGATGGGTAAGTGGAAAATAAATATGCAAGGGTTGATACAATTTACCTCAAGTGGGGGTCCTCCCCAAAGCTTGTTCTTCACTCACCTCCGTGTCGAGGGTTGAACCCTTGATGACGGAAGTATGCTACGAGATCGGCTTGTTGATGTTGTAGCGTGGAGTTGAAGTTTGTGAGTTGAGTGACCATGTGTTGTTCCTAGTCTTGGGTACCTTGTACATGCCCTTGTAGAGTGTTGTAGATGTCACCCGTCCATACTTCAAGCTCCTCCATACGTCTAGAGAGGTCCGTCATTCCTTGGCTATAGTCACGATGACATCTAGCCGAAGTGGAATGACATATTCTCATAGATGTTGGAAGCAAGCTGCTAGATCTTGAAGTGTATAGGGGTGTCTCCCATGCACTACAGGAAACGCGATCATTTGTGACGGTAATATATATTTGCGACAGATCGCCGTCGCAAATAATGTAAATTGCGATGGCAGGACAAGGGTCATCGCAAATAGGTAGGCTGTCCCAAATAAGGACTTATTTGCGACGGCTGCCCTCGAAGCCCTTGCAAATAAGCCTTATTTGGGACGGCCAACCCTAGGGCCGTCGCAAATTAATGATCCATCACAAATAGGACTTTATTTGCGACGGCTATAAAAAGGACCGTCACAATTAACTTTACTTGCGACGACCTGAACCTAGGGCCGTCACAATTAAGGCAGCCGTCGCAAATAAGGGCTTATATCTGCCCTGTCGGCCCCCGATAGACTCATTCTTACACCGCCCCCAAAACTTCTGCCGCCGCTGCGCACCCGCCGCTGAACCCCTGCGCCCGCCGCCGCCCCCGCCATGCCGCCGCCGCGCCCGGCCCCGTGCCCGCCGCCGCCCCCGCCGACCACCTTGTATGCCGCCCCAGACGCTTAGTCTGGCGCCGCCGGCCTCCTCCGAGGCCTCCCCGCCGACCTCCTCCGATGTGTCAGGTATGATTTGAACACGTAGTCTTTAGTATGAGATTAGTCCTTGATTAAATTAAACCAGTTTGGAATTAGTGGATTAGTATGAGATTAGTCTTTGATTTATTAAAGTGATAGCATAAATTTTTGGAAATCAATTTACAATTGCATTTCCATAACGCACACTGAATTAATTGACATTGAAGTAACAAGATTATGTGATATTAAGTCCCCATACTTGGATGATCTTTTTCTATATTGGATTGGCATTATTTTCCACTAAACAGAGTTTATCACATTCATTTGTAGCAGAACTCGTTGCCATTACATTTCTTACCTAATAGTTCATTTTAAAATACAATCTCTTCTTCATGATTCAAGAGACTACATGGCGGGAAATGTTCTAGGTAGTTGATGCAATCATAAAACTTAATGATTAGTGGAAATTGTTCCAACAAATGATATAGATGCGCATTAGGGAATGATGTTTGGTAGTCTGGGTTAGAGCATCTACAATGCATCCTATAGAGTTGTATTTCAATGTGACATGGGCTGAATTCATTCCTGTGATAGTTTTTTCTACCACTAACAGTCTTCTATATGAAACACGGACTGAGTATACTTAAGTTATTTCACCAGACTTAATATATGTAGTGTGTAGAATGAATTATATCATCATTTGCCTTATAATACAATTAATTATAGATCACAAACATTCAAGTTGTGATGTAATTTGCTTCTTAATAATCAATACAGTTGCTTATGTTTTCGTTAATATTTTTTATGCTTATGTATTATATATAGAAACAGCTAAACAAAAGGGTCATCGAACGTAAAGTAGGCATCATATATGTAGTGTATATACGGCCCATCAGGCCCAACCCTAACCTTCATTTGAGGTAGGGCAAAGAGAGAACGACGCCACTGCAGTGTGGGTCACGATCGTGACCCGTGACTGGTGGCATGAGGTGAATCGTTAGGATTAAGTGTATATGGGCTGGGCGGCCCATTACTAACCTTAAAAGTCTGTAACCAGATATCTCTCCGCCGAATGACCCCCCATTCACATCACGCGTGTTTGTGAGTACGTATAACACGATGAAAAATCCGAAAATGTATGTTGCGAGTATCTGTCCTTGACTCGCAACATCCATAAGGTAACAGGTTTCCCAGCTAACCAGTTGCCCCCCTTTGTACTTTAAAAACTGCATCGGATGGGGGGTGTAGTGTTAAATAGGCGGCGTTATGCTATCAAAATTTCGTGATTTGTGAGACGGATGATAATCAAACATTGATGAATCGTTAGGGTTAAGTGAGCAACCAGGAATGGCACGACACGCAATAAGTGTGATCGTTCCGTGTAGACCATTGTAGTGGTACCGTATGCGTCAAGGTGATACTGTATACATTAACGACAATTTCCTTTGCGTTAAACTGTAGAGCCAAACATGGTGAAGACCGCAGTTGGATGTATACTGGCAGGAAGAGGAGAACTGGTGGTCACTTGGATGAGTGGTACATCAAGTTAGATAAATTTTTGGATCGGACATTTTTGTTGTCAGCGGAAGATATGGTATGGTGCCCATGTACAAAATGCTAGAACACCAAGTTTTTGAGAAGATGGGAGCTTTCGTTTCACTTATGTCAAAACGGTTTCACTCCACATTATGAAGTGTGGAACCTTCACGGCGAGACTAATTCTCGAGTCATAGCAGAAGTGGATGAGGATGATGATATAATAGAGGTTGATAGGATGGATGAGATGCTAGAAGCTCTGGAAGCGGAGGATCCTCTTACAAATGAGGCAGAGAAGTTCTTCAAGGAGCTGAAGAAATCAAAAGAGCCGTTGCATGAACACACTGTTGTGACCGTACTTGCTTTCTTGACCAGATTTATGGCAATTAAGTCCAAGTACTTTTTTCCCATCAGCTGCTACAATGATCTCATGAATATGATCTGCAATATCCATCCACAACCTCACAATGCGCCACCAGATATGTATCTGTCAAAGATCAAGATATCAAGTCTCGATGTGAAGTATGAGAAAATCGATGTGTGCCCAGACAACTGCATGCTATTCTGGAAAGAGCACGCCAATGAGAAGATGTGTTTGAAATGTGGTAAACCGAGGTATGTAGAAGTTGTTAAAGACGATGGCGATAATGTGATGATAGATGTCGCACATAAGCAGTTTGGTTATTTGCCTGTGGAACCTTGGTTGAAGCGGTTGTTTCTTTCAAAAAGAACCGCAAGACACATGAGATGGCACAAAGAAGGTAAACGTGAGGACGAAGAATTCTTGACGCATCCGTCCGATGGTGATGCATGGAAGGCGCTAGACCGTTCTGATCCAGACTTTTCTCGTGATGCGAGGAATTTGCATCGGATTAGCGACAGACAGATTCTCACCTTCGGTACGAACGCCACGCCATACTCCTGTTGGCCCGTCTTTGTCATTTCGTACAACCTGCCACCTGCTTTTTATACGAAGAACGAGTTCATGTTTCTCAGCCTCAATGTACTTGGACCTGATCATCCCGGGTCACGTCTCAACGTGATGTTAAAACTGTTGATCGAAGAATTGAAAGTCTTGTGGACAGGAGTCGAAGCGTACGACAGTTACAAGAAGCAAAAATTCAACCTTCGAGCTGCTTATTTGTGGTTCGTCCATGATTTGCTGGCATACGGCATGTTTTCCAGATGGAACACTCACGATCGTCTGACGTGTCCGATATGTGCTTCAGACACGGATTGCTTTCGACTAACTCATGGAGGCAAAATATCTTACTTCGATTGTCACAGACGTTGGCGGCCCTCGAATCACATATTTAGGCAGCAGAGGCATGTCTTTCGAAAGAACTATGTTGTCATTAAAAGGACCACCGAAGTGTCTCAACGGGTCAAAAATTTCTAATATGTTGGAGAAACTGGTGCCTGATGAAGGTCGTCCTGGATAATTCGTAGGTTATGGAGAGGAACACAATTGGACTCACATATGTGGACTTTTGGGAGCTACTGTATGTGAAGTCATTGATTTAATGCACGACATTGATGTCATGCATCAGGAGCGTAACATGAGCGAAAGTATCATAACCACTTGCATGGATATGCCTGACAAAACGAAAGACAATTACAATGCTAGACTAGATTTGGCAGATATTTGTCATCGTCCAACTCTTGAAATCTCTGAAAGTGGTGGGAAGCCACGTGCTTCTTTCTGTCTTCGATCGAAAGAAAAGAAAGAAATTATGAAATGGATGAAAACTTTGAAATTCCCATATGGTTATGCAACTAGCTTGAAATGAGTCGTAAATGTGAACACAGGAAACCTCACTGGGTTGAAGAGTCATGATTATCACATTATAATGGAAAGACTCTTACCTGTTATGTTTCGAGGCTATCTAGATGATGCGGTGTGGAAGGTTTTAGCCGAGCTCAGCTATTTCTATAGACAGCTTTGTGCTAAAGAAATCAAGATCAGGATGATGGATAAGTTAGAGAAGGAGATACCCACACTTTTATGTAAGATGGAATTTTTTTTCCACCAGGTTTCTTCAATCCAATGCAACATTTGCTTATCCATCTTCCAGTTGAAGCTAAAGTTGGCGGTCCTGTGCAATATAGGTGGATGTATCACATTGAAAGAGCGCTACGATATCTGAAACCAATGGTTGGCAACAGGGCAAGGGTGGAAGGGTGCATCACTGAAGCATATGCTCTTAAGGAAGTAGTATACTTTTCAAATGTATACTTTGCAGAAGAATACAATATCAATACTTTGGCGATGCGGTACAATGTGGACAAAACACCCCCTTTAAGCGACCTTTCCATTTTTCAAATGAGAGGCACCACCGTTGGTAGGTACACGACCTATGTGCTATAGCAACATGACAAGACTGTTGCTTTACTCTCCATGTACGCAAATATAGAAGGCATGCAGGAATACTTCAAGTAAGTGTTTGTCCTACATTTATGCTAATCGACATATTTTGCTACACATGTATTCTAAAAGATGTTTTTCAAGTTCAGCGAGTTCCACAGACAATGTTGGCCACATAGGCATCAACCTACGGCCAAACAAGTAGAAGGGATGCGAAAAGAAGGAATAAATGGAGGACCGAGTTTCCTATCCTGGTTTCGAGATTATGTAATACTCTCTCGTCTCCTATGTATTATAAGTTATTATTATTAAAGAAGTATTATTTTAACTTATGATCATTTTTGACAGTGTCGGACTCACAATGTCCATGAAGATTTGCTGCAGCTATCTTGTGAATTGGTGAATGTTAGAAGCTATGGTCGATATGACATAAATGGCTTTCAATTCCGTACAACTCATTTTGAAGCTCTTCGTCCTCTCGCGGCAACATCAAATTCCGGTGTTGTGACGAGAGCAATGGACACTCAAGGGAATTTAACCAATTATTATGGGATCATTAACAAAATCTTGAATTTACTTTTACCGGAAATAAGACCATTCAATTTGTCTTCTTTGATTGTGACTGGTTTGATCGCACTCATGGAACTCAAGAAAACCAATTTAGAATGGTGGAAGTCAAACATAAGGACCGACGACGAGGTTACGATACATTTGTTCTTGCACATCAAGTGGAAAAAGTGTATTATCTACCTTATCCATGCACGAAGCTAAGTGCTTGGTGGGTGGTATATAAGGTGAATCCTCGTGAGCGGTTATATACTCCTGGGGATGATGGTTACCATGATAGCGAAGACGTTGAAGAAGTGTACCAAGAAGAAGAGTTGCCAGACACTTTTATCGTCGAGCTTGGTGCGGGACTTGATCAATTAGTTGGAGATGTTGAAGACGTTGAAGATGTAGAGGCGGATGATATGCGAAAATGGAAATTGGAACAGGTCACAATCAAAGATTGTTGGGCTGGTTTAAGGAGTAGGGCACATGATAATGATGTTGTTGAATTTTTAAAGTGATTACAAGTAATGTTTTTTTGAAGATAGTAACATGAATTTTGTATATCTTATTTGCATATTTACTGATTATCTATTAAAACAGGATGGCTTCAAAGAAGGATAAGAAGGTGCCGCTGATGAGGGGGTTCTACCCCTCTAGACCTGAGGATGCTTTCGCTGGGCCTCGTCGACTGGGAGCAAACGCTCTCAGCTGTTGGGGCACGTTTTGAGCAGCTCAAGAGCTTCGTCACAGGTAAATTTCACTCGTTTTTGACAAATTCTTTAAATTCAATTTCACATTAAACTTACTTATGAATCATTTGAATGTTGTAGTCATCACCGGCTGACTCAGAGGCTGCGGCGCCAGTTGACCTTGGCTACCCTTCGATGAGCCAGCCCTCGGCTAGTGATCCTTCTATTCCTGAGGACTTTGACTCAGCTAGTGATGAGCCGCATGGGTCACCTGACTCGGCACCCCAGCAGGCGCGGAGGACGAGGAGGACTCACTTTGTCAGTCCCCTGCGGTCCCTTCACAGAGGATCGTGATTCGTCTAGTAAAAGATAGGTAATAAAAATTATAGTGTTCAATTTTAGTTTCTTTTGGTTACTTAAGTAATGAATCAACAAATATCTTGCAGGGTTTGGGACGACACGTCTTTCACCGGTGAGAGACAACAAAGACCGGTGAACGGTGTTCTCGGGTCCTTAGTTCGTTTGCACTATCCCGGGGTCATCAACGGGGTGTCTGCTCTTTCATGGGAGGACTACGCACGTGTCCATCACCAGGAGCACGACAACCTTCAGGAGGTTGTATGGGCTGATTTTATAGTAAGTATGTTAAAAATAGTTTCTAAGTTTTAACTCTTAAACTCTTTTAATGAACATCTCTTCAATATATTCTTTATCACAAGCAAGGTATATTTTAGAGGACCCGAACCACCCTCGCATGGTTGAGGATGCGAGGAGAGTTTTTCACTACAATGCTGCCAAGGCGCTTCGACAAGCTTTGTTGAATGCTTGTGTTCAAATTATTAATGAGCACATGAAGGCGAAACAGCACCACGTGCTACACTTCCGGTAAGAGAGTGAGAGGCACCTGACGGAGGAGGAGTACGCGCAGGTACGTGGGGTGTAGTAAGTATTTTTTCTGATAATTTCCTCGATGGTATTTTTAACGACTTACAACTATGTGCAGGGCCACGTGAGCTGGTTGCAGGGTCAGACCAATGCATTTCGGGCCCTTTGTCGCTACTAGGCTAGCGATGAGTTTAAGGCTATGTCTGGGAAGGGTCGAGAGTGCAGAGGAGTCGAGGGGAAGAGTAGGCACTGCCAAGATAACCACTTGCGTTTAGCTAAATGCATGGTAAGTGTATGTAACTTATGTTTATTTATTCATAATATATTGTTCGTACTAACACGTATTGACAAAAGCGCGAGACGGGGGTGCCGCCGACCCCTGTTGAGATCTGGAAGAGAGGTCACAGAGACCCTTCTCAGCCTCAGGGGTGCAGTCAGGCTACAACCGAGCGATTGGTAAGTTTAGAAATCATTCATATTAAATATAACTATAAGGATTGTTGAACTTACATAGTTTCCTTGTTTTGCAGGCTATGTACAGGGAGGAGGCTAGGAAGATGCACGGCGAAGATTTTGATTAGGAACGTGAACCTATCGATCCTCAAGCCGCTTATGCAAGCGGAGGTGGAAAAGCACACAGAAGGTGATTTTATAAGTCATTTTATCATTTTCAATTCAAAGTATTCAAGATATTTCAATTTCATATTATTGACTCTCTTTTTTATAGGCTCGCCTTATTTGACGGAGTTGTCGACTCGAGGGCTGGGAGACCTGCGAGAGGCAGCTCCACGTAGGCTTCTTCGGTGGGCACGGTAGGTCGTCGCGTCTTGTAGAGGGACATTGAGATTCAGTCCCTCAAACAAACTGTAGAAGAGAACACCAAGTGACAGGAGGCAGAACGCCAAAGGATCGCGATGGAGGCCACAATCCATTCCCAGGCAGCAGCGTTGGCGCAGATGTGGGAAGCAATGGAGGTAACAAAATGAAAACTAAAGTTCTCATTAATTCAGCATAAATGACTTACTAATAGGTGACATTTAATGTTTGCAATGACAGGCCATGGCTCGGGCGCAAGGTCTGGGGATCTAGCTACCGCCACTACCGGTCCTTCCAGGTGATCCTTCTTTTGCGGGTCAGGTAATTTTCTATGTCAAATTAACAATTCTAGTTTACCTCAACAAAAATAAAGTGAGGAAATGGAGTGACAGTGAAAGATAGTAAGATAGAGTGAGAGATGGAGTTAGAAGAGGGAGGAAGATAGGGAAAAAAGGATTGAGATAGAAGAGAGAGGGAGATAGTTAGATAGAAGAAAAGGATTAAGGCAGAAAAAAGAGAGTGATAGAAGAAAGAGTGAGAGATAGTTAGATAGATTGGGAGAGAAATGAAGAGAGAGAGGGAGATGTAGATGAAGATAGAAGGAGAGGAAGAGAGAGTGAGAGAGAGATAAATTGAGAGGAATGAAAACAGAGAGGAGAGGGGATCTAGACAGAGATAGAGTGAGAGGGAGGGAGAGAGATGTTGATGCATTTATATTCTAACTCTATGTCTCATTAATTGCAGAGATCTGCGACGGCTGCTCAAACTCCATCGCTGTCGTTACCGCCACCTGGAATGAGGCGCGACGACAACTTTGACTTCGCAGGTGGCTTTGGAGGTGGCTTCGGAGGTCAGACGGGCGAGTGAGCTCTTGTTTGCTTTGTTGATGGTGATGTGTGATGTATCGACGATATTGTGATGTTGTTTGTGATGGTGATGGTGTTTGTGATTGGCATATATTATATTTGTCTGTTCTGTGATTCTGGCCATCGAGCCGGGTAGTATTTTTAGTTTCTTAAAAAATAAAAAACCTTATTTGCAACGACTTTTTATACAGTACCATCGCAAATAACGATCCAGGCTGTCGCAAACTAGCCTCTGTTATTTGCGACGGCCTGGCCGTCGCAATTAAGACCCTATTTGCGACGGCCAGGCCATCGCAAATAGCTGTGTGGGTCCTAAAGGAGGACACGTGGAGCCCTGCCGGCTGAACTTATTTGCGACGGCCATGCCGTCGCAAAAAGAGGCTTATTTGGGACAGCCTAGCCATCGCAAACAAAGGTGTTGGGCCCTCCAGCCCCCGGGCAATAACTTGCGATGGCTTCGCAGGCCGTTGCAAATAGCCTTATTTGTGACGGCTAGGCCGTTGCAAATAGCTTATTGCGACGAATTATTTGCGACGGCCAGAAACCATCGCAAATAAGAGAAGCTGTCACAAATAGCTTATTTGCAACGATATTTTCCTTATTTGCGACGGCCCTGCCTATCGCAAATCAACGGGATTCCTGTAGTGATGTAGGACCTGGCCACCCATTCCAAGACAGACCCTCAGTCTCATACGATGGAGGTTAAGTTCATCCGGGTGCATCACCCATTGGGTTCTCTTCCTCTTCGTACTCATGGAACGTGGAGATGTTTGGGGGCACGGTCGCTCTCCTTGTACGGCTTCTAGTTACCTTGCCAGAGATATTACTTCTTCTGGCTTCCTCGATGGGAAGTAGGTCAATGGTTAGCCTCTAGCATTTGTACAAATGATAATCCCGGTTAGGTAACTGAATTTCATTGATAATGCCAGGATAATAAAATATCAAAGAGCCATCTTGATCATGCTTAAGGGTATGTCCTTGCACTAAATATTCATCATCAATTAATTCTCTTTCTTTTTCAATGTATTCAAATGAAGAATATTCAAGTGCTCCTACTCGAGTAGCAATACGGGTAATCAATGAAGTGCATTCTATTGGCCCTACCCTTGGAATGTAATCTAACCATTGCTCATCATGGAAATAAGTGGAGCAACTTTTATCTTTTTAATCATGGCAAATAAAACTTTCAACTAATCATCACACACTATCCTTACATCTCCTCTAGGGAACATAGTCATAGCCAACCATCTATGCATGAAGCATAAAGTGGGGTTGTGCAAGTGTCTATTCCTAGGTGCACTACATCTCACCTCACCAGATAAATCTTGCCAAAAACATTGTTCGTTAAACTTAGGCAAATTGTCTAATTCTAGCAAACAACGTTTATGGAAGCCAAGGATTTCACATAATTTTTTTCATAGGATGTTGTATTCATTTTGAAATAATAGAAAAGTAATACCATCAAATCCTATCGTAAGTGTGCAAAGGAATTGTATGGAGAGAAGGCGTGAACCTTTCTCCTCTATGTGAGCAAAATTTTCCCATCCTAGTGCATGCAAAATGGAAAAGAATTTGGAATCCATACCTATTTTGGAGATCAAATCCAGATCATAAGCCTTCGTATGAGAAAACTCATGATATTGGAGAAACTTGCGTGCTTGATCTTCAACTTCACTTTGGATGTCGAGGTCATCATCATGAGGAACTTGGTGAGGGTTGCTCCTCTCACCTGTGGGGGTGTCCTCTCCTACACTCCTCCATGAACTTGGTGTAGCAACGGAAGAGGGGCGTGCACTTGAGTCTCTACCATGGCTTGAGCTTGTGCCTCCTTCCTCTTTCAAAACAACCTTTTCATTCCTTTCATGGCTACAACAAACAAGAACACAACAAGGAAAAAACTCGAAAGAGGTGATGTTAGTGAAAACAAAACCCCGGCAAATTTTCCCTTGAAGAACTTGAAAGCAAATTGCAAATGCAATCAAAAGCAAATATTTTTTATTTTGGTTTTGAGCAAGAGTGCATCTATGAAGAGCAAGAAAAACAATTTGAGCAAGAGTGACTTTGGGGATATATGAAATGAGGTGAAGTTTTAAGAGAAGAGCTCCTCACGGCCACCATTTTATAGTGTGCAATCCCCAACGGTCACTAGGGCACAAAATATAGCCGTTGGAGGAGAGAGAGGGACAAATTGGCTCTTTCCCTTGGTTGGCCGAGTAGGGGGGTCCGCCGACTTGACAGGTAGGCCCCACTGTTCTCCCTTTTGGCAGGTGGCTCCCCAACGGCTATGGAATCAGCACGTTGCTGAAATACCACTTTTGTAGCTCAGAAAAATTATTTTTCATATATAGATTCTTTTTTCAAAATCCAACAATTTTCTTTTTGTGAAAAACAAAGAAATAAAAATGATAGTTGTGAATATAAGATTCTCAACTTGATAAGAAAATCAAACATGCAACTAAATGGAGAAAAATCAAATGAAGAGAAAAGAAAAATAAAGAAAAGGATAACTACCAATTTAACCTATTGGCTAGGTCTCACCACCGTCTGATGGGATGAACATTATTCTTTCTTCGTTTCTTGACATTCAGGCCTAGAGGGATGGGGTCGGACGGCTTGTCTTATTTCTTTAGCCATTCCTTTTTTGGCAGCTTGGTAGACTTCGGCCTTTGAGGAGGCTCGGACTTCTTTGTCTTCTTTGGGTGTCGGCATGGACGATAAGACAGGTTTTTTGCATAAATCAATTTCCTCATGAATGCAATGAATGGGTCCACCTTGGGGGTGTGATTTTGACCTCTTGAATGTGCTTAAGATTTGGCCCATACTTGATATGGATCATGGACCATTGCTCCAACTTTGGGCGAAAGATGAACTTCTCCTCCTTGCCATTGATATGGAAGAGGATTTGTCTAGCTCCCACATCTATGCAAGCCTTCGCGGTGCTTAGGAACGGGCGCCCAAGAATAAGAGGTGTATCCTTCTCGACCTCCATGTCGAGCACCACAAAATCCATGGGTATGAAGCAATTCCAGATTTTCATCGGGACATCTTCGGCAATACCCGCTGGATAACAGACTGAAGAATCAGCCAGTTGGAGTTGCATTGTTGTTTGAGTAAGCTCTGTGATGTTCAGCTGGTCGAAAACCACCTTGGGCATCACACTCACGCTTGCTCCAAGGTCACAAAGGGCCTTGTCGAAGTGGTGTGCCCCAATTGAGCATGAGATTGTAGGACATCTGGGATCCTTCAGCCAGTTGTCTCCTTGTAGAGAAATCATAGTGACACTTTCTACGGGAGGTGCAGGCTATCCTGGCATCTTGCCATTCTCCATTGGAGGAAAAGCAGCTGCCAGTTGAGCCAACTGAGTCTCCAACATCTTGTTGAAACTCAATAGATTTTTGAAGGCTGAGGATAGTTCTTCAATTTTGCATTAATGCCCTCTAGGGTCTTGTCATTAGCTGATAGCTTCTTGGATAGAGTATCATTGATCTTCAGCTGGCTACTGGCAAGTTCTCTAATGTTGGGTTGATTTCCATTGTTGCCATTGTTGTTGTACCCTCCTTGAAAGAATAGGCGTGGTTGGCCCCGCCCTTGACCTCCTGGACGATAACCACTGTTGTTTCCATTGTTTGCTAGGTATAGGGCATCCTCACGGGTTTCTGGGCAATCATTGCCCAAATGGCCCATGTTGCCACAGACTTCACAAGTGATGTAAGAGTCTAAGGCATAGGCATTGCCGCATACTTCACCATTGCCTTGCCCATCAATTTTCTTCATAAAAAGGTCCAATTTAGCAGCAATCATGTCCACCTCCTCCAAGGTGTGCATGCCTCGGCGGTGGGTATGGAGACGCTCGTTGAACCAACCCATGTTTGACATCTTCTCAATCAAATCTTTGGCTTTGGGCACTGTCAATGAGAAGAAGGCACCTCCAGCAGCAGCATCAACATGGTCACGGGCAGATGGGATCATCCCGTTGTAAAAGTTTTGGATTATGAGCCAGTCATCAATCCCATGGGGAGGGGGGCAGGCTAGGATATACTCTTGCAACCTCTCCCAAGCCTCAGGAATAGATTCCTTGGCATCTTTCTAGAAGCTATAAATTCTTCCATGTAGGGCATTGGTCTTGCCCAATGGGAAAAACTTGGCGAGGAATGCCGTAGAACATTTCTCCCAAGTGTCTATAGCACTTCGGTTCGCATAGAACCACTGTTTCGCTCTCCCAAGAAGAGAGAATGGGAACAACCTAAGACGGACATCATCAGGAGATACATCCTTTATCTTAAAAGTGTTGCAGATCTCAAGGAACTGTTGCAGGTGAGAACTAGGATCCTCGTTAGCCGTCCCACAAAACGGGTTGGCTTGCACCATAGTGATCAAGCCAGTCTTGATTTTGATGTTTACGTCTCCCGTGTTAATAGTGGGCCCAACATGCACATTGTTAGCAGAGGGGGCCAAAAACTCACGAAGGATCTTCTGCGCCACTGGTGTTTCAGTTGTAGGTGCGGTTGTGCTGGCTTGCTTTGCCGCTCGAAGCTTCTGAGGGGTCATAACACGAGGTTGATCTCTCAGAAGAGATTCGGGATCTTCAACAAAGTTTTTCAGCAAGTGGAAACCAGACATACACTACCCTGTTTTCACAAAAAATGCGAAAACAAAGAGGGGTCATCCTACTAAAACCTACTAGGGTCCTATCATATTCACTCAATCATGTAATACTTTAGCTGCCTCCCCCGACAACGGCGCCAGAAATACATGTTGATATTTCCTACGCACTACTAGCAATTCATTTGTAGCATAGGTACCCGAAATGCTTGTTGGTAGGTTTTAATTCTCAAGTGAACGTCCACAAGAGCACACAAACTATCGATGTAGCATTTCCCCTTTTAAGAGTATTCCCAAAGGGTGTCATTTATATATTCCCAAATGAAGGCTAGATGGAAGTAAAGCAATCATCAAGTGGAAAGGCTTAGGTTGGTCTAGGTAGGGTTCAAGCAAGGATGGGTTAAATGATAAGTTGAGGTAGTGCACACACACAAGAGCATTCTATCCTAAGGGGATAAATGAGGTAATAGAGGAATTAGGCTAAGGGTTAGGTAGAGACTCCTCCTATGCTTCTAATGTACATATGCATAGCCTTAGTTAGTTACTAATGATCATATTAATTATGAATTCTCATGCTAAGTGGATTAACACATTGGGCACAGGTTTACCCCTAGCAACACTAGGTACTCCTGCCAAGAGCTTGTGGCATAGCTGAACCTGGAGGGTTACGAAGGACATATAGGGATATCACCACCAACTTCCTACCTCTTAAATCTGTGGATCTACGAGACATTCAGCGCTACTCTGTATCCTAGCACCATGCTAGCATATTAAGTAATTACCTTGAGAGCCTAGGCACAAGCCATCCTAAGGCAACTACAACATTGTTGAACCAATGTTAATTCATAGCATAAGTGATTCATGTTAACATAACCATATCATAGCTAATTAGACTCTAGTGGAGGTTTATAGTGTTTATGATAATGTGATGAACATGGTATAGCACAATCATAAATACTACTCCTAACACATACATGGAATCCACAATCAAACAAGAAACACTTCATCTAAGTATATGAACATATGAAGACTAAAGATAACATCTTTGTTAGGAATAATGTCACAAATACAAATAGGAATATTGAAGGCATACCTTTCCCAATTGGGAAGAGACTCCTTCTACTCCTCTCCTACTCGGAATATGGACTAGAGACTCTCCTCTCGACAGCCTATACTCCTCTAAACCTATGGAGAGTAGTGGATACAAAGGATGAATACTCAAGTGGTGTGTGTTGATGTGAGGGGTCCTATTTATAGCTTGGAGAAGGGTTGGTTTCCGCCACCAAACGCGCGTGAATCAGTCACCCATGACCACTTCAAGCCGGGAGAAGCCACCACGTGGAGTTTGACCGAGAAAGGCACCAGGAACTAGTCGGCCGACTAGGGGGGGGGGGGGGGGGGGGGGTCGGCCAAACTGGTCCTGGCCCCTTTTGCGGTGTGCTTTCTCCAGGTGACTGACAAGTGGGTCCCATTCACTGATATTGGCGCTACACTGTTGGATGGCCTCGAATACTTCTATTTGTGGGCCATTTGATCGATGTGGTGCCACATGTCATTGTTTGATTTATTGGAATGATATTTTATAGATCCATCCCCTTGTGTCACTTCATTTCTACATTGAATTCCTGCATGCACTACTTTCTCCAAGGACAAGTGAAAATAGGTTAAATAGAAAGGTGATGTGTGCAAGAAATAACAATTCCTTCACTAATTGAGTTATATTGACGGGTGAGATTGGTGTATAACAGTCGTCAATAGTCTATAACTAGTTGTGGCTTATTGTTCTTATTTGAACTTTAGATCCGAAGGAATTCAACATGATAACAAGTATATTAATACAATCTCTTTAGATCCGAGTGCCTTCTGGACCTGCCTTACCGAGACCTGCCGAAATGTAGGTAGAGTGGCGTACTTAGGGTGCTTGACCACTCTACGTCATTATCACAATCCGGACCTTTCATTAGCTTTGGTTGTCAGGCGGGTACGCCATCTAGCAATGACAAAATCCGAAAGAAGATCAACAATATAACTTGTATACCATATGAATAACCTAGACTAAATCTCAAAAAGAAATGCACAAATTTGTTATAGACAAGAAGGTAAAGATAATAGAAGAAACGAGCATGTACAAAATTAATTCACGTGGAGTTTGATTTCACACAATAATGTCTTTCATTATAGGTCTGAATTACAAGGGAGAAAAGGACATACTTAGGGTATGGAACCAGGCTATGTGTGCTATTCATCTTGTTCTAACCCAGGGTAAGTAAGCTACACTTAAAGGACAAGGACCAAGTTAAGTGTGCTCGAACTGTCCGAACCCTCTCGGAGGGGTCCGTATGTTCTTCTTGAGGATCTGCCCGACTCTGTCCATAGACTCTATAATTTACATTATGTGTACAAACTCAGTTCCGTGAAACTAAGCGTAGAACATACGGAGGTGCTCGATATTCGATGGAATGGCTATGTAGGAGGTATCATTTGCAGCGGCTGAGCTGGTGTGTGAATCTGTTTCACATGGAACTAGCACGCTTCACATTTTTTTACCAGCTCAACTGCATCTTAGAGTGTTGTAGGCCAGTAAAAGCCGTGCTGGAAGGCTTTAGCAACCAACGTGCGGGAGGACGCATGGTTCCCACACTCGCCTCCATGGATTTCCGTGAGTATCGCGGCCTTCTTCCTGTGCAATGCATCACATTAGAATGCCGTCGGCACCACGCCGGTAGTAGCATGTATCTTTTAGCCAATCTGACGATTCGGTCAGCGGAAGCACTGTCTTCAAGAAGGATGTTGTCTTTCAAGTAGCTCTGGATCTCCTAAATCCATGCATCAGAGCTGACTTGAGCCTTCAGATCTTGCGCGCTGGGTTGCTCGGAGCTTCCTGCAGTGCCTACGATCCTTGGTGGACACCATGGTAATAGAGCCACCGGGAACACCAGCTTCGAGTTGTTGTTCTCGCCCCCTTCACTCAGTACGGCAGGCTGAGCAGTGGGTCTTGACAATCTCCTGACAAAAACTCTATCGGGAGCTTGAGCTCTGGTTGAATCTTTTGTCGAGAGTTCATCGGCTTCAGCGTTGTTTAGACGCTGGACATAGCAGAGATCTAGGATGTGGAAGTCCTTCTGCAGCTTCTATACTTCAAGGAGGTAAACAGTGAGTTGAGGGTTGTTGCAATTGTATTCACCTTTGACTTGCTTGATGATGAGTTGCAAGTCACGCTTCACCATCAACTGCCTGATGCCATCTGATAGCGCCACCTTGAGTCCGTAAATGAGAGCTTCATACTTCGCCATGTTGTTTGTTGTCTAGATGTCACGTTGTACCATGTACTTGAACTTCTCCCCAGACGAAGCGGGGAGAAGGATTGCAGATCTGACCCCCTGCTTTTGCACTGATCCATCAAAGTAGAGAGTCCAGTGAGGATCGGTAAAGAGTGGGACCTTGGGTTTGATGAAGAAGGGGTCCACTCTGCCACAAAGTCAGCCAATGCTTGACTCTTGATAGCATGTCGACGCGAGCATTCGAGATTGAACTCTGCCAGCTCCGCTGTCACTTTGCAATATTTGCTCCATGTTTCTTCAGTTGCTCATATGTGCGCGTCTTGAGTCCTTTTAGTATTTATGCATTTGCTCTCTCGACTTGGCCATTACTTGTTGGATGAGCTACTGATGCGTAGCTGACTTTTATGCCGGGATCTTCACAATACTCTTGGAATGTTGCACTTGTGAATTGGGTTCCATTGTCGGTGATGACTTTGTTTAGAACTCCAAATCTGCAGACTATGGACTTCAAGAACTTCATAGCAGATTGCTTGTTGATTGTCACAACTGGAGTATCCTTCGACCACATGGTGAACTTGTCGATGGTGAATAATGTCTGTCCCCCACACAGCGAATAGCCATGTAGGAGGTATCATTTGCAACGACTGAGCCGGTGTGGGAATCTATTTCGTGTGGAACTGGCATGCTTCACACTTTTTTACCAGCTCAACTGCATCCTGGAGTGTTGTAGGCCAGTAAAAGCCATGCTAGAAGGCTTTAGCAACCAGTGTGCGGGAGGACGCATGGTTCCCACACTCGCCTGCATGGATTTCTGTGAGAAGCTGGCGGCCTTCTTCCTGAGCAATGCACCATACTAGAACGGCGTATGCACCACGCCAGTAGAGATCCCCTTCTATCAGCGTGTATCTTTTAGCCAATCTGACAATTCGGTAAGCAGAAGCACCGTCTTCAGGAAGGATGTGATCTTTCAAGTAGCTCCGGATCTCCGAGATCCATGGATTGGAGCTGACTTGAGCCTCCGGATCTTGCGCGTTGGTTTCTCGGAGCTTCATGTAGTGCCTACGATCCCTGGTGGACACTATGGTAAAAGGGCCACTGGGAACTCCAGCTTTGAGGTGCTGGTCTTGCCCCCTTCACTCAGTTCTGCAGGCTGAGTGGTGGGTCTTGACAATCTCCTGACAAAAACTACGTTGGGAGCTTGAGCTTCGGTTGAATCTTTCATCGAGAGTTCATCAGCTTCATCGTTGTTTAGATGCAGGACATGGCAGAGATCTAAGAGGTGGAAGGCCTTCTGCAGCTTTTGGACTTCAAGGAGGTAAGCAACGAGTTGAGGGTTGTTGCAACTGCATTCACCTTTGACTTGCTTGATGATGAGCTGCAGGTCACCCTTCACCACCAACTGCTTGACACCATATAATAGCGCCACATTGAGTTCGTAGATGAGGGCTTCATACTCCGCCACATTGTTGGTTTCTGAAGTCATGGTGTACCATGTACTTGACCTTCTCCCCAGTCAGAGAGAGGAGAAGGATTCCAGCTCTGGCCCCCTGCTTCTGCACGGAGCCATCGAAGTAGAGAGTCCAGTGAGGCTCAGTGAAGACTGGGACCTTGGGATCTGACTTCTGCTCACTGTGGTCCCCTAGATTTGATGAAGAAGGGGTCCACTCTGCGACGAAGTCATCCAATGCAGACTCTTACTAGCATGTCATGGCAAGAATTCGAGAACGTACTTTGCCAGCTCCGCTGCCCACATTGCAATATTTCTCGTAGAGTTGGGTTTATGCAGCATAGCACGTAGTGGATAAGAAGTTACCACTGATATTTTGTGCGCTTGGAAGTAGTGACGAAGCTTCCTTGAGGCAATAAGAACTGCATATAGCAGTTTATCCACCTCAATGTACCAAGTTCTGGCGTCATGTAGTACTTTGCTGATGAAGTACACTGGCCGCTGGACTATCTGTACCTTCCTGGAATGGCCCTGAGTTTCTTCTTCATCAACTCGGATCCTCCCGCACGAGTCCAGACCTTCTTCTTGAGCTTCCCATATCATTCTGGAGGGTTCCGGAACTTGTTTTTCAGCCAAGAGAACTCCCTTTGATGAGAGAGGTTGATCCTCGGACAGCTTTCCTTTAGGATCCGCGGCGGGGGGCTGGGACCCAGACTCGCCTTCATGTAGCTCTGGACCCTCCCGGAGGGATCCGGACTCCTGAACTGAAGATAGCTCCGAACTTCAGCGCAGCTAGACATCCATTTAGCTTCTTGACATCCTTGACGCGTGCTGGGGGCCGCATCTCTTCAATAGCCTTGATCTTCGTCGGATTTGCCTCAATTCCTCAGTGATTCACCAAAAATATGAGCAGCTTCCTAGAGCTAACCCCGAAGACACATTTGTTAGGGTTTAGCTCGGTACGCGTCATGCGCAACCTGTCAAAGACGGCTTGCAGGTTGTCAAGGAGTGGTTCTGTAAAATCCCACTTTTTCCTTCATATAAAGTTCAGCTACAAGTTTATTTCAACCATAGTGGAGATCCATCATGGTTATGCACATGAACTTATGATGGGATACTTGAACTTGATCTCATCAAATAATTTCTTCTACTCATGCTTTAATTTATTAACATGAGGAATGAACATCACCCATAAACATAGATTAATTCTTTTGACCTCTCTTCAAATTTTGGAATTATTTGAATGGAGGATCCTAGGTCAAATTACTATGCAGCACCCAATCTATATTCAAATTAATTGCAAATTGAATATACTACTGTATATTTGGCCCTGTCAAAATTATTCAATTCAGAGGCCGTAAATTTTTCTATCGTTTACGAATATTCCAAATAGACTTCTCGCAATGTTTCAAAAATTATGAACTCCATTTGCTATTTTATTTGAGACGCTTAACAAATTCAGACCCTATTAGGAATTCAAATTTTGAATGCTGTGCAACTTAATTGAACATTAAGATTTGAACTCACCATCATGGTCAGCATTACTTGCTTGACTTATCCTCATAGTTTCAGAATTTTTGTAACCCATTTGCTATTTAAATAAGTGACCCCATTGAATTCCATACAAATTCAAATTCAAATTTGAAATTCAATTGGAACTTCCTCCGATTCGAAATCCAATTTTAGAATCAAATTCCAGATATTTATTTGAGCCTCCCCACAAAAATCTAGAATTTTTGGACCAAGTTTGGTAAGGGAATTGAAGTCTGTAGAGAAGGGGCAGGGATAAGAGTCGTGGGACCCACCAGTCAGTGGGACAAACTCGGGCTGCTCTGCATGCCGTTTTTCCGGCGCTCCTCTGCTCGACACCGCACCGCATGCAAGGCACCACGGAGCTGCTCGTCTGCCTGCTTCATGGCGTGCCTCCTACTCCTCCCCGAGCTATTTAAACCCTCCCCCGGTCGAAGTGGAAACACACACACACACTCGCCTCTGTTTTCCATTTTCCGCCACTTGTAGGATCAAAGAGCACGTGAAAAGCTACCAGAGGGGGGGTGAATGGTAGATTTAAAAATCTTACGCGGCGAAAACAATTAAACCCCAAACCCTTTTGGCAGAAAAACGATCTGTTAAAGAAATCGTGTGTGAGACTAATCTAAAGGTGTTTCACCGTGACAAAAGTGATAGATATCAGAGAGAATCAAGTCACGAAGACAACACAAAAAGAATCACTCAAAACCTTCGAGAAAAACTCAAGTTATGATTGAAAGATCAAACAATGGTCAATCTGAGCCACCCGAGAAAAACAGTTCTGGAACGCTGCAAAGAAACTCGTTTAGATCATAGACCACAAATCCAATGACCGTGAAATTTTGAAATATGATAGACAATCAAGTTGTGAAGACAACCCATAAAGAATCACGTCAATTGGATCTGTAAAACTCGAGTTATGATAAAACCACCGATGAATGGTAGTGCTGTCCAGAAACTCGATGAGTAAAACTTGTCTGGAACAAGTCGGACGAACAAGGCACAAAAGTTCCTTCAAACTATGAATTTTATTCAATAGAACACAAGAGGACAGCCCCAAAGTCGTGCACCACGAGCTCTGGGCTCCCTTGCTTATATAACCAGCCCTTAGGCCAACCCAATATCAACTAGGACTCCAATCCTACTCAGATCACGAATCGTAACTTTCCATACCTGCTCAAGATTCTTCTATACGCAGATAGAAGCAATCTTAAGACTTCCAAACACCTTAGGAACGTATCCCAAATTCCTAAACAACTCAAATTCGTGACACACACGAAATCCTAACATAACCAACTCGATACTTTCCATACCGAGCCATAACCAACTTCGCCGCAGCCGAAGTCATCAACCGATACGATCCGATCCTTCCAACCAGATATTCCTTCCTTATCCCATCTTCGGAACCATGTTGCCACGTCATGCACCGCATGCATACGTGCGAACACCTTCCTTCGACGTCCAATAACATTCATATGCACCGCCCTTGATTCAATCATCCTGCGCGACCTCCTGATCAGCTCAACCACAATTCCTCCTGAATTTGGTTATTGGAACCTCATCTCCTCCCTGAGACTAGTCCAATGGATCTCGTCACCAGCCATGACTTGAACTCAAGCAACACCTGCACATGAATAAACAACCAATCCATACGAGCCCAAGTCCTCGACTTGACTCAAGTTAGTTCCGAACACAACAGCCTACGTGAGAACCTCACATAAGCATGTTGCAAAGCATACCAAAACGATATCAGCCATATCATCCAAAACGCACCAAAAACTTAGTAAATGAATACTAAGCAATCTTTCCAACAATGTAAAGCAAGTACGAAACATTGCAAATGAAAAGCAGAAGCACTGCGGTCAGGTTCCGGACCTTGCCCAAGCAACCCGGACCTTGAGCCGGAGCTTAACAAAAGCTAGTAGAACCTAGTGCCGGAGCTTACCAAAACTAGTACAATGAAGCACCTGTCGGAGCTTACCAAAACTTGTAGATCCTAGCACCGGAGCTTACCAAAAACTAGTCAAAACTAGTCAACCCAAAACCGGAGCTAGACAAAGTACGTCGGAGCTTAGCAAAAGCATGCCGGAGCTATCAAAGATATGCCGGAGCTAATAAAGACATGCCGGAGCTAAAGATAAAGCTCACCGGAGCTAACCAAAGCTAGTCGGACCTTACCAAGAAATCGGACCTAGCTTCGAACATAGCCGGAGCTACCCAAAACAAGCCGGACCTACCGTCGGACCTTGTTGTAGCTCAGAGCTAGAGTCGGACCTTGATAAAAAGGTTTTTTGGTGATATTCAAAACTTTTATCATCAAAGCCATGTGTATTCACTACAAGCCAATGTATTCAGTACACATAGGTCTTACAATCTCCCCCTTGATGAATGCATTGGCAACACCATTTAAAATCCGAACATTGGCTTATTCTCATAAAAGTTTTGAAGGCAATTTCTCCCCCTTTGTAAATCAAAAGTAAGATGAGAAGAAAATCCAAAAAATTATCCCATATTATCTCTCCCCCTTTTATTATCTCTCCTTATGCACATATTCTCTTTCTCTTCATGCTTATCTCTCCCCCTTTGACAATGTATTCAGCAAGTCATGAGCATATATAAAAAAATATCTCTCCCTCTTTAGTTGTTATGAGCATATTATAACATATACATATAAACAAAGCTCATCCAAGTCATACTATCAAGTACCTTACATTATCACATCAATGAAATACATAAAGTAGTGTAAGCCACGCCAGAGATCAAATGTAATTTTCAATTTAAGCAAGTCATGATCTCACAAACTTAACTCTTTTAAAACCTGAAAGCATGGCACTAGTTGCTGCATTTTATTATTTGTCAAAGCATAAATTTATATCATATGATATTTGCAAGAGATTATATGCGCACCTGCCTTATTCTAACCAACCAAGCCAAGCCTATGTCATTTGACAATCAGAAGCTTAAGGACATGGTTTTAGTCATACACAACTTCTTCCAAGTTCATATCTAAGTGCAATGACAAGCCATCTCAAAAGAAGAAGTGCGATGCATGCATATTCTCTTGATCTTTTCTCAATTTATATTTGTTCATAAAACTCAACATGTGAGTTGATTACTTGATTAATTCTTTATGATTAAAAGCATTTGTGAGCATGCAACAAGTTCAAAACAGCAAGAAGGTTCGACCATGACCAGTTTTAGTGTAAGTAATTATTCCAATTACTAGACATGGCAAAAACTACAAAATGTATAAGACCAGTAATGTAGTAAGAACTTTCAGCATGTTAAAGGAATCACAAAGTCATATATGTATGAAATACAATGCTCATATCATTTTAGTTTCAGATTCACACATAGACTTCCCACGTTTCAAAACTCCCCCCCCCCCCAATTTAAGCCATGTGGATGCATAACCCCTATTTCACTACGAATGTAACAAAAACGAGTGAAATCCAAAGGTTTTGTAAAAATGTCAGTCAATTGTTGTTCGGTATCTACATGGTGAAGCACAATGTTTCCTTTTTCAACATTATCTCGGAGAAAGTGATACCTAATGTCAATGTACTTAGTTCTAGAATGTTGCACGAGGTTTTTAGCAATGCAAATGGCACTAGCGTTATCAAAGAATAGTGGAACACTATCTAGATCAACCCCATAGTCCTTAAGTGTTTGAACAATCCAAAGAATTTGTGAGCAAGCACTAGCAGCAGCTACATATTCAGATTCGGCTGTGGATTGTGCAACTGAATTTTGTTTTCTAGAGGACCAAGCAACAAGAGAATTACTAAGAAAATGAAAGCACCAGAAGTACTTTTCCTATCAATCCTACAACCCCCAAAATCAGCATCAGAAAAAGCTTTCAAAGTAACGGTTGAGGAAGAAGGAAGAAAAATGCCAAATTCTTGAGTTCCATGTAAGTACCTGAGAATCCTTTTGACGGCTTGACGATGTGAAACACGTGGGGAAGCTTGAAACCGTGCACAAAGACATACGCTGAATTTTATGTCTGGTCTTGATGTCGTTAGGTACAAAAGTGATCCCATCATGCTTCTATATTCTTTTTGATTCACGGATTCACCATCTTCATCAAGATCAAGTGTTGTTGCTGTTCCCATTGGTGTCCGAAGAGGCTTGCTTTTGTCCATGTTGAAGCGCCTTAGGAGATCTTTGGTATACTTCGTTTGACGCACAAAGGTACCCTCCTTGGTTTGCTTGATTTGCAGCCCCAAAAAGTAAGTGAGTTCACCCATCATACTCATTTCAAATTCGTAACTCATCATTGCTGAAAACTTGGACACAAGATCATGAGAAACACAACCAAAGATAATATCATCCACATACACTTCAACGAATAATGAGTCATTACCATGTTTAAGCACAAAAAGAGTTTTATCAACCTTGCCCATGGTAAACCCCTTTTTAAGTAAGAATGTTTTTAACCTATCATACCATGCTCTAGGGGCTTGTTTGAGACCATATAAGGCTTTGGACAGTTTGTAAACATGATTAGGAAAATCTGGATTTTCGAAACCCGGTGGTTTTTTGACATGAACCTCCTCATCTATGTAGCCATTAAGAAAAGCACTTTAAACATCCATTTGATATAGCTTAAAACCTTTAGATGCTGCAATAGCTAGCAAAATTCTTATGGCTTCTAATCTAGCGACAGGAGCAAAAGTTTCATCAAAATCTAGACCTTCAACTTGAGTGAAACCTTGAGCAACCAACCTAGCCTTATTCCTAACCACAACCCCATCCTCACTTTGTTTATTTTTAAATACCCATTTAGTTCCAATTAAAGTGTGACCTTGAGGTGGAGGTACAAGTTTCCAAACATTATTTCTTTCAAAATTTTCTAACTCTTCTTGCATGGCAATAATCCAAGATTCATTAGTGAGTGCGTGTGATATATCTTTGGGTTCAAAAGAAGCAACAAAAGCAGAATAAGCATGAGAGTTTGGATCGCAAAACCTGGACCGTGTGACTCGTTCGTGCAAGCTTCCAATCATCTGTTGTGGGGGATGATCTTTGTAAAAATGTAGGGGAACAGATGTCTCACAAGCTTCTTCTTCATTAGGTTCATCGTAGATTGATGAGCTTGTGACTTGTGGACAATCAGGACCAGCATAGGTGATAGCCGGAACTTGTTCAATGTCTGGAGCTGGACACGTGTCAACTTCGGAACTACCAGGCAGTATCACCGGCTCTTCTTCATCTTCGAAAATACCCTCCCCCTGAGGATACGGATCTGGTCCTGTAACACCGGAGCTAGTACCTGGGCTAGCTTCATTAAAAGACACTTCACAAGTCTCCACAATTTTGTTAGTGTCAAGTAAAAGCACACGGTAGCCTCTAGTATGAGATGGATAACCAAGAAACATGCCATCAATGGATCTAGGTTCAAATTTATCAAGATTACCATGTTTCTTAACAAAGCATTTGCAACCAAAGACCCGAAAGTGTGTAACACTAGGCCTATGTCCAAACCGAAGCTCATATGGTGTTTTACCTAGCTTAGCACGCAAGAAAACACGATTTGAGACATAACAAGCGGTTGCTAACGCATCAGCCCAAAATTTCCTAGGAGTTTGATATTCATCAAGCATAGTCCTAGCCATCTCAACTATGGTTCTATTCTTTCTTTCTACAACACCGTTTTGTTGAGGTACATATGGTGAAGAGAATTGATGATCTATTCTATTTTCAGCACAGAAGTAATCAAAAGATTGATTTTTAAATTCAGTTCCATTATCACTTCTAATTGCTTTTAATGATCCTAGGTGATCAATTGAGAATCTAAGAAATAAAGTTCTAAAGTGACTAAAAACTTCATTCTTAGATGCCATAAAGTAAACCCAAGAATATGTTGAATAATCATCAACGATAACAAGTGCATACCATTTACCTCCGAAGGATTGAACACGTGAAGGTCCTACGGTGTCAAGATGCAAAAGTTGACATTGTTCAGTTGTCATGATCGTTGTGAGAGGAGTATGTGAACCTGCAACCATCTTAGCATGTCTACAAGAAGAGCACACAATTTCTTTGTCCCCTTTAAGCTTAGGCAGCCCACGTATGCGATCAAGAGCACTAACACGCGTTAGGTGATCAAAGCCTACGTGACCAAGTCTACGATGCCAAAAATATAAGTCCTTTGAATCATTAGCAACTAGACACCTATGCTTAGAGGAAGACATATCAAAATCAGCTTTAAAAACTCTTCCAAACCGAGACATGTTAAAAATAAGCTCACTATTTGAACCTACAACTTTGCAGCAGTTTTTATTGAAAATAATTTCTAGATTTTCATCTAGCAATTGTGAAACAGAAAGCAAGTTGTATTTCAAATTTTTTACAAGTGCCACATCCTTCAAAGTGTAGTGATCATTTACTTTAACCGAACCCTTAGCAATTATAGGAGTTGAAGAATTATCGGCAAAAGTAACATTTTCTACACGTGACACAAAAGAGAGGGACGAGAACCAATCTTTGTTACCGGTCATGTGGCGTGAGCAACCTGAATACACAATCCAAATGTTCTGCTTCCTCAAACGTGTAACCTACATAGAAGCACAATACGTCGATGACTCAATACTGGGGTTAGTCAAAAGGCATTTAGGAATCCAGTACTGAGTCACGCGATGTGCAGCAGGAAAAACACGCGAAAGCTGAGATAAAACAGCAGTTTTATGAGTCAAAGTTTGAGATTTTTTATTCTTGACTACTGACCTATAAGGTGTTACTTGTGTAGCACAAAAATCAGTAGCTCCGGAGGCAAAAACAGAAGGTCCGGAGGTAAACTTTGAATGTTTTTGACTCAAAACAGGAGGTTGTACATTCGGTTCAATGTGTGCAGCAAATTTTGCATGAATTTTATGAGGCCTAGCAACCATTCTTTCCCTTTTCTGTTGTTTAGCTAGTCTATAACAAAAATCTATGACATGACCATCTCTACCACAGAAGGTACAATGAAATTTAACTTTGTGTTCATGTCTAGATGAGCAAGCAATATTTTTATTTGAAACCGAATGAGACAACACTCCTGCAGATTTGAAAACCACTCCTTTTTGTTTACGAACTGTTTGAATCAAGCCACTTCCTAATGACTTTACAATTTTAGGTGGATGTGCCTTAGCATGAGCATGAGAATCAAAACCTAAACCAGTTTTATCATTGCAAGACTTGGAAGAATTCAGCAGTAAGTTTAGGTTCTTATTCCCATTACAAAACTTATCTAATGCGCTATGCATGTCGTCAAGTTTATTGGATAGATCAAGGCAATTTTCACATGAAGTTTTTCCTTTTAGTTTGCAATTGGAACAAAATTTAACTTCATGAGAACGTAAAGCATTGTTCAATATAGAAATTTCATTCATAGCATCCTGTAGTTTCTTATCAAGATCATCACAAGTAGAACAATGCAAATCAATTGTAAAACAGCTAGCATCTTTCAAGTTTTTATCATTAAGTGCAGCAAGCTCTTTGTTCTTTTCAATTTCTTCATCAAGTCTATCTAGAGCGGAGGAGTGTGCACTTCTTAATGTGGACAATTGTTCATAGATTAAGTCACATGAGGGACATGCATCATCACTAGGAATCAAAGTTTTTAAACAGTTGATTTTAGATTCTAGTGATTCAATTTTAGCAGCACTATCCCTAAGCTTTTTGTCCTTTTTCTTGACAATAATAGTTGCACGAGAAATAGCATCACACATTTCATTGCAGGTAGAACATACCTCATCGTCTTCACTATTGTGTTCTGCATCCTCCTGACTTGACCTTGATCTTGTTTTGCCCGCCATGAAGCATAAGTTGGCCAGATCGTCATCATCTTCATCACTTTCAAAGTCTACATCACTTGAACTAAGTTCTTGAAGTGCGGTGATGAAGCTGTTAATCATCTTGCGTCCTATGGTACCCTTCTTTTTCTTTTTGTTGGAATTTCCAGAGGAGGTCCGAACCTTGCTTTGTTTTTCTTCCCGGGTGTTCGGACCTGAATGGTTAGGGCATTCTGTACGAAAGTGTCCTGTTTTACCACATTCAAAACAGCGTTGAGGTCCGGAGCTTCCTCTCCTTCTAGTTCTCACATTTTGCAATGCTTTTGAGAATCTAGTAGAGATGAGTGCCAACTCCTCTTGTGGAAATTCTTCAATCTGCTCCAGGGTTAGTGAGGACAATAAAGCAAGAGTATTGCAAGATGATGATTGGCCGGAGCTAGACATATCACGCTGTGAAACAAATGCAATAGACTTATTTGGGTTCTTATGTGCTAGGATGTCAATTTCATGAGTTTTTAGTTTAGAATAGAGTACATCTAATGTAAGAGAACTCATGACAGTAGATTCACGAATAGATGTGACTTTCATCTCCCAAATTGATATGTCTAACGCACTAAGAAGTTGCCTAGCATTCTCAGCATCAGAAAAACTTACATTGACACTACGTAAGTTGCTGAGAATTTTATTGAACCGAGCAAAAAGGTCATCGATAGACTCACCTGGTTGCATCTCAAAGCGCATATATTCCTTTTTGAACATATCTTGTTTTACCTCCTTGATTGTGTTGAAGCCTTCATGGTAATCACAGAGAGCTCTCCAAACATCATATGTTGATCGGAGGTGCGTGACACGATCAAAGTCGCTTTGAGTGAGTCCTTGGATGATCAAGTTTCGGGCTTTGTTGTTGTTGTCGACGTCCTGTAGGTTTGTGGCCGTGACTTGATCATTGGGTGGCACTTCATAAGGCTTATACACCTTCTCCCATATTGCAAAGCCTTGTGCCTGGATGAAAGCCTCCATGCGTGTCTTCCAAACCTGAAAATCAATACCAGCAAACACACAAGGTTTGGCAGAGTACTTCTCCATGATGATTAGTCAAAAAACACGTGCAAATCACAAAGATTAGAGCACCGTGGCTCTGATATCAATTGTAGGATCGAAGAGCACCTGAAAATCTACCAGAGGGGGTGAATGGTAGATTTAAAAATCTTACGCAGCGGAAACAATTAAACCCCAAACCCTTTCGGCAGAAAGATGATCTATTAAAGAAATCGTGTGTGAGACTAATCTAAAGGTGTTTCAACGTGACAAAAGTGATAGATATCAGAGAGAATCAAGTCACGAAGACAACACAGAAAGAATCACTCAAAACCGTCGAGAAAAACTCAAGTTATGATCGAAAGATCAAACAATGGTCAATCTGCCCTACCCGAGAAAAACAGTTATGGAATGCTACAAAGAAACTCGTTTAGATCATATACCACAAATACAATGACCGTGAAATTTTGACATATGATAGACAATCAAGTTGTGAAGACAACCCAAAAAGAATCACGTCAATTGGATCTGTAAAACTCGAGTTATGATAAAACCACCGACAAAAGGTAGTGCTGTCCAGAAACTCGACGAGTAAAACTTGTCTGGAACAAGCCGGACGAACAAGGCACAAAAGTTCCTTCAAACAATGAATTTTATTCGATAGAACACAAGAGGAACAGCCTTAAAGTCGTGCACCACGAGCTCTTGGCTCCCTTGCTTATATAACCAGCCCTTAGGCCAACCCAATATCAACTAGGACTCCAATCCTACTCAGATCATGAATCGTAACATTCCAAAACTGCTCAAGATTCTTCTATACGCAGATAGAAGCAATCTTAAGACTTCCAAACACCTTAGGAAAGTATCTCACATTCCTAAGCAACTCAAATTCGTGACACACACAAAATCCTAACATAACCAACTCGATACTTTCCATACCGAGCCATAACCAACTTCGCTGCAACCAAAGTCATCAACCGATACGATCCGATCCTTCCAACTAGATCTTCCTTCCTTATCCCATCTTCAGAACCATGTTGCCACATCATGCACGGCATTCATACGTGCGAACACCTTCCTTCGACGTCCAGTAACCTTCATATGCACCGCCCTTGATTCAATCATCCTGCGCGACCTCCGGATCAGCTCAACCACAATTCCTCCTGAATTTGGTTGTTGGAACCTCATCTCCTCCCTGAGACTAGTCCAATGGATCCCATCACCAGCCATGACTTGAACTCAAGCAACACCTGCGCATGAATAAACAACCAATCCATACGAGCCCAAGTCCTCAACTTGACTCAAGTTAGTTCCGAACACAACACCCTACGTGAGAACCTCACATAAGCATGTTGCAAAGCATATCAAAACGATATAGCCATATCATCCAAAACGCACCAAAAACTTAGTAAATGAATACTAAGCTATCTTTCCAACAATGTAAAGCAAGTACGAAACATTGCAAATGAAAAGCAGAAGCACTGCGGTCAGGTTCTGGACCTTGCCAGAGCAACCCGGACCTTGAGCCGGAGCTTAACAAAAGCTAGTAGAACCTAGCGCCGGAGCTTACCAAAACTAGTACAATGAAGCACCTGTCGGAGCTTACCAAAACTAGTAGATCCTAGCACCGGAGCTTACCAAAAACTAGTCAAAACTAGTCAACCCAAAACCGGAGCTAGACAAAGTATGTCAGAGCTTAGCAAAAGCATGCCGGAGCTATCAAAGGCATGCCGGAGCTAATAAAGACATGCCAAAGCTAAAGATAAAGCTCACCGGAGCTAACCAAAGCTAGTCGGACCTTACCAAGAAATCGGACCTAGCTTCGAACATAGCCGGAGCTACACAAAACAAGCCGGACCTACCGTCGGACCTTGCTGTAGCTCAGAGCTAGAGTCGGACCTTGATAAAAAGGTGTTTTGGTGATATTCAAAATTTTAATCATCAAATCCAAGTGTATTCACTACAAGCCAATGTATTCAGCACAAATAGGTCTTACACCGCATCGCCACGGCCGTTCCTGATGCGCCGGCCAAACGAAGCAAGGAATCGCAGTGCTTCCAACAGAAAAAGGTGGCTTAACTAGTTGCTCTTCCTTCCCATCCAGTCCTTTGTTTGATTCCTTGCTTATATGTGCGGTATTTCGAAGTTTTCTCGGCACTCGCGGGTGAAGCCGCTAGGAGAACTTTGTGTTCCACGAGGACAGACCACTTCAAGCACATTTCCATCTCCCTCTTAAAAGCAATAAGGTGCGCAAAGGTACCTAGATACTTCTTGTGAAGTTTCAGCCACTATCATGCTTCCTAGCTCTATTATCTCAAGTTTTCCCCAAAACAGTTCATACGATATCAATAGATTACCGGTTAAATTCCGTTTCTACGTACGGTTAATTGTCAATCCAATAAGTTATTATCTCCTAGATCTCCAGGCGCATCACCTCACAAAAATTGAGAGGAAGATATCGAGAGACGAGGTCAGATTTTGAGTTTTCATGACCGTTGGTTGAAGAGCCATACCTCACCGTCGAGCTTAGCTTTGCCGGCGATATCCCCCCAATCTGACCCCCAAATCATACTCCTAGTACTCCCTGGAACCTTCCTGACCTTTTTCCCGAGCCTATTGAGCCATTTCCGAGCATTTCCGACAAAGGCCGAAACCCTAGCTCCGCCGTCACCGTCGCGCCGCCGTCTCCGGCCATCGCCGACATGACTGGACACCACCATCGGCTTGCGCGGTCGATTTTATGGTTGAGCGGTCACGGTGAGGCCAAAAGGAGGTTGACGCACATAAGTCCAGCGAAGCACCACCTCAGTTCCGGCGAGAGGCGCCGCCGCGTCGAGAGGTAGACGAAGGTGCGGGTCCCCCCTGTCAGCGACATCCCTCTCGTGTGGGATCAGTTGTGGACAAGGATCCGGTGTCACAGCGAGGTTTAACCCCGTGGCTCCTGGTGTGGCTCCGTTCTGATTGGCCGATTCAAATGAAGTGGGACCGGCCCCTTGATTTGAATTTTCCAATAGAAAAGTAAATCCAGATTCAATCCAAACTTCGAAAATCCATAACTTCCAGTAGAATTATCCAAACATTCCCAAATAAATTTTGTTAGAACCAGCATGAAGAATACCATCTAGTGGTGCACTTGGATTTGTATGAAAATCCATAGAAATTTCTCCATAATTCTGATAAGCAAAATGCTTAAAGAGTTCTATTAATTGGAAAATTTCCAATTTTGGCCAGAACATATTTGGTAATACCCTTGATCTCCAGCAAAATTTTCAAGCTCTTTTGACTTGAAATACTGGGTTGATCAATATTCCAAACCTCTATGTAGTTATAAATTGAAAAAAATGGAAAATCAATTTCCAGAAATTTACCCAAACTTGAAAAATCAATTTCTTCCTGTAGGAAGCTTAGAAAATGGTGAAACGCATTTTCCTAGAACAAGTGAGACCCCTCTACATGATACAACCCCTGGTAGCCATGATACATCTCCAAAATTTCAACCAAAATTTAGAGAATATTATTAGTTACCATAATTTTTAGGAACAACAAACTTCCTTGATTATCTCCTGTTCTTTGCAAGAGTCTTTGCAAGAGTCTTCTCTATATTCACTAGTATCTACCTTTGAAGTCCCAAAGCCAATTAAGATAATTATCTTATTTTATCCTAGGATATTCACACTACCTTAAGCATATTAATTATTCACAAAATCATTTATACCTAGTTTATGCATATCGTGTAGTAGCTGAAATCGAGGAGCAGCCAGAAGCTTTGGAGGTCCAGCTGCCAGAAACTAACATAGGCTCTGACTCGCATTCAGGCAAGCCCCGGTTTGCATTTATGTTCCTTATAGTGTTTTGTAGTTTTATTTCACCTTACGTCTTCAGATAATTGTGCATTACGTTTAAGGTGTTTGACATCCACTTGCATGGCCCACAAATCCTATGGAGTCTTGGGTAGGTCTACATCCTGTTGAGTAGACACTACTATGCTTATGCTCATAGGAAGTTGGTGGATGTCGAGTAGTTGGAATCTACTCGCGAGATAGGAATTTTGTCACACGAGAGATTCTGGAATAAGAAAATGGTTTATGAATATGAAATTGAGACCAAGCAGTGGATAGGATGCAGTGGGACGTGGTCTCACATGCCTAGCCCTGCTTGTGTCGATTGAGGACCGTTTCGTGTGAGGTCCTGCTAGACAAGCTTGAATTGTACCGGCGACATACTGGAGGAATGGGCTCTAGTAAACTGACGTAGCTTGATACTGGTTTGTCGAGGCATTCCGTTCTATTTTATAGGCGTGAGTTGAGGGCAACAAGGTGTAAATCAGCTGGTGGGCACGTCAGTGTACGCCCCACGCAGTGACCTCCTGCTCGTGATGGATCGACCGGTTCGACATTTGAGTGTTTAGTGAAAGGTGGCCATATACGACTAGTACTGGATTGTTATGTAGGTACTGCTGTAGGTACTCGCTGGCATTTCCTAAAGTGCGTATGTGTTGTGTTGTTACGGGTATGTCCTGATTGCAATCACTGTCCCTCGCGGTAATAGAGTACCACTTGTTCACTACGCCTTGACGTAGTAAATACTGAAGAAGCCAAAAGAATATGATGTATTGAATTATAAATTCTTTGTAACCTTGTTTGGCTTTGAGATAGTACAATTAAAAGTTACATTTTCCCCATACTTTACATGTAATAGCATTATGTGCTTTGTGCGCGTCATATCATCGGCAAAGCGTTTCTTGTTTGATTGTGGAGTCTATGATGTGCCGTGCCTGAAGAATGTCATGTGCTAATTAAAACATGACTATAAGGATCCACTTGTAGGCGAGTCCTTATGCTTTACTCTACCTATGTTTAGCATTCACCCTTGCATATGTCTAGTGTGACGGGTTAGTCTTGCTGAGCCTTATGCTCATGTTTGCAGTTAATGAGTTTTTGCAGATTATACGACTGATGACGGGTTTGATGATGAGGCTGCACCCCCTCCAGGGTCTACAGCCGAGTGGGAATCCTGCACGCCGCCGTGAATTGTGTGTTGCTAGTGCGAAGTATCCAGGGCATGGATGACATTGCTTTTGCATAACTAGTGTTGAGAGTGTAGCTATGATGTATAGTTCTTTTTTCTTCCGCTAGTATTTTAAAAACTTCCGCTGTGCTTTTAATAAAGACTTGGTGTTGGAAATTTGTTCTTGTTCTATTCTTGTATATTGTTGGGTGTCGGATCGAACGACACCACCCAATGAGATCCTTGGAGGTCGGGATTCTGGTCCCCACAGGTTCCTTGTTATTCACATTCACGATGATGTCATCAATGTAGACTTCCACCAAGTCCCTGATTAGCTCTCCAAATGTTTTGTGCATTGCTCGCACAAAAGATGAAGCAAGATTTTTGAGACCGAATGGCATAACAGTGTAACAATACAACCCATCTACTGTTATGAAGGCAGTATGCTCTTCATCTTCTCTAGACATTTGAATTTAATGATACCAATAATATGCGTCTAGGAAACACAATAGTTCACACCTGGAGGTGGAATCCACTATCTGGTCTATCCTATGTAGTGGAAATGGGTCTTTAGGGCATGCCTTATTCAAGGTGGTGTAGTCGATACACATCCGAAGCATCCCGCCGACCTTTGGTACAACGTTTGGGTTTGCTAGCCATCGTGGATGATGAACCTCCTGGATGAAACCAGCTTCGAGCAGCTTCTTGATTTCTTGTCTAATGAAGTCCCGCCGCTCGACTGATTGCTTTCGGGGCTTTTGATTTACTGGTCGTGCATCAAGATATATATTTAGGTTGTGCTCAATCACCTCCCTAGGGATCCTAGGCATCTGTGACAGTTGTCATGCAAACACGTCAACATTCACCCCGGAGGAACGTGATGAGCGTGAGTTCCTATTTGTTGTCCAGACCTCCTGATATATCAGTGGTCTGGGCAGCATCAGAATCGATTTTGACGACATTGACAGGAATGTCGATGTCGCCTCTTGGTTGAAAACATGGTGTAGAGGTTGAGCCTCGCTGACGAGTGCTCGGGGGGTTGAGTAGCTTGCTCCTTGCCGGACCTATCCTCCTACGTTATTGCAAGCGCGTGGAGTTCTTTCAGCTCGGTCCCCGTGAATCCCAAGGACGCCAAAAGGAGGCTGCATCTTCAACACCAAATAGATGTAGTGAGCTGCAGCCATAAACCTATACAGGGTTAGTCTGCCTAGGATGGCATTGAACGGAAGGATAATGTGAAATACATCGAAGACCAACTTCTCAGTCCTGTAGCTCTCCGAGTCTCGAAGGTCACCGGGAGTGTGATTGCCCGAGAGGAGTGATAGCTCCCTAACCTACCCCGGAGAAGGGACGTGAGGGACAAAGGTCTAAGAGGTTGAGCTGGATCTTCATGAACACTTCATAGCTAAGGAGATTGAGCGTCGCACCTCCATCCACCAAGACATGATAGAGTTGGACATTGTTGATGGTAGGAGAAACCATCAACGGTAGTTGACCAGCTCTGATTATGTTTATTGGGCAATACGAAGCATCAAAATTGATGGTAGTATCGATCCACTTCTGATGGGGTTCTGCCTTGACGGTGGGAGTTGCGGCAGCCATCTCCCGATGCATGGTTTTGAGAATGTGCCCAGAGGTAATATCCCACGGCCCTCCATATATCATATGGATAGTCTTCCGATGCTCATTGTCGGAGATGTCAGAACATCATCAATGGTGTTGTAGACAGCCTTCAGGACCTTCTTAGGGTCCGGGAAGCCTAGCTTCTGATCAGCCAGAGCTTCGTCGACCTCATGCTTTCCTTCTCGTTGGCGGAAAGGAGCTTCTTCTTGGTGCTTGTTGAAGCGTTCAACAAGGCGCTGGACCTCATGGCAATCTTCAAGATTGTGTTTGTCCATTTTGTGGATCGTACACCACATATTTGGACTGCCACCGTCCTCACACGATGGTCGAGGATGTTTTTCAGGGAGTGGCCCCCGGCTACCTGAAGCTGCAGTTACAGCAGCAATAGGTGTGTTGGCCGACAGCTTCTTCTTGCCATTGGACTTTTTTTTTCCACTACCGGAGGTAGCGTCTTCAGTCTAGGAGGATTTTTTACCAGCCTCCGAAGCTGCTTTTGAGTGCATCTCTTGGCCCTCCGTAGCCCTAGCACATTTGTAGGCTAGGCCGAAGAGCTTTGTGACGCTGCTGACTTCGTTTGTTGCCAGCTTCTCCAACATCCTCTTATCTCTAACACCCTGTCAAAATGCGACGACGACAAAAGCATTGGAGATTGAAGGAATAGGATTTCGTACCTAAGAAAAGTGTTGGATGAATGATCGCAGCAATTCTCCTATCTTCTGTTGTACGGCAAATAGAACCAACTCGGTGCCAGGTCGGGTGTATGAGCTCCTGCAGTTGGCGGTGAATTTGCGGTAAATCTCCGCCCAACTATTGATTAAGTAAAGCGGAAGACTCATTAATCAAGACCTGGCTGTCCCGGTTATAGCCACTGGGAAATAGTTAGCCATAACGGCCTCATTGCCTCCATCCGCAAGACTGGTGGTGGAGTAGATCTGCAGGAACTCGACGGGTTTGACAGTCTCGTCATACTTCTCCAGCAGATAAGGCCAAAACATCAGTGGCCATTCGACCATGCGAAGGTGCATGGCCAGAGCTGAACAGCCACCCCCTACTCCCAAAGGAGAAGGGTTCTCACGGGCAGCTCGGCTCTTGCAAGCGCTCTCCATGAGGACGCGGCCATCCTGCCTCATGTACTGGCGGTCGAGCTCCGACCGGAGATCATGAGTCGAGAGCCTCTATGCCGTTTGAGTGTGGCGTGCCCTGGAGGATAGTGATGTCACTTGCTGGGAGGGTGCATGCCTCCTGTTTTGTGAAACTTGAGGGCCAAGTCTACCAGACAAGGTCCTACGCAGATAAGGTGTCTGCCCTGCAGGGGGCGGACCTTTGATACAGATGGCATTGGCTGCAGCTCCAATCAACTGATACAAATTAGTGTGCCATTGCTCCATCGCGCCCTGAGGAGCTCCAGGAGCTGGAGGATGCTGGAGAAGAGTCCGCGCTGCATTCAGCGTGTTCTCCATGTTGTTTGTCAATGCAGTGACCGAGACAAAGACTCCATCTTGCTGCGATGGTGGTGGTGGTGGTGGCGGAACAACACCCGCTGGGACAACCACATTAGCCGGCTGCAGCATGTTGGAGGGGTTTCCTCCAGCAGGCTGTTCGACGTGGCCATTGGACGATCATGCGGCAGAATTCACCATCCCAAAATCTCAGGCACCCCTTACTGGCGCCCCAAATTTTGAAGTGTTGCTACGACACTTCCCTAGATACTACTAAAGCATAGTCTGCGGAGGTTCGTATTCAGTTGGGGCACGTAAGATTATGAGCGAGACGATGACACAAGGGATTTTTAGGTGGTTCGGGCCACCTGAGCATAGTACCCTACTCCACGGGGTGGATGTTGATTGTATGAGAGTATGCGCGTGTGCTTGAGTTGGCTTGGTTGGCCTTGGTTCAGCCATGCGGCGCAACCCTTTTATATGCTAAGGGTTGGTCGTTACAGGGATTGCCTGGCCTGACATGTGGCCCCGATGGTATTCAATCACCTAATACACGATCTACATGTATTAAGTATGATTAACAGTGTGATAATGCACCTTAATGGCAGCGTTACCAATACTAAAGGTCATCAGATCGTTGGTCAGTAATGCCGAATTAATGACATGTTAATCAGGTCTTGTAACAGCTATCTTAATAGCTTATTGAATGTCCGTGCCGTTGAAGATCCTGTAGTCATTGCTGGCTAAGCTCCGGAGGTACAACACGGGGCAGCTCTGGATCTTCCCTCTCCGGGGAGGTAGGTACGGAGTCACTAGACACGTGGCGGCACCAAAGCTTCTCTCAATTGGGGTTAGGTTTGGGGTTGCTAGACACGTGGCACGACCGGAGCTTCCCTGTGAATGGAGGTAGACTCGGTCTCGCTGGACACGTGGTAGTACCGGAGCTACCCAAATGAGGGATGCGGGCCCAGTGCTACCAGATGTGAGTTGCCTTTGGGGGTCTTCAACTCGGACGCAGGAACTCTTTGGCTTATCTTGCAGTATCATGGGTGTAAAAGCCCGTTTTTCGGAAGAACAAAAACGCAAAAATGCGAACTTAAAAATTTTGAAAATAGACTTGGAAATCCAAACTCACATGAGCCATATGAGTTAAACTATGTTCACTAAAAATAGGGACTTGTTAAAACTTTACATATAGAACATGGTTGCTGATGTGGAATGGAACTTAAGGTGAAGAATCCTTAATTTCCAAGTATTCACATTTTCAATGAAAAATTAAAGGAGAAAAGAAAACAAAATAGAGAGAAAGAAAAAGGAATTATTCCAACCCTAAAATAGGACATCCAAAAATATTCAAATCTCAGGCCGTAAATTTTTCCATGACCTACTAATATTCCAATTAGACTCTCGGTAAAGTTTCAAAATTTTTGAAGTCCATTTCCCATTTATTGGACACGTACTGAGAGTTTAATCAACGTCGACTTCAAATTTAAACTTTTTGCTCAACCTTGTCCAAATCAACTCCAAATTTTTCCTGAGGTCCCTTATTGTTCAAAAGGGTTAACTTCAAAGTTTCAGGGTTTTTGAACCTAATCTACTATTTATTTCCTTGAGTCAAGTATCACCACTTGAATTCAAATTCAAACCTGAGTTCAAATTCAACTTGCTCAGTTTTGAAATCTGATTGCACCATAAAATTCTCCACATTTTATTTAGTCATTGGGCCAAAGTTGACTATTTTTGAAGCTTGTTTGCTAGCCCTATTTGAATTTTGGAAAGAGGAGTTAGGGAGGTGGGTCCCACAAGTGGTCCCCACCAGTCAGGTCGGCACCTCCTCCCCTGCCTCCACGCGACTGCATGCAGCGCCACCGCGATTCCTCTCTGTCCTTATCAGCGCCCGACCCCGTTTCTTCTTCCTCGCGCCTTCATTCTCCCTCCCGACCCGTCCGGCCATCGTCTCTGCCCGCGCCTGCTGCTCGCCCTGCCTCCCCGACGGCCGGCCCCAGTGGCCGTGCACTCCGACGCCTTGGTTCCAGCACCTCCCGGCCACCGCTCGCCCTGTACCACGGCATCGCCATCCCGCCGCAAGCAGCCGCGCCGCTCGCCTTGCCTCCGGCCGCAGCACCGCCATCCTGCGCACTCTTTCCGTCGGCCGACCAGCTCGCCAGCTCGCGCCGCTCACCGCGCCGTGCGCTCAGTCCACCCGACGGCCGCCACCTCCCAGCCACGCTCGCGCCCAGGCCGCCGCCGCCCTAGCTGCCCACGGCGAGGCTTCGCCCCGGCCGCGCCTTTCCTCACTCCTCCCCCACCTCCGCGCACGCCCCTCCATCTCCCGGCTCTGCACGCCGCCGGCTGTCCACGGTGCCGCATCCCCCACGGCAACTCACGCCGCACCTCCTCCACGCCGGCTCGCGCGCCGCCCTGCCTCTGCTCTGGCGCCCTAGCAGCACCAGCCGCGCCGCGCCTGCTCCAGGCCGAGTGCCCTGCTCACGCCCGCGCCCTAGCGCCCGTGCGACCACCGAGCACAGCCGCCCAGCTCCCTGCTCCAGCGCTTCACCGCGCCGCTGGCCAAGCTCTCCGCTGTTGCGCCTCTTTGTCACAGCGCGCGCGTCGCCCTGCTCCTGACCGCCTGGAGCTCCAGCACCGTGACCGAGCGCCCGGCTTCCCCAGCTTCACCGCCTTGTCCCTGCTAGCTGCGCCTTTCCGGGCCGACCGCGAGCACCATGACGCCATGTCCGCGTTCTGCGCCGTGGCTATGTCCTGGAAGCAAGGCGAGTAATGGGTGTGATGGAGGATATGCAGAAACACGTCGTTGACACACTGGCATCGACAACTGGTCCAAGGTTGGCTCTGATTTTGCAAGATTCATTGGATCAGTGACTGCAGCCAAGGTGTTCGATGAAATGGTTACAAGGCAAAACTAAGTGTGTTGCCGTTCAATGCTGGTCTATGGATGCAGGTCTATTCTGGGGTGACAATTGACAAGGACATGTGCCAAGGTACTCTTGGGATGTTGATGAAGTAACCGAATCAAGTACACACCCAAGATGTTCGACGAAATGACTACAAGGTGAGCCTTACCCTGAAATACCTTGCTTGACGTCATCGACGTCCGTTCGTGGTGATCGCTAAGGTTACTCATGTGTCGTCAAGTCGTACGTCCATGTTACGCATTAATATCGTTCCTATAGGAGTCCCCAAGTCGACCTCCTTTGTCGTTTGTGTCACGTTGGCATGTCCGTGCATGCTCGTAATGCTCCACCATGAGTCGCGTCGACGTCGTTGACCATATGACATCGTCGTGACGTTCCGAGCCATCATCGTGTCCTGGCATCGAGATGAAGGATGCCTGTAACGTACATGATGCTGAAACACAACCACGACACAACGGTCGACAGTCGTTTAGACAAATTAGGGTTTGGTCAAGGCGAGACTCGTCGAGTCCTAGGTGTAGCCTAGATGCTCGATGAAATGCCTTCTAGGTCAAACCGAGTGTATTGGTGACCACTGATGACCTAGGGTAGAATACTGCGAGAACGTTGCGACCGACGAGGAGAACTAGTCCAAGTTGAACCTTGGATAAGGATTTCTTAGTTGTGTCGAGGACGTTTCCTTTCTGTTCGCAGAATTGCTTACCTAGGTGTACCTCTTCATCGACGGTCGATTCGTCGAGTCTTTTGTCGACGACTAAGTCGAGTCCCTAACTCTCCGACTCATGAGGTGGTGTTCGAGATTCTGCTCACCCTATTGACGAGTCCAGGTCGATGTGGACCTGGCTAATCTGATCTTCCCGTGATGGCAAAGCATGACCGTCACGACAAGGTCTCGCATCATGTTCGAGTTCCAGGAGTTCACCGAGCTCATCTGGACAATCTTGCAAAGGACACTGCAATAGTGTCACGTAAGCACTTGAACGATGCTCGAGAAGCTTGCCGTAGAAACTACTTTACCTAAAGGTCATTTGAACGTTGTCTCAGTACTCACGTCAGGTTAACAAGGCTCATTATGACGTTTTAAGTCCAAAGAATGTTGACCTCACTTCACTCCCAAGTGTCGCTAGGGTTTCATCCTGGTTCATCCTTATCAGGACCCTGCGATCACACTTGTCACGTAATTAGGTTTACTCCTTAATGAGTTTGTGTAACTTCACTGGTCGACTTCTAAGTCACAACCTCTTGTTGCACAGTTCACTCATGCCTTATGCTTTATATGCTCCATCTTGATCACTTAGACTTCCTTACATCACACAGTCCAGTAATACTTCTTCACCATTCTACCTTATCACTCTTTGGGCGGCATAGCTCCAAGTGTCGAGTGCTAAATCGCGATGTGTCATTACATTGCACCTTTCAGTGCTTATCTCGACACTACTATGCCACCTTGACTCTTAGGTCATCCTTACCCTACCAGTCCAACACTTTCACACCATTCAGTTGTATCGTCCTTGAGTGGCATAGCGTCGAGTGTTGAGTGCCAAGTTGCAATGTGTGCTTACATTGTACCTTTCAATTCACATCTCGATACTACTATGACCACTTGACTTCATCCTTTGTTCATTCATAAAACAAAGGCATATCTGTCCTTCCTAGTCGAACTCCTAATTCTTAGAGTTTACACAACCCCGCGGAGTCTTTTCTTAAATTACTTAATTACTTATATGCATATCATGTTGATAGGAAACGTGATGGTAGATGATCGACGAGGAGCTTCGCTTGGAGGAGAAGGCCAAGGTGTTTCCACTAAGGTTCCATGGCAGGTTCTCTGGAGGAAGATCAAGCCCTGACAATTGACATTTGTTCAGTCGCAAACTAAGGCAAGCCTCGGTTTGCATTTAAGTCGTTTATAAACTTTTGCTTTATCACTATGATGAGTAGTATATGAATTGTGCATTACGTTTAGGGTAAATGATACTCCACATGCATGACCAAAAATCCCAGGGTTTATTTGGCACGAGTTACAGTTTGACCTGTAGTAACTGCTTTGCTAATGCATAGGAAATCCGGTAGAAGTCGAGTAGTTGGAATCTACTCGCGAGAGATGTATCTCACAGGATTGGTTGAAAAGAAAATGGCTTAATATAATGAAATTGAGACCGGGCAGGGAATGGATAGGAAGCGGCGAGAATTGAGTCTCGGTCGCATAGCCCTGCCTGTGTCGATTAAGGCCCGTCCGTATGCAGCCCCTTCGGACAAGCTTGAATTGTACCGGCAATATAATGGACATATGGAATCCAATAAACTGATGTAACTTGATAACTGGGATGTCGAGACCCATTAACTCACCATCGATAGGGGCGGGTTGAGGACAGTAAGGTGTAAATCGGTCGGCGGACACATGAGGTGTTCCGTGCGGATACCTTCTGTTTGCGGAGGTGAGACGGGCTCATCATTCTAGTTTCTTGTGAAAGGTGGCCATATACGCCTAGTACTGAAGTGTTATGTAGGTACAGGTGTGCTCGCTGACACTTCCGAACGACGTATGTGTCGTGTTGTCCGGGTGTGTCTTGATTGCAATCACTGTCCCTCGCAGTAATAGAGTACCACTTGTTCACTGAGCGGTGACGTAGTAAATACTAAAGAATTCAGAAAAGTCATATGGTATTGAATTATAATTACTTTGAAACCTTGTTTGGTTTAGAGATAATATAACTAAAGATTTTCAATTTCCCCATACATTAGCTGTAATAGCATTATGTGCTTTGGGCATGTCATATCATCGGTAAAGCGTTTCTTGTTTGATTGTGGAGCCCATGATGTGCCGTGCTCAGAGAATTTCATTTGCTACTTAAAACTTGATTATAAGGATCCACTTGTAGGCGAGTCATTTATGCTATTCCTTACCTATGTTTAGTATCCCCTTACATCTGTCTAGTGAGACGACTAAGTCTTGCTGAGCCTTATGCTCACGTTTGCGCTTTAACGATTTTTGCAGGTATTATTTTTATTTCTGTTGTTCAGGTTGTACATGAGACTCGAGGTGTCGAGATAAATCTCATGTGAGCCACGCCGCTGCTATTTGTTCTTCGTGTTGCTAGTGAGAATCGTCCTAGGGCATGGACGTCTTCTCTCCTGCTTAGTTAGGTGAGATTATGAGTATGTATTTTCCGCTGCGTGTGTACTTCTATTGTACACTCTTTTGTAAACTCTTCTTATTATGAAATGAAAACTTTATATGTTTTGGTATCCTTTTTGTGTGTGCTGTTAGGTGCCACATCGCACGGTACCACCCAATGAGATCCTCGGATGTGTGGACTCCGGTCCCCACAGACATGGTATCAGAGCTTCATTGGGAATAGCACGCTCAAAAAGAGCCTATTTTCGAAAACTCTGAAGTAGTCGAGTGAGGTTTAGCTATATGCCCATTAAGGACTATTACTAGTATAACTTATAAAGGTGGTGAACTAACTTGTTATATTATTCTGTAACGACGCTCTGTCTTCAAGGTAAGAGGTAAGGTACGCCGCCGAGAGCGGATCAATCTCGGTAAACTCTGCATACGAGATATGGTATGTGAAATTTCCGTGGATTAGCACGGAAAGTCAATATGAGTCTCTGAAACTTTCCATGTTTCTGAGAACATATGACACGCGGTACCCCAGCGTGACACAAAATTAGTGGGAGCCTCCGTCGGGTGGTGTATAACCTGATAGTATGTATCTCTAGAACTATTCATGTTCTATGGGATCATGCGAAACACGTATGCCCAAGCTTGTATAAGCCGGTTCGTACGGGAGTCTTTGCTGTACAGACGTATTTACAGCCATGTACCTCGAGACATGACTTCGCTTGAGGGCGACTCACACCAGAGTCGTATGCATTTACTTTTGATTATATCTTATTGTGACTGCCTGTCGTGTTTCCCTGTGCCGCCCTTGAGGTGTGAAGGTCTGGAAGGGGATTGTTTGTCTTCTGCAGGTACACTAACTCCGGTAGCGACCCGTGTAGCAAACGTTTGCGAGTGATCGGTATTAGGACCACCTATAGACGTATCCGGATGTATCGGGTTAGACTTTTCTTTTTGTAAGGCACGTAGTACCATCAGTATCACAATTGATACTTTGACCATCCCCCACGAGAGAAATGGCTTCATATTCATATTAAGTCCAAGTATCAGTTGCTGATATCTTGTGGACGAAGTAAAATGTTTCTTTTCAAGAGTAGGTGAACCAAAGTCCTTTGCTCCTGGCGAGAGTTTAGCTCGACTTCGCTGGAGTAAGACTTTGGTTAAGTTTGAAGATCCATAGTGATATGCTGTGGATAAGAAGGTCGTCAAGTCTCTTTTAAGATTCCATTTGGTTCTAAAGGAAATGATTAGTTGTGAATCAAGTTCTAGCTATCGGACTTGAGTTTTGAGCTAAGTTTCAAAATTTGAGTTTGTTCCCAAATTCTTGTGTTTCGAGGCCGGTGAGTTCTGTTTTCGAACATAATTGTCCTGACTTTGAAATTCCATATCTCTTCAACCTGGAGGGCTTTGGAGGCAAGTGAATACTTTTTGAAAAGCTTTTGGAGTTTTCTAATAGTTTCCTATTGACCTCCAAGCCAAAAGATGCTTTTATGGTGATGAAAATGCACCATTATCACAGCAGCTGCTGTTCTGAAACTACACGGACCAGCATCTGAATTTTTGTCATATTTCCTTGGAGAAAGCTCTTCTATTCCATTATGATACATTTCTGGAAAGTGGAAGAGCTATTCTACAACTTTGTTATTCAGTGATACCTCAAATTCAGTTTAAAACTTATTAAAAACAGAGTTGAAGATAGTACATGTATATCGATGCTATCTGAAACAGCCAGAAAAATTTTGAACTTTAAATAGCCATAACTTTTAAACTAGAAATGCAACCTATGCATGTTTATACATGTATGGAAAACTTAGAGAGTCCTCTACAACATTTCTATAGAACTTCAGAGCGGAATCCATCTCTAACATACTCAAAATTTCAGATTTCTAGACTTGATCAAATCTGGACAGCGAGTGGACAGTCCTGTATACAGTTACTGTTTCTCGCATAACTCGCTGTATAATTGTCGAAAGACTTCATAATTTTCATTTCTGGGATCCCGAGAATTTTTGCAACAAGTTTGCTATGTATTACTTTTGCAAATATTGATGTTTGTATATCGGAAATTGTGGACAAAATCAGCCTTAAACAAAGGAGGTGCTGTCCAAATTTTCAGAAAAAAAAACTGTCAACTTGCAAATGCCATATCTTCTCAACCAGAAGTGCTACGAGGGCAAGTAAATACTCTTTAGAAAGATTTGGGAGTCCTCTGCATGTTTTCTGTTCAGATCAAGACCAAAATCCTTGTTTTGGTGGGTGAAATTTAGATAATCGCAGAGACTGTCCAGGCATACTCAAACTGGACAGCAATCTGTACACCTCTGAATTTAATCCATAACTCGCAGACCTTTGATCCAATGGTGTCACGCGAGTAACCGTTGGAGAGGTTAGAGAGGCAGCTACAATTTTTGCAATTGGCTCCAGACCTGAATCGGTCATCTACCTATTCCAAATCGAGTTTGAATACAGAGTGGTCAATCTGAACTGAATTCAATTCTGAATGCTTTAATTTTACCCAACTTCAAAAATTCATATCTTTTGAACCAGAGCTGATATGAAGACAAGTAAGTACATTATAGAAAGCTTATTACACTGGCTACAACTTTGTAAATAAGAATATTTCCAGATTTCCATCAGAACAGCGTGAAAACTTTAGATCAAAACTGCTACTGTTTAAGCAGATTCTGCTGAAAATGCAGAGAAATCTGCTAACTTTAAAATTGCATAACTTGCAAACCAGAGATGATCTAGAGGCAAACCAATACTTTTTGGAAGGGTATTGAAGTTTACTTTAACTTTGTTGTTCACTTCAAGATCTGATTTTGCCATTTACTTGGCCAAAATCGAAGTTGCGTCCAAGCTGTTCATCCTCCACCAGGATTTAACCGGGTGATGACCCTTCAGGGTGTTTATAGATTTGGTTCTCGAGTTCAACTCGAGGAGTTTCATAACATCCCAGGTGTTGCGGCCCAACAATATTTGCCATTAGAGTTGAGTATTACACTAAGGCAAATCCCTTTTTGCTCGGATGCACATGCTAGTGTTTTGACTATGCAACCTTGCATCTCACACTTTAGTTGTGCATTGAGCATGTATGACACTTCCCTTAGTTGGACGACCCTCCCCATAAATATTGCTTGGAGTAAGTTTCTTGCTCACCTAGCTTGAATCTTAAGGGGGAAGGAGTTCATCTAGTAATTGAAGTGTTACGTTCACCTAGGTGTCCTACCAAGGTACATCGACACCGAACCAACGTGCTGGGAGCACTGCTCAAGTAAGTAGGACCGAGTACAACATTGACTCATTAAGTCAATGTGAAGCTTAAGTAACGGATTACCTTGAACCCCGTTTCTTGTGGAACTCGATCAACGAGTTAAAGGAGTCAGTTGTTTCTTCACGCTAAACCACTCCTTTTCTTCAGTCTTTGAGACGAGAAGCCATAAGTGAGTAGTATGAGCTGGAAATTCTTTAGCAAGAACGTGGATTACTAACCAAGGTCGTGCCTAGCACAGTACCTTGTCAACCACTTAGTGCAACCTACGGAAGTGAGGAGAACCTTACTCTTCAAAGGTTACTCTCTTTGCCACTTCTGAAGGCAACCCTACCGCACCTTTTAAGGGGTAGACATAGTACTTTAAGAAAACTACGAGATGAAAAACCTGACCCATTGTTAAGGAACCACAATTACCTATAGGTTGTGATTAACAAGCTTTAGGGAACTTCCGATCAACAAGAAGTTCAATCACTTTGTTCCATTTTGTACACTCCGTTGCCTTGAGATGAACCTCACCATTCCTTGCTAATACTTTTACCTTGAAACCATCGAACTTGGTCGAGATATGAAAGTAGCAAGTCTTTTCTAGCGCCTTTCATGACCAAGTTTAATCAATCCTCTTGTATTTGGGATACTTCTGACTATGTTTGGATTGTCTTACCTATTTTTGCTCAAAGCATAATACTGAATGCACCATACTTTGCACAATTATCCGCGGAGTTGCATTGTGTCTGCATAACATCATCCGGTTTGTGATGCATCATAAAACGTAATTACTAATGAGTTTTGAGCAAGAATATGTGACCCCGTTCAGATAATTAAGTAGTGCCTAACATTTTTGAGTTGTGATCAATTTTATCGTTCGCAACGCCTTCGACTGGTTTCATTATCTTGAGTAGCACAACGGACACCTTGTGACTAAAACACAGTTGAGTCCTTGTCCTTGACTTGTTGAAACTCAAATCGCCTTGAGTACTTGCAACTAAACAAACACTTGGACTTCCATCCTTGACTTGTTAGGTTCAAGTACCTTGATTGTTGCAACTATACCGTTCGTTTATCAACCTCTTGAAACTCTTTGGGTCCATCTAAGATCTTATGTTGTTATATGGTAACCTTGCTATACTAATTACCTTGTAGTTACCATATGATTGAGTTCTTTGCTGTGTTGAAACATATGAGGATACTGAATCCTTACATCCTCATGTGCCACCGCAAAAAGGTATTCATCTTCTGCTTCTATTGTTTGAAGACGTTGATATACCCAGAAACCTTGTAGTCGTCATATCTTCAATATTCCTGCTGTTTTGATTACATAAGAGTGTTGAGTGTCTTGCTACTCTTATGCTACGGCTAAGGAATCCTATGGTTGACTAAACATCAAACGAGGTTAATGATTGTTGTTTAACCTCGTAAACTATCTTAACTCATGTCAAGGGAAATACCAAATTAAGTTGAAAGGACCTATGCAAAACCAAGCAAGCAACCAAGAATCAATGCAAGAAAAGTTTCAAACTATCAAGGTGACCTAGAGAAGCAAAGAACAAGTGCAAATTCTTCAAATCAAGACTAGGACAGGACAAGATGTCATGTCAGTGCAAGAGTACAACAATAAAGGATCAGTAACAGACATGAAAGTTTTACGATGTGATATTGTCATGTCGAGCATCCTGTCAAGGTTATCAACCTAAAGACTGGAATCTCCTGAAGCAGACTTTAGAATTTCTTAAGATGCCTGAAGATAATCACTATTTCGTAGAACCCAAGTTTTTAAGGGCATTGCCATTTTCCTTAGTCAATGACCCTCTTTTACGGATCGTCCCCTCATCGTTCTGTTATTCTACCTGTTAGAATCTCGGGACGAGATTCCTTTAAGGGGGAAGGATTGTAAAAGCCCGTTTTTCGGAAGAACAAAAACGCAAAAATGCGAACTTAAAAATTTTGAAAATAGACTTGGAAATCCAAACTCACATGAGCCATATGAGTTAAACTATGTTCACTAAAAATAGGGACTTGTTAAAACTTTACATATAGAACATGGTTGCTGATGTGGAATGGAACTTAAGGTGAAGAATCCTTAATTTCCAAGTATTCACATTTTCAATGAAAAATTAAAGGAGAAAAGAAAACAAAATAGAGAGAAAGAAAAAGGAATTATTCCAACCCTAAAATAGGACATCCAAAAATATTCAAATCTCAGGCCGCAAATTTTTCCATGACCTACTAATATTCCAATTAGACTCTCGGTAAAGTTTCAAAATTTTTGAAGTCCATTTCCCATTTATTGGACACGTACTGAGAGTTTAATCAACGTCGACTTCAAATTTAAACTTTGTGCTCAACCTTGTCCAAATCAACTCCAAATTTTTCCTGAGGTCTCTTATGGTTCAAAAGGGTTAACTTCAAAGTTTCAGGATTTTTGAACCTAATCTACTATTTATTTCCTTGAGTCAAGTATCACCACTTGAATTCAAATTCAAACCTGAGTTCAAATTCAACTTGCTCAGTTTTGAAATCTGATTGCACCATAAAATTCTCCACATTTTATTTAGTCACTGGGCCAAAGTTGACTATTTTTGAAGCTTGTTTGCTAGCCCTATTTGAATTTTGGAAAGAGGAGTTAGGGAGGTGGGTCCCACAGGTGGTCCCCACCAGTCAGGTCGGCACCTCCTCCCCTGCCTCCACGCGACTGCATGCAGCGCCACCGCGATTCCTCTCTGTCCTTATCAGCGCCCGACCCCGTTTCTTCTTCCTCGCGCCTTCATTCTCCCTCCCGACCCGTCCGGCCATCGGCTCTGCCCGCGCCTGCTGCTCGCCCTGCCTCCCCGGCGGCCGGCCCCAGTGCCCGTGCACTCCGACGCCTTGGTTCCAGCACCTCCGGCCACCGCTCGCCCTGTACCACGGCATCGCCATCCCGCCGCAAGCAGTCGTGCCGCTCGCCTTGCCTCTGGCCGCAGCACCGCCATCCCGTGCGCTCTTTCCGTCGGCCGACCAGCTCGCCAGCTCGCGCCGCTCACCGCGCCGTGCGCTCAGTCCGCCCGACGGCCACCACCTCCCAGCCACGCTCGCGCCCAGGCCGCCGCCGCCCTAGCTGCCCACGGAGAGGCTTCGCCCCGGCCGCGCCTTTCCTGCCTCCTCCCCCGCCTCCGCGCACGCCCCTCCATCTCCCGGCTCTGCACGCCGCCGGCTGTCCACGGCGCCGCATCCCCCACGGCAACTCACGCCGCACCTCCTCCACGCCAGCTCGCGCACCGCCCCGCCTCTGCTCCGGCGCCCTAGCAGCACCAGCCGCGCCGCGCTTGCTCCAGGCCGAGTGCCCTGCTCGCGCCCGCGCCCTAGCGCCCGTGCGACCACCGAGCACAGCCGCCCAGCTCCCTGCTCCAGCGCTTCACCGCGCCGCCGGCCAAGCTCTCCGCTGTTGCGCCTCTTTGTCACAGCGCGCGCGTCGCCCTGCTCCTGACCGCCTACAGCTCCAGCACCGTGACCGAGCGCCCGGCTTCCCCAGCACCACCGACCCGTGCTCCTAGCTGCGCTTCACCGCCTTGTCCCTGCTAGCTGCGCCTTTCCGGGCCGACCGCAAGCACCATGACGCCATGTCCGCGTTCTGCACCGTGGCTATGTCCTGGAAGCAAGGCGAGTAATGGGTGTGATGGAGGATATGCAGAAACACGTCGTTGACACACTGGCATCGACAACTGGTCCAAGGTTGGCTCTGATTTTGCAAGATTCATTGGATCAGTGACTGCGGCCAAGGTGTTCGATGAAATGGTTACAAGGCAAAACTAAGTGTGTTGCCGTTCAATGTTGGTCTATGGATGCAGGTCTATTCTGGGGTGACAATCGACAAGGACATGTGCCAAGGTACTCTTGGGATGTTGATGAAGTAACCGAATCAAGTACACACCCAAGATGTTCGACGAAATGACTACAAGGTGAGCCTTACCCTGAAATACCTTGCTTGACGTCATCGACGTCCGTTCGTGGTGATCGCTAAGGTTACTCATGTGTCGTCAAGTCGTACGTCCATGTTACGCATTAATATCGTTCCTATAGGAGTCCCCAAGTCAACCTCCTTTGTCATTTGTGTCACGTTGGCATGTCCGTGCGTGCTCGTGATGCTCCACCATGAGTCGCGTCGACGTCGTTGACCATATGACATCGTCGTGACGTTCCGAGCCATCATCGTGTCCTGGCATCGAGATGAAGGATGCCTGTAACGTACATGATGCTGAAACACAACCACGACACAACGGTCGACAGTCGTTTAGCCAAATTAGGGTTTGGTCAAGGCGAGACTCGTCGAGTCCTAGGTGTAGCCTAGATGCTCGATGAAATGCCTTCTAGGTCAAACCGAGTGTATTGGTGACCACCGATGACCTAGGGTAGAATACTGCGAGAACGTTGCGACCGACGAGGAGAACTAGTCCAAGTTGAACATTGGATAAGGATTTCTTAGTTGTGTCGAGGACGTTTCCTTTCTGTTTGCAGAATTGCTTACCTAGGTGTACCTCTTCATCGACGGTCGATTCGTCGAGTCTTTTGTCGACGACTAAGTTGAGTCCCTAACTCTCTGACTCATGAGGTGGTGTTCGAGATTCTGCTCACCCTATTGACGAGTCCGGGTCGATGTGGACCTGGCTAATCTGATCTTCCCGTGATGGCAAAGCATGACCGTCACGACAAGGTCTCGCATCATGTTCGAGTTCCAGGAGTTCATCGAGCTCATCTGGACAATCTTGCAAAGGACACTGCAATAGTGTCACGTAAGCACTTGAACGATGCTCGAGAAGCTTGCCGTAGAAACTACTTTAACTAAAGGTCATTTGAACGTTGTCTCAGTACTCACGTCAGGTTAACAAGGCTCATTATGACGTTTTAAGTCCAAAGAATGTTGACCTCACTTCACTCCCAAGTGTCGCTAGGGTTTCATCCAGGTTCATCCTTATCAGGACCCTGCGATCACACTTGTCACGTAATTAGGTTTACTCCTTAATGAGTTTGTGTAACTTCACTGGTCGAATTCTAAGTCACAACCTCTTGTTGCACAGTTCACTCATGCCTTAAGCTTTCTATGCTCGATCTTGATCACTTAGTCTTCCTTACATCACACAGTCCAATAATACTTCTTCACCATTCTACCTTATCACTCTTTGGGCGGCATAGCTCCAAGTGTCGAGTGCTAAATTGCGATGTGTCATTACATTGCACCTTTCAGTGCTTATCTCGACACTACTATGCCACCTTGACTCTTAGGTCATCCTTACCCTACCAGTCCAACACTTTCACACCATTCAGCTGTATCGTCCTTGAGTGGCATAGCGTCGAGTGTTGAGTGCCAAGTTGCAATGTGTGCTTACATTGCACCTTTCAATTCACATCTCGATACTACTATGACCACTTGACTTCATCCTTTGTTCATTCACACAACAAAGGCATATCTGTCCTTCCTAGTCGAACTCCTCATTCTTAGAGTTTACACAACCCCGTGGAGTCTTTTCTTAAATTACTTAATTACTTATATGCATATCATGTCGATAGGAAACGTGATGGTAGATGATCGACGAGGAGCTTCGCTTGGAGGAGAAGGCCAAGGTGTTTCCACTGAGGTTCCATGGCAGGTTCTCTGGAGGAAGATCAAGCCCTAACAATTGACATTTGTTCAGTCGCAAACTAAGGCAAGCCCCGGTTTGCATTTAAGTCGTTTATAAACTTTTGCTTTATCACTATGATGAGTAGTATATGAATTGTGCATTACGTTTAGGGTAAATGATACTCCACATGCATGACCAAAAATCCCAGTGTTTATTTGGCACGAGTTACAGTTTGACCTGTAGTAACTACTTTGCTAATGCATAGGAAATCCGGTAGAAGTCGAGTAGTTGGAATCTACTCGCGAGAGATGTATCTCACAGGATTGGTTGAAAAGAAAATGGATTAATATAATGAAATTGAGACCGGGCAGGGAATGGATAGGAAGCGGCGAGAATTGAGTCTCGGTCGCATAGCCCTGCCTGTGTCGATTAAGGCCCGTCCGTATGCAGCCCCTTCGGACAAGCTTGAATTGTACCGGCAATATAATGGAGATATGGAATCCAATAAACTGATGTAACTTGATAACTGGGATGTCGAGACCCATTAACTCACCATCGATAGGGACGGGTTGAGGACAGTAAGGTGTAAATCAGTCGGCGGACACATGAGGTGTTCCGTGCGGAGACCTTCTGTTTGCGGAGGTGAGACGGGCTCAGCATTCTAGTTTCTTGTGAAAGGTGGCCATATACGCCTAGTACTGAAGTGTTATGTAGGTACAGGTGTGCTCGCTGACACTTCCGAACGACGTATGTGTCGTGTTGTCCGGGTGTGTCTTGATTGCAATCACTGTCCCTCGCAGTAATAGAGTACCACTTGTTCACTGAGCGGTGACGTAGTAAATACTAAAGAAGTCAGAAAAGTCATATGGTATTGAATTATAATTACTTTGCAACCTTGTTTGGTTTAGAGATAGTATAACTAAAGATTTTCAATTTCCCCATACTTTAGCTGTAATAGCATTATGTGCTTTGGGCATGTCATATCATCGGTAAAGCGTTTCTTGTTTGATTGTGGAGCCCATGATGTGCCGTGCTCAGAGAATGTCATTTGCTACTTAAAACTTGATTATAAGGATCCACTTGTAGGCGAGTCATTTATGCTATTCCTTACCTATGTTTAGTATCCCCTTACATCTGTCTAGTGAGACGGCTAAGTCTTGCTGAGCCTTATGCTCACGTTTGCGCTTTAACGATTTTTGCAGGTATTAGTTTTATTTCTGCTGTTCAGGTTGTACATGAGACTCGAGGTGTCGAGATAAATCTCATGTGAGCCACGCCGCTGCTGTTTGTTCTTCGTGTTGCTAGTGAGAATCGTCCTAGGGCATGGACGTCTTCTCTCCTGCTTAGTTAGGTGAGATTATGAGTATGTATTTTCCGCTGCGTGTGTACTTCTATTGTACACTCTTTTGTAAACTCTTCTTATTATGAAATGAAAACTTTATATGTTTTGGTATCCTTTTTGTGTGTGCTGTTAGGTGCCGCATCGCACGGTACCACCCAACGAGATCCTCGGATGTGTGGACTCCGGTCCCCACAATGGGGTACCCGATACGCAGGGTACCAACGATGACTATACAAATTTTCAAAAGCTGGTTGACAAAGCCATTGATGTTGAAAACAAGATTCGTGAGATGGAGCTAGATCATCACAAGAGGAATATGCCATATCATGGACAACCTCAAGGAAGCAATATTCGTCCTTGCTATGAACCGCTCGCTGCACCATGTTAAAACCTGTCTGCTGTTGCATACCGCCCTGCTTATCCACCACGACCGCAACAGCCAATGCAGCAACACCCATCCATGCAAGCACCTCGCTTACCTATGAAACCTGCGTCGTGCCCAAATGTGACTGCCTATTCATAGAACCAGCCTCGCCCTAACTTCTCTGGCGCCACTAGCGCGAAAACTTGCTTTAATTGTGGTCAAGTGGGACATTTTTTAAAGCAATGCCCAAGATCAGGTCAAGGACAGATGAACAATGCTCCAAGGCAGAATCCTAGGCCCAGTGGAGGAGCAACTCAAGTCAACTGAGGACCATAGAATTTTGCTCGTGGCAAGGTGAACCTGTGTATCTGCAGAAGAGGCTTAGCAAGCTGAGGATGTTGTGATTGGGTTTCTCGCAAACTCCAACCCATCTACTATATTATTGGATTCTAGAGCATCCCATTCATTCATCTCATCAAAGTATGTTGCAGAGCATAGCATGGCCATATCGTACTTGAAGTATACCTTGTTGGTTAAATCTCCTCGCGGGTGGGGGAGATGAGGACAAATATAGTATGTCCAAAAGTAAGTATGTCCGTAAGGGGGGTAGATTTCCTCGCAAACCTTATAGTCCTGAATTCGCAAGGCTGGGAAATTATACTTGGAATGGATTGGCTAACAAAGCATAATGGAGTGATTCAGTGTGCCACTCGAACAGTGCAATTGACAAACGATGAAGGAGTCAGTATAGAATTGAAGGAAGTTTAGATGACAACGAGAAGGCAATGGTAAATCATGCAGAAGTAGTAACTTTGGAGAAAATTTCGGTTGCTCATGAGTACCCAAAAGTGTTTCTTGAGGAATTTCCAGCTATGCCACCTAATCATGACATCGAATACATCATTGATTCAATACTTGGAACAACACCTATAGAAAAGAGGCCATATAGGATGCCTCCTAAGGAATTAGCAGAGCTCAATAAGAAGATTCAAGAGTATTTAGAGAAGGGTTTTATACGCCCAAGATCATCGCTATGGGGAGCTCCAGTGCTTTTCGTAGATAAGAAAGATGGATCCCAAAGAATGTGTGTGGATTAACGGTGTCTCAACGAGGTGACTGTTAAGAATAAGTACATGCTGCCCCGCATAGAGGATATGTTAGAACAAATGAAGGGAGCCCGAATATTCTCTAAGATTCACCTTCGATCGGGATATTTCCAAATGAATATTATACCATAAGACATAGCCAAAACAGCTTTCAGGACACAATATGGATGCTATGAGTATACGGTCATGTCATTTGGATTGACTAATGCACCCGCATACTTCATGTATCTTATGAATAAGGTACTCATGGGATATTTGGATAAATTCGTGGTAGTGTTCATTGATGACATCATGATCTATTCGAAAAGTGAAGAGGAGCACAAAGAGAATCTAACGTTGACGTTGCAGAAATTGCAAGAGCAATAGTTCTATGCCAAGTTTGACAAGTGCCAATTTTGGTTGAGAGAGATATCATCTCTAGAGGAGGAGTGTCAGTCGACCCAGGAAAGGTTAGAGATGTGCTAAAGTGGGAACCACCATAGAATATGTGAAGGAAATAAGGAGTTTTCTTGGAATTGTTGGATATTACCGTCAGTTCATCAATGATTTTTCCAAGATAGCGAAGCCCATGACTGAACTTTTGATGAAGGAAAAGCCTTTCAAGTGGACTCAAGTTTGTCAAGATAGCTTTGAGGAGTTAAAGAAGAGGTTAACAACAACACCTGTGTTGGTATTGCCAGATGTGAGCAAGAGCTTTCATATCTATTGCGATGCTTCAAGGCAGAGACTTGGTTGTGTATTGATGCAAGAAGGCCGAGTAGTAGCTTATGCATCCAGGCAATTGAAGAAACATAAGCAGAATTATCCTACACATGATCTCGAACTTGCAGCTGTAGTTCATGCGTTGAAGATTTGGAGGCATTACGTTCTTGGCCACAGATGCGAGATTTATAAAAATCATAAGAGTCTCAAGTACATATTCACGCAAAACGGATCTGAATTTAAGGCAACGACACTGGTTGAAACTCATTAGGGATTATGATGTGGGAATCAACTATCACCCAGGAAAAGCCAACATAGTGGCCGATGCTTTGAGTCGAAAGGGAGCAAGCCACCAGCTCACGGTCAGGGAGTTGCCATCTGAGCTATGCAAGGAGTTTGAACGGTTGAATCTTGGATTTGTGAATGAGATGGGAGCAATGGAAGTGAATCCAACCTTGGAGAAAGAAATAAGAGAAGGCCAGACCAAGGATGAGGAAATCAAGGAAATTCAAGAAAGAATACAAGAAGGAGGAGAATTCAGATTCGATGAGGATGACCATGGTACTCTATGGCTTGGAAAACGGATTGTTGTGCCTAATGAGAAGCGTCTTCGATAGTTGATATTAAAGGAGGCACATGACTCACTTTACTCCATCCATCCCAACTGTACAAAGGTGTACAAGGACCTGAAGGCGTGCCACTCATGGGATGGTATGAAAAGGGACAAGCTGAATATGTTGCTTTGTGTTATGTATGCCAATGAGTTAAGTATGAACATCAAAGGCTAACTGGATTATTGCAGAAGATTCCGGAATGGAAGTGCGAAGAGGTTGGTAAGGATTTCATAGTTGGTTTGCCTCACACATCAGCATGATATGATTCCATATGGGTTATTGTGGATCAGTTGACAAAATCAGTGCATTTCATTCCCGTCAAGACTACCTATAACAGAGCAAAGTTGGTAGAACTGTATATGGGAAGAATAGTGTGTTTACACGAAATATCGAAGAAAATATTATCTGATAGAGGTTCTCAATTTAACTCAAGGTTCTAGCTAAAGCTGCACGAGTCTATGGGAACCCAATTGAAATTCAATTTTGCATATCACCCTCAGACGGATGGACAGCCCAAGAGAACAAACCAGATACTTGAGGACATGCTAAGAGCCTATGCACTAAAATATGGAGGAAGTTGGGACAAAAGTATGATGTATGCTGAATTCTCCTAATACAACAGTTATCAAGCGAGCTTGAAGATGTCACCATATGAAGCATTGTATGGGAGGTGTAGAACACCCTTGTTTTGGTATGAGATCGGAGAAACTAAAGTATTTGGACCCGATGTGATACAAGATGCCGAAAAGCAAGTTCAGAAAATCGGCGAGAATTTGAGAGCTGCTCAATCAAGACAAAAGGGCTATGCAGATAATAGATGAAGAAGCTTAGGTTTTGAGGTGGGAGATTTCGTATCCCTCAATGTATCACCCATGCTAGGACATAAGCTATTTAATGTCAAAGGCAACTTGGCACCTCGCTATATTGTACCGTTCAATATTTTTGACAAATGGGGAGAAGTAGTGTACAAGTTGGAGATGGAAGCACATCTTTCCGATGTTCATGATGTGTTTCACGTTTCTTAGCTCAAGAAGTGCTTGAGGGTTCTGGAAGAGCAGGTACCGATGGAAGAATTGGACCTTGAGGAAGATTTGAGCTATGTCGAGCAACCTGTCAAAATTTTGGAAACCAAAAAGAGGGTCACAAGGAACAAGGTGATTCGATGGTGCAAAGTGCAATGGAAGCACCATACAGAATTGGAAGCAGCTTGGGAGCGGGAAGATGATCTCAAGAAGGAATTCCCTTTTTCATTCATTTCGCGTCGAATCCCGAGGGTGAGATTCATTTTAAGGGGGGTAGGTTTCTAACACCCTCATTTTCATGCATAATGCGTTGCATTCATCCTCATACATGTTTAACAAAAAGCAACCTTAAAAGGAACCAGATTAAAGTTTAATCACCAACTTAAGTATGTTAGGGTGTAGACTTGTCCGGCCTCAACCATAGACTAGTCTAGTGTCCCTTCCCTGTTTTAGAAAATTCAGATTTCTTCAGGGCCTGGACTTTTTCCGGCACACTGCATGGACTAGACGGATTGAGTTTCTGATGTTGCGCGGGCTTTTTCGTTGTCTTAGTGAACTAGTCCGATCTTGCAAAACTTTCACTCCGGATCATCCTTTTCTAGCCAACCTCAGACTTGTCGGGCCCTCTATACCGGACTTATTGATTTTGTCTCTGTTCCAAAATAGACTTGTTCGGCCATCCTTGCAGACTAGTTCGGCCTTTAGAGTCCAACTCGGATTCTATTTTTCCTCCACGTTAAGTTATTAGGTTAGTACCCTCATTGGGCCCGAGAAATTCGTTCCCAACATCAGAGGAGCCCATGTGGACCTTACCACGGCCCCTACTCGTGCCCTACCGAATTCTACTTGGAATTCTAGTAATTGTAAAACAGTAAGCAAGTTGTATTTCAAATTTTTAACAGGTGCCACATCCTTCAAATTTTTAACAAAAGAGGGGGAGGAGAACCATTCTTTGTTACCAGTCATGTGGCATGAGCAACCTGAATCCATAATCCAAATGTTCTCGTTCCTCATGTATGTAACCTACATAGAAGCACAATATATCGATGATGCAATACTGGCGTTACTCAAAAGGCATTTAGGAATAGTACTGAGTCACCTGACGTCCAGCAGGAATAACGCGCGAAAGCTGAGATAAAACAGCTGGTTTATGAGCCAAAGTTTGAAGATTTTTGTACCCAACTACTGACCTACGAGGTGTTACATGTGTAGCACTAAAAACAGCAGATTTGGGAGCAAACTTTGCATGTTTTTGACTCATAATAGCAGGTTGCATGTTCCTGACACTTTGTTTAGCATGTGCAGCAAATTTTGCGTGAGAGTTATGAGATCTAGCTTGCATTCTTTCCTTTTTCTGTTGTTTAGCTAGTCTATAATAAAAATCTTTGACATGAACATCTCTACCATAGTAGGTACAATGAAATTTAACTTTGTGTTCATGTCAAAATGAGCAAGCAACATGTTTATTACAAACTGAATGAGACAGCACCCCTGCAGATTTGAAAATCACTTCTTTATGTTTAGTAACTGTTTGAATCAAACCACTTCCTAATGACCTATTAATTTTTGGTGGATCTGCTTTGCATGAGCATGAGAATAGAAACTTATACCAGTTTTATCATTACATGATTTAGAGGAATTCAGCAGCAAGTTCAGATTTTTATTCCCATTACAAAACCGCTCTAGTTTCCTGTTCGTATCAGCAAGTTTCTTAGACAAGTCTAGGCAGTTTTCACATGAAGTTTATCTTTTTAGTTTGAAATTACAACAATATTTAACTTCATGAGAATGTAAAGCATTGATCAATATAGTAATCTCATCCATATCATCGTGTAGTTTCTTATCAAGATCATCACATGTAGAACAATGCCAATCAATCATAGAACAGCTAGCATTATTTATGTTTTTATCATTAAGTGCAGCAAGCTTTTTGTTCTTTTCAATTTCAAGTCCAAGTTTATCAAGTGTGGAGGTGTGCGCACTTCTTGAAGAGGACAAATGTGCATATATAAGCTAACAAGGTTTGGATAAAAGCCTCCATATGTGTCTTCCAAACCTGAAAATCAGTGACACTAAACACGCAAGGTTTTGTGGAGTATTTCTCCATGTCGATTAGTCAAAACACGTGCAAATCAAAAAGATTAGAGCACTGTGGCTCTGATACCAACTTTAGGATCGAAGAGCACGGGAAAAGCTACAATAGCAGGTGAATGGTAGATTAACCTTTTTCAGCGGAGGTAATAAAAATCACTCGGCAGAAAAAACAATCTGATAAAGAAATCGTGTCTACAACTGATCTAAAATTTTATAGGAGTTTGATATTCATCAGGCATAGTCCCAGCCATCTCAACTAAGATTCTGTTCTTTCTCTATAACATCATTTTGTTGAGGTACATAGGGTGAAGAAAACTGATGATTTGTTCCATTTTTAGCAGAAAAGTGATCAAAAGATTGATTTCTAAATTTGGTTATGTTATCACTTCTAATTGTTCTTAAAGATCCTGGGTGATCAATTGATAATCTGAGAAATAAAGTTCTAAAGTGACTAAAAGCTTCATTCTTAAATGCCATAAAGTAAACCCAAGAGTATCTAGAATAATCATCAACAATCACAACAACATACCATTTAGCTCCAAAATATTGAACATGTGAAGGACTTACGGTGTCAAGGTGCAAAAGTTGTCCCAGTTCAGTTGTCATGGTCATTGTGATAGGTGCATGTGAACCTGCAACAATCTTATCATGTCTACAAGAAGAGCACACAATTTCTTTGTTCCCTTTAAGCTTAGGCAACCCACGTATGCGATCAAGAGCACTAACACACGTGAGATTATCAAAGCCTACGTGACCAAGACTACAATGCCAAAAAAATAAGACTTTCAAATCATTAGCAAATAGACACCTGTGCTTAAAGGATGACATATCAAAATCAACTTTAACAACTCTTCCAAAGCAAGACATGTTAAAAATGACCTCACTATTTGAATCTACAACCTTGCAATAGTTTTTAGTGAAGTTAACTTCTAAATTTTCATCTTGTAATCATTTCATAGAAAGCAAAAGTTGTATTTCAAATTTTTAACAAGCCCCACATCCTTCAAAGTGTAGTGATTATTTACTCTAATCAAACCCTTAGCAATTATAGGAGTTGAAGAATTATCGGCGAAAGTAACATTCTCTACACGTGACACGAAAGAGAGGGAGGACAACAAATCTATTACCGGTCATGTGGCGTCAGCCACCTGAATCTACGATACAAATGTTCTCCTTCCTCAAGTGTGTAACCTACATAGAAGCACAATACATCGATGTCACAATACTGGGGTTAGTCAAAAGGCATTTAAGAATCAAGTAAGGAGTGACATGACGTCCAATAGGAATAACATGCAAAAGTTGAGATAAAACAGTAGGTTTATTAGCCAAAGTTTGAGAACTTTTTACCCAACTAATGACCTATGAGATGTTACATTTGTAGCACTAAAACAGTAGATTTGGAAGCAAACTTTGCATGTTTTTTTGACTCATAACAGATGGTTGCATGTTCCTGACATTCGGTTTAGCTTGTGCAACAAATTTTGCATGAGAGTTATGAGATCTAGCTTGCATTCTTTCCTTTTTCTATTGTTTATCTAGTCTATAACAAAAATCTATGACATGACCATCTCTACCACAGTAGGTACAATGAAATTTAACTTTGTGTTCATGTCAAGATGAGCAAGCATCGTTTTTATTAGAAACTGAATAAGACAACACCCCTGCATATTTGCAAATTACTTCTTTATGTTTAGTAACTGTTTGAATCAAACCACTTCCTAATGAATTTTTCATTTTAGGTGGATGTGCCTTTGCATGAGAATGAGAATCAAAACCTAAATCAGTTTTATCATTACATGATTTAGAGGAATTCAGCAGCAGGTTCAGATTCTTATTCCCATTACAAAATCGCTCTAGTGTCCTATTCATGTCATCAAGTTTCTTACAAGTCTAGGCAGTTTTCAAATGAAGTTTCTCTTTTTAGTTTGCAATTAGAAAAATATTTAACTTCATAAGAACATAAAATCATTGTTCAATATAGAAATCTCATTCATAGCATTGTGTAGTTTCTCAAGATCATCACAAGTAGAACAATGCAAATCAATCATAGAACAACTAGCATCTTTTATGTTTTTATCATTAAGTACAACAAGCTTTTTGTTCTTTTCAATTTCAAGTTCAAGTTTATCAAGTGTGGAGGTGTGCGCACTTCTTGAAGAGGACAAATGTGCATATATAAGCTAACAACATTTGGATAAAGCCATCCATACGTGCCTTCCAAATCTAAAAATCAATGCCACTAAACACACAAGGTTTTGCGGAGTATTTCTCCATGTTGATTAGTCAAACACGTGCATATCAGAAATATTAGAGCGAAGTGGCTCTGATACCAATTTTAGTATCAAAGATCACATGAAAAGCTACAAGAGGGGGTGAATGTTAGATTAGAACTTTTTCAGCAGAGGCAATAAAAACCCTTGGTAGAAAATCGATTTGTTAAGAAACTGTGTATGAAACTGATCTAAACATGTTCAACCATGACAAAAAGTGGTAGATATTATATAGAATCAAGTCAAGAAGACACGATAATAAGAATCACAGAAAATTGTCGAGAAAAAATCAAGTTATGATTGAAAGATCAAACAAAGGTCAATCTGTTCTACCCGAGTAAAAACCTGATCTGCAACACTGCAAAGAAACTAATGTAGATCAGAAACCAAAACTCCAATGATCGTGAAATCTTCACAAATTATATATAATCGAGTTGTGAAGACAACCCAAAAAGAATCCTGTCAATTGGATATGTAAAACTTGACTTATGATAAAAATACCAAAGCAATATAGTGATGTGCAGAAACTCAACGAGAAAAACTTGGTCTGAAACAAGTTGGATAAACAAGGCATAAAAGTTCCTATAAACTACGAATTTTATTGATCATAACATAAGAGGAACATCCCAAAGTCGTCTCCACATGAGCTCTGGCCTCCCTTGCTTATATAACTAGCCCTAAGGCCAACCCAATCCAAACTGGACTCTAATCCTACTCAGTTTCAACCGAAACTTTCCATAACTGCTCAAGACTCTCCCATACGTAGATAGAAGCAATGTTAAGACTTACAAAAACCTTAGGAACATATACCACATTCCTAAAACAACTCAACTTCGTGACCCACATGAAATCTAACCAAAACAAACTTGAAACATTCCATAAACAAACCATAACTACCTTAGCGACATCATGAGGCATAATCTAGCTGGTTGGACCTTTCAGACTAATTCTTTACGTCTACTTCTATTCATCACGCCTTGGAACAATGTTTCCACGTCCATGCAATCCTTGCACACTTGCAAACACTTTCCAACAACGTCCACAATATCTTCATATGCATTGTTTTTGACCCAAACATGTTGCGTGACCTCCTGATCAACTCAACCACAATTCATCCCGAACATGGTCGTCAAACCTCATCTTCTCCCTAAGATTGGTTCAATGGATCCTGTCATCAGCCATGTCTTGACCTCAAGCAACACCTGCACATGTTGCGAGGCCAAGTCCTTTACTTAACTCTCGTTAGTCCAAAAAACACAACAACTTACATGAGCACCTCACATAAGAATGTTGCACCATTGCAAGATAATACCATCCTTAACCACCAAAACACGCAAAAACTTAGCAAATGAATACTAAGCAACTTTTCCATACGCATACAACAAGTTTGAAACATTTCAAGTGAAAAGCAGAATCATTGCGATCTTGCACCGGACCTTGCCAAAGTTAACCGAACCTTGCGCCGGACCTAGCCAAAACTAATCGGACCCTCCGCCGGACCTAGCCAAAGCTAATCGACCTTGCGTCGGACCTAGCCAAAGCATGTCGAACCTTGCATCAGACCTTGCTGGAGCTACCCAAAACATGTCGGACCTTGTCGGAGCTCGGACCTAGTGTCGGACCTCGTTGTAAAGGGTGTTTTGGCAAGATTCAAAACTTTTATCAAAATAGCCAATGTATTCAGCACACATAGGTCTCACATCTTTTGTTGTACTCTGATGCAGTTCTTTTGGATTAAAGATGTCATTCAGTTTCTATTAAAAGTCATGGCTTGGAGATTTAATGCTATATATAACAACCAATTTGCAATAATGTAGAACTATTTAATATGTGCTCTTTCTGTGACATAAAAGATAAAGAGCCTAAACTATGCTTGGAACAAACTACTTGTTTTTGTTTTGCAATAATTACAATGATTACTTTCTAGGTGCAATGGTTGTCCCTATCTCATTATAATATTTAATGTTAATTTCTTTCATGTGTATATTGCTTCATCTTAAGGTAGTCATATGCTTAGTGTTATCCCTTTAGTTGTACTCCTATGCATTTGTTTTGGATTAATGAAGATGTAATTCCGTTTCTAATAAAGTCATAGAATGGAGTTTGAATGTTATATATTACAATCATTTTGTAACGATATATAACTATTTAATATATGATCTTTGTGCTATGTCAAAATTAATGAATCTGCTAATGTTAACTATGTTGGGGACAAAACTGCTTGTATATGTTTTGCAATAATTATCCCTATTACTTTTAGTTGGAATGGCATGTCAGTGTCTTGTTTTAACATTTAATGTTAATATCTTCATGTGTATATTATTTCATCTTAAAGTAGTCACATGCCTAGCATTATCCCTTTTGATGTACTCCTACGCAGTTATTTTGAATTAAATAAGATATAGTTCAATTTCTAATAAAAGTCATGGCTTGAAAATTGTATTACTATATATGACAACCATTTTGTAGCAGCGTAGATATATTTGCTTAAATGATATGTGCTCTTTCTGTCGAAATTAAAGAATGTGCTAATGTTTACTATGATGGGGGACTAAACTACTTTTTTATGTATTGCAATATTGCAGCCATTACTTTTACTTGAATGACACCTACAATGTCAAGTCACCTAAGTCACCCAAGTGACATTCCACAAACGGACGACTTGGTACAAGGTGTGGATGTAACACATGATGACGAAACACGGTAGCATGATGCCTAGGAGGGAAGCGAGCCAAGTCCCAAACATTGAGATTAAAGGACCTGATGCGTAGCAAGATCAAACTGTGCTTGATTTTGATGATGATAGTGGCAGAAGCCCCAGTGAATACTTAAACATGCACCAAGAAGGCACTAAAATTTTAAAACAGGATGGTCTGGATGGTGGGCTGATTGTCTTGCTCAAGTCAAGATGTAGAGGACTCAGCTACACAGTCCTCTTCATGAGGGCGTGGTCCAAACAAAGTGCCTTCAGGAAGGTATCATCTGATGGTGAACCTGTAGCACTTAATGTTCCAGCATCAACACTCAGGACATCCTGTGGAAAACTTGTAAGACGTTGTGTTGCCAACACTTACAGTAGCTTCGACAGAGCCGAAAATAGCGATAAGTACACAGTTCCCAGCTTTCTAAAAGAATGTCTATGGAAGAAGTTGGATTCAACGTTTAAGTTCCCTGATGGATGTAACATGGGGGCAGTGAAGCACAGAATCCTGGTTCAATTGGGCACTGCTTTTAGGAGCTTTATGGGCAGGTTGTACTGAAAGTATCACAGTCAGGGTCCAACACCAGACTTGAATTAATATCCGTCAGTGTATCCTTTTCGGAAAGCATTCACATAGTATAGAAATTTGGAGAAAGAAAAAAAATAAGTGGACCCCCATAGAACCGTGTCACGTGGATACTCAGGGAAACTGCCAGTCTTTCATGAGATGGAAGAAAATTTAATTCACTCGAGAAGTAAACCTGCTACAGATGGGTGCAGTGAGAGGTCTAGGAATTACAAGTTAGCTAGGGTATGTATGGCACATGATAGCTGACAGAGATGAGTGGTACCAAAGGCTTATTCAGAAGAAGTAGGGAAGAGGATGAGCTAACCCATGCACGAAGAAACAATGAGCATCCTATCCGCATACGAGGCTATGATAACAAGGCTTGGAAGCATACCTTGCAGTCAAGAAGTTGCAAAAACATAGAAAGGTCATTGGACTAGATGCTCAAGTGAAGGCCGTTGTAGAAAGGGAGGTACAAGAAGAATTAGAGCAATGCATCCATGCGAACCAACAAATTAATATGGTCGTAAGCCCTAGTGCACCTAGTGCTCATTGTAGTAGGTGCACATCCGTGCATCTTCTGGAAGATGACAACCAATGTCATCCCGTTGATGACATTAAGTAGTGAACAAGTGCAAGCTTGTCACACATGTAATAGATAATCCGAGGATGGTGGCTATTGGGTTGGTGAATCCGTTTGTTGAAGGCGTTCTCTTCAATCAACAACCAAAACCAAAAGGGTGTGAAATGGTACATCTGGACAAGGTAAGAAATTTTCTTAGAAGTAGCAATTTGGATTACGCCGGTGAAAATGGGGAATCTAAGATTGGTAAAATGTTGGCTCATATGTACTATGGCGCAAATGTGACATTGTGTTTGATTCAGGTTCTCAATCTAGTTTAGAGTACGGATGACAATGTGTATACATTACCTGCGTACCTGCGGATATCCGACCCAATGGATACATGTTTAGGTATGAATTTTTTCGCGCGGGTACAGGTTCGGGTAAATAGTTGTACCTAATAGGTATTTCTTATCAAGTAAAAGAAATCCGACACCCATACGCGTATGCACGTACCTGTATTGTTGCCGTTCAATGTATTGACTAGTACCGATTGCGCCATGCGCTCATCCTCGAGGAGGCCAACCTACTAGAATGGTGCACACAATATTCATTTGTTGTTGTGTACGCGATCCCCTTCCCAAGGATGGCCTTTTAAGGCCTTTTATAGGCGGCTCGGCACCATGCACATCCTACCTTTGATCTACCCTAGCTCTCCTCATAAATGGAGCGGGGGTTACAAGGTGTCTTATCTATTCGGCTTATCTTCTACATTCCTCGGGAAAGGCGTCAGTTCATGGTGGTCATTGCTGTGCCTGTCCCCGTCCTATTGCTTCTTGTTCCCTGTCAGTGTTAGGTGGCACATCCATCCTGTCATTACGTTGGATGGGACATAACATGGAAGATGTTGGCAATGCTCGTGACACGGCAGAAATCGGCAGGTCCCATGACGTAGCTCACCTGTTAAGGCCCGAGAACCTCTGTTCCAACCTCGACGGTCGGGGCTTTAGCTGCCTATTGCTGACCTTGGTGGTCGGGGCCAGCATGTCGCTGACCTCGGTGGTCTCGGCTTGGCTGGCTTTTGCGGGCTCTCTGAGAGCCGAGTTACGGAACCCGTCAGTAGCCCTCAAGCCTTTGGCTAAGCGAGTCGATCAGTTGGAGGCTGATGCATGGTGATTTGCTTGTGGAGTTGATATGTTTGAGGAGTCGGCTCTGGTAATGATTCCCGAGTTTTTCGCAGCAGTCTCCAGTGCCTTTATGCAGGTCGGGCTACTGCCCTCGGGAATGTGTCTCTTGGCAGGAATGAAGAATACGGAAATCAGGAATGAACAAATGAAAACACTTTGGCAAATATGTGTCTCACGGCAATCAACACAAGCTCAAGCATGGAGGAAGCTGAACTGAACATTGACATTGATGAGGTAAATACCTCTTATGAATCTCGTTTTGATGTTGTTGGTCATCTTGGTATTTTACTTGAAAAATGATAGGAAACTTAGGAAGAATAATGCTAAAATTGAATCACTAGAAGATGATATTAATTGACTAAAATATTTGACTCCTAGTGATGGTTCTTGCTCTTCTTGTGAATCAATTTATGAATAATTGTGCTCTCTATGAAACGTGCACACATCCACACTTAACCAACTTGAGTTTGAAACTGAAAAGAACAGAAAGCTTGCTTCCCTTAATGATAACATTATGAAAGATGCTAGTTGTTCTACAACTGATTTGAACTGTTCTAGCTGTGATGATTTTAATTAGAAAGTTTGTGATGCTAGGGCTGAGATCTCATCTTTGAACAATGCTTTACATAGACATGAAGTTAACTCTTATTCAAATTGTAAATTAAAAATGAAAACATTTTGTGAAAACTACTAGACTTGCCCAGAAAACTTCATCAAATACATAAACTTTCTGCTCAATTCCTCCATGTCTTACAATGATGAAACCTGTTTATGTTTTGATCTCGCCCTCATGCTAAGGCACATCAACCCAAGATTGTAAAGTTACAAGGAAGTGGTTTGATTTAAACAATTTCTGAACAAGGAGAGAGTGTGTTTAGGTCAGCAGGAAGATTATCACATTCTGGCACTAACAAACAAGTTGTTTGTTCATCTAGACATGAAAATAAGGTTAAATTTCATTGTTCATACTGTGGTAGAAATAGTCATGTCTTAGTTTTTTGTTATAGACTAGCTAAACAAAATAAAAGACAAAGAATACTAGTTAGAACACATAACCAACCATGCAAAACTTGTTGCACGTGTTGTACCAAATGCTAGAAACATACAACCTGTTGTTATGAGTCAAAAACATGCAAAATTTACCACCAAACCTACTATTTTTCATGCTACTGTCACAACCCGTAGATCTGTAGTTGAGTGCAAAAACTTGCAAACTTTGGCTCATAAACCTACTGTATTTTCTCAGATTTCGAGTGTTATTCTTGCTGCATATTGTGTGATTTAGCACTGGATTTCTAAATTTGTTTTGACTAAGCCCAACACTGGATTTCTAAATTTGTTTTGACTAAGCCCAGTATTCAATCATCGATGTACTCTACTACTATGTAGGTCACATGCTTGAGGAAGGAGAACATTTGTCTTGTAGATTCAGGGTGCTCATGCCGGACTGGTAACAAAAAATGGTTCTCCTCTCCCTCTCTTATGTGTCACGTGTAGAAGATGATACCTTTGCCAATAATTTGTCTACACATATAATTGCTAAGGGCTTGGTTACGGTTAATAATCACTTTTGAAAGATAGGGCACATTTTAAGAACTTGAAATACATCTTACATTCTATTCCATAATTGCTAGATGAGGTCCTCACATAAGGTGTTGTGTTCGGAACTAACTTGAGTCAAGTTGAGGACTTGAGCTCGTATGGATTGGTTGTTTATTCATGTGCAGGTGTTGCTTGAGTTCAAGACATGGCTGGTGACGGGATCCATTGGACTAGTCTCAGGGAAGAGATGAGGTTCCAACAACCAAATTCAGGAGGAATTGTGGTTGAGCTGATCAGGAGGTTGCGCAACATGATTTAATCAAGAACAATGTATGTGAAGGTATCATGGACGTCATTGGAAGATGTTTGCATATGTGCAAGGAGTGCATGGACGTGGCTACATGGTTCCGAGATGTGATGAAGAGATGTGGACGTAAAGAGTTGGTCGGAAAGGTCCAACCGACTAGGTTATGGACTTAGGCTACGGCTGAGTCGGGTTTGACTCAAATATGGAAAGATTTGAGTTGGTTATGATGGGATTTCGTGTGGGTCATGAATTTGAGTTGTTTAGGAATGTGGACATTCCTAAGGTGTTTGGAAGTCTTAAGATTTCTTCTATCTATGTATAGAAGAATCATAAGCAGTTATGGAAAGTTATGATTCGTGAACAGAGTAGGATTAGGTTCCTGATCTGAGTTGAGTTGGCTTTCGAGTTGGTTATATAAGCGAGGGAGCCCAGAGCTCGTGGTACACGACTTTGGGGCTGTTCCTCTTGTGTTATATTGAATAGAATTCGTAGTTTTAAGGAACTTTTGTGCCTTGTTCGTCCGACTTGTTCCAGACATGTTTTACTCGTCGAGTTTCTGGACAGCACAACCTTTCGTCGGTGGTTTTATCATAACTCGAGTTTTACAGATCCAATTGACGTGATTCTTTTTGGGTTGTCTTCACAACTTGATTATCTATCATCTGTCAAAATTTCACGGTCATTGGTTTTGTGGTATATTATCTACACGAGTTTCTTTGCAGCGTTCTAGAACTGTTTTTTCTCGGGTAGGGCAGATTGACCTTTGTTTGATCTTTCGATCATAACTTGAGTTTTTCTCGACGGATTTGAATGATTCTTGTTGTGTTGTTTTCTTGAATTGATTCTCTCTGATATCTATCACTTTTTTCACGGTGAAACACGTTTAGATTAGTCTCACACACGATTTCTTTAGCAGATCGTTTTTCTGCCGAAGGGGTTGGGGTTTAATTGTTTCCACTGCGTAAGATTTTTAAAATCTACCATTCACCCCCCTCTGGTATATTTTCACGTGCTCTTCTATCCTACAATTGGTATCAAAGCCACGGTGCTCTAATCTTTGTGATATTCGCGTGTTTTTGACTAATCATCATGGAGAAGTACTCTGTCAAACCTTGTGTGTTCGCTGGTATTGATTTTCAGGTTTGGAAGGCACGCATGGATGCTTTCATCCAGGCACAAGGCTTTGCAATATGGGAGAAGGTATACAAGCCTTACGGAGTGCCATCAAACGATCAAGTTACAGCTACAAATATGAGTGATGTCGACAACAACAACAAGGCTCGGAACTTGATCATACAAGGATTAACACAAAGCGACTTCGACCATGTTGCACACCTCCGATCTGCATACGATGTGTGGAAAGCACTTTGTGACTACCACGAAGGATCCAACATGATAAAGGAGGTAAGACAGGATATGTTCAAGAAAGAATACATGCGTTTCGAGTTACAACCCGGTGAGTCCATTGATGACCTCTTTGCTCGCTTTAATAAGATTCTCAACAACTTGCATAGTGTCAATGTAAATTTTTCAGATGCTGAAAATGCTAGGCAATTGCTAAGTTCATTAGATATGTCAATTTGGGAGATGAAAGTCACATCTATTCGTGAATCTACTGTCATGAGTACACTTACTTTAGATGTGCTATATTCCAAACTAAAAACTCATGAAATTGACATAATATCATGTAAGAACCCCAACAAGTCTATTGCTTTTGTTTCTCAACGTGATATGCCTAGCCCCGACCAATCTTCATCTTGTGGTACACTTACTTTGTTGTCCTCTGTAACCCTTGAACAGATTGAGGAGTTTTCAGAGGAGGAGTTAGCACTTCTCTCTACGAGGTTCTCAAAAGCATTGCAAAATGTGAGAACTAGAAGGAGAGGAAGCTCCGGACCTCAACGATGCTTCAAATGTGGTAAGACAGGACACTTTCGTACATATTGTCCTAACCTTTCAGGTCCTACCTCCCGGGAAGAAAAACAATAAAGGATAAAGCACTTCTCAGCAAACGATAAGAAGAAAAAGAAGGGCTTTACAGGTCGCCAACTGGTGAACAGTTTTATCTCAGCACTCCAGGAACTTGGCTCAAGCGACGTGGACATTGGAAGTGATGAAGATGAAGATGATTTGGCAAACTTGTGCTTTATGGCGGGCAAGTCAAGATCAAGTATGGAGGAGGCAGAACACAACAACGACAATGAAGAGGTATGTCCTACTTGCGAAGAAATGTGTGATGCTATTTCTCGTGCCACTATTATTGTTATGAAAAAGGACAAAAATCTTAGGGATAGTGCTGCTAAAATTGAATCACTATAGTCTGAAATCAACCATTTAAAAACTTTTATTCCTAGTGATGATGCATGTCCCTCATGTGTTTTAATATATGAACAATTGTCCTCATTAAGAAGTGTGCGCACCTCGACACTTGATAAACTTGAGTTAGAAATTGAAAAGAACAAAGAGCTTTCTGCACTTAATGATAAAAACTTGAAAGATGCTAGTTGTTCTACAATTGATTTGCATTGTTCTACTTGTGATGATCTTGATAAGAAACTACAGGATGCTATGAATGAAATTTCTGTATTGAACAATGCTTTACGTTCTCATGAAGTTAAATTTTGTTCCAATTGCAAACTAAAAGGAAAAACTTCATGTGAAAATTACCTTGATCTGTCCAATAAACTTGATGACATGCATAGGACATTAGATTGTTTTTGTAATGAGAATAAGAACCTAAACTTGCTGCTGAATTCTTCCAAGTCTTGCAATGATAAAACTATTGTAGGTTTTGATTCTCGTGCTCATGCTAAGGCACATCCACCTAAAATTGTAAAGTCATTAGGAAGTGGTTTGATTCAAACAGTTCCTAAACAAAAAGAAGTAGTTTTCAAATCTGCAGGAGTATTGTCTCATTCGGTTTCAAATAAAAATGTTGTTTGCTCATTTAGACATGAACACAAAGTTAAATTTCATTGTACCTACTGTGGTAGAGATGGTCATGTCATAGATTTTTGTTATAGACTAGCTAAACAACAGGAAAGGGAAAGAATGGTTGCTAGATCTCATAACTTTCATGCAAAATTTGCTGCACATATTGAACCGAATGTACAACCTGCTGTTTTGAGTCAAAAAAAATTCAAAGTTTACCTCCGGACCTTCTGTTTTTTCCTCCGGAGCGACTGATTTTTGTGCTACACAAGTAACACCTTATAGGTCAGTAGTTAAGAATAAAAAATCTGAAACTTTGACTCATAAATCGGCTGTTTTGTCTCAGCTTTCGCATGTTTTTCCTGCTGCACGTCGTGTGACTCAGTACTGGATACCTAAATGTCTTTTGACTAATCCTAGTATTGAGTCATCGACGTATTATGCTTCTATGTAGGTTACATGCTTAAGGAAGGAGAACATTTGGATTGTGGATTCAAGTTGCTCACGCCACATGACCGATAACAAAGATTGGTTCTCCTCCCCATCTTTTGTGTCACGTGTAGAGAATGTTACTTTTGCCGATAATTCTTCAACTCCTATAATTGCTAAGGGTTCGGTTGGAGTAAATGATCACTACATTTTGAAAGATATGGCACTTGTCAAAAATTTGAAATACAACTTGCTTTCTGTTTCACAATTGCTAGATGAAAATCTAGAAATTATTTTCAATAAAAACTGCTACAAAGTTGTAGGTTCAAATAGTGAGCTTATTTTTAACATGTCATAGTTTGGAAGAGTTTTTAAAGCTGATTTTGATATGTCTTTCTCTAAGCATAGGTGTCTAGTTGCTAATGATTCAAGGACCTATATTTTTGGCATCGTAGACTTGGTAACGTAGGCTTTGATCACCTAATGCATGTTAGTGCTCTTGATCACATACGTGGGCTGCCTAAGCTTAAAGGGGACAAAGAAATTGTGGCTCTTCTTGTAGACATGCTAAGATGGTTGCAGGTTCACATACTCCTCTCACAATGATCATGACAGTTGAACCATGTCAACTTTTGCATCTTGACACCATAGGACCTTCACGTGTTCAATCTTTCGGAGGTAAATGGTATGTACTTGTGATTGTTGATGATTATTCTAGATACTCTTGGGTTTACTTTATGGCGTCTAAGAATGAAGCTTTTAGTCACTTTAGAACTTTATTTCTTAGATTATCAATTGATCACCCAGGATCTTTAAAAGTAATTAGAAGTGATAATGGAACTGAATTTAAAAATCAACCTTTTGATCACTTTTGTGCTGAAAATAGAATTGATCATCAATTTTTTTTCACCATATGTACCTCAACAAAATGGTGTTGTAGAAAGAAAGAACAGAACCTTAGTTGAGATGGCTAGGACTATGCTTGATGAATATCAAACTCCTAGGAAATTTTGGGCTGATGCGTTAGCAACCGCTTCTTATGTCTCAAATCGTGTTTTCTTGCGCGCTAAGCTAGGTAAAACACCATATGAGCTCCGGTTTGGACATAGGCCTAGTGTTACACACTTTCGGGTCTTTTGTTGCAAATGCTTTGTTAAGAAACATGGTAATCTTGATAAATTTGAACCTAGATCCATTGATGGCATGTTTCTTAGTTATCCATCTCATACTAGAGGCTACCGTGTGCTTTTACTTGACACTAACAAAATTGTGGAGACTTGTGAAGTGTCTTTTGATTAAGCTAGCCCAAGTACTAGCTCAAACATTGCAGGTCCAGATCCATATCCGCAGGGGGAGAGCATTTTCATTGAAGATGAGGATGAATTGGAGCTGCTGCCCGAAAATTCAGCAGCTAAAGACTTTGGTTCAACTCCGGATGTTAATTCTCAACCAGCACCGACAACCATCAATGCTGATTCAAATCATCCTCAAGTCACAAGCTCATCGATTTGTGATGAACATGAAGAAGAAAAAGCTTGTGAGACATCGGTTCCCCTACGGTTTTACAAAGATCATCCCCCACAACAGATGATTGGAAGCTTGCACGAACGACTCACACGGTCCAGGTTTTGCGATCCAAACTATCATGCTCATTCTGCTTTTGTTGCTTCTTTTGAACCCAAAGATATATCACACGCATTCACTAATGAATCTTGGATTATTTCCATGCAAGAAGAGTTAGAAAATCTTGAAAGAAATAATGTTTGGAAACTTGTACCTCCACCTCAAGGTCACACTTTAATTGGAACTAAATGTGTATTTAAAAATAAAGAAAGTGAGGATGGGGTTGTGGTTAGGAATATGGCTAGGTTGGTTGCTCAAGGTTTCACTCAAGTTGAAGGTCTAGATTTTGATGAAACATTTGCTCCTATTGCTAGATTAGAAGCCATAAGAATTTTGTTAGCTTTTGCTGCATCAAATGGTTTTAAACTATATCAAATGGATGTTAAAAGTGCTTTTCTTAATGGCTACATAGATGAGGAGGTTTATGTCAAACAACCACCGGGTTTTGAAAATTCAGATTTTCCTATCTGTTTACAAACTGTCCAAAGCCTTGTACGGTCTCAAATAAGCCCCTAGAGCATGGTATGATAGGTTAAAAACATTCTTACATGAAAAAGGGTTTACCATGAGCAAGGTTGATAAAACTCTTTTTGTGCTTAAGCATGGCAATGACTCATTATTCGTTCAAGTGTATGTGGATGATATTATCTTTGGTTGTGCTTCTCATGATCTTGTGTCCAAGTTTTCAGCTATGATGAGTTCAGAATTTGAGATGAGTATGATGGGTGAACTCACGTACTTTTTGGGGCTGCAAATCAAGCAAACAAAGGAGGGTACCTCTGTGCATCAAACGAAGTATACAAAAGATCTCCTAAGGCGCTTCAACATGGATAAAAGCAAGCCTCGTCGGACACCAATGGGAACAGCAACAACACTTGGACTTGATGAAGGTGGTGAACCCGTGGATCAAAAAGAATATAGAAGCATGATCGGATCACTTTTGTACCTCACGACATCAAGACCATACATACAATTCAGCGTATGTTTTTGTGCAAGGTTTCAAGCTTCCTCATGTGTTTCACATCGTTAAGCCGTCAAAAGGATTCTTAGGTACTTACATGGAACTCAAGAATTTGGAATTTTTCTTTCTTCTTCCTCAAACGTTACTTTGAAAGCTTTTCCGGATGCTGATTTTGGGGGGTGTAGGATTGATAGGAAAAGTACTTCCTGTGCTTGTCATTTTCTTGGTAATTCTCTTGTTGCTTGGTCCTCTAGAAAACAAAATTCAGTTCCACAATCCACAACCAAATCTGAATATGTAGTTGCTGCTTGTGCTTGCTCACAAATTCTTTGGATTGTTCAAACACTTAAGGACTATGGGGTTGATCTAGATAGTGTTCCACTGTTCTGTGATAACACTAGTGCCATTTGCATTGCTAAAAACCCCGTGCAACATTCTAGAACTAAGCACATTGACATTAGGTATCACTTTCTCCGAGATAATGTTGAAAAAGGAAACATTGTGCTTCACCATGTAGATACCGAACAACAAATGGCTGACATTTTTAAAGAACCTTTGGATTTCACTCGTTTTTGTTACATTCATAGTGAAATAGGGGTTATGCATCCTCGTGGCTTAAATTGAGGGGGAATTTTGAAACTTGGGAAGTCTATGTGTGAATCTGAAATTAAAATAATATGAGCATAGTATTTCATACATATATGACTTTGTGATTCCTTTTACGTGCTGAAAGTTCTTACTACATTACTCGTGTTATACATTTTGTAGTTTTTGCCATGTCTAGTAATTGGAATAATTAATTACACTAAAACTGGTCATGGTCGAACTTTCTTGCTGTTTTGAACTTGTTACATGTTCACAAGTGCTTTTAATCATTAAGAATTAATCAAGTAATCAACTCACATGTTGAGTTTTTATGAACAAATATAAATTGAGAAAAGATCAAGAGAATATGCATGCATCACACTTCTTCTTTTGAGATGGCTTATCATTGCACTTAGATATGAACTTGGAAGAAGTTGTGTATGACTAAAACCATGTCCTTAAGCTTCTGATTGTCAAATGACATAGGCTTGGCTTGGTTGGTTAGAATAAGGTAGATGCGCATATAATCTCTTGCAGATATCATATGATCTAAATTTATGCTTTGAAAAATAATAAAATGCAGCAACTAGTGTCATGCTTTTAGGATTTCAAATAGTTAAGTTTGTGAGATCATGACTTGCTTAAATTGAAAACTACATTTGATCTCTAGCATGGCTTACACAACTTTATATATTTTATTGATGTGATAATGTAAGGTACTTGATAGTATCACTTGGATGAGCTTTGTTTATATGTATATGTTATAATATGCTCATAACAACTAAAGTTGGAGAGATAATTTGTTTATACGCTCATGACTTGCTGAATGCATTGTCAAAGGGGGAGAGATAAGCATGAAGAGAAAGAGAATATGTGCATAAGGAGAGATAATAAAGGGGGAGAGATAATATGGGATAATTTTTGTATTTTCTTCTCATTCTACTCTTGATTTACAAAGGGGGAGAAATTGACTTCAAAACTTTTATGTGAATAAGCCAATGTTCAGATTTTAAATGGTGTTGCCAATGCATTCATCAAGGGGGAGATTGTAAGACCTATTTGTGCTGAATACATTGGCTTGTAGTAAATAAACTTGCTTTGATGATAAAAGTTTTGAATATCACCAAAACGCCTTTTTATTAAGGTCCTGCTAGTTTTGTAAGCTCTGACAGAAGCTTGGTTGTACTAGTTTTGGTATGCTCTGGCGCCAGGTTCTACTAGCTTTTGTTAGCTCCGTCTCAAGGTCCGGGTTGCTCTGGCAAGGTCCGGAACTTGACCGCAGTGCTTCTGCTTTTCATTTGCAATGTTTCGTGCTTGCTTTACATTGTTGGAAAGATTGCTTAGTATTCATTTGCTAAGTTTTTGGTGCGTTCTGGTTGATATGGATGATATCGTGTTACTGTGGTTTTGCAACATGCTTATGTGAGGTCCTCACATAAGGTGTTGTGTTCGGAACTAACTTGAGTCGAGTTGAGGACTTGGGCTCGTATGGATTGGTTGTTTATTCATGTGCAGGTTTTGCTTGAGTTCAAGACATGGCTGGTGACGGGATCCATTAGACTAGTCTCAGGGAGGAGATGAGGTTCCAACAACCAAATTCAGGAGGAATTGTGGTTGAGCTGATCAGGAGCTTGCGCTGCATGATTGAATCAAGAACAATGCATGTGAAGGTATCATGGGTGTCATTGGAAGATGTTTGCATGTGTGCAAGGAGTGCATGGACGTGGCTACATGGTTCCAAGACGTGATGAAGAAATGTGGACGTAAAGAGTTGGTCGGAAAGGTCCAACCGACTAGGTTATGGACATAGGCTACGGCTGAGTCGGGTTTGACTCAAATATGGAAAGATTTGAGTTGGTTATGATAGGATTTCGTGTGGGTCACGAATTTGAGTTGTTTAGGAATGTGGGATATGTTCCTAAGGTGTTTGGAAGTCTTAAGATTGCTTCTATTTGCGTATAGAAGAATTCTAAGCAGTTATGGAAAGTTACGATTCGTGAATAGAGTAGGATTAGGTTCCTGATCTGAGTTGAGTTGGCTTTCGAGTTGGTTATATAAGCAAGGGAGCCCAGAGCTCCTGGTGCACGACTTTGGGGCTGTTCCTCTTGTGTTCTATTGAATAAAGTTTGTAGTTTTAAGGAACTTTTGTGCCTTGTTCGTCCGACTTGTTCCAGACAAGTTTTACTCGTCGAGTTTCTGGACAGCACTACCTTTCGTTGGTGGTTTTATCATAACTCGAGTTTTACAGATCCAATTGACGTGATTCTTTTTGGGATGTGTTCACAACTTGATTATCTATCATCTTTCAAAAATTTCACATTCATTGGATTTGTGTTCTATGATCTACAAGAGTTTCTTTGTAGCGTTCCAGAACTCTTTTTTCTCGGGTAGGGCAGATTGACCTTTGTTTGATCTTTCGATCATAACTTGAGTTTTTCTCGACGGATTTGAGTGATTCTTGTTGTGTTGTTTTTGTGACTTGATTCTCTCTGATATCTATCACTTTTTTCATGGTGAAACACGTTTATATTAGTCTCACACACGATTTAATTAACAGATCATTTTTCTGCCGAAGGGGTTGGGGTTTAATTGTTCCCGCTGCGTAAGATTTTTAAAATCTACCATTCACCCCCCCCTCTGGTAGATTTTCACGTGCTCTTTGATCCTATAGATGACTTCTACAGCATATCTTGACAGTTGAGTGAATTTATTGAGATACTCACTCACACTAATCCCTCCTTGCCTAAGGTTTTCAAAGTCTTGCCTCCTAAGTATCATAACTCCTTCAGGTACATAGTGAGAGCGGAAACTCTGCTTAAACTCGGCCCAAGTGATTGCCTACTGGTTATCATGTGCGTTGCAAAGAGCTTCCCACCAGTCAGAAGCTGCTCCAACTAGTTTATGTGATGCAAAAAGGACCTTCTCTCTATCAGTGCTCTCGACAATAGCAAGTTTCTTCTCAACAGACTTCAGCCAATCATCAGCTTCCATTGGATCTGTGGCATGAGAAAAGGTAGGCGGTATGGTCCTCTTGAACTCTCCCAAACGGTTGTGATGTGGAGGGGGTGGTGGCAGTGGCGGCATATGATGCTGATTGTTGTTGCCAGCTTGTAGCTATCCCATTGTATATATCATAGTCTGCATGAGCTAGTTATGCATAGATAACAGCTGTTCAAGGTAGATAACTCCTTGGGCAGGTCCCCGGTTTTTCTTAGGTGCTTCATTGCACTCCTCCTCATCATTGGCATTCCTGTGGTTGCGAGTCCTCACCATCTGTTGGCGAAAGAAAGGTAGAGACAGAAGAATTTAGAATTTGGAAAGAAATGCCCCAACTATATGCATCAAGGTATATTACACTAAATAATCCTTTATTAATATAGACCTATATGAGTATGTGGACAAGTGCCGAAACATCCCACAACTCGCAACTAAGCACACAAGCACTCAAGCAAGCACCAATAAAAATTCAGCACACCACACTATTTAAAACTAATACGACTCTTAGTGTTCATATTACAAAATACTCATAGAGGACTTAATTTCCTAATTTTGAGGCGGTGAGGGCGTCCTTGGCTGCGCGGGTGTGATGGGGTTGCACCATGGTGATATAGGGGACCAAATTCTCTTGGGTGACCACGGTTCTCCTCTTGCTTCACATTCCTTGATCTCCAAGTTGGCTTCCAAACGAGCTAGCTCCTTGCGAAGGTAGTGGATCTCCCCTTGTGCGGTTGCATAGCGATTGCTCATGTCCAATAATGCCTTTTGAGACCTATCCAATGCCCGAAAATTGTCTGAAGCTTCTTGCGGTCCAATTATCTTCCCGTACCACTCTCCTGCTGAGGGTGCAACTCAAATGTGGTATTCTCAAGCTCAAAGCGGCGAGTATGGCACAAACTTGTGAGTGCCGCCCATGCAGCATCATCCGTAGCATCCTTCTGAGTAGACCTCCAGGTGGGAGCATAATGTTGTGAGACCACTTTATTGGTGTAGAAGATGAGAACCTCAGCATGCCATTCGTCGCGTCCGGGACGAGAGACTCTTTTCACGAAGTAGTTAGCACACATGCAAGAGGAATGAAGGAATTCCGTTAGCTCCAGCGATGCATGTCCTCTTTCGGTTCCGGTGGTCCAAATCTCCTCAACTTGCGGAAGCTGAGGGTTGTTGTGTCCATTCCCATTTGCACCGTGTTGTGATCCCCCTCCATCTTCTACTCCATTGTCCTACTCATCTAAAGCTGGTACGTAGTACTCCTCATTAGGATCCTCATCCATATTCTCCTCATATGTCTCATACTCCTCCAGATCCTCCTCCATAGTATTCAACTGGTTAGCTTCCTCCTCCTCAGGCTGGATGTTCTCCTCCTCTTGCTTCGGCTTGTCAAGCTCAATGGGGTTAAGTCCACTTCCAAGGGGCGGCGGACAGGTGCTCTTGCGGGCTGCACTCCTAGTGATCGGCATCTATAGAAAACAAGAATACATTAGAGGAGAGAATAATGTAACATAAATCTGAAAATTGCAGCAGCTAAAATAATAGGAAAAGAGCGGTGCAGCTGTCCAAAGAAAGGAAAAGAGAGGGAGAAAATGCAGCAGCCAGCACTATAATTTTACCCACACATAACAGCGGCAAAACACACACTTTACGCAAAATTTAAGTGGCAAAAACAGCAGCACATAATGTTGCTTGCTGCTGAAAGTTATATTGAGAACGCAGCAGCAATCGATACTTTTTGTAGCTGATGAAGAAATAAAAACAGCAGCAAGAAATTTCGAAAATAGCAGATTAGAAGAGTGTTCCTAAGTGATCTAGAGTGTCCATTCTACCTAGGCTTGCATACTACGGTCAACGCGGCTCTGATACCAATTTGTAAAACCCGGTTCCTAATATGAACCAAGCGTAACACATATGTGTGCCCAAGATGTTCATCACACATATACGGATGCATCACAAATGATATACAGAATTTAACCATGTCTTCACTATTAAATAAGTACTTTATTACAATAATCCAATAGTTCACAAATGACAAAACTCTAATTAATGAAGCGGAAAATAGACTAACTAGCACGACTCCATTTCACAGGCACTTGATGGCAGTGCGCAACCTAGGACTGCGTGTGATCCTCAGGTACTCCAGGTTATCTCTAGTTGCTGTTAGGGGGGGGGGGATTGCAAGGGTGAGTACGTGTCGTACTCAACAAGTGTGGGAATAGATGACATGTAGCTAAACAAATGACTGGAATAAAATGACTAATATTAGAAATGTACATTTCATAAACATGTAAAAGCAGCCTATTATGTCTATGTGAGTTTGTTTCCCTTCATAACCCAATTATTATCATATCATTAATCCAACAGTCTCAGTTACCATCCATTTGTACCAACCAACAATTAATTTAATACCATATGCCAATTCCATATTCCTCCATAAATCGACTATTCTCAAGTGACAAACCAAACCATACCAACCATCCCAAAATCCCAAGTCCAATTCTAATCATGTAGGTCATCCAGGCACTCGTGACCAGGAGCACGGCTATCATGATAGTTTTTAACACTCTGCAGAGGTTGTACTACTTTAACCACATGTTCGTGATTTCATCACATTTTGTTGACTAAGAACCTCTATTATGCCTTATCACACTTCCATAGGTATGTGGCCAAGAGATCACAAAATAGCCTTTCAAAAGGTACTAGTAGTATGTACGGGCCCACTAAGGTTTCACCGGCAGGCTTGAATCTCCATTCTCCCACCCACGGGCCCTCCCGTGTGCCATGCGGATCCCGCGGTGGCCCTCCTCGACTCCCATTCTTCGCGCCATCCAATGGTCCATACAATACTAGCAACACTCCTAATTATTCAGCTACGCCGCACCCATACTTGGCCTTGTTGTGGCACTGTTGTCCTGGTATATTTTTGCATGAACCGGTCCTTAGATCTAAGGCAAGCAAAACCACCGTACCATCCAAACCACTCAACAAAACCATGCTTGCTTAGATATCCTAAGTTCCATGTTGCTAATTTAATCATCATCTTATTTCCATCCCAAATTCTCACAATTAAAGTTGTCAAGCAGATTATTTAAGTTAACCATAACCCATGTAGAGATGCGGTGCAAAAAGAAAAATACCCATACACAACTCCTCATGTATATCTCGGCGACAAGGGGTGGCATACAACTCTAGTAAACTCCTACGTATAGGTTTCCCATCATGTTGACACGGGCATGCAAATTTGCAAACAAAACATTTTATAAAAACGGGATCAATATGATCATGGGCACTTGCCTTGCTCCGACGGATGGGGTTGCTCAAGCGCTTCGAAGTCTTAATTTTGGAAGTCCGTGTACATGGCCTCTTGAGCACGTCCCTCTAATCATTATCACACATACAAGAAAATACATACAAATCAACATGATTCACACATATTACTCAATATGCTATGACATGAATGCATGCAAAGTTCAATAATTAATTAACTATGGTTGTTTATTAATTAGATGCAACTAGTTCATACGTTTTCATACGAGTTTACAGGGTTATAGCGGGAATTAATGTTGCTGAAAATAAATAGATGGCACAACTATGATTAAATTCCGATCATTAGATCTAATACGTTCGCTAAAATTTGCATTGAAAAACATGTCCTACTGTAGATACGACGGCCACGAGGATCGTGGGACGAAGGCGTAGCGTAGACGAAGTGGATGGCGCAGCAGTCCTCTGGTGGCACGACGACGGCGGCGCGACGATCTCTGGCGGACGACGGCACCCTACTCTTTTTCTTCTTCTTCGTCCATCTTTTTCTTCTCTCTTTCTCTCTGGTGACGCCTCTGGTCTCACCTTTTTCTTTTTCGATGCTAGGTTTTCAGTGGCGGCAGAATCACTTCTGAGAAAAAATTACGGCGTCTATGGTTCTATTAATAGGCGGCGAGGCATTGATCCAGAGACCGGCCGTGGCACTCCACCCGCAACCGACTCGGTGTTGGGCCCCAACGCGTGCACGGCCGCTTGGACACGGACGGCTCAGTCTAGTCGAACATGGAGCGAAGCGCAGCTAGCGCGTGAAACGCGGCTTGCTCAGGCTGGGTGCGGGGCACGCTGGTGAGCGGACCGGGTCGGTCCCGCCCGGCCCCGTGGCCTAGCTCGGTTTGCACCAGGCACTGTTTGCCTGGAACATTCCGGGGTGCGGAAGTTTCCATTTTTTTTAGATTTCACATACATTTTTTCTTGTATATATTAATTTTTTATATGTGTTCCCTAATACATGTTTTATATTATTATTTCCTTTTCTTCTTTTGCTACACATATTTTGTATATGTATGTTTTATCTTTCATTATTTTTCCTTTACTCTACTAATGTTTAATGCATGAACATGTATGCAATTCATGATGCAAAAAAAAGTTTAGGGTGTTACACAAAGCTAGGTTGGTTGCTCAACGATTCACACAAGTTGAAGGTCTAGATTTTGATGAAAACTTTGCTGCTGTTGCTAAATTAGAAGCCATGAGAATTTTATTAGCATTTGGTGCATGTAAAAGTTCTAAGTTATATCAAATAGATGTTAGAAGTTCTTTTCTTAATGTCTATGTATATGAGAAGGTTTATGCCAAGCAACCACCAGGTTTTGAAAATCCCGATTTTCCTAACCATGTTTACAAACTATCTAAAGCATTATATGGTCTCAAACAACCCCCTAGAGCACGGTATGATAGGTTAAAACTATTCTTACTTGAAAAGGGGTTTACCATGAGCAATGTAGATAAAATTCTCTTTTACCTAATAATGGCAATGAATCATTGTTCGATCATGTGTATGTGGATGATATTGTCTTTAGTTGTGTATCTCATGATCTTGTGTCAAAGTTTTTAGCTATGTTGAGTTCACAATTTGAAATGAGTATGATGGGAGAACTCATGTATTTTTGGGCCTGCAAATCAAGGAAATCAGTAGGGTTGTCAACGAGTCAAACTTGAGCGAGCTTATCTCCATAAGCTTGAGTTTGATAAAAAAAATTGAGCCAATCTCGAGTCGACCCCAAAATTTATTCGATCTTACAGCGAGGCTCAAACATGGCTCGTTTAGGATTCGAACCGAGATCAAATCGAGCCTAGAATGAGTCGAACACGAGCAAGTTACAATCCTCAGCTTTATTCACAATACTTTAATTGTCAGCCTCGTGTACATACACTAGAATATCTAAGTTTAGATTCAAAACTAACAAAGTAAGGAGGTGTACGATGCTGCACATCATTTGTTGCTAGCGTATATCAAAAATGTATTATTGAAAACATTTTTAATAAGATTATATAATTTAGTTAATCATACATCTCATAGACGACAAAAATAAATGAGCTTACTTGAGCTTTTCGAGCTCGAGCTCAGCGAGCTTCCGAGCTTATATGTAAGCTCAATATTGGCTCATTTATAATTTGAGTTGAGCTTGAATCGACTCTAAAAGGAATCAAACATGAGCGAGTTACGATCCTCTAGCTTTATTGATAGCTCTACAAATCAGGGAGGGAAACTTTATGCATCAAACAAAGTATATGAAAGACCTCCTCAAGCGCTTCAATATAGAAAATAGCAATCCTATTCAGACACCAATGGGAACAACAACAATACTTGAACTTGATGAACATGGTGAACCCGTAGATCAAAAAGAATATAGAAGCCTGACTAGGTCACTTCTGTACCTCACAACATCAATATCAGACATATAATTCAATGTATTTCTTTGTGGATGATTCCAAGCTTTACCGCATGTATCACACCGTCAAACCATTCAAAGAATACTAAGGTACTTACATGGAATTCAAGATTGACATTTTTCTTCCTTCTTCCTCGACCGTTTCTTTAAAAGCTTTTTTAGATGCTGATTTTGGGGTTGTAATATTGATAGGAAAAGTACTTCAGGTCTTGTCATTTTCTTGGTAACTCACTTGTTGCTTTGTCTTCTAGAAAACAAAGTTCAGTTGCACAATCCACGGTGAATTTGAATATGTAGCTATTGCTAGCACTTGTTCACAAATTCTTTGGATTTTTCAAACTATTATGGAATATGGGGTTGATCTGGATAGCATTCCACTATTTTATGATAATGCGAGTGTTATTTGCATTGCTAAAAACCCCATGCAACATTTTAGAACAAATCACATTGACATTAGATATCACTTTCTTCGTGATAATGTTGAGAAATAAACATTATGATGCACCATGTAGATATCAAATAATAATCGAATGATGCCTTTATAAAACCTATGGACTTTACTCATTTTTGTTTCATTCATAGTGAAACAGGGGTTATGCGTCATTATGACTTAAATATAGGAGGAGTTTTTGAAATTTCAATCTATGTGTCGATCTGAACTTAAAAATAATATGAGTATAAGTGTTTCATACATATATGGCTTTTTGATTCCCTCTACATGTTGAAACTTTATTACTATATTGCTAATGTTTATACATTTGCAGCATTCTCCATGACTAGTAATTGGAATAACTACTTATAGAAAATCTGTTCAAGATCAAATATTATTGTTGTTTTGAACTTGGTACATGCTCCCAAGTGCTTTCAATCATGTAAAATTAATTAAACAACAACCCACATTTTAAGCATTACGTTCAAAGTGTGTGAGACCTAGGTGTGCTGAATACATTGGCAATTTAAATAAATATAAGGGTTTACATGCAAAGTTTTAAATATTGCTGAAAAACCGCTTCGGATTGTCCGAACTCGCGGGAATCCATTTTGCACTGTCCGAACTTCATCACACGTGAGTTGCATGTGTTTTCTCACTTCGGATTGTCCGAACTTTTCTCACGTGATTTGCACATGTTCAGCACTTAGGACTGTCCAAACTTTTACACACGTGAGAGCACGTGAGTCGACACATTTCGATCTTTACAAATGTGTTTTTAGGAGTAACGTTACCCTCAACGGTTTAGGATTGTCCGAACTTTCTCAACGCATTTCAGGAGTAACATTTACTCTTTACTTGGTTAGGACTGTCCGGACTTCCAGTCATGTGATTTGCACATGTATTTAAGATTGGAATGTCCTATATTTTGCCTTTACATCGCCGCACAACTTTTGGTCGATTCAATAATTTTATTTGCTGGAATAATTGTGCGATGGATCTGTTTTAACATGCAATGTTTCAAATGTGCTTTTTGTCTTATGGAACATTTTCTTAGTATTCTCTTACTAAGTTTTTGATGTGTTATGCCTGATTATGGTAGTTAAACATTGCTATGGTTTGCAACATGCTTATGTGATGTGCTCACGTAAGGTGTTGTGTTGTTAGGACTAACGAGAGTCAAGTCGAGGACTCGGGCTCACAAAGATTGGTTGTTTGTTCATGTGCAGGCGTTTCTTGAGGTCAAGACATGGCCGGTGATGGGATCTATTGAACTAGTCTTAGGGAGATGATGAGGTTCAATAACCATGTTCTGGAGGAATTGTGGTTGAGTGGGTCGAGAGGTCATGCAGCATGTTTGGGTCAAGAACAGTGCATATCAAGGTATTGTGGACGTTGTTGGAAGGTGTTTGCACATGTGCAAGGAGTGAATGGAAGTGGAAACATGGTTACAAGACATAATGAAGAGATATGGACGTGAAGATGTGGTCAGAAAGGTCCAAACAGCTGGATTATGGACTCAGGTTGCGGCTGAGTCGGTTATGGCTCAACTATGGAAAGATTTGAGTTGGTTTTGGGTAGAATTCGTGCTGAATACGAAGTAGAGTTGTTTTATGAATGTGGGATACATTCCTAAGGTTTTTTTAAGTCTTAAGATTGGTTCTATCTGCGTATAGAAGAGTTTTCAACAGATATGGTAAGTTTGAGTTAGACTCCAAGTAGGATTAGAGTCCTAGTTTGGATTAGGTTGCCTTTAGGGCTGGTTATATAAGCAAGGGAGGCCAGAGCTCATGGGTAGACAACTTTGGGCTGTTCCTCTTTTGTTTTTATCAATAAAATTCATAGTTTAGAGGAGCTTTTGTGCCTTGTTCGTCCGACTTTTTTTCGTCAAGTCTTTCTTGCGAGTTTCTGGACAACACGATGTTGCCTCGGTGTTTTGACATAACTCGAGTTTTACTGATCCAATAGATGTGATTCTTTTTGTGTTGTCTTCACAAATAAATTTTCTATCATATGTGAATGTTTCACGGTCATTGGATTCATGGTTTCTGATCTGCAAGATTTTCTTTGCAGTGTTGCAGATCTGGTTTATACTCGGCTAGAACAAATTGACCATTGTTCGACCTTTCAATCATAACTTGAGTTTTTCCCGACGATTTTTCATGATTATTGTTTTTGTGTCTCCGTGACTTTATTTTATATAATATATACTACTTTTGTCATGGTTCAACACGTTTACATTAGTTGCACACATGGTTTCTTCATCAGATTGTTTTTCTGTTGAGGGCTTTTTGTTGCTTCTGCTAAAAAAAGTTTTAATATACCATTCAACCCCCCCTCTAGTAGCTTCTCATGTGCTCTTCAATCCTACAATTGGCATCAGAGCCATTCTGCTCTAATCTTTTTGATTTGCACGTGTTTTGACTAATCATCATGGAGAAATACTCCATAAAACCGTGTGTGTTCAATAGCATGGATTTTCTGGGTTGGAAGTCACGTATGGAGGCTTAGATACTCCTCCATACAAGGATTCACCATATGGGAAAAGGTGTGCAAGTCCTTCAACATGCCACCAGATGATGAAGTCACAACTGCAAACATGAGAGACATCAACAACAATAATAAGGCGCGAAACTTGATCATACAAGGATTGACTCAAAGCGACTTCGATCGTGTTGCACATCTCTGATATGCGTATGACATGTGGAAAGCACTACGTGACTACCGCGAATGCTCCAACACGATCAAGGAGGTAAGGTAAGATATCTTCAAGAAAGAATATATGCGCTTTGAGATGCAACCCGATGAGACAATTGATGACCTTTTTGCTCGCTTTAATAAAAATCTCAGCAACTTGTGTAGCTTCAATGTTAATTTTTTAGATGCTGAAAATGCTAGGCAATTGTTAAGCGCATTAGACATGTCGATTTGAAAGATAAAAGTTACATCTATTCGTGAATCTACTGTCATGAGTACACTTACTTTAGATGTTCTATATTCTAAGTTAAAAACTCATGAACTTGTCATAATATCACGTAGAAACCACCAACAACTCTCTTGCATTTTTTCTCAACGTGACATGCCTAGTTCTAGCCAATCTACATTATGTGGTACACTTGCTTTGTTGTCTTCTCTAACCTTGAACGAATTAAAGAATTTCCAGAAGAGGAGCTGACACTTCTCTCCACTCATGTGACACCCGGTTCCGGAAATGAACCAAGTGAACGCATATGTGTGCCCAGGACGTTGATCACACGAACACGAGTGCATCACAAACAATATACAGAAAATTACCACATCACAAATTATTAAACAAGTAGTTTTATTACAATATTCAAATTATCCTCAAATTACAAACTCTAATGATCATTATTAATAAATCTGAAACTAATGTTGCAAAATAATCTGAACTGAGCAATGAGCATAGGGGAATGCACGGCTCCAAGCAACACCACAAGCAAGTCAACAGAAGCACATAGCCTAATATTCCACATTATCCTCAGGGTACTCCCAACCATTACCTGAAACTGTTGGTGGGGGGAATGCAAGGGTGAGCACATGTCGTACTCAACAGTGTGGGAAATAATGACATGTAGCATAAACAAGGAACGATAATAAATAATGGCTATTTGTTGAAAAGTACATTTAAAACATGTAAAAAGCATCCTAAACTGTCTATGTAAGTTTATCCCATCATATCCCAAATAATTATCATAACACATATCCAACATTCATTATCCATCCATAACCATATTCTTACCATCAACAATAACAATGACCATTTATCACCATCCAATCCATAACCATAACCAAGACCAAACCATAACCATCCCAATTACAAAGTTCCACTCTAATCATGTAGGTCATCTAGGTGCTCTTAACCGTGAGCACGACTATCATGATAGTTTTAACACTCTGCAGAGCTTGTACTGCTTTACCCACAAGTTAGTGATTGCATCCCCTTTCCGTGACTAAGGAACCTCCATTATGCCCCTGACCCGTCGATCACATTACACACTTCCATCAGTGTGTGGCCAAGAGATCATAAAATAGCCTTTACAAAGGGACTACCAGCATATTCATACCCACTAAGGTTTCATTAGTGGTGATGCCTCCAACTGAGCACATCCAACAAAGGCCCCCCTCTTGTGCCATTCGGATCCCAGGGCAATCCCGCCACTATTGCAAATCCAACCGACTCCCGTTCCCCGCTCCCCCAATGGACCAGAACAATGCTGGCAATACACCTAATTAATCAGCTAAGACGCTCCCATACTTGGCCTTGTGGTGGCACTGTTGTCCTGGCATATTCTTGCATGAACTGGTCCTTAGATCTAAGGCAAGCAAACCGCCATAACATCCAGCCCAATCCACAAACCATGCTTGCTTAGATCTCCCAAGTCCCATATTACCAATTAATCATTTTCATCAATTTACATTATCCACAAGTTCATTAATTCATAATTAAGTATTTTGGTTGTTTTCCCATCCCAATTAATTAGAGCAAAGCAAAAAGGTAAAAATATCCTTCCCGACTGTCTATAATGTAACCCAAGCAACAGGGATGGTCAAACAAGTCTAGTAAACACCTATATTGGGTTTCCCATCAATTTGACACAAGCATGCAATTTTGCAAACAAAATATTTAAAAACAGGATCAAAATGATCAAGGACACTTGCCTTGCCCCTGAGCTTGATTTGGATCGAAGGATTCAAAGTTCTGGTGCTGGAGGTCCTCGACAGCACCCTCTAGCGCAACACCTTCTATTCTGCGCAAATGACATACAAAACAAGCATTACAATCAATAAATGCTCATGTATTACCCAATATGCTATGACATGCATGATTAATGCAATTATGCAGTGATACTTGTTAATGAGTTGCTGTAAATGTTTACTAACTAGTTACAATTAAGTATTACATATTATAACAAGTTCCAAGTCATTTCACAGGATAATTAAGAAGTTTTAGGAATATTCAAACCAGGAAGATTGGACTAGTCCGCACTTGGATCGGAGAAGTCCGTTCTGGTACAGGGAGGAAATCGGACTAACCCGCTATCGGGTCGGACAAGTCCGCTGGCTAGGGTTTTTGGAGAGTTTTCAATTAGAGCATAGTTTGAGTTGAGTTTTGGGACCAAGATCGACATAGAAAGATTATCTAAGGTAATTACCGTGAATTCAACAACTCAAAGGTCGAGAATTCGACGAAACTCAAGATCTTGACGTCTAGATCCAAAGAAGATGAAGAATTTGTGGAGAATTGACGATGTTGTCGATGAGTTGACGAAGATCGATCTTGCTCGATCCTTCTCCTTCCTCTCCTTGTGGTGGAGTCTTCTTGACGGTGGCCCTCACAAACTAGGGTTGGGGCTTTTTCTATTGCGACAAAAGGATTAAAAGTTGGAATGGTAGGGTGTCTATATAGAGGTGGAGGTAGTAGGTTTTGATAAATTTCGAGTTAAGGTGGTGGAGGCCGTGTAGGGGTCCCGCATGGGCTCCACAGGGGTTGGGCATGACGTTCTTTGTCCCAACTAAGGCCCAACATGTATAGGAGTGTATACAATGCATCATGGATGAAAATGAGGGTGTTACAAACCTACCCCCCTTAAAATGAATGTCGCCCTCGAGATTCGATGTAGAAGGAAAGAGATAGGGAAATTATTTCTTGAGATCATATTCCACCTCCCAAGTTGTTTTCGATTCTGCATGATGCTTCCATTGTACTTTGCACCATCGAATCACTTTGTTCCTTGTGACTCTCTCCTTGGTCTACAAGATTTTTACCGGTTGCTCGACATAAGTCAAATCTGCTTCCAATTCCAATTCTTCCATTGGCACTTGTTCTTCCAGTACCCTTAAGCACTTCTTTGAGCTGATAAATGAGGAACACATCATGGAAATCGGAAAGATGTGCAGACATCTCCAACTTATAGGCTACTTCCCCCTGCTTGTCCAAAATCTTGAATGGTCCAATATAGCGACGTGCCAACTTGCCTCTGACATTAAACTGCTTATGACCTCGCATAGGTGACACTTTGAGTTATATGATGTCTCCCACTTCAAAGGCTAAGTTCATCTGCCAATTATTCGCATAGCCATTTTGCCTTGATTGAGCAGCCCTCAAATTCCCGCAGATTGTCTGAACTTCTTTTTCAGCTTCTTGCAGCACATCATGGCCAAATATTTGAGTTTCTTCTACCTCATTCCAAAACAAGGGTGTCCTACACTTCCTTCCATATAGTTCTTCATATGGCCTTATCTTCAAACTTGCTTGGTAACTATTGTTATATGAGAATTCAGCATATGACAAGCTTTTGTCCCAGCTAGTTCCATGCTTCAAGGCGCAAGCTCTCAACATGTCTTCTAATATTTCGTTGGTCCTCTCAGTTTGCCCATCGGTTTGTGGATGATATGCTCAGCTGAAATTTAACCTTGTACCCATAGCTTCATGTAGTTTCTGCCAGAACCTAGAGGTGAATGGAGAACCTCGGTCCGAGAATATTTTCTATGAAACTCCATGTCGACACAGAATATCCTACATATACAATTCTGCTAGCTTCGCGGTGGTATATGTGGTCTTGACAGGAATGAAATGAGCTGATTTTGTCAATCGATCCACAATAACCCATATTGAGTCATAGCCGGAGTTGGTTCGAGGTAATCCAACTATGAAGTCCATACCGATTTCTTCCCACTTTCATTCCGGAATCTTCACTGGCTTCAACAATACAGCTGTCCTTTGATGTTCAACTTTGACTCGTTGGCACACATCAGACAAAGCTACATACTCAGTTATGTCTTTTTTCATGTTGGCCCACAAATAGCAAGTTTTCAAGTCTTTGTACATCTTTGTACAGTCGGGATGAATTGAGTAAGGTGAGTCACGTTCCTCCTTTAATATTGTTTCCCGAATATGCTTTACATTAGGCACAACAATTCTTTTCCCAAGCCATAGAGTACCATGATCATGCTCATCAAATCTGAATTCTCTCCCTTCTTGGGTCCTTTCATTGATTTCTTGAATTTCCTCATTGTCGGTCTGACCTTCTCGAATTTATTGCTCCAAGGTCGGATTTATCTATGTTATTCCCATCTCACTCACAAATCCAGGATTGAACCATTCAAACTCCTTGCATAGCTCGGATGGCAACTCTCGAACTATGAGTTCATTGCTTACTCCTTTCCGACTCAAAGCATCTGCCACAACATTAGCCTTCCTTGGATGATAGTTGATTCCCACATCATAACCTTGATTAGCTCCAATCATCTTTGTTGCCTCAAATTATGGTCCGTTTGTGAGAATATGTACTTGATACTCTTGTGATCCATGTAGATCACATACCTATGACCAAGAATGTAATATCTCTATATCTTCAAAGCATGCACTACGGTTGCATGTTTGAGATCATGTGTAGGATAATTTTGCTCATATTTCTTCAATTGCCTCGATGCATAGGTTACCACTTGACCTTCTTTGTATGAGCACACATCCAAGTCCTTATCTTAATGCATCAAAATAAATATCAAACCCTTTGCTCACATCTGGCAATACCAAAACAGGTGTTGTTGTTAACCTCTTTTTAGCTCCTCAAAACTGTCTTGACATGTTTGAGTCCATTGGAAAGCTTTTCCTTTCATTAATAATTTTATGATGGGCTTGGCTATTTTAGAGAAATCCTTGATGAACCGACGGTAATATCAAGCCATCCCAAGAAAACTTCTTATTTCATTGACACTTTGCGGTGGTTCCCACTTTAGCACATCTCTAACCTTTAGCGGGTCAACTGACACTCCACCTCCAAACAAAACATGGCATAGAAATGATATCTCCCTTAACCAGAATTGACACTTGTTAAACATGGCATACAGCTGGTGCTCTCGCAGTTTCGGCAACGTCGGCCTTAGATGCTCTTCATGCTCCTCTTCGCTATTCGAGTAGATCATTATGCCATCAATGAACCCTACCACGAACTTATCCAAATATTCCATGAAAACCTTATTCATGTGGTACATAAAGTATGGAGGTGCATTGGTCAATCCAAAAGACATAACATTGTACTCATACGATCCATGTCGTGTCTGAAAAGCTGTTTTGGGTATATCCGACGGTCTAATCTTCATATGGAAATAACCTCACCTCAAGTCAATTTTAGAGAAAACCTTGGCACCCTTCATTTGATCAAATAAATCCTCTATACGGGGAAACATGTACTTATTCTTGATCGTCACCTCGTTGAGAGCTCAGTAATCCACACACATCCTTTGAGATATATCCTTCTTTTCCACGAAAAGTACTGGTGCTCCCCAAGGTGAAGAGCTTGGGCGAATGAAACCCTTCTCTAGCTGCCCTTGAATTTTCTTCTTGAGCTCTGCTAACTCCATAGGAGGCATCCTATATGGCCTCTTACCAATAGGTGAACTTCCAGGTATTAAATCAATAACAAACTCTATGTCACTGTCAGGAGGCATACCTAGCAACTCATCCGGAAACACATCTAAAAATTCACACACCAGTGGGATCTCCTCAATTGCCGCACTTTCTATTTGATTCAGCTCCACTTTTTTTGGTGTGTGTTGAGATGCTTCAAATTCTATGCTGACTCCTTCCTCGTTTGTCAACTTCACCATCTTTGTGGCACATTGAATTATTCCATTGTGCTTCCTTAACCAATCCATACCAAGTATTATGTCCAGTCCTTGTGAATCCAACACAATAAGGTTCGTGAAAAAGTCTACCCCCCTTATTCTAAGGTTTACTTTTGGACATACTATATTCATCCTAATATCCCCTCCAGGAGACTTAACCAACAAGGTATACTTCATATGAGATATGGACAAACTATACTTGGCAACATACTTTGATGCAATGAATTAATGTGATGCTCCAGAATCAAATAACATAGTTGTCGGGTTGGAGTTTGCGAGAAACATACCAATCACCACGTCATTTTCTTGTTGGGCTTCCACCGTAGAGACATAGTTCACCTTGCCATGAACAAAGTTATGCGGTCCACGATTGCCTTGTGTCGCTCCTCCATTTGGTCTTGGGTTCTGTCTTGGAGCATTGTTCCCTTGAGCAAAGCCTAACTTTGGACATTGAGATGCAAAGTGTCCCACCTCACCACAAGTATAGCATGAACTTGCGGCAACAAAATTGCTAGGGCGAGCTTGGGTTTGAGCATTGGTACGAAAATTGGTGTGGGGCACATGAGGCATTGAAGGGTGAGGTGCTTGCATAGTGGGGCGTTGCTGCATGGGTTGAGGTGGGTGCGGTGGAATAGCAACGCGATATGCAAGAACAAGGGGGGTTATGTATGGTGCATTTGGTGGTGCAAAGTTGGGGCAAACATTGCTTCCTTGTGGCTGTCCTTAATATGGCGCCTTCCTCTTATTATCCTGCTCTATCTCATGGACCTTGTTCTCAACCACAATGGCCTTGTCCACAAGCTTCTGGAAATTTGCATAGACACAATTGAGCAATTGGACTTGAATCTCATTGTTTAGGCCCCTCATAAACAAATATTGCTTGCAGTTGTCCCGGTTGACATCCTCTGGAGCATACCTTGAGAGTTGAGTGAATTTATTGAAGTACTCACTCACACCTGACCTTACTTGCCTTAGGTTCTCATATTCTTGCCTCTTCAAGATCATAACACCTTCAGGCACAAAATGAGAACAAAAGCTCTCCTTAAATTCAGCCCAAGTGATCCTCTCTGGATTTGCATGGGCATTGCAAGGCGAGTCCCACCAATCCACAGCTGCTCCAACTAATTGATGGGAGGCAAAAAGGACCTTCTCCCTGTCATTGCACTCGATGATAGCAAGCTTCTTCTCCACATATTTCAGCCAATCATCAGCTTCCATAGGATCATTGACATGAGCAAAGTTGGGTGGCCTAGTTGTCATAAACTCTCCCAATCTGTTATGAGGTGGTGGGGGTGGTGGTGGAGGCATATGGGGCTAATTTTGGTTATTGGCCTGCAGCTGTCCTAAAGTGTGCATCATGATCTGCATAAGCTGATTTTGCATCGCAAACAGCTGCTCATGGTTGCTAGCCCCATGTCCAAGTCCATTGTTGTTCTGAGGTGCTCTGTTGTTCTCTTCCTCCTCACCATTGGCATTCCTTTGGTTGCGAGTCGTTGAGATCTAAATAAACAACAAGAGATAGAAGAATTTAGAAAATGTCCCCAACTATATGCATTGAGGGATATGAAACTAAGCAACTACCTATACTATCCTATATGGATGTGGCAAGCGCTAAATCATCCCACAATCCTCTACTAAGCACACAAGTAAGCATTAGATAGCAATCAGCGCACCAGGAAACCAAAAACGATCCCTGAGTGTTCCTATATGATTTAAAGTGTCCATTCTATCTAGGCTACATCCTACGGTCAATCTGTGGCTCTGATATCAATTTGTGACACCCGGTTCTGAAAATGAACAAAGTGAACGCATATGTGTGCCTAGGAGGTTGATCACACACACATGAGTGCATCACAAAGGATATACAGAAAATTACCACATCATAAACTATTAAATAAGTACTTTTATTACAATATTCAAATAATCCTCAAATTACAAACTCTAATGATCATTTTTAATAAATCTGAAATTAATGCAGCGGAAATAATCTTAATTGAGCAAACTGAGCATAGGGGAATGCGCGGCTTCAAGCAACACCACAGGAAAGTTGATGGCAGCACACAGCCTAGTATTCCGCATTATCCTTAGGATACTCCCAACCATTACCTAAAACTATTGGTGGGGGAAATTGCAAGGGTGCGCACATGTCGTACTCATCAACACTACATGAAATGCGATGATTTACGACGGCCGAATTAATTTGCAACGGTCGGCCATCGCAAATAAGCCTATTTGCGATGGCCCGCAATGAGCCGTCAAAAATAATGAATGCTGTCTCAAATAGGAAGCTTATTTGCGATGGCCGGCCCGGGAACTGTCGCAATCACAACGAACACCGCAAATAACTCTTATTTGCGATGGCCGGTTTCTTAAGCCGTCACAAATAAGGTTAATTACGACGGTCGACCCTAGGGTTGTCGCAATTAACAAGGCCATTGCAAATTAAACCCTTATACCCCGTCCTCCCTTCACCCGAAACATTTCGACGCGCCCCAAGCCGCCGCTCGCCTCTGCCGTCATCGCCGCCTCGAGCTGAGATCCCCTCCCCTCTCTCCCTCCCTCTATCCATGGCCGCCCCTCCCCCTCTTCCTCCCAGTATACATGACCACCCCTCCCCCTTGCCCTCTTGTCATAGTGGACCTCACCTCCATAGCTGCCCCCCCTCCCCCTCCATGGTCGCCCCCTCCTAGGTGACTCTCTCCTTGCCCCTCCATGGCCGCACCCCTCCTTCCCCTTCCTCCTAGCCACCCCCCTTCCATGGCAGCCCCCCACCCACTCCATGGTCGTGTCCCCTCCTCCATGGCCGCCCCCATTCCCTCCTTTTGAATCTTGAGCACAAAACACCTTTATCATCAAGGTCCGACGATAGGTCTGACTTGTTTTGGGTATCTCCGACAAGGTCTGACGTAAGGTCCGACATGCTTTGGCTATGTCTGACTTCTTTGTCTAGGTCCGACTTATTTTTCTAGGTCTGACTAGTTTTGGTAAGCTCCGGCGCTAGGTCCGACTAGCTTTGGAAAGCTCCGGCACTAGGTCCGACTACCTTTTGTAAGCTCTGGCGCTAGGTACGACTAGCTTTGGTGAGTTCCGGCGCTAGGTCCTCCTAGCTTTGGTAAGCTCCAGTTCAAGGTCCAGTTAGCTTTGGCAAGGTTCAAAGCATGATTGCAATGGTTTTGCTTTTACTTTGAAATATTTCAAACTTGTTTTTACATCTATGGAAAGGTTGCTTAGTATTCTTTTACTAAGTTTTTGGTGTGTTTTGGTGGTTATTGCTGTTGTCAATTTACTATGGTTTTGCAACATGCTTATGTGAGGTGCTCACGTAAGGTGTTGTGTTCCGAACTAATCTGAGTCCAGTCGCGGACTTTGGCTCGTGTGGATTGGTTGTTTGTTCATGTGCAGGTGTTGCTTGAGTTCAAGACATGGCTGGTTATGGGATCCATTGAACCAGTCTTAGGGAGAAGATGATGTTCAACGACCAAGTTCGGGAGGAATTGTGGTTGAGTTGATCGGGAGGTTCCGCAACATGTTTGAATCAAGAGCAATGCATATGAAGGTATCGTGGACCTCCTTGGAAGATTTTTGCACGTGTGCAAGAAGTGCATGGGCGTGGCTACATGATTCCGAGGCGCGATGAAGAGATGTGGACGTAAAGAATTGGTCAGAAAGGTCCAACCAACTAGGTTATGGACTTAGGCTGCGGCTGAGTCGGGTTTGACTCAAATATGGAAAGATTTGAGCTGGTTATGTTAGGATTACGTGTGGGTCACGAATTTGGGTTTTTTTAGGAATGTGGGATTTGTTACTAAGGTGTTTGTAAGTCTTAAGATTGCTTCTATATGCGTATAGAAGAGTCTTGAGCAGTTATGGAAAGTTTTGATTCGTGAACTGAGTAGATTAGAGTCCTAGTTTGTTTTGGGTTGGCCAAAGCTCGTGGTAGACGACTTTTGGACTGTTCCTTTTGTGTTCTATTGAATAAATATCATAGTTTAAAGGAATTTTTGTGCTATGTTCGTCCGACTTGTTCCAGACAAGTTTTTCTTGTCGAGTTTTCTGCACAGCACTACCTTTCTTCGGTGGTTTTTTCATAACTCGAGTTTTACAGATCCAATTGATGTGATTCTTTTTGGGTTGTCTTCACAACTTGATTATCTATCATCTGTCAAAATTCACGGTCATTGGATTTGTGGTTTTTGGTCTACACTAGTTGCTTTGCGGTATGATAGATCTGTTTTTTACTCGGTAGAACAGATTGACCTTTGTTTGATCTTTTGATCGTAACTTGAGTTTCTCTCAACGGATTTGAGTGGTTCCTGTCATGTTGTCTTCGTGACTTGATCCTCTATTATACGTATCCCTTTTGTCATGGTTAAACACATTTAGATTTGTCTCACACACGATTTCTTTAACAGATCATTTTTCTGCTGATGGGTTTTCATTGCTTCCGCTGAAAAAGTTTTAAATCTACCATTCACCCCCCTTATGGTAGCTTTCGCATGCTCTTCGATCCTACAATTGGTATAAGAGCCACGGTTCTCTAATCTTTGTGATTTTGCACATGTTTTGACTAATCATCATGGAGAAATACTCTGCAAAACCTTGTGTCTTTAGTGGTATTCGTTTTCAGGTTTGAAAGGCACGTATGGAAGCCTTCATCTAGGCTCAAGGCTTCGCAATTGGGAGAAGGTGTACAAGCCTTACGAAGTGTTGTAAAACGATCAAGTTACTGCTACAAATCAGAGAGATGTAGACAATAACAACAAGGCTCAGAACTTGATAATACAAGGACTAACTCAAAGCGACTTCGACCGTGCTGCACACGTACGATCTGCATACGATGTCTGGAAAGCACATTGCGACTACCACGAAGGATCTAACACGATCAAGGAGGTAAAACAAGATATGTTTAAAAAGGAATACATGCATTTTGAGATGCAACCCGGTGAGTCAATTGATGAACTATTTGCTCGTTTTAACAAAAATTCTCATCAACTTGCGTAGTGTCAACGTTAATTTTTCAGATGCTAAAAATGCTAGGAAATATTTAAGTGCATTAGACATGTAAATTTGGGAGATGAAAGACACATCTATTCGTGAATCTACTGTTATGAGTACACTTACATTAGATGTTCTTTATTATAAATTGAAAACTCATGAAATTTACATAATCTCACGTAAGAACCCCAACAAGTCTTTTGTATTTGATTCTCAATGTGATATGCCTAGCTCCGGCCAATCTTCATCTTGTGGTACACTTGCTTTGTTGTCCTCTCTAACCCTTGAAAATATTGAGTTGTTTTCAGAGGAGGAGCTAGTACTTCTCTCTACTAGATTCTCAAAAGCATTGCAAAATGTGACAACTAGAAGGAGAGGAAGCTCTGGACCTCAGTGATGTTTCAAATGTGGTAAGACAGGAAATTTTCGTTCAGTTGCCCTAACCTTTCAGGTCCTACTTCCCAGGATGAAAAGCATACAAGGACAAAGCACCCCTATGCAAACGATAAGAAGAAAAAGAAGGATTTTACAGGACGTCAATTGGTGATAAGTTTTATTTCCGCACTTCAAGAGCTTGGCTCAAGCGATGTGGACATTGGAAGTAATGAAGATGAAGACGATTTGGCAAACTTGTGCTTCATGGCGGGCAAGTCAAGATCAAGTATGGAGGAGGCTGAACACAACAGCGACAATGATAAGGTATGTCCTACTTGCGTAGAAATGTGTGATGCTATTTCTCGTGCCACTGTTATAGTTAAGAAAACGGATAAAAAGATTAGGGACAATGTTGTTAAAATTGAGTTACTAGAATCTGAAATTAATCGTTTGAAATCATTGATTCCTAGTGATGATTCTTGTTCCTCATGTGATTTAATATATGAATAATTGTCCTCATTAAGAAGTCCGCACACCTCCACACTTGATAAACTTGAGTTAGAAATTAAAAAGAACAGAGAGCTTGCTGCACTTAATGATAAAAACTTGAAAGATGCTAGCTGCTCTACAATTGATTTGCATTTTTCTACTTGTGATGATCTTGATAAGAAACTACAAGAGGCTATGAATGAAAATTCTATGTTGAACAATGATTTACGTTCTCATAAAGCAAAATATTGTTCCTATTGCAAATTAAAAGGAAAAACTTCATGTGAAAATTGCCTTGATCTGTCCAATAAACTTGATGACATGCATAGGACATTAGATCGGTTTTGTAATGGGAATAAGAACCTAAACTTGCTTCTGAATTCTTCCACATTTTGCAATGATAAAACTAGTTTAGGTTTTGAATCTCATGCTCATGCTAAGGCACATCCACCTAAAATTGTGTCGTCATTAGGAAGTGGTTTGATTCAAACAGTTCCTCAACAAAAAGAAGTGGTTTTGAAATCTACAGGAGTGTTGTCTCATTTGGTTTCAAATAAACATTTTGCTTGCCCATCTAGGCATGAACATAAAGTTAAATTTCATTGTACCTACTGCAGTAGAGATGGTCATGTCATAGATTTTTGTTATAGACTAGCTAAACAACAGAAAAAGGAAAGAATGATTGCTAGATCCCATAACTTAAATGCAAAATTTGCTGCTCATGCTAAACCGAATGATAGGAACATGCAACCTGCTGCAATGAGTCAAAAACATGCAAAGATTGCTCCCAAACCTACTATTTCTCATGCTACACATGTAACATCTCGTAGGACAGTAGTTGGGTACAAAAATCCTCAAACTTTGGCTCATAAACCTACTGTTTTATCTTAGCTTTTGCGTGTTTTTCCTGCTGCACATCGTGTGAATCAGTACTGGATTCCTAAATGCCTTTTGACTAACCCCAATATTGAGTCATCGATGTATAGTTCTTCTATGTAGGTTACACGCTTGAGGAAGGAGAACATTTGGATTTTAGATTCAGGTTGCTCACGCCACATGACCGGTAACAAAGAATGGTTCTCCTCCCTCTATTTTGTGTCACGTGTAGAGAATGTTACTTTTGCCGATAATTCTTCAACTCCTATAATTGCTAAGTGTGGTTAGAGTAAATAATCACTACACTTTGAAGAATGTGGCACCTGTTAAAAATTTGAAATACAACTTTCTTTCTATTTCACGACTGCTAGATAAAAATCTAGAAATTATTTTCAATAAAAACTGCCGCAAAGTTGTAGGTTCAAATAGTGGGCTTATTTTTAAGATTTCACAATTTGGAAGAGTTTTTAAAGCTAATTTAGATATTTCTTTGTCTAATCATAGGTGTCTAGTTGATAATGATTCAAAGGACTTATATTTTTGGCATCGTAGACTTGGTCACGTAGGCTTTGATCATCTAACGCGTGTTAGTGCTCTTGATCACATACGTGGGCTGCCTAAGTTTAAAGGGGACAAAGAAATTGTGTGCTCTTCTAGTAGACATGATAAGATGGTTGCAGGTTCACATACTCCTCTCATAATGATCATGACAACTGAACCGGGTCAACTTTTGCACCTTGACACCATAGGACCTTCACGTGTTCAATCCTTCTGAGGTAAATTGTAGGTTCTTGTAATTGTTGATGATTATTCTAGATACTCTTGGGTTTACTTTATGACATCTAAAAATGAAGCTTTTAGTCACTTTTGAACTTTATTTCTTAGATTATCTATTGATCACCTTGGATCTTTAAAAGCAATTAGAAGTGATAACGGAACCGAATTTAAAAATCAATCTTTTGATCACTTTTGTGCTGAAAATGGAATAGATTATCAATTTTCTTCACTATATGTACCTCAACAAAACGGTGTTGTAGAAAGAAAGAACAAAAGCTTAGTTGAGATGGCTAGGACTATGCTTGATGAATATCAAACTCCCAGGAAATTTTGGGCTGATGCGATTGCAACCGCTTGTTATGTCTCAAATCGTGTTTTCTTGCGCGTTAAGCTAGGTAAACAACATATGAGCTCCGGTTTGAACATAGGCCTAGTGTCACACACTTTCGGGTCTTTGGATGCAAATGCTTTGTTAAGAAACATGGTAATCTTGATAAATTTGAACATATATCCATTGATGGCATGTTTCTTGGTTATCCATCTCATACTAGAGGCTAGCGTGTGCTTTTACTTGAAACTAACAAAATTGTGGAGACTTGTGAGGTGTCTTTTGATGAAGCTAGCCCAAGTATTAGCTCAAACATTGCAGGTACAGATCCATATCCACAGGGGGAGAGCATTTTCTTTGGATATGAGGAAGAGGTGGAGCTGCTGCCCGAAACTTCAGCAGCTAATGACATAGTTCCAGTTCCTGATTTTGATTCACAGCCAGCACCAGTGACCACCATTTCTGGTCCATATCCTCCTCAAGTCACAAGCTCATGAATTTGTGATGAACATGAAGAAGAAGAAAAAGCTTGTGAAGTGTCCAGAACTCTCTAGGTTCTCAAAAGTCATCCTCCACAACTAATTTTTGGAAGCTTGCACAAATGAGTCACACGATCCAGGTTTTGCAATCCAAACTCTCATGCTCATTCTGCTTTTGTTGCTTCTTTTGAACCCAAAGATATATCACACGCACTCACTAATGAATCCTAGATTATTGCCATCCACGAAGAGTTAGAAAATTTGAAAGAAATAATGTTTGGAAACTAGTACCTCCACCTCAAGGTCACACTTTAATTGGAACTAAATGGGTGTTTAAAAATAAACAAAGTGAGGATTGGGTTGTGGTTAGGAATAAGGCTAGGTTGGTTGCTCAAGGTTTCACTCAAGTTGAAGGTCTAGGTTTTGATGAAACTTTTGCTCCTGTTGCTAGAATAGAAGCCATAAGAATTTGGTTAGATTTTGCTGCATCTAAAAGTTTTAAGCTATAGCAAATTGATTTTAAAAGTGCTTTTCTTAATGGCTACATAGATGAGGAGGTTTGTGTCAAACAACCACTGGGTTTTGAAAATCCAAATTTTCCTAATCATGTTTACAAACTGTCCAAAGCCTTGTACGGTCTCAAACAAGCCTCTAGAGCATGGTATGATAGGTTAAAAACATTCTTACCTGAAAAGGGGTTTACAATGGGAAAGGTTGATAAAACTCTTTTTCTGCTTAAGCATGGCAATGACTCATTATTCATTCAAGTGTATGTGGATCATATTATCTTTTGTTGTGCTTCTCACGATCTTGTGTCCAAGTTTTCAGCTATGATGAGTTCATAATTTGAGATGAGTATGATGGGAGAACTCACGCACTTTTTGGGGCTGCAAATCCAACAAACCAAGGAGGGTACTTTTGTGCATCAAGCGAAGTATACAAAAGACCTCCTAAGGCGCTTCAACATGGACAAAAGCAAGCCTCTTCGGACACCGATGAGAACAGCAACATCACTTGAACTTTATGAAGATGGTGAACCCGTGGACCAAAAAGAAAATAGAAGAATGATTGGATCACTTTTGTACCTCACGGCATCAAGATCGGACATACAATTCGGCGTATATCTTTGTACACGGTTTCAAGCCTCCCCACGTGTTTCACATCGTCAAGCCCTCAAAAGGATTCTCAGGTACTTACTTGGAACTCAAGAATTTGGCATTTTTCTTCCTTCTTCCTCAACCGTAACTTTGAAAGCTTCTTCGTATGCCGATTTTGGGGGTTGTAGGATTGATAGGAAAAGTAATTATGGTGGTAGTCATTTTCTTGGTAATTCACTTGTTGCTTGGTCCCCTAGAAAACAAAACTCAGTTGCACAATCCACGGCTGAATCTGAATATGTAGCTGCTGCTAGTGCTTGCTCACAAATTATTAGGATTGTTCAAAAACTTAAGGACTATGGGGTTGATCTAGATAGTGTTCCACTGTTTTGTGATAACATTAGTGTCATTTGCATTGCTTAAAACCCCGTGCAACATTCTAGAACTAAGCACATTGATATTAGGTATCACTTTGTCTGTGATAATGTTGAAAAAGGAAATATTGTGCTTCACCATGTAGATACCGAACAACAATTGGCTGACATTTTTACAAAACCTTTGGATTTCACTCATTTTTGTTTCATTCACAGTGAAATAGGGGTTATGCATCCTCATGGCTTACGTTGATGGGGAGTTTTGAAACCTGGGAAGTCTATATGTGAATCTGAAGTTAAAATAATATGAGCATATTATTTCATACATATATGACTTTGTGATTCCTTTTACATGCTGAAAATTCTTACTACATCACACATGTCATACATTTCGTAGTTTTTGCCATGTCTAGTAATTGGAATAATTACATACACTAAATCTGGTCATGGTCAAACTTTCTTGCTGTTCTGAACTTGTTGCATGCTCACAAGTGCTTTTAATTATAATGAATTAATTAAGTAACCAACTCACATGTTGAGTTTTTATGATAAAAAAAAAAGAAAAGATCGAGAGAATATTCATGCATCACATTTCTTCATTTGAAATGTCTTATCATTGCACTTAGATATGATCTTGGAAGAAGTTGTGTAGGACTAAAACCATGTCCTTAAGCTTCTAATTGTCAAATGACATAGGCTTGGCTTGGTTGGTTAGAATAAGGCAAATGCACATATAATCCCTTGCAAATATCATATGATCTAAATTTGTGCTTTGAAAAATAATAAAATGCAGAAACAAGTGTCATGATTTCAGGTTTTGGAAGAGTTAAGTTTGTGAGATCATGACTTGCTTAAATTGAAAAATTACATTTGATCTCTAGCATGGCTTACACTACTTTATGTATCTCATTGTTGTGATAGTGTAAGTTACTTGACAGTATGACTTGGATGAGCTTTTTTTATATGTATATGTTATAATATGCTCATAACAATTAAAATTTATCTTTTGAACCTTGCTGAATTCATTGTCAAAGGGTGAGAAATTAATCACACATTGCACATATTCACAAGTGTTTTGGGAATTATTCTTCTTAGGGGGAGAAGTATGAATAGGGGGAGCAATTTATTTCTATCTCATTTGATTTTCAAAAAAAGGGAGGAGAAATTGTTTTCAAAACTTTCCATTCCAATGTTCGGATTATAAGTGGTGTTTCCCATGCATTCATCAAGGTGGAGATTGTGAGACCTATGTGTGCTGAATACACTGACTATGGCGATAAAAGTTTTGAATACTACCAAAACACCTTTATCATCAAGGTCCGACGATGGGTCCGGCTTGTTTTGGGTAGCTCCGACAAGGTCCGACGTAAGTTCTGACTTGCTTTGGCTAAGTTCGACTTCTTTGTCTAGGTCTGACTAGTTTAGGTAAGCTCCGGTGCTAGGTTCGACTAGCTTTGGTAAGCTCCAACGCTAGATCTGACTAGCCTTGGTAAGCTCTGGCGCTAGGTCTGACTAGCTTTGGTGTGTTTCGACGCTAGGTCGTGCTAGCTTTGGTAAGCTCCGGTTCAAGGTTCGGATAGCTTTGGCAAGGTTCGAAGCTTGATTGCAATGGTTCTACTTTTACTTTGAAATATTTTGAACTTGTTTTTACATCTATGGAAAGGTTGCTTAGTATTTTTTTACTAAGTTTTTGGTGTGTTTTGGTGGTTATTGCTGTTACCAATTTACTGTTGTTTTGCAACATGCTTATGTGAGGTGCTCACGCAAGGTGTTGTGTTCCAAACTAATTTGAGTCAAGTCGCGGACTTGGGCTCGTACGGATTGGTTGTTTGTTCATGTGCAGGTGTTCCTTGAGTTGAAGACATGGCTGGTGGTGGGATCCATTGAACTAGTCTTAGGGAGAAGATGAGGTTCCACAACCAAGTTTGGGAGGAATTGTGGTTGAGTTGATCGGGAGGTTGCACAACATGTTTGAATCAAGAAAGATGCATATGAAGGTATCATGGACGTTGTTGGAAGATGTTTGCACGTGTGAAAGGAGTGCATGGACATGGCTACATGGTTTCGAGGCGCGATGAAGAGATGTGGACATAAAGAATTGGTCGGAAAGGTCCAACCAACTAGGTTATGGACTCAAGCTGCGGCTAAGTCGGGTTTGACTCAAATATGGAAAGATATGAGATGGTTATGTTAGGATTTCGTCTGGGTCACGAATTTGGATTGTTTTAGGAATGTGGGATTCGTTCCTAAGGTGTTTGGAAGTCTTAAGATTGTTTCTATCTGCGTATAGAAGAGTCTTGAGCAGTTATGAAAAGTTTCAATTCTTGAACTGAGTAGGATTAGAGTCCTAGTTAGGTTTGGGTTGGCCTAAGGGCTTAATATATAAGAAAGGGAGCCCAGAGCTCATGGTAGATGACTTTTGGGCTGTTCCTCTTGAATAAAGATCATAGTTTAAAGGAACTTTTGAGCCTTATTCATCCGACTTCTTTCAAGACAAGTTTTTCTCGTCGAGTTTTCTGCACAACACTACCTTTCTTCAGTGGTTTTATCATAACTCGAGTTTTACAGACCAATTGACGTGATTCTCTTTGGGTTGTCTTCACAACTTGATTATCTATCATATGTAAAAATTTCATGGTCATTGGATATATGGTTTTTGGTCTACAGGAGTTTATTTGCAGTATTACATATCTGTTTTGTACTCGGTAGAACAGATTGACCTTTGTTCGACCTTTCGATCGTAACTTGAGTTTCTCTCGACGGATTTGAGTGATTCTTGTTGTGTCGTCTTCGTGACTTGATTCTCTCTGATATCTATCACTTTGGTCATGGTGAAACACATTTAGATTAGTCTCACACACGAATTCTCTAACAGATCGTTTTTCTGTCGAGGGGTTTTCATTGCTTCCGCAGAAAAAGTTTTAAATGTACTATTCACCCCCTGGTAGCTTTTCACGTGCTCTTCTATCCTACAGTTACTATATGTACAAAAATGGGATTCGGGTCGGCTTGACTCGACACAACCCACTTAGGCCCCGACAAGGCCCATTTAGTTAGAAGTTAAAGTATGTGTCTAACCGGACACGGAGACGAACGATGATGGTGCAGACGGCAAGCACCAGCGTGAGGATGGCGGACCTCGACGGACCCACTTCCCTATCTCTCTCTCTCATTCTTTCCTCCTCTCTCTTCCTGAAGAGCTGCAGCCCTCGGCGAGCGACTGACATACGTATGACGGCTATAACCGTATACCCGTCCCCCTTTTTACTTGAAGAACTACACTGGATAGGCGGTGTAGTGTTAAATAGGTGGTGTTATGCTGTCGAAATTTTAGGCGCTATGGCCGTTGCAAATTAAAAAACCATCACGAATAGGAGGTTATTTGCGAGGGCCAAAAAAATAATCGTGTGTGAGGATGGCGGACCTCGACGGACCAACTTCATGGTCTCTACCTCGTTCTTTCCTCCTCTCTCGTCTTGAAGGGCTGTAGCCCCCAGCGAGCGGTTGACACATGTATGACGACTATAACCTTATAGTCGTCCCCCTTTTTACTTTAAGAATTGCACCGAATAGGGGGGTGTAGTGTTAAATAGGCGATGTTATGCTTTCAAAATTTAGTACCTATCCTACATACATTAACGATAATTTATTTTGCTTTAAACTGCAGAGTCAAACATGGGTGAAGACCGCAGTTGGATGTATACTGGCTGGAAGAGCAGAATTGGTGGTCACTCGGATGAGTGGTACATCAAGTTAGATAAATATTTGGATCGAGCATTTTTGTTGTCAACGGATGGTAAGGTGCAGTGCCCATGTACGAAATGTTGGAACACCAAGTTTTTGAACATAATGGAACTTTTGTTTCACTTATGTCAAAATGGTTTCACACCACATTATGAGGTGTAGACCTTCCACGGTGTGACTAAATCTCGAGTTGTAGAAGAAGTGTATGAGGATAATGATACAACAGGGGTTGATAGGATGGATGAGATGCTAGAAGCTCTAGAAGCGGAGGATCCTCTCACAAATGAGGCAGAGGAGTTCTTCGAGGAGCTCAAGAAATCACAACAACTGTTGCAGGAACACACAGCTGTGACCGTCCTTGCTTTCTTGACCAGATTTATGGAAATTAAGTCTTAGTACTTTTTCCATCAACTACGACAATGATCTTATGAAATTGATCTGCGATATCCTTCCACAACCTCACAGAGCGCCTAAAGATATCCATTAGTCAAAGATCAAGATATAGTCGAGCTTGGTGCATGACTTGATCAATTAATTCGAGATGTTGAAGATGTACAGACATATGGTATGCGAAAATGGAAATTAGAACAGGCCACGATGGAAGATCATTGGGCTGGTTTAAGGAGTAGGGCACATGAATATGATGTTCATGAATTTTGAAAGTGATTACAAGTAACATTTTCTTGAAGATAGTAAAATAAATTGTGTATATCTTATTTTTGTATTTACTGATCATCTATTAAAACAGGCTGGCATCAAAGAAGGGTAAGAAGGTGCCATCGACGAGGGGGTTCTTGATGAGTAGCTTAGGCCCGATCTTCCGAAAGATAAGTCAATTGGGGTGGAGAACTCGACGTTGATGATCCGCAGCACTCAAGCAGTTCGAATACCCCTGCAATCATTACACCACTACTCTGTTGGTTATCAACCGTGCTGCACATGCTTGAGCTTGCCAAGATGGCTAATCCCTGCAAGTGCGACCGAGAACACAAGCAAGAACTTTGAAGACACGATCTGAAATCGAGAAGTTGGTGTCTCACAAATCGTAGCACGGCGATATTACTGATCTGAGCAAAATTCATCAAATATGACCGGCGGCTGCAGTATTTAAAGGCTAGGGTTTGGCCAAAACACGCTTAGACGCGTCCCTAATGGACTCATACGGGATACAAGGCCCAAAGGCCCGATTCGATGGTGAAGCACCGATAGAAATCTGGACTCAACTTGTTTTGACGATTCCCAATGACTCCGGAAAAATTTTGAGTTGGGACCAGAGCCATTAAAATTTTTATCTTCTCCTCTTTCCGTGCATATGTGGAATGTCAAAAACGGACTCCGTATGCATCCTGAGAGTCCGTTTTAAGGTGGACTGCTCTTGGATTCCATGTTTACCGAGTTGTATAACTGATTCCATCAACTTTTGGACATCCCAGCAGGTTCTCCATGTTCCCAAGGCCTCTTCCCTTCACTTGTTCATCTTCTCCATTGCTCCTAATAACAGTTAAATCATCACATAGCAATCTATTCTCAGACTCACATGCAAAGGAAGTTAGGAATGAGTTCACTTGCTGATTTATTAACCGTGCTCATGCTCTTGTGATTGGTCCTTGCAGTTCAATGTGTGTCTCCGCTGTTGTGATGTCCTCATCATCCTCCCCCTCTTGAATTGGAGTCATCCGCGACTCAAGTTCATCTTCTTCTTCCATGTACAGTCGCAAATCTTAAATGTTAAATGTAGGAATAACCCCAAAATCGGTAGGCAACTCAAGCTTATATGCATTATCATTAATCTTTTGAACAATCTTAAACGGACCAGCAGCTCATGGCATAAGTTTAGATTTTCTCAAGTCATGGAATCGCTCTATTCTCAAATGTAACCACACCAAATCACCCGGTTCAAGTTTTACTTCTTTTTTACCTTTACTACCTACAATCCTATACTTCTCATTCATCTTTTCAATTTTTTTCTTTGTAGTTTCATGCATCTTAAGAATCAATTCAGATAGTTGTGTAGCATCCAAATTTATAGTTTCAGAAGGAGGCAAAGGTAGTAAATCAATAGGAGCACGGGAATTGAAACCATACACTACCTGGAATGGACTTACCTTTGCCGTGGAGTGAACAGATCTGTTGTAAGCAAATACTATATGTGGTAAACACTCCTCCCACAAATTCAAATTTGTTTTCAAGACAGCCCGCAACATAGTTGATAAAGTACGATTAACTACCTCGGTTTGTCCATCCGTTTGTGGGTGACATGTTGAAAACAGAAACTTGGTTCCCAATTTATACCACAAAGTTCTCCAAAAATGACTCAAAAGTTTTGCATCACGATCAGAAACAATAGTATTTGTCACACCATGTCAACGAACAATTTCCATCATAAATACATCATAAATGTGTGAGGCATTATCATTCTTATGACGAGGTATAAAGTGTGCCACTTTGGAGAAACGATCAACACCTACAAAAATACTATCCCTCCCCCTCTTAGTCCTAGGCAATCCAAAAACAAAGTCCATAGAAATATCCTCCCAAGGTACACTAGGAACAGGAAGAGGCATATAAAGACCATGTGGGTTAAGGCGAGACTTAGCTTTATTGCAAGTAGTGCATTGTGACACGTAGCGCTCGACATCACGCCTCATCTTCGGTCAAAAGAAGTGTGTGGACAGCACATCTTCAATTTTCTTCACTCCAAAAATGTCCCATCAAACCTCCTCCATGTGCTTCCTGCAAAAGTAGTAGACGAACGGAGCTAGCTGGAACGCATAGCTTGTCACGATAGAGGAGACCCTCTCGCAGCACATATTTATTCCAAGTTCTTTCTTCTCTACAATTTTCAAAAGCATCTTTGAAGTCAAATCAGTAGGATATAATGCTTTTATTGTTTCCAAACAAAAAAATTTATGATCAAGTTGGGACAACATGGTATAACATCTAGATAATGCATCGGCAATGACGTTTTCCTTCCCTTTGTTATTATTAATGATGTATGGAAACGACTCTATAAACTCAATCCATTTAGCATGTCGTTTATTCAGATTGGTTTGACAATTAAGATACTTGAATGATTCATGATCGGAATGTACGACAAACTCCTTAGACCAAAGATAATGTTGCCAAGTTTGTAATACTCGCACTAAGGCATACAATTCCTTATCATAAGTAGAATAATTCAGAGAGGGACTATGAAGTTTTTCACTAAAGCAAGCAAAGGGTTTACCTCCTTGTATGAGAACACCTCCAATACCAATGCCGCTTGCATCATATCTAGCTCAAAGGTCTTGTCGAAAGCAGGAAGTTGTAGCAATGGTGCTTGTGTAAGCTTCAATTTGAGAGCATCAAAAGCTTGTTGCTGCTATTTGCCCTATCGAAACGGCACTACCTTCTTCGTGAGCTCATGTAGAGGTGCTGCAATGTTGCTGAAATCCCGCGCAAAACAGCGATAAAACCTGCAAGACCAAGAAAACTACGAACCTACGTGAATGATCAAGATGTTCATCATATGACTTGCTGTAAATGAGGATATCATCAAAGTAAACCACAAGAAATTGTCCAATGAAAGCATGTAAACCTTGTTTATTAATCGCATAAATGTGACGGGTGCATTAGTTAAACCAAAAGGCATGACTATTCAGTCATAAAGTCCAAACTTTGTTTTAAATGCATTTTTCCATTCATCTCCTAGTGCCATTCTAATTTTGTGGTAACCACTATGCGAGTCAATTTTCGTGAATATGATTGCACCACTCGATTCATCGAGCATGTCATCTAAGCGAGAAATAGGATAACGATATTGAATGGTGATGTTATTAATCGCTTGACAATCAACACACATGTGCCAACTACCATCTTTCTTAAGAACTAAAAGAACAGGAACGGAACAAGGGCTAAGGCTTTCACAAATGTACCCGCGGTCCAAAAGATCTTGGACTTGTCGCTGAATTTCCTTAATTTGCTCTGGATTCGCCCTGTATGCTACATGATCTGGCAAGCTTGCTCCTGGAATCAAATCGATCTTGTGTTCAATGCCTCTCATGGGTGGTAAACCAGGGGGTATCTCGGAGGGAAACACATCCTCAAACTCCTGCAAAATGTTAGCATCAGCAGGGGGCAATGCAATAAACAATTTGTGAAGTGAAAACATGGCTTGTTTGCATACTAAAGCATAGCACATCCCGCATCGACTAAATCAGCAAGGTCAGATTTAGTTGCGAGCAACGATGGTGATTTTAACTTAATGACTTGCTATTTTTCAGATTCTAGTTTTTTTGCTTTGCCATCACAAATTTTACTCTTCTCAAAATGCACAATTTCAGCAGGAGTCATGGGGAGCAAAGTGATTTTCTTTCCTTTATGCATGAGAGTATATTTATTAGTTCTACAATGATGAATAGCATCTGTATCAAATTCCCAAGGACAATCCAATAAAAGAGAACAAGCATCCATAGACACGACATAAAAATCATGGTAAGAACCAATTGAAAAATGTATTCTTGCTGTTTGTGTTACCCGAACCTTACCACTGTTGTTGAACCATTGAATGTGGTATGGATGAGTGTGTGCTCTTGTTGTCAAACAATGTTTTTTGACAACGTCCATGTTCACCAAGTTATTGCAGCTACCTCCATCAATTATTGTGTGTACACGGCAGTCCTTGATGGCGAGAACATGTGGAAGAGGTTGTGCCGTTGTAGCTTGTCGTCGACCTCGACTTTGGATATCAAGGCATGCTGCACAATGATGCTCCTACAGGTCTCCATCGCTGTTGTACCAAGTACATCTTCTTCGGTGTTTTCGTCATTTAGATCTGTAAAGTCGGTAGCAAGAGAAAATTCATCTTCAACATCTGAAGTACTATCATACCCGCCATCGTCGCGTGCTATGTATGCTCGTTTGCTCGAGCAATCTCTCATCATATGACCAAGTCCCTGGCAGCGGTGACACTTAATGTCAGAAGTACGACTCATTGAAGGAGTGGACGATGAAGGCTTGAATGATGTCGCCTTGCTGCCCTCCGACACACGAGAAGGTGGAGCAACAGGTGTAGTTCGTCTGCCTCCATTGGATGGTGTAGTCACTGCATGGGGGGTTGAAGATGGTGCTGTTTTGGATGGTGTAGACGTCGAACACGGCGTGAAATTTCTCCTCGTACGTTGGTTCTGTTGTTGTCGGCCCTGCAATTCTTTTTTATGCCAACATAGCAAGCTGAAACAATCTGTTAACAGTAACATATTCCTCGTAATCAACAATGTCCTGAATTTTACGCCTCAACCCCCCATAAAAACGAGCTATTTTATCATCCATGTCTTCTACTACCCACAATAGAGCATACCCTTTTATAACTCTTGATAATACTCCTCTACGGACATGTTACCTTGGTCTAAGCGCTGCAATTTTTTGTGAAGGTCCCTCTGAAAAGATGGAGAAACAAATCGAACATGCATAGCTTCTTTTAATCTATGCCATGTTGGAGGATCAGTTCTAGTTTTAATAAGTTTATTCCACCATATCATAGCAAAGTCCTTAAACTCACTAGTGGCTTGACGAAATCTATGTTGTTCAGGAACAAGATGGGCATTAAATTTTTGCTCTACTGTCATCTCGCAATCGGGATAAGCCTTAGAATCATAAGCACCAGAAGAAAGAGGGTTTAGTAAATTTCACTTTAGCAAAAGGATCATCAGGAGGACGATTATAATTGTTATGATGATTATTACCTCCCATACCTCGACGATAAAGTGGCAGTCTTGGCTGATTGTTGTGATCTTCCATATCATCATAAGCATTGTCTTCATGTCTTCCAGCGAGAGGCAACCGAACCTCAGGAGTATTCATCTGAAGAGCAAGGTCATCAAGTTGGCAAGTCAAGTTCGCCAATGACTCCTCCGTTGATGCGTTGTATTTGGCGAACATATCTGTCATGGCCTTCATCATATCACGTAAGTCAGCATGTTGAACACATTCGTCATCATTCTTTTCTCTTGCCATTGTTAGTAGGAAACAAAATACAACAAAAATATGTTATCCCTATCAACTATAGTTACAACGTGAAAGGTGAAATAAAACAATCTCTCTTGCTCAAGCATCTTACCATGCTCTTACAAGTGTTCTTATCGACACGGTAGGTGGTGTGGACGGTGAGATGAACCAATGAAACGTGGGGTGATTGCAAAGGTACATGTTATTCTCAAGAGAAAGGTGGAGCTTGGATGCAATATGGTGGCTAATAAGTAGTAAATTGTTAACAGGTAAACAAGGTTGAATAAGTACTCAATGTAGGAAAATTGTTGCTGGTGAACCAAGTGCTCTAGGGACTAGCACAAACAAGGAAGTAGCAAGGCAAAAGGAAGACATAATGATATAACCAAAAATCACAGCACAACTAGTATAAGCCAATTGCTTTAATATGCGTGCTCTTCACTATTTTATTTGTTATATTTTTTTGATATTTTTATTTACTCAAGAGCACAACCCTATGAAGCACACAAATTTGCAGCTCAATTGAATGTAATATGTGGCCTACAGAAAATCATGAAGATTCTTTAAAATTCGTGCTGGAATTCGGAGGCCGGATAGCCTACCTTCCGTGGGGAATTTGGGCAGTCTAATTTTCGCCGAACAGGGCAAAGCTACGGAAAACTAGATGCGAAATTTCTCTTAGATCAATTTGAAAAAAAAATCGCCCGATTTCGAATTCATATGCGAAATTTATGGCTATTTTAAGGTAGGCTGTCCGAATTACGATTTTTGGATGTTGATTTCAACTTGGTTTGCGAACAGAACTCACAATCGGATATGAAAACAATCAGGAATTAGCACAGCAACTAATGGGGTGGTGTGTGATGATTAAAGGATGAGTGGCACAAATGTTTGTCACCTAATCTTGGGCTGGTGATGCGGGAGTTCGCGCAAGGCGGCTAGCTAGGGATAACTGATGAACGTGGTGGATCGGTTGTTGTTTAGGGATTGTGAAATAGGCGTTGAACAGCAAGAAAACAAGGACAAAACATGATAACTAGGATAAAAAACACAAAGGTAAACCAACAACAAGACTCGACCACACGAATGCAAACTAAAAAACGAAACTGCATGCACTATAGTCTAGGAAGCGGTAAAAAAATTTAATTTTTTTTGTGGCTTTTCTGTGGACTCTAGGTACGAAACAAAACTGATATTATGGAAGGAAAACAAATATACCTCATGCGAAATCTCGAAATCTGATACCAATTGATGAGTAGTTTAGGCACGATCTTCCGCAAGGTAAGTTGATTGGGGTGGAGAACTCGACGTTGATGATCTGCGGCACTCAAGCAGTTCGAATACCCCTGCAATCACTACACTACTGCTCTGTTGGTTATCAACTGTGCTGCACATGCCTTACCTCGCCAAGAAGGCTAATACCTGCAAGTGCAACCGAGAACACAAGCAAGAACATCGAAGACACGATCTGAAATTGCGAAGTTGGGGTCTCACAAACCATAGAACGGCGATATTATTGATCTAAGAAAAATCCACCAGATATGACCGGCGGCTGCAGTATTTAAAGGCTAGAGTTTGGCCAAAATATGCTTAGACGCGTGCCTAATGGACTCATACGAGATATAAGGCCCAAAGGCCCGAGCACCGGGCAGAAATCTAGACTCGAATTGTTTCGATGATTCCAATGATTTCGGAGGAAATTTTGGGGGAACCAGAGCTATTGGAAAGTTTATCTTCTCCTCTTTCCGTGCATATTTGGAACGTCGAAAACGGAGTCCGAATGCATCCTGGGCGTCCGTTTTAAGGTGGACTCCTCCTGGACACCGAGTTGAACTCAAGTTCGAGTTGTAAACTGATTCTATCAACTTGTGGACGTCGCAGGGCCTCTTCCCTTCACTTTTTGATATGCTCCATTGTTCCTAATAACAATTAAATCATCACATAGCAATCTATTCTCAAACTCACATGCAAAGGAAGTTAGGAACGAGTTGACTTGCATATTTATTAACCGTGTTCGTGCTCTTGTGATTGGTCCTTGTGGTTCAATGTGCGTCTCTGCTGTTGTGATGTCCTAATCAGTTCTACCCCTCTAGACCTGAGGACACTTCGCTGGTGCCTTGTCGATAGGGAGCAGACGCTCTCAACTGTTGGGGCACGTTCTGAGAAGGTCTAGGGCTACGACTATCATGATAGTTTTTTGAATGTTGTAGTCAGTTCTAGGGCTACAAATTCTTCAAATTCAATTTCCAATTAAACTTACTTACGAATCATTTGAATGTTGTAGTCCTCACCCACTAACTCAGAGGCTACGGCGCTAGTTGAGCTTGGCTATACTTCAGTGAGCCAACCCTCGGCTGGCGAGCCTTCTGTTCCCGAGCCCTTTGGCCCGGCTGGTGACGAGCTTTCTGGGTCACCTGACGTGGCGCCCGGGCAGACGCGGAGGACGAGGAGGACTCACTGTGTTTGTCCTCCTGTGGTCCCTTCACATAGGATTGTGATTTGTCCGGTCAGAGATAGGTAATAAAATTGTAGTGTTCAATTCTGGTTTCTTTTGGTTACTTATGTAATGAATCAATAAATATCTTACAGGGTTTGGTACTTCGCGTCTTTCACCGGTGAGAGACACCAAAGTCCGGTGAACAGCGTCCTCGGGTCCTTAGTGCGTTTGCACTATCCCGGGGTCATCAACGGGGTGCCTGATCTTTCATGGGAGGACTACGCACGTGTCCATCAGCAGGAGCACGGCAACCATTAGGAGGTCCTATGGGCCGATTTTATGGTAAGTATGTTAAATAAAGTTTCTAAGTTTTAACTCTTAAACTCTTTTAATGAACATATCTTCAGTATATTCTTTATCACAGGCAAGGTATATTTTAGAGGACCCGAACGACCCTCGCATGTTTGAGGATGCGAGGAGAGTGTTTCACTACAACGCTGCCAAGGCACTTCAACAAGCTTTATCGAACGCTCGTGTTCAAATTATCAATGAGCACTTGAAGGCAAACCAGCACCACGTGCTACACTTCCGGCCTGGCTGTCGCAAATAGGAGCTAAATTGCGACGACCTGGCCATCACAAACAACCACGTGGGGCCCATCGCCATCAGTGTAATAATTTGCGATAGATGCAGCGGACCGTCAGAAATAGCCTTATTTGTGATGATGGCCATCGCAAATAAGCTTAATTGCAATGAGAAACTTGCGACGACCAGAAATTGTCGCAAATAGCTTATTTGCGATAGTTTCTCCCTTATTTGCGACAAGCCCTGACCATCGCAAATCATCGGGATTCCTGTAGTACAAGTTTGGGAAGTAATGACATGTAGCTTAAATAAGGAACGATAATAAATAATGGCTATTTGCTGAAAAGTACATTTAAAACATGCAAAAAGCATACTAAAATGTCTATATGAATTGATCTCATCATATCCCGAATAATTATCATAACACATATCCAACCTTCATTATCCACCCGTATTCCATATTCTTAACATCATCATTAACCATGACCATTTATCACCATCCAATCCATAACCATAACCAAGACCAAACCATAACCATCCCAATTACCAAGTTCCACTGTAATCATGTAGGTTATCCAGGTGCTCTTAACCGGGAACACAGCTATCATGATCATTTTTAACACTTTGTAGAGGTTGTACCTCTTTACTCATAAGTTCGTGATTTCCTCCCCTTTCGGTGACTAAGAAACCGCTATTATACTTGTGACCTGTCAGTCAGATTACACACTTCCGTCGATGTGCGGCCAAGAGATCACAAAATAGCCTTTAAAAGGGACTACAAGCATATTCAAACCCTCTAAGGTTTCATCGGTGGTGATGCCTCCAACTGAGCACATCCAACCAAGGGCCCCCTCTTGTGCCGTTTGGATCCCAGGGCAGTCCTGCCACTATTGCAAACCCAACCGACTACCATTCCCCACCACCCAATTGATCCGAACAATGCTGGCAATACACCTAATTACTCAGCTAAGCCCCACCCATACTTGTCCTTGTGGTGGCACTGTTGTCCTGGCATATTCTCGCATGAACTGGTCCTTAGATCTAAGGCAAGCAAACCACCATAACATCCAAACCAATCCACAAACCGTGCTTGTCATTTCAGAGGATAATTAAGAAGTTCCAAAAATAATCAAACTAGGAAGACCATACTAGTCCGCACTTGGACCGGACAAGTCCGTTCTAGTACAGGGAGGAAAACGGACTAATCCTCTATTGGGCCAGACAAGTCCGCTGGCTAGGGTTTTCGGCGAGTTTTCAATTAGAGCATAGTTTGAGTTGAATTTTGGGACCAATATTGACGTAGGAAGATCATCTAAGGTAATTATTGTCAAAAACTCAAAGGTCGTGAATTCGATGAAACTCGAGATGTTGACATCTAGATACAAAGAAGATGAAGAATTTGTGGAGAATTGACGATGTTGTCGATGAGTTGACAATGTTGATCTTGTTCAATCCTTCTCCTTCCTCTCCCTGTGGTGGAGTCTTCTTGACGACGGCCCTCACGAACTAGGGTTGGGGCTTCCTCAATTGTGACAACAGGATGAAAAGTTGGGGTGGTAGGGTGTTTATATAGAGGTGGAGGTGGTAGGATTTGATGGATTCCGAGTTTAAGGCGGTCGAGGCTGTGTAGGGGTCCCACATGGTCTCCACAGGGGTTGGGCATAACGTTCTTGGGCCCAATTAAGGTAAAAACCCAATAACTTGCCGTGGAGGAAAAGACTGAATCCGAGTCGGGCATACCGAACAAGTTCGATAGGGGCCGGACAAGTCCATTGGAAGTCAGAAAGTAGAACGGATAAGTCCGGTATCAAGATGGACAAGTCCGTTCAGAGGAAAATCGAAGTTCCAGAGAGTTAAATGGCCAAGTCCAGTATATGATCCGACAAGTCCAGAGATTTGTCAAGATATCCAAAAACCGGACCAAACTGGGAATCACCGGACAACTCCGTAGAGTTCCAGTAGCGAAGAACGGACTAGTCCGTACGATAGAACGGACAAGTCTGGACAACAACAAAAACGGTTTTGGACTAGTCCGCAGCAAGAAGCGAAGTCCTGGGGACAACAGAGAGCAAAACCGGACTAGTCCGGGGTCCAAACCGGACAAGTCCACACTACTGCGGAACATTAAATGTTGTTTTGCTTCTAATTCATTTTAAACTTGTTCCTTTTTATGTTGCTTAATGTTAAACATGTATAGGAGTGTATGCAATGAATGATGATGAAAATGAGGGTGTTACAACTCAATTCTCAAAAGCATTGCAAAATGTGAGAACTAGAAGGAGAGGAAGTGGTGGTTCGCAACGATGCTTTGAATGTGCTAAGACAAGACATTTTCATACAGATTGCCCTAATCTTTCAAGTCCTTCTACCCGTGATAAAAAACAAAATAAGTTCATCTCCTCTTTTGGCAACGACAACAAGAAAATAAAACTTCCACAAAACGTCACATGGTGGACCATATCCTCTCCGCTCTACCATACACCAACTTGAGCGATGTGGACTCCAAAACTGATGAGGATGAAGACAATTTGGCAACTATGTGTTTCATGGCGGGCAACTCAAGATCAAGTATTGAGGAAGCAGAACACAAACAATGATGATGAAGAGGTATGTCCCACTTGCGAAGAAATGTGTGATGCTATTTCTCTTGCCACTATTGTACTTCAGAAAAAAGGACAAAAAACTTCTGGACGATGATATTAAAATAGAATCACTAGAATATGAATAATCGGTTTAAATCATTGATTCCTAGTGATGATTCTTGTTCCTCATGTGAGTTAATAGATGAACAATTGTCCTCTTTAAGAAGTGTGACCACCTCCACTCTTGATAAACTTGAGATTGAAATTGAAAAGAGCAAAAAGCTTGCTGCTCTTAATGATAAAAACATGAAAGATGCTAGTTGTTCAACAATTGATTTGCATTCTTCTAGTTGTGTCGATATTAGCAAGAAACTACATGATGCTATGAGTGAGATTTCTGTTTTGAACAATGCTTTACGTGCTCATGAAGTTAAATATTGTTCTAATTGCAAATTAAAAGGAAAAACTTCATGTGAAAACTGCCTAGACTTGTCTAAGAAATTTGATGACATGCATAGGACACTAGAGCGGTTTTGTAGTGGGAATAAGAATATAAACTTGCTGTTGAATTCTTCTAAGACATGCAATGATGAAATTTGTTTAGGTTTTGATTCTCATGCTCATTCTAAGTCACACCCACCTTAGGTTGTTAAGTCATTAGGAAGTGTTTTGATTGAAATGGTTCCTAAACAAAAAGAGGTGGCTTTTAAGTCTACTGGAATGTTGTCTCATTCGATTTCTAATAAACATGTTATTTGCTCACCCAGACATGAACAAAAGATTACCTTTCATTGTACCTACTATGGTAGAGATGTTCATGTCATAGATTTTTGTTATAGACTAGCTAACAACAGAAAAAGGAAAGAATGATTACTACATTACATAACAACCGAGCAAAACTTGTTGCACAGGCTGGAGAAAATGTTAGGAGCTTGCAACCTGCTTTTGTGAGTCGAAAACATGCAAAGTTTGCTCCCAAAACTACTATTTTTTGTGCTACACATAACACACCTCGTAGGCCAGTGGTTGGGTGCAAGAATTCGCAAAATTTGACTCATAGACCTGGTGTTTTGTCTCAGCTTTCGCGTGTCATTCTGTTGGATGTCGTGTTACTCAGTACAAGATTCCTACATGCCTTTTGACTAATCCCAGTATTGAGTCATCGACATATTTTCCTTCTATGTAGGTTACACACTTGAGGAAGCAGAACATTTGGCTTGTGGATTCAGGTTGCTCACGCCACATGACTGGTAACAATGAATGGTTCTCCTCCCTCTCTTTTGTGTCACGTGTAGAGAATATTACTTTTACCTATAATTCTTCAACTCCTATAATTGCTAAGGGTTCGATTAGAGTAACTAATCACTACACTTTGAAAGATGTGGCACTTGTTAAAAATTTGAAATACAACTTGCTTTCCGTTGCACAATTGCTAGATGAAAATCTTGAAATTATATTCCCTAAAAATTGTTGCAAGGTTGTATATTCAAACGGTGAGCTTATTTTTAACATGTCTCAGGTTGGAAGAGTTTTTAAAACTGATTTTGATATGTCAACTTCTAAGCATAGCGGTCTAGTTGCTAATGATTCAAAAGACTTATATTTTTGCCATCGTAGACTTTGTGACGTACGCTTTGAATGCCACACACGGTTAGTGCTCTAGATCGCATACATGGGCTGCCTAAGCTTAAAGGGGACAACGATATTGTGTGCTCTTCCTGTAGACATGCTAAAATGGTTGCAGGTTCACATGCTCCTCTCACAATGACTGTGACAACTGAATCGTGATAGCTTTTACATCTTCACACCGTAGGTCCTTCACGTGTTCAATCTTTTGGAGGTAAATGGTATTCTAGATACTCTTGGGTGTACTTTATGGCATCTAAGAATGAAGCTTTTAGTTACTTTCGAACTTAATTTCTTAGACTATCAATTGATCAATTAGGATCTTTAAAAACAATTAGAAGTTATAACGGAACTGAATTTAAAAATCAATCGTTAGGACTATGCTTAGTTCAAATGGCTAGGACTATGCTTGATAAATATCAAACTCCTAGGATAATTTGGGCTGATCCAATTGCGATCACTTGTTATGTCTCAAATCAAAGTTTTCTTGCGTGCTAAGTTAGGAAAGACCCCATATGAGCTTCGGTTTGGACATAGGCCTAGTGTCACATACTTTAGGGTCTTTGGTTGCAAATGCTTTGTTAAGAAACATGGTAATCTTGGTAAATTTAAACCTAGATCTATTGATGACATGTTTCTTTATTATCCATCTCATACTAGAGACTACCGTGTGGTTTTACTTGACACTAACAAAATCGTAGAGACTTGTGAGGTTTGTTTTGATGAATCTAGCCCAGATACTATCTCTAATATTGCAGGTCTAGATCCATATCTGCAGGGAGAGAGTATTTTGATTGGAGATGAAAGAGTGGAGCTGCTGCTCAAAATTTCAAAATAAACAATGACGTTCCCGCTCTTGATATTACTTCACAACCAGTACCAACAACCACTACTGCTGGTTCAGGTCTTCGTCGAACCACAAGTTCTTCAATTTGTGATGAACATGAAGAAGGAGCTTTTGAAGTGTCTACTCTCCTCCGCATCCTTGAAAGTCATCCTCCACAACAAATCATTGAAAGCTTGCACAAACTACTCACACGGTCTGGTTTTGCCATCCAAAGTCTCATGCCCATTTTGCTTTTGTTGCTTCAGTCCAACACAAAGATATATCACATGCACTTACTAATGATTCTTGGATTATTGCCATGCAAGAATCCTAATCTTGTTTACAAATTGTTCGAAGCCTTGTACGGTCTCAAACAAATCCCTGGAGCATGGTATGATATGTTAAATACATTCTTACTTGAAAAGTGGTTTACCATGGGCAAGATTGATAAAACATATTTTGTGCTTAAGCATGGCAATGACTCACTATTCGTTCAAGTGTATGTGGCTGATATTATCTTTGGTTGTGCTTCTCATGATCTCGTGTCCAAGTTTTCAGCTATGACGAGTTCAAAATTAGAGATAAGTATGATGTGAGAACTCACGTACTTTTTGGGGCTGCAAATCAAGCAAACTAAGTAGGAAACCTTTGTGCATCAAAAGAAATACATGGAATATCTCCTTAAGCGATTCAACATGGAGAAAAGCAAGCCTCTTTGGACACCAATGGGAACAACAATAACACTTCAACTTGATGAAGATGGTGAACACGTCGATCAAAAAGAATATCAAAGAATGATCGGGTCACTTTTGTACCTCATGGCATCAAGACCAGAGATACAATTCAGTGTATTGTCTTTGTACAAGATTTCAAGCTTCCCCATGTGCTTCACATTGTCAAGCTGTCAAAAGAATTCTTAGGTACTTACACGAAACTCAAGAATTTGGCATTTTTCTTCCTTCTTCCTAAACTGTTACTTTGAAAGCTTTTTAGGATGCTGATTTTGGGGGTTGTAAGATCGATAGGAAAAGCATCTCGGGTGCTTGTCATTTTCATGGAAATTCACTTGGTGCTTGGTCCTCTAGAAAAAAAATTTAGTTGCACAATCAACGGTCGAATCTGAGTATGTAGCTGCTAGTAGTGCTTGCATTTCACTCGTTTTTGTTTCATTCATAGTGAAATAGGGGTTATGCATCCTCATGGCTTAAATTGAGGGGGAGTTTTTTGAAACTTTGGAAGTCTGTGTGTGAACTGTTTTAAAAATAATATGAGTATAGTATTTCATAGATATATGACTTTTTGATTCCTTTTACCTGCTGAAAGTTCTTACTACACTACTTGTTATGCATTTTGTAGTTTTTGCCATGATTAGTAATTGGAATAATTACTTACAATAAATCTGGTCATGATCAAACTTTCTAGCTGTTTTGAACTTGTTGCACGCTCACAAGTGCTTTCGATAATGAAAAATTAATCAATCAACTACCCACATGTTAAGCTTTTATGATCAAATAAAGAGAAAATATCAAGAGAATATGCATGCATCGCACTTCTTCTTTTGAGATGGCTTATCATTGCACTTAGATATGAACTTGGAAGAAGTTGTGTATGACTAGAACCATGTCCTTAAGCTTCTGATTGTCAAATGACATAGACATGGCTTGGTTGGTTAGAATAAGGCTGATGCCGCATATAATCTCTTGCAGGTATCATATGATCCAAATTTGTCCTTTAAAAATAAAAAAATGCAGCAACATGTGTCAAGCCTTCAGGTCTTGAAATAGTTAAGTTTGTGAGATCATGACTTGCTTAAATTGAAAAATTACATTTGATCTCCAGCATGGCTTACACTACATTATGTATCTCGTTGATGTGATAGTGTAAGTACATGATAGTATGACTTGGATGAGCTTTGTTTTATATGTATATTTTATAAAATGCTCATAACAATTGAAATTTCTCTTTTGAACCTTGTTGAATACATTGTCAAAGGGGCAGAAATATGTCACACATTGCACATTCACAAGTGTTTTACACGTTCTTCTTAGGGGGAGAATTTCTTTTTGAAATTTATTTCTCATTTTATTTTTGATTTTAAAAGTGGGAGAAAATTGTTTTCAAAACTTTTTATGTGAATACACCAATTTTCGGATTCTAAGTGGTGTTCCCAATACATTCATCAAGGGTGAGATTGTGAGACCTTTGTGTGCTGAATACATTGGAAATTTAAATAAAATAGAGGGTTCACACGTAAAGTTTTTAATATTACTAAAAAACCCACTTTGGATTGTCCGAACTTGCGGGAATCCTTTTGCACTGTCCGAACTTCATCGCACGTGTGTTGCACATGTTTTCTCGCCTTGAATTGTCTGAAATTTTGTCACGTGATTTGCATTTATTCGGCACTTGGGACTATCTGTACTTTTACACACGTGAGAGGCACGTGAGTCGATACAAGTCGATCTATACAAACGTGTTTTTAGGAGTAACATTACCCTCAATGGTTTGGGACGGTCCGAACTTTCTTAATGCATTTCGGGGGTAACATTTACTCTTTACTTGGTTAGGACTGTCCAAACTTGCAGTCACGTGATTTGCATGTACATTTAGGATCGGAATGTTCGATCCTTTGCCTTTACATTGCAGCACTGCTTTTGGTCGATTCGATAACTTTATTTGCTGAAATAATTGTGTGGCAAATCTATTTTAACTTGCAATGTTTCAAACTTGCGTTTTGGCTTATGGAATGTTTGCTTAGTATTCTCTTACTAAGTGTTTGATGTGTTATGGATGATTATGGTGGTTGAACATTTCTATGGTTTGCAACATGCTTATGTGACGTGCTCACGTAAGGTGATGTGTTTATCGGATTAACAGAGTCAAGTCAAGGACTTGGGCTTGCAAAGATTGGTTGTTTGTTCATGTGCAGGTGTTGCTTGAGGTCAAGACATGGCTGGTGACTAGATCCATTGAACTAGTCTAAGGGAGAAGATGAAGTTCAACAACCAAGTTCGGGACAAATTGTGGTTGAGTTGACCGAGAGGTCACACAACATGTTTGGGTCAAGGATAATGCATATGAAGGTATCATGGACATTGTTGGAAGGTGTTTGCACAAGTGCATGGAGTGCATGGAGGTGGCAACATGTTTCCAAGACATGATGAAGAGATATGGAAGTGAAGATGTGGCCGGAAAGGTCCAACCGACTGGATTATGGACTCAGGCTATGGCTGAGTCGGTTATGGCTCAAATATGGAAATATTTGAGTTGGTTTTGGTTAGAATTCATGTTGAACATGAAGTAGAGTTATTTTAGAAATGTGGGATATGTTCCTAATGTGTTTGGAAGTCTTAAAATTGGTTCTATCTACGTATAGAAGAGTCTGAGCAGATATGGTATGTTTGAGTTAGAGTCCAAGTAGGATTAGAGTCCTAGTTTGGATTGGGTTGGCCTTAGGGCTGGTTATATAAGCAACAGAGGCTAGTGCTCGTGGGTAGATGACTCTGGGCTGTTCCTCTTGTGTTTTGATCAATGAAATTCGTAGTTTAGATGTGCTACGGTGCCTTGTTCATCCGACTTGTTTTTTTCATGTCTTTGCCTCGGTATTTACATCATAACTTGAGTTTTAGTGATCCAATCGACGTGATTATTTTTGTATTTTCTTAACAACTCAATGTTATATAAATTGTGAAAGTTTCACAATCATTGGATTTGTGGTTTGTGTTCTACACGCGTTTCATTGCAGTGTTGCAGATCTGGTTTTTACTCGGGTAGAACAGATTGACCCTTGTTCGATCTTTCGATCATAACTTGAGTTTTTCTAGATAGTTTTTTGTGATTGTAGTTGTTGTTGTGTGTTCGTGACTTGATTCTCTATAATATTGACTACTTTTTTCATGGTTGAACACGTTTAGATCCGTTGCACACACGGTTTTTTTATCAGATTGTTTTTCTGTTGAGGGGTTTTTGTTGCTTGCGCTGATAAAGTTTTATTCTACCTTTCACCCCCCCTCTAGTGAAAATCAAGAAACGTCAATATAATATGCATGCATCTCACTTCTTTTGAGATATTAACTTGGAAGGAGTTGTGTATGACTAAAACCATGCCCTTGAGCTTCTGATTGTCAACTGACATAGTCTTAGCTTGGTTTATCAGAACAAGACAAATGCTGCATATAATCTATTAAAAAGTTCATATAATTTAAATATTTGTTTTGAAAGATAAAAAAATACAACAACATGGATCATGCTTTTATGTTTTGAAGCAGTTGAGTTAGAGAGACCATGACTTGCTTAAATCGAAATTACATTTGATGTCTATTCTGTCTTACACTACTTTATTTATTCATTGATGTGATAGTGTAAGTTACTTGATAATACGACATTGATGAGCTTTGTTCTATATGTATATGCCATATTATGCTCATAACAAATCATAATAGATCAAAAAGATCTCTTTTGTCTCTAGTTGAATACGTTGTCAAAGGGGGGAGAAGTATGTCAGACATTGCACATTCACAAGTGTTTTACACATTCTTCTTATGGGCAGTACATCTTTACGGGGAGAATTTGTTAAGCAAAGATATCATTCATCAAGAGGTAGATTGTGAGATCTATGTGTGTTGAATACATTGTCAATCATATTAAAAGTAATGGTTTACATGTAAAGTTTCGAGTATACTCGAGACACTTGGTTCAGACAGTCTGAACTGATCCATGTGTAGTTTGGGGCGACAGTTTGGACAGTCCGAACTGAGCGCATGTGACTGGCACATAAGATTCTAGATTTATTTTATACAACAGCTGTATTTTGAACTTAAAATTTTTCTTAAACTTTCTTTTCATTTGTAGGACTGTATGATTGATGCTTAGGTACTGAGTTTTCATGTGTTTTGGTAGTTATGCTTGTTGCTATTCTTAACACCACAGATCATCTCTGGTAGGAGATGAGATCCGCAAGTGCACGGAAGATACCGTTGTAGCATTTCACCAAAGAGTATTCTCAAGGTCATCGTATTTATCCCAAAGGAAGGGATGAAGTAAAGTAAACACTATTCTTATGATCAAGATATAGAATACTAAGTATGTGAGATCTAGGTGCTGAATACTTTGGCTAATAGGCTAAAGTAGAGGGTTAACATGAAATGTTTTGAGTGTGCCGACCACAGGAGTTCGGGAGAAATCAATTCTGAGTGGGTTGCAGTCACATCTAGACGCTCTGGCCACCCGACTACAGGAGCTCCGGAGAAATAGAACTCGGGTGGGCTGCACTTACATATGGATGTGCTGGCCACCCGGTCACGGGCCGGTTCTCGGACTGTTCGAACTTTGGAGTGTCTAAACTTTTCCATTTATAATGCATAGCAGCTGTTTGAACTGTCTGAACTTTCTACGTGCTGAAATATTCATGAGGTTGTTATATTTTTAACTCGTTATGTTTCAAACTTGTTTTTTTGGTTTATGGGAAGTTTTCTTAGTATTCACTTACTAAGTTTTTGATGTGTTTTGATTGATCTTGGAGGATATTATTTTTCTAAGTTTTGCAACATGTTTATGTGAGGTGCTCACATAAGATGTTGTGATTTTTGGACTAATGTGAGTCAAGTCGAGGACTTATTCTCGAAAAAGTTGCTTGATTGTTCATGTACAGGTGTTGCTTGAGGTTAAGACATAGCTGGTGATGGTGATCCATTGAACTAGTCTTAGGGAGAACGTGAGGTTCAATAACCAAGTTCAGGAGGGATTGTGATTGAGTTGATTGGAAGGTCACCCAACATATTTGGGTCAAGAACAATGCATATGAAGGTATTTGTGGAAGTTTTGGAAAGTGTTTGCATGTGCGCAAGGGATGCATGGATGTGGAAACATTATTCCAATATGTTGAGAGAAGTTATGGACGTGAAGATATGGCCGGAAAGTTCCAATCGGCTGGATTATGCGCTCAGGCTGTAGCTGAGGCGGTTAAGGTTCAAATATGGAAAGTTTCGAGTTTGTTTTGATTAGATTTCATGTTGGGCACGAAGTTGAGGTGTTTTAAGAATGTGTCAGACATTATTAAGGTGTTTGGAAGTCTTAGAATTGCTTCTATCTAAGTATGAAAGAGTATTGAGCAGTTATGGAAAGTTTTGATTGAATCCAAGTAGGAGTAAGAAGTCCTAGTTGGATTGGAGTTGCCATAGGGCTGGTTATATAAGCAAAGGAGGTCAGGGCTCGTAGGTGTACGAATAGTAGCTGTTCCTCTTGTATTTTGATGAGTAAAATTCATAGTTTTTGATAAGCTTTTTTGCCTTGTCTTTCCGACTTGTTTTTGTTAAGTCTTCCTCGTCGAGTTTCTGCACATCCCAATGTTGACTCGGTATTTTGATCATAAATCGAGTTTTACAAATCAAATTGCAGTGATTATTTTTGTATTGCCTTCAAACCTAAATTATCTGTCATCTATGAAAATTTCATGGTCATTGGTTTCACAGTTTTCGAGTTACACGAGTTTCTTTGCAACCTAGCAGATCTGTTGTTCTTCTGTTAGAACAGATTGACCTTTGCGTAGGGTTTTTGCTATAACTTGAGTTCTACTCGACGGTTTCACGTGATTATTGTTGTAATTTCTCCACGACTTGATTTTATACAATATATGCTACTTTTGTCATGGTTAAACACGTTTAGATCAGTCACACACACGGTTTCTTCGTCAGATTGATTTTCTTTAAAGGAATTTTTGTTGCTCTACCTTTCATCTCCCATCTTGTAGCTTTTTACATGCTCTTCGATCCTACAAACTAATTATAATGAGAAAGTTAAGTTGATAATATGGGTACTATGACACACACCTAAGCAATTTACTTCTAATGATATTGTAGTTTTAGTGAGAGTTAGGCCAAGAAAGGGTCATTCCTAATTTGCTTCTCAAAGTGCATCTAGGTAATTACTGTGGGTTTTGGATGATTGATGACAACAATCAAGGGGCTAATGAGATTTATGATTGTAAGCACAAGTTGTCAAAGTTGAAATGGAAACGCCGACTCTCGAAAAGGAAAAAGAGTTAAAATGCCATCAAAAACTCAAAGTGTAGAAATTAGGGTTTCAAATTTCTTGTGTCGAGTTTAGCCATGTTGTAGATAATTTTCAACAAGTGCTTGAGAATCATCTAAGAGCTCATAGTCCGATAAGGTTTTGTTGGAAGCCGCCTTAAGGACAAGGCCAGACTAGTCTGGGCCAACATCGGACTATTCCGGTGATAGGCGGATCAAGAGTCTCTGTGTGAGTCTGGACTTGTCCGTTTAGGAACGGACTAGTCCCTGGTGAGTGTATCTGAGCCATTCTGGGACTAAGTCCTAGTGGGCCAAACTAGTCCGCCCTGGGAGGTTGGACTAGTCCGTTCTGTCAGACTTGTTCGTTCCCACACAGACCAAGAGATATTGTGTGAGTTCAAACTAGTTTGCTCAGGTTCAAACTAGTCCATTGTGAGGAAGAGAGTGGCTAGTCCATCTATCCAGACTAGTCCGAGTGGAGCCGAAGGAGTTGGCTCTGTTTGACTTCGGATTAGTCCATGTTGGGATAGACAAGTCTGTCATGTGAGGGTGTTTGGCAGCAGGGACTGAGTCCTAGCAGTCCGAACTAGTCCACCTTGGGGGACGGACTAGCCCGCCTGGATTAGACTTGTCCGATCTCACATAGAATAAATGGTTCCGATTGAGATCGGACTAGTTCGTTGCCAGACGAACTTGTTTGTGGTCTTGTGATCATTTGAATTCAAAAGGTGGCGGGGACTTTAGTTTTTGTCCTTTGTGCTTTCAGTGGTCTACTCAGGCCGGACAAGTCTGGGGTGTTGGTACGGACTAGTCCGAACTTTAGTTGGTGGTAATGGTTAAGTGTCGGGACTTTGAATCCCCGACCTTCCATTGCACTCTCTCGAACCCTAGCAGTGCCATAGCCTTCCAAGAGTCTTTCTAAGCCTTCCTCTTCACATATTTGAGCCCTAAGAGCGAATATTGAGGGTTTGTGGGATTTGTGGGAAGAGGGAAGGGAGTTTGACCGTTCTTGAGCTCTTGGTTGATTCTCTCACATTTGAGTTGTTGATTTGTGTTTGTTTGTGTGTTTTTTATCCCTAGTTGTGCTAGGTTATTGTGGGAGTCTCATATTGTGAGCAGCCCCAAGAATCGTTGAATTCACCCTTTGTGATTTAGTGGAGAACTAAGCTGGCCTTCGTGGTGGCTTGGTGAGGGTAGGGTTGAAAGAGACCCAGTCCTTCGTGGACTCCTCAACGAGGACGTAGGTTCCTTTGTGGAATCGAACATCGGGATAAGATCGTGTATCTCTTTCCTTCTTTACTTTCATTCATTGCTACATCACATTTACGGTTCATATTGTTATTTACTTGCAACTTGTGATGAATCTCGTAATCTCGTAATCTATGTTGTTCCTAGGATTTGCAACTACTTCTTTAGGTCGCTAGATAGTTGTGTTACATTTCGCATGTAGCTAATCGAAGAAAATCCACTAAAAATACAACCTTTTGCTTAAGTTCTCCATCTAACCGGACTAGTCCGCCCCTGACCGGACTAGTCCGCCCTTAATGGGGAAGTCTATGTGTGAATCTGAATTTAAAATAATATGAGCATAGTATTTCATACATATATGACTTTGTGATTCCTTTTGCATGCTGAATGTTCTCACTGCATTACTCATGTTATACATTTTGTAGTTTTTCCATGACTAGTAATTGGAATAATTACTTACACTAAATCTAGTCATGATCGAACTTTCTTGCTGTTTTGAACTTGTTGCATGGTCACAAGTGCTTTTACTAATGGAAAATTAATCAATCAACTATCCACATGTTGAGCTTTTATGTTCAAATGAAAAATTGAGAAAAGATCAAGAGAATATGCATGCACCACACTTCTTTTGAGATGGCTTATCATTGCACATCGATATGAACTTGGAAGAAGTTGTGTATGACTAAAACCATGTCCTTAAGCTTCTTTTGTCAAATGACAGAGGCTTGGCTTGGTTGGTTAGAATAAGGCTGACGCGACATATAATCTCTAGCAAATGTCATAAGATGAATTTTGTTCGCTAAAGAAAATAAAAATGCAGCAACAAGTTTCATGCTTTCAGGTTTTGAAATAGTTAAGTTTGTGAGATCATGACTTGCTTAAATACGAAATTCACTTGATCTCTAGCATGGCTTGCACTACTTTATGTATCTCATTGATGTGATAATGTAAGTTACTTGATAGTATGACTTGGATGAGCTTTGTTTTATATGTATATGTTATAATATGCTCATAACTATTTGAAATTTTATTTTCGAACCTTGCTGAATACATTGTGAACGGGGGAGAAATATGTGTATAGGGGGACAAATATTTGTTTTTGAAATTTCTTTCTCATTTGATTTTCAAAAGGGGGAGAAAATTGTTTTCAAAACTTTTCATGTGAATAAGCCAATGTTCGGATTTTAAGTGGTGTTGCCATTGCATTCGTCAAGGGGGGATTGTGAGACCTATGTGTGCTGAATACGTTGACTATTACGATAAAAGTTTTGAATATTGCCTAAACACCCTTTTCAACGAGGTCCGACTCTAGGTCCGACACGCTTTAGGTAGCTCCAGCATGCTTTGCGTTGCCCCGGCAAAGTCCAGCAATAGGTCCGACATGCTTTGGGTAGCTCCGGCAAGGACCGACGATAGATCTGACGATAGGTCCGACATGTTTTGGCTAGGCCTAATGAAAGGTCCAGCATGCTTTGGCTATGTCCGATGTGAGGTCCGACAAAGTTTAACTAGGTCCGATGCAAGGTCCGGTTAGCTTTGGCAAGGTTCGGTCCAAGATTGCAGTGGTTATTCTTTTAATTTGCAATATTTCAAACTTGCTTTACGCAAGGTTTGCTTAGTATTTATTTGCTATGTTTTTGGCCTGTTTTGGTGGTTAAGGCTGATATTATCTTGCAATGATTTGCAACATGCTTATGTGAGGTTGTCACATAAGGTGTTGTGTTTTTCGAACTAATGAGAGTCAAGTCGAGGATTTGTGCTCGCAAAGGATGGTTGTTTATTCACGTGCAGGCGTTGCTTGAGGTCAAGACATGACTGGTGACGGGATCCATTGAACTAGTCTTAGATAAAGGATGAGGTTCAAGTGTAGGATAAAAGAGAACGTGTAAATCTACCAGAGGGTGGTGAATGGTAGATTAGAACTTTTCACCGGAAGCAACAAAAACACCCCTCAGCAGAAAATCGATCTATTAAAGAAACCATGTGTGCAACTAATATAAACGTGTTTAACTATGAAAAAAATATTATATATTGTAGAGAATCAAGTCTCAAAGACGTCAACACAAGAATCACAAAAATCCATCGAGAGAAACTCAAGTTACGATCAAAAGATCGAACAAAGGTCAATCTGTCCTACCCGAGAAAAACAGTTCTGAAACACTGCAAAGAAACTCATGTAGATCAGAAACCACAAATCTAATGACCGTGAAATTTTCATAGATGATAGAAAATTCAGTTGTGAAGACATACAACATAAATCACGTCAATTGGATCTGTAAAACTCGAGTTATGATAAAACCACCGAAGCATGGTAGTTCTGTTCGGAAACTCAACGAGAAAGACTTGAAGAAAATAAGTCAGACGAACAAGGCACAAAAGTTCCTTCAAACTATGAATTTTATTGATCAAACCACAAGATGAACAGCCCCAAATTCGTGCACCCACGAGCTCTGGGCTCCCTTGCTTATATAACCAGCCCTTAGGCCAACCCAAACTTAACTAGGACTCTAATCCTACTCAATTCACGAATCGAAACTTTTCATAACTGCTCAAGACTCTTCTATACGCAGATAGAAGCAATCTTAAGACTTCCAAACACCTTAGGAACATATCCTACATTGCTAAAATAACTCAAATTCGTGACCCACATGAAATCTTATCATAACTAACTCAAAACTTTCCATATTCGAGTCAAACACGACTTAGTTGCAGCCTGAGTCCATAACCTAGTCGGTTGGACCATTTCAACCAATTCTTTACATCCACATCTCTTCATCACGCCTCGAAACCATGTAGCCATGTCCATGCACTCCTTGCATACGTGCAAACATCTTCCAATGACATCCACGATACCTTCATATGCAATGTTCTTGATCCAAACATGTTGCATGACCTCCTTATCAACTCAACCACAATTCCTCTCAAACTTGGTTGTTGAACTTCATCTTCTCCCTAAGACTAGTTCAATGGATCCCGTTACCGGTCATGTCTTGAACTCAAGCAACACCTGCACATGAATAAACAACCAATACTTCCGAGCACAAGTCCTCGACTTGACTCTCGTTAGTTCCGATACCACAACACCTTACGTGAGCACCTCACGTAAGCCTTTTACAAACCACAGCAAAATGATATCAGCCATAACCACCAAAACACAACAAAAACTTAGTAAAAGAATACTAAGCAAACTTTCCATAATCCAAAAAGCAAGTTCAAAACATTGCAAGTTAAAAGCAGAACCACTGCGATCAAGCTCGAACCTTGCCAAAGCTAACCGGATCTTGAATCGGAGCTTACCAAAACTAACAGGATCTAGAGCCGGAACTCACCAAAGCTAGTAGGACCTAGCGCCAAAGCTAACCAAAGCTATTCGGACCTAGCGTCGGAGCTTACCAAAGCTAGTCAGGCCTAGAGCCAGAGGTAACCAAAGCTAGTCGGACGTAGACAAAGAAGTCGTACCTTACTTCGGACCTTGTCGGAGCTCGGACCTAGAGTCGGACCTTGATGATAAAGGTGTTTTGGTAGTATTTAATACTTTTAGCGCCATAGCCAATGTATTCAGCACACATAGGTCTCACAATCTACCCCTTGTTGAATGCATTGGCAACACCACTTAAAATCCAAACATTGGCTTATTCACATGAAAAGTTTTGAAAACAATTTCTCCCCCTTTTTGAAAATCAATAGAAATAAATTTCTCCCCCTTTGACAATGTATTCAGCAAGGTACAAAAGAGAAATTTGAATTTTTTATGAGCACATTATAACATATACATATAAAACAAAGCTCATCCAAGTCATACTATCAAGTAACTTACACTATGACAACAATGAGATACATAAAGTAGTGTAAGTCATGCTAGAGATCAAATGTAGTTTTCAATTTAAGCAAATCATGATCTCACAAACTTAACTATCTCAAGACCTAAAAGCATGACACTTGTTGCTGCAATTTTATTTTTTTAATAATAAATTTATATCATATGATATTTGCAAGAGATTATATGCGCATCTACCTTATTCTAACCAACCAAGCCAAGTCTATGTCATTGGACAATCAAAAGCTTAAGGACATGGTTTTAGTCATACATAACTTCTTCCAAGTTCATATCTAAGTCCAATGATAAGCCATCTCAAAAGAAGAAGTGCGATGCATGCATATTCTTTTGATCTTTTCTCAATTTATATTTGTACATAAAACTCAATATGTGAGTTGATTACTTGATTTATTCATTATGATTAAAAGCACTTGTGATCATGCAACATGTTCGAAACAGCAAGAAAGTTCGATTATGACCAGATTTAGTGTAAGTAATCATTCCAATTACTAGTCATGGCAAAAACTACAAAATGTATAACATGCATAATGTAGTAAGAACTTTTAGCATGTAAAAGGAATCACAAAGTCATATATGTATGAAATACTATGCTCATATTATTTTAAGTTTAGATTCACACATAGACTTCCCAAGTTTCAAAACTCCCCATCAATTTAAGCCATGAGGATGCATAACCCCTATTTCACTACGAATGTAACAAAAATGAGTGAAATCCAAAGGTTTTGTGAAAATGTCTGCCAATTGTTGTTCAGTATCTACATGGTGAAGCACGATGTTTCCTTTTTTAACATTATCACGGAGAAAGTGATACCTAATATCAATGTGCTTAGTTCTAGAATTTTGCACGGGGTTTTTAGCAATGCAAATGGCACTAGTGTTATCACAAAACTGTGGAACATTATCTAGATCAACCCCATAGTCCTTAAAGTGTTTGAACAATCCAAAGAATTCGTGAGCAAGCACTAGAAGTAGCTACATATTCAGATTTGGCTGTGCATTGTGCAACTGAACTTTGTTTTCTAGTGGACCAAGCAACAAGTGAATTACCAAGAAAATGTCAAGTACCGGAAGTACTTTACCTATCAATCCTACAACCCCGAAAATCAACGTCCAAAAAAGCTTTCAAAGTAACGGTTGAGGAAGAAGGAGAAAAATGCCAAATTCTTGAGTTCCATGTAAGTACCTGAGAATCCATTTGATGGCTTGATGATGTGAATCACGTGGGGAAGGTTAAAACTGTGCACAAAAACATACGCTAAATTATATGTCCGGTCTTGATGTCGTGAGGTACAATAGTGACCCGATCATGCTTCTATGTTCTTTTTGATCCACGGGTTCACCATCTTCATCAAGTTCAAGTGTCGTTGCTGTTCCCATTGGTGTCCGAAGAGGCTTGCTTTTGTCCATGTTGAAACGCTTAAGAAGGTCTCTTGTATACTTCATTGATGCACAAAGATTCCCTCCTTAGTTTGATTGATTTGTAGCCCCAAAAAGTATGTGAGTACTCCCATCATACTATTCTGAACTCATCATAGCTGGATATTGTAACTCGTTCATGCAAGCTTCCAATTATTTATTACGGGTGATGATTCTTGTAAATCTATAGGGTAACAGATGTCTCACAAGATTCTTCTTCATCAGGTTCATCGCATATTGATGAGCTTGTGGCTTGTGGACGATTAGGACCAGCAGAGATGGTAGTCGGAGCTTGTTCAACATTTGGAGCTAGACACGTGTCAGCTTCGGAACTATCAGGCAATATCATCGACTCTTCTTCTTCTTCTTCCTTGAAAATGCCCTCCCCCTGAGGATATGGATCCGGACCTGCAATGTTTGAGCTAGTACCTGGGCTAGCTTCATCAAAAGACACCTCACAAGTCTCCAAAATTTTGTTAATGTCAAGTAAAAGCACGGTAGCCTCTAGTATGAGATGGATAACCAAACATGCCATCAGGGGATCTAGGTTCAAATTTATCAAGATTACCATGTTTCTTAACAAAGCATTTGCAACCAAAGACCAGAAAGTGTGTAACACTAGGCCTATGTCCAAACCAGAGCTCATATGGTGTTTTACCTAGCTTAGCGTGCAGGAAAACATGATTTGAGACATAACAAGCAGTTGCAGTCGCATCAGCTAAAAATTTCCTTGAAGTTTGATATTCACCAAGCATAGTCCTAGCCATTTCAACTAAGGTTCTGTTCTTTCTTTCTACAACACCGTTTTGTTGAGGTACATAAGGTGAAGAAAATTTATGATCTATTCCATTTTCAGCACAAAAGTGATCAAAAGATTGGTTTTTAAATTCGGTTCCGTTATCACTTCTAATTGCATTTAAAGATCCTGGGTGATCAATTGATAATCCAAGAAATAAAGTTCTAAAAGCTTCATTCTTATATGCCATAAAGTAAACTCAAGAGTATCTAGAATAATCATCAACAATCACAAGAACATACCATTTACCTCCGAAGGATTGAACATGTCAAGGTCCTAAGTGTCAAGGTGCAAAAGTTGACCCGGTTCAGTTGTCATAATCATTGTGGGAGGAGTATGTGAATCTGCAACCATCTTAGCATGTCTAAAAGAAGATCACACAATTTCTTTGTCCCCTTTAAGCTTAGGCAGCCCACGTATTCGATCAACAGTACTAACACGCGTTAGATGATCAAAGCCTACGTGACCAAGTCTACAATGCCAAAAATATAAGACATTTTGAATCATTAGCATCTAGACACCTATGCTTAGAGGAAGACATATCAAAAATCAGATTTAAAAACTCTTCCAAACTGAGACATGTTAAAAATAAGCTCAATATTTTAATATACAACTTTGCGGCATTTTTTAGTGAAAATAATTTCCAGATTTTCATCTAGTAGTTGTGAAACAAAAAGCAAGTTGTATTTCAAATTTTTAACAAGTACCACATACTTCAAAATGTAGTGATCATTTACTCTAACTGAACCCTTAGCAATTATAGGAGTTGAAGAATTATCGGCAAAAGTAACATTCTCTACACGTGACACAAAAGAAAGGGAGGAGAACCATTCTTTGTTACCGGTCATGTGGCGTGAGCAACCTGAATCCACAATCTAAATGTTATCCTTCCTCAACCGTGTAACCTACATAGAAGCACAATATGTCAATAGCTCAATATTGGGGTTAGTCAATAAGCATTTAGGAATCCAGTATTGAGTCACACGATGTCCAGTAGGAACAACCCGTGACAACTGAGATAAAACAACAGGTTTATGAGACAAAGTTTGAGAATTTTTGTTCTTAACTACTGACCTATAAGGTGTTAATGTGTAGCACAAAAATCAGTAGCTCCAGAGGTAAAAACAGAAGGTCCAGAGGTAACAACAGAAGATCCAGAGGAAAAACTAAAGCTCTAAAGGTAAACTTTGAATGTTTTTGACTCAAAACAACAGGTTTCATATTCCTCACATTTGGTTCAGTATGTGCAGCAAATTTTGCATGAGAGTTATAAGATCTAGCTTGCATTCATTCCTTTCTATGTTGTTTAGCTATTCTATAACAAAAATCTATGACATGACCATCTCTACCACAATAGGTACAATTAAATTTAACTTTGTGTTAATGTCTAGATGAGCATGCAGTATGTTTATTTGAACCCGAACATGACAACACTCCTGCAGATTTAAAAATCACCTCATTTGTTTAGGAACTATTTTAATCAAACCACTTCCTAATGACTTTACGATTTTAGGTGGATGTGCTTTAGCATGAGCATGAGAATCAAAACCTAAAACAGTTTTATCATTGCGAGATTTGTATGAATTCAATAGCAAGTTTAGATTTTTGTTCCCAATACAAAACTGCTCTAGTGTCCTATTCATGTCATCAAGTTTCTTAGACAATTCTAGTCAGTTTTCACATGAAGTTTTTCCTTTTAATTTGCAATTAAAACAATATTTAACTTCATGAGCATGTAAAGCATTGTTTAGTATTGAAATTTCATTCATAGCATATTTTAGTTTCTTTTCAAGATCATTACAGGTCCAACAACGCAAATCAATTGTAGAATAAGAAGCATCTTTTAGGTTTCTGTCATTATGTGTAGCAATCCTTTTGTCCTTTTCAATCTCTAACTCAAGTTTATCAAGAGTGGAGGAGTGTGCACTTCATAAGGAGGACAATTGTTCATATATTAAATCGCATGAGGAATAAGAACCATCACTAAGAATCAAGGTTTTCAAACGATTAATTTCAGATTCTCTTGACTAAATTTTAACAGCATTATCCCTAATCTTTTTGTCCTTTTTCTTAACAATAACAGTTTCACGAGAAATAGCATCACACATTTCATCACAAGTAGGACATACTTCTTCGTTGTCACTGTTCTGTTCTGCATGCTCCATACTTGATCTTGATTTTCCCGCCATGAAACACAAGTTTGACAAATCATCACCCAAGCCAAGTTCTTGAAGTGCGGTGATGAAACTGTTTATCAGTTTGCATCCTGTAAAACCCTTCTTTTTCTTGTTGATGTTGCCAGAAGAGGACTTGACTTTATTCCTCTTTTCATCACGGGTAAAAGGACCTGAAAGGTTAGGGCAATTTGTACGAAAGTGTCCTGTCTTACCACATTCAAAGCATCGTTGAGGTCTGGAGCTTCCTCTCCTTCTAGTTCTCACATTTTGCAATGCTTTTGAGAATCGAGTCGAGATAAGTGCTAGCTCCTCTTCTCGGAATTCTTCAATCTGTTCCAGGGTTAGTGAAGACACCAAAGCATGTGTATTGCTAAATAAAGATTGGACGGAGCTAGGCATATCACATTGATAAGCAAATGCAAGAGACTTGTTGGGGTTCTTACGTGAGATTATGTCAATTTCATGAGTTTTCAATTTAGAATACAACACATCTAATGTAAGTGTACTCATGACAGTAGATTTACGAATAGATGTGACTTTCATCCCCCAAATTGACTTGTCTAATGCACTTAGTAATTGCCTAGCATTTTCAACATTTAAAAAATTAACATTAACACTACGTAAGTTGCTGAGAATTTTATTAAAGCGAGCAAAGAGGTCATCAATGGACTCACCAGGTTGCATCTCAAAGCGCATATTTTTTTTTTTGAACATATCCTGTCTTACCTTGTTGATCGTATTGGATCCTTCGTGATAGTCACAAAGTGCTCTCCACACATCGTACGACGATCGGAGGTGTGCAACACGGTCAAAGTCGCTCTGAGTTAGTCCTTGGATTATCAAGTTGCGGGCTTTATTGTTGTTGTCGACATCTCTTAAGTTTGTAGCCATGATTTGATCGTTCGGCGGCACATCGTAAGGCTTGTAAACATTTTCCCATATTGTGAAGCCTTGTGCCAGGATGAAAGCTTCCATACGTGCTTTCCAAACCTAAAAATCAGTACCACTAAAAACACAAGGTTTTGCAGAGTATTTCTTCATTACGATTATTCAAAAACACGTGTAAATAAAAAATATTAGAGCATCGTGGCTCTGATACCATTTGTAGGATCGAAGAACACGTGTAAAGCTACTAGAAGGGGGTGAATGGTAGATTAAAACTTTTGAGCAGAAGCAACGAAAACACCCCTCAAAAGAAAATCGATCTATTAAAGAAACCATGTGTGTGACTAATATAAACGTCTTCAACAGTGATAAAACTAGTATAGATTTTAGAGAATCAATTCATGAAGACGTCACAACAGGAATCACGAAAATCAATCGAGAGAAACTCAAGTTACGATCGAAAGATCGAACAAAGGTCAATCTGTCCTACCCGAAAAAAAACGATTTTGGAACGCTGCAAAGAAACTCGTGTAAATTATAAACCAATAATCCAATGACCTTGAAATTTTCACAGATAATAGAAAATTAAGTTGTCAAGACAACCTAAAAAGAATCACGTCAATCGGATCTGGAAAACTCGAGTTATGGTAAAACCACCGAAGCAAGGTAGTAATATGCAGAAACTCGACGAGAAAGACTTGAAGAAAACACCGAAGCAAGGTAGTAATATGTCGGACGAACAAGGCACAAAAGTTCCTTCAAACTATGAATTTTATTGATCAAGCAACAAGAGGAACAACAACAAAGATGTGCACCAAGAGCTCTGGCCTCCCTTGCTTATATAACCATCCCTTAGGCCAACCCAAACTTAACTAGGACTCTAATCCTACTCAATTCACGAATCAAAACTTTCCATAACTGCTCAACACTCTTCTGTACGCAAATAGAAACAAGCTTAAGACTTCCAAACACCTTAGTAATGTATCCTACATTGCTAAAACAACTCAAATTTGTGACCCACACGAAATCCTATCATAACCAACTCAAAACTTTCCATATTTGAGTCAAACACGACTCAGCCGCAGCGTGAGTCCATAACCTAGTCGGTTGGACCTTTCCGACCAATTCTTTACATCCACATCTCTTCATCACGCCTTGAAACCATGTAGCCACGTCCATGCACTCCTTGCACACGTGTAAACATCTTCCAATGACGTTTACGATACCTTCATATGCAATGTTCTAGATCCAAACATGTTACATGACCTCCCGATCAACTCAACCACAATTCCTCCCGAACTTGGTTGTTGAACCTCATCTTCTCCCTAAGACTAGTTCAATGGATCCCATCACCAGCCATGTCTTGAACACAAGCAAAACCTAAACATGAACAAGCAACCAATACTTCCGAGCACAAGTCCTTGACTTGACTCTCGTTTGTTCCAAAACCACAACACCTTACATGAGCACCTCACGTAAGCATGTTGCAAACCACAGCAAAATGATATCAGTCATAACCACCAAAATACACCAAAAAATTAGTAAAGGAATACTAAGTAAACTTTCTATAATCCAACAAGCAAGTTCAAAACAATGCAAATTAAAAGTAGAACGACTGTGATCAAGCTCCGAACCTTGCCCAAGCTAACCAGACCTTAAACCGGAGCTTACCAAAACTAACAAGATCTAGCGCTGGACCTTAACAAAGCTAGCAGGACCTAGCGCCGGAGCTAAACAAAGCTAGTCGTACCTAGCGCCGTAGCTTACCAAAACTAGTCGTTCCTAGAGCCTGAGCTAACTAAAGCTAGTCGGACCTAGACAAAGAAGTTGGACCTAGCCAAAGCAAGTCGGACCTTACGTCGGACCTTGCCGGAGCTTGGACCTAGAGTCAGACCTTGATGATAAAGGTGTTTTGGTAGTATCTAAAACTTTTATCGCCATATCCAATGTATTCAGCACACATAGGTCTCACATCAACAATCAAGTTCGGGAGGAATTGTGGTTGAGTTGATCGGGAGGTCACGCAACATATTTGGTTCAAGAACAATGCATATGAAGGTATCGTGGACGTTGTTGGAAGGTGTTTGCACGTGTTCAAGGAGTGCATGGACATGTCAACATAGTTTCAAGGCGTTTATGAAGAGAACTGGATGTAAAAAATTGATCAAAAAAGTCCAACCGACAGAATTATGCCTCGGTCGGCGGCTGATGTGGTTATGATTCATTTATGGAAGGTTTATACTTTGTTTTGGTTAGATTTCATGTGGGTCACAAAGTTGAGTTGTTTTAGGAATTTGGGATACGTTCCTAAGGTGTTTTGAAGTCTTAAGTTTGCTTTTATCTGCGATGGAAGAGTCTTGAGCAGCTATAGAAAGTTTCGGTTGAAACTGAGTAGGATTAGAGTCCTAGTTAGGATTGAGTTGGGCTTAGGGATGGTTATATAATCAAGGAAGGCCAGATCTCATGGGAAGATGACTTTGGGCTTTTCCTCTTGTATTTTGATCAATAAAATTTATAGTTTGAAGGAGCTTTTGTGCCTTATTCGTCCGACTTGTTATAGACAAGTTTTTCTCGTCGAGTTTCTGCACATCACTATGTTGCGTCGGTGTTTTCATCATAACTCGAGTTTTAAGGATATAATTGACGTGTTTCATTTTGGATTGTCTTCACAACTTGATTATCTATCATATATGAAAATTTCATGGTCATTGGATTTGTTGTTTCTCTATTCTTCGTAGTGCTGCAGAACACGTTTTTACTCGGGTAGAACATATTGACCTTTGTTCGATCTTTTGATCATAACTTGAGTTTTTATCGATAGTTTATTGTGATTCTTGTTGTCTTTTCTTTTTGACTTGATTCTCAATAATATCTACTACTTTTGTCACGGTTGAACAAGTTTATATCAGTTGCACACACGGTTTCTTAACAGATTGATTTTCTGCTAAGGGGTTTTTGTTGCTTCTGCTGAAAAGTTTTTACTCTACCATTCACCCCCCCTCTGGTAGCTTTTCACATGATCTTAGATCCTACAATTGGTATCAGAGCCACAGTGTTCTAATCTTTGTGATTTGCATGTGTTTTGACTAATCATCATAGAGAAATAATTCGCAAAACCTTGTGTGTTTAGTAGCATTGATTTTCAGGTTTGGAAGCCACGTATGGAGGCTTTCATCCAGGAGCAAGGCTTTGCAAGATGGGAAAAGGTGTACAAGCCTTATGATGTGCTGCCAAATGATAAATTTATGGTTAATAACATGAGAGATGTCAACAATAACAACAAGGCGCAGAACTTAATTATACAAGGATTAACTCAAAGCAACTTCAACGTGTTGCACACCTACGATTTACGTATGATGTGTGGAAGGAACTTTGCGACTACCACGAAGGATCCAACACGATCAAGGAGATAAAGAAAGATATGTTCAAGAAAGTATATATGCGCTTTGAGATGCAACCGGTTGAGTCTATCGATGATTTATTTGCTTGCTTTAATAAAATTCTCAGCAACTTGCGTAGTGTCAACGTTAATTTTCAGATGCTGAAAATGCTAGGCAATTATTAAGTTCATTAGACATGTCAATTTAGGAAATGAAAGTTACATACTTTCGTGAATCCACTGTCATGAGTACACTTACATTATATGTGCTATATTCCAAGTTAAAAACTCATGAAATTGACATAATATCACGTAAGGACCCCAACAAGTCTCTTGCATTTGTTTCACAATGAGACTTGCCTAGCTCCAGTCAATCTTCATCATGTGGTACACTTTCTTTGTTGTCCTCTCTAACCCTATAACAGATTGAAGAGTTTCCAGAGGAGGACCTAGCACTTCTCTCTACTCGTTTCTCAAAAGCATTGGAAAATGTGAGAACTAGAAAGAGACGAAGTGTCGGTTCTCATTGATGCTTCAAATGTGGTAAGACAGGACATTTTCGTATGGATTGCCCTAATCTTTTAGTCCAACTTCCCATGATGAAAAGCAAACAAGGACAAAGCACTCCTCTGCAAACGATAAGAAGGAGAAGAAGGGTTTTACAGGTCGCCAATTGGAAAACACTTTTATCTCCGCACTTCAAGAACATGGCTGAGCGACGTGGACATCGGAAGTGATGAAGATTAAGAGAATTTGGCAAATATGTGCTTCATGGCGGGCAACTCAAGATCAAGTATGGAGGAGGCGAAACATAACAGCGATGATGAAGAGGTATGTCCCACTTGCAAAGAAATGTGTGATGCTATTTCTCGTGCCAATGTTATATTTAAGATAAAAGACAAAAAATTAGGAACAATGTTGTTGAAATTCAAACACTAGAATATGAAATTAATCTTTTAAAATTATTGGTTCTTATTGATGATTCTTGTTCCTTATGTGAGCTTATATATGAACAATTGTCCTCTTTAAGAAGTGCGCACACCTCCACACTTGATAAGCTTGAACTTGAAATTGAAAAGAACAAAAAGCTTGCTGCACTTAATGATAAAAACTTAAAAGATGCTTTCTATTCTAAAATTGATTTGCATTGTTCTACTTGTGATGATCTTGATAAGAAACTACATGATGCTATGAATGGGATTTCTATATTAAATAATTATTTACGTACTCATATAGTTAAATATTGTTCTAATTGCAAACTAAAAGGAAAAACTTCATGTGCAAACTGTCTAGACTTGTCTATGAAACTTCATGACACGAATAGGACACTAGAGCGGTTTTGTAATGGGAATAAGAATCTAAACTTGTTGCTGACTTCTTCCAAGTCTTGCAATGATAAATTGGTCTAGATTTTGATTCCCATACTCAAGCTAAGGCACATCCACCTAAAATTGTAAAGTAATTAGGAAGTGGTTTTATTCAAACAGTTCCTAAATATAAAGAAGTGGTTTTCAAATCTGCAAAAGTGTTGTTTCATTCAGTTTCTAATAATCATGTTTCATGCTCATCTAGACATGAACACAAAGTTAAATATAATTGTACCTACTCTACATGGTCATGTCATAGATTTTTGTTATAGATTAGCTAAACAACAGAAAAGGATATGCTAGATCACATAACAACCGTGCAAAATTTGTTGCACATGCTAAACCGAATGTTAGGAACATGCAACCTGCTCTAATGAGTCAAAAACATGCAAAGTTTGCTCCTAAACCTACTATTTTTTAGTGATAAACAAATAACACCTCATAGGTTAGTGGTTGGGTATAAGAATTCTCAAATTTTGGCTCATAAACCTGCCTGCCGTTTTATCTCAGCTTTTGCATGTTATTCTTGTTGGACGTCGTGTGACTCAGTACTGGATTCCTAAATGCCTTTTGACTAACCACAGTATTGAGTCATCGACGTATTGTGCTTCTTTGAAGGTTACACGCTTGAGTAAGGAGAACATTTGGATTGTGGATTCAAGTTGCTCACGCCACATGACCGGTAACAAAGAATAGTTCTCCTTCCTCTCTTTTGTGTCACATGTAGAGAATGTTACTTTTGCCAATAATTCTTCAACTTCTATAATTTCTAAGGGTTCAGTTAGAGTTAATAATAACTACAAATTAAAAGATGTGGCACATGTAAAAAATTTGAAATACAACTTGCTTTCTATTTCACAATTGCTAAATGAAAATCTGGAAATTATTTTTACTAAAAATTGCTGCAAGGTTGTAGATTCAAATAGTGAGCTCATTTTTAACATGTCTCAGTTTGGAAGATTTTATAAAGCTGATTTTGATATGTCATCCTCTAAGCATACGTGTCTAGTTGCTAATGATTTGGAAGACTTATATTTTTGGCATCGTAGCCTTGGTCACATAGGCTTTGATCATCTCACATCTGTTAGTGCTCTTGATTGCATATGTGGACTATCTAAGTTAAAAGGGGACAAAGAAATTGTGTGCTCTTCTTGTAGACATGCTAAGATAGTTGCAGGTTCACATGCTCCTCTCACAGTGACCATGAAAACTGAACTGGGACAAGTTTTGCACCTTGACATTGTAGGTCCATTATGTGTTCAATCTTTTGGAGGTAAATAGTTTGTTCTTGTGATTGTTGATGATTTTTCTAGATAATCTTGGGTTTACTTTATGGAATCTACAAATGAAGCATTTAGTCAATTTGGAACTTTATTTCTTAGATTATCAATTGATCACCCAGAATCTTTAAAAGCAATTAGAAGTGATCATGGAACTGGATTTAAAAATCAATCTATTGATCACTTATGCTGAAAAATGAATAGAACATCAATTTTCTTCACACCACATGTACCTCAACATAACGGTGTTGTAGAGAGAAAGAATAGAATGTTAATTGAGATGGCTAGGACTATGCTTGATGAATATCAAACTCCTAGAAAATTTTGGGTAGATGCAATTGCAACCGCTTGTTGTTGACGGCTGTTATATACTAATTTCACCTGTCAATATTACTCAATTATGTGAAGGAATTGTCATTTCTTACACACATCACCTTTCTGTTTAACCTATTTCCACTTGTCCTTGGAGAAATAGTGCATGTAGGGAATTATTGCAGTAAATGATGTAAAAGAGGGGGATCAATCCTATAAAATACCACCCTAGCCAATAAAGCAACGACATGTGGCACCACATGGATCAAATTGTGACACCCGGTTCTAAAAATGAACCAAGCATAATGCATATGTGTGCACAAGATGTTTAACACACATACACAAGTGATTCACAAACGATAAACAGATTATAACCGTGCCTTGAATAATAATACTAATAATAGTACCTTATTACAAACCAAATAGTCTTGAATACAAGCTCTAAACAACTGCAGCTGAAAACACTAAATTTGAGACCTATTTATGTTGAATACATTGGCTTTCACGATAAAAGTTTTGAATACTACTAAAACACCTTTTTCATCAAGGTTCGACTCTAGGTCCGAGCTCCAGTAGGGTCTGACGATAGGTCCGACTTATTTTGGGTAGCTCTGGCAAGGTTCGACGCTTGGTCCGACTTCTTTGTATAGGTCTGACTAGCTTTGGTTATCTCCAGCTCTAGGTCGAATATCTTTGGTAAGCTCCGGAGCTACGTCCTACTAGCTTTGGTAAGCTCCGGTTCAAGGTACAGTTAGCTTTGGCAAGGTTCCGAGCTTGATCGCAGTGGTTCTGCTTTTAACTTAAAATGATTTGTACTTGTTTTTCATTTATGGAAAGCTTTCTTAGTATTATTTTACTAAGGTTTTGTTTTGTGTTGGTGGTTATGGCTGATATCATTTTGCTAAGGTTTGCAACATACTTATGTGAGGTTCTCACGTAAGGTGTTGTGGTTATCGGAACTAACGAGAGTCAAGTCGAGGACTTGTGCTCGGAAGTATTGGTTGTTTATTTATGTGCAGGTGTTTTTTGAGTTCAAGACATGGCTGGTGATGGGATCCATTGAACTAGTCTTAGGGAGAAGATGAGGTTCAACAACAATGTTCAGGAGGAATTGTGGTTGAGTTGATCAGGAGGTCGTGCAGCATGTTTGAATCAAGAATAATGCATATGAAGGTATCGTGGACATCGTTGGAAGATGTTTGCACGTGTGCAAGGAGTGCATGGACGTGGCTACATGGTTCCGAGGCGTGATGAAGAGATGTGGACGTAAAGAATTGGTCAGAATGGTCCAACCGACTAGGTTATGGACTCAGGCTGCGGCTGAGTCGTGTTTGACTCAAATATGGAAAGTTTTGAGTTGGTTATGATAGAATTTCATGTGGGTCACGAATTTGAGTTGTTTTAGGAATGTGGGATATGTTCCTAAGGTGTTTGGAAGTCTTAAGATTGCTCCTATCTGCGTATAGAAGGGTCTTGATAAGTTATGGAAAGTTTTGATTCGTGAATTGAGTAGGATTAGAGTTCTAGTTAGGTTTGGGTTGGCCTAAGGCCTGGTTATATAAGCAAGGGAGGCCAGAGCTCGTTTTAGATGACTTTGGGGCTGTTTCTGTTATGTTTTGATCAATAAAATTTGTAGTTTGAATGAACTTTTGTGCCTTGTTCGTCCGACATGTTTTCTTCAAATCTTTCTCGTCAAGTTTCTGCACAACACTACCTTGCTTCGGTAGTTTTATCATAACTCGAGTTTTACAGATCCGATTGATGTGATTCTTTTTGTGTTGTCTTTGCAACTTAATTTTCTATCATCTTGGAAAATTTCACGGTCATTGGATTTGTGGTTTCTGATCTACACGAGTTTCTTTGCAGTATTCCAGAACTATTTTTCTCGGGTAGGACATATTGACCTTTGTTCGATCTTTCGATCGTAACTTGAGTTTCTCTCGATGAATTTTGTGATTCTTGTTGTGACGTCTTTGTGGCTTGATTCTCTACAATCTATACTAGTTTTGTAAAAGTTGAACACGTTTAGATTAGTCAAATCTCTACAATCTATACACATTTAGAACACGTTTACCAATTCCCAATTCAATTCCAGCCATTAAACCATGTTCAAGGTCCATAACTCTAATCATGTGAGGGTCCAGGTTGCTCATGTCCGGGAGCACGACTATCATGATAGTTTTAAACACACTCTACAGCGGTTGTACTACTTTACGCACAAGTTCGTGATTTCATCACCTTTCAGTGACTAATGAATCTGAATTATGCCGTCTCACACTTCCTTAGGTGTGTGGCCAAGAGATCACAAAATAGCCTTTACAATGTGATTACTATCATATTTAGACCCCACTGAGGTTTCAACGGTGGTGATGTTTCCAACTATGCACATCCAACCAAGGGCCCCCTCTTGGCCTTGTGGTGGCACTGTAAATCCTGGATGGTCGCTCCACGAACTGGTCTGTAGATCTAAAGCAAGCAAAATCACCAAAATAGTCCAACCCATTCTACATAACCGACTTGCTTAGATCCTTAGGCACCATGTTGCTAAAGGGTCATTGTTATCAATTCTCATATTAAAATGTTCATTAGTTCATAATTATACAATATGATTATTTCCCAAACCCAATTACGTATAGGGAGGCAAAAGTGTGAAATACCCTTCCCGACTCTCTACATAGTGTTCAAGCGACAATGGTGGTCGTACAAGACTAGTAAATGTAAAAGCCCTAAATTACAAAGGAAAAGTTCAGATGGGAGATATTGAAATTTGGAGGAGAAAAAGAAATTTAACTAGAATCTGAAAAAAATTCAAACCAATTTAAACCTCAATTGAGAGAATTAAAAAATTCAAATTTAACTCATGTTCACACTTTGCCAAGATAAAAATGAGTTCACCATTTAATTGCAAATATTCCAAATAGCACCCCTGCAAATTTTCATAATATTTGGAGCACTATTGTATGTAATTCAATGGGTACATTGAATTCTAGTCAAATTCAAATTTTAATTTGAATTTCACATGAAACATATCCAAACTTGAAATCCAATTTCAGAATCAGATCCTAGATATTTTTTTGAGTCTATCTACCAAGTTTCATGAATTTTGGACACAAGTTGATGGGATATTTCTTTGTACAGAGAAGGTTTGAGTGGAGGGGTTGTGGGACCCACTTGTCATACAGAGATGGAGCTCAGCTGAACGTGTTTCACTTCTCTGCTCCACTCCATTTGCATCTGCCACCTCCTCTCAACAGCCTATCCACAGCTGCCCTTGCCCTTATAAAACCAAGCTTGGTGCTATTTCTTCATTCTCCTCCCTCTGGTCGGCATTTCTTCCCTGTTCTTTGTCCGCCCGCCCGGACAGCACCACCTCGCCGTCGATCAAGCATGCCCACCAAAAGAAGCACTGTTGCGCCGTTCTCCAAGGAGAGAAAAGTAACCCAAGTCGTTGCTCTATCATCTCCACCATTTGGTCTATCGTTTTGCTCAGTGTATTGCTCCTATTTCGAAGTTCCGTGGACCGCCAGTGAACTCCCCTGTTCTGCCGCCTCTGCTCCCTCGACACCCCGGCGAGACAAGCGTCTTCACGCTTTGATCCTTTAATGAAAAAGGTTCGCAAACACGTCTAGTTCATGCTCGTACAGTTTCAGCCCATGCCATGCTTCCTAGCCCCCATATTTCCATTTCTTCGGTCGATCTTCGGTTATGAGTATAGTTTGTTCGCACGTGAAATTCTTTTTGCACGGTTGTTTATTGCTTGTGCACCAGTTCTATGTTGTTCTATATGGTCAGGCGCATCACCTCGAACAAGAGTCAACGAGTTTTATCGGGTATCCCCACTGGAATCCCATTTTTCATCAACCGTGGATTTTTCCCTATTCAGTCAGTAGTGGCCACCAGTTTCCAAGCCTTTTCCCTCCCTCTTATGGCCAGATTCTTGTTCCCCATTCTTCCATGAATCTTCCCGAGGTCTTCCCGATCTGTTTCACCCACCGTAGGGCTCGGCCGACATGGCCGAAACCCTAATCGCTGCCGCCGCCGTCGCGCAAGGCTTTCCGGCCATCGCCAGCGTGCGCTGACCCCACTGGTGTGCTCAACACCTCAAAATAGGGTTGGGCGGCGAGCTTGGTGAGGAGACATGCCGTGGATCGACGGGCGGCGAGAGCTCCGGCAAGGTGCTGCCGCGGTCGCGCGCTTGGCGTGAGGTAGACGATGACCCATGGGGCCCAGTCGTCAATGAGTGTAACGCGTGCGCCCAGATCTGGTGCGGCCGTGGATTGCGTGTGGCTACATCCCGGAGCCCTGTGGCCCGGTGTTGCTTAATCCTGATTGGCTCAATTTAAATCATGTGGGCCCAGCCATTATTCAAACCTTTTTTCCAATTATAAATTAAATTCCAGATTTGGTCCCCACTCCAAAAATCCATATCTCCTAGCAGAATTGTCTAACAATTCCCAAATAAATTTTGTTAGAACCAGCATGAAGAATAATTTCCAGTGGTGCACATGGATTTGTATGAAAGTCCATATAAATCTCTCCTTAATTCAAATAAGAAAAATGCTTATAGAATTGATTCCTATAGTTTTGCTCTTTGGAAAAATTCCAATTTTTTCCAGAACCTTCATTTGAATATCCTTGAACTCAAGTAAAAATCCCAGGGTCATTAGACTTCATTTACATGGTCAAATCACCTGTGTATTCTCTATCTACATAAAAATAGTCAAATTCATTTATAATATGTACAGAAACTTGTGCAAACTTCTAAATTGAATATCTCTCAGTATAAAGCTTCAAAATTTGTCAAAACAACTTTATTGGTTTGATCTTTATCCACACTAACCAGAACTACAACCCTTTATGAAAACCCTTACTTTTTCTGTAGAGCCCTTCAAAGCAAAAATCATGTCTGATTTTTATCTAATGATTCACTTCATAGAAAAACTTGAAATTTTGCCAAAATGTTCTTTAGTAAGTTTCAGAATTCTTGTAGAAATTTCAGCTCCATTGGACTTTATTAGCCTGGTTCAATCGGAAGATTTTCCCTAACTAGTCACATAATGCCCAAAAACAACAGAAACAATTAACTAAAATATCCCCACTAGTAAATTCAATATCTCACAATATAATGATTAGAAAATTATGAAACAAATTTTCATAGAACCAGTGAGACCCCCTATGTATGATACAAACACTGGTAGCCATGATAGACACCCAGAATTACAATGAAAATTCAGAAAAGGCTAAGCATTTATGAAATTTTGTAGACCACTATATTCAATTGTTGTACCTGAAATTTACCTGGTTATTCCTACATGACCATGTGAACTCCCTGTAATTTGCTCAGGCTCAAGGAATCTGTTGAATCTATATAAATTGAGATCACATCCCTATGTACAAAACAATATCTATTTCACCTCATATGTCCATTGCCTAAAGTCATCTTGTTTCCTTTCTGTTGCTGTCCAGTCTAGCAACAGAACTTCAAGTCCTAACTGAATGTAGGCCTAGAGGGGGGTGAATAGGCCTTTTTTATTTTTCTCGGTTCCTGTAACACTCAACAACAAGGTCAATACCAGAGATATCGGACTAGTCCAGTAATGTGCGGACTAGTCCGGTTTTCACGGGCTAGTTTGATCAAGTTTAGAAAATTTGATTGATTCGTTAATGTTTGCAGCGGAAATATAAACTTGAATCTCAATTTAATAGTAGTATGTCAGATTCTATTGAAGTTAAAACTCTTAATCAACAATTAGACTTAGATTGAACAAAGTGAATCAAACCCTAGATTAAGTTGATCAAATTAGATGAAGAACACAAAAAGGACAAGACACACGATTTATCCCGTGGTTCGGCTACCACGAAGGCAACCTACGTCCACGTTGAGGAGCCCACAAAAGGACCGGGTCTTCTCCAACCCTTTTCTCGTCGGATCGCCACGAAGGCCAATCCTCTTCCACTAATCACAAAGGGTAAATAACCAAGTTGAAGGGGCGTTCTCACACGTTGAGAGCTCCCTTGATTACAACTCACAATGACACCAATAACACACTCGAAAATCACAAATTGAAACGTAAGAGTGTGTTAGAGAATCAAACCAAGAGCTCAATGATGTGTGCCAAGTGTCTCTCCAATGATCTAGAAGTGATCTTCAATGGATTGATTGATTTTGCACTTAATTTCGTGGAGAGAGATGGTTTTTGAGTCTCTTGGGAGGTGTGACGGCGCTAGGGTTCGAGAGATAGTGAAAGTGGGCCGTGCACCTCTATTTATATGGGGTTTCTAAAAATTACCGTTAGGGTTCAGAAAGATCGGACTAGTCCGTGATGGTCACCGGACTAGTCCGGAGTGCTGTGTGTAGCAAACCCTAAGTGTCCAGGAATATCGGACTAGTCCGGTTGAAAACGGACTTGTCCGATTTCGCTACTGGAAATCTTCAGACTAGTCCGATTGCCATCGTACTTGTCCGGACATATGAAACCCTAAGTGTTTGGGATGACAAGTCCGCACTTGGAGGACTTGTCCGATTTAGATCAGTGTGTATATCGGACTAGTCCGTGTAGACACCGGACTTGTCCGAAGTGGATCAGAATGAATATCAGACTAGTCCGGGTCACAACGGACTTGTCCGATTTTGTGTGACTTGTGCATTGTGTTAAGGACTAGTCTGCATTGGAGAGGACTAGTCCGAAGTGGATCAGAAAGATATCGGACTAGTCCGGTGGAGACCGGACTTGTCCGATCTAGTGCAGAATGTGATATCGAACTAGTCCGGCTGATATTGGACTAGTCCGGTCCTGTATAACTTTGTGCATTGTATGTGTGTGTGAAAGTGATTGAGATCTTGGGTGTGTTTCCTTAACACACTCTATACATAATAATCTACTATTTTCTTCTTCTTGAGCTCAAATTCACTTTGCTTCTCATTTCCCTTCTTTTTGGCATTTTGCTCATTTTTCATCATTTGCCTGCATTCATCTCAACAAAAGGATTAGGATCCCAATTGCTTGTCATAAATCATCCAAAACCCACAAGGGAGTCCTAGATGCACTTTCAATCTCCCCCTTTTTGGTGATTGATGACAACCAATTGAGATTTCACAAAATAAGGCAAAAAAATGAGATTTTCATAAAGTATGCACATATGACTCAAAAATACATCAATCAACAAGAGAATTATCCATATGTGCATTCTTTATGGTGGGATGCATACTAAGTGCATGAATACATTGAGAATGACAGAATTTGCATTAACCAACCGATATCAAATGCATATGACATTCCAGGGGCAAAAACACAGTTTTCATCACACACTCCAAATAAATTAAGCAATTCATCACTGGACCAAATTTAATATGAAAACAGAGTTAAGCTATTACAACCACAAATAAAAGATAAAGAGAACTCTCTTCTCGCACCCTATCACAGCTAAAGCTAAGACTCCCCCTCAATCTCTCCCCCTTTGGCATCAAGACACCAAAAAGAAGGAGATGAGGGTCCTAGGGTCTTCACTCTTCACTGTCGGTCCTCTCGTCATCGTCTTCATCTTCTTCGCTTTCTGCTTGACGAGGAGGAGAGGGAGGAGGAGGAGCGGAGCTGCTCGAGCCCCCAATGCCAAAATAGGCAAGCTCGAAAGGGGTCAAGGGCCCGAGCTCGGTGAAATCCGGGTCAGACTCCTCAGATATCACTGGAGATCCAATGGGATCGATCTCCAGCTTCCGACAGATTTGCTCCACATTGGCCTTTATATACTTCATGTACTCCTTTATTTTCTTGTTGAGTTTGTGGACCTTCACTTCGGTCTTTTTGCAGGAGGAGAAGATGGCGGTCAGGTACTTTAGGATCCCACTAGCTGATCCTCTCTGAGGGGCTCCCCTAGAGGTAGGGACAGCCCTAGCAGTATCTCTTCCTCTTGCCGGTGCCTCAGGACTCGAGGCCGGCGAGGGAGCAGCCTGGACACTCACAGGCTGAGGCTTCTGAGGCCTCAGAGGAGTATGCTCCACATCCTTCACGAACTCAATACCTGTGACTTTCTCAATCATAAACATCAGGTAGGGAGCATAGCCACAGGACCGGTTGGGGGTGCTTGAGATGTTGACCATGTCGTTCCAAATGTAATTTGCAACATCAAATTGTATCTTCTTGCTTATGACCCTCATTAGAGTCCGGAGGTAGCCCTGTACACTCCCTGCATCCCCATCCTTGGGGGCAATGGTCTTCCGGAGAACTCTGTTTAGGACCACAAAGAAGGGCTTCATGTTCTTGGTGGAGGGAGGAACATACTTAGAGTTGGGCTCATACATGAACTTCATTCCGTCCCTCTCAATGACCCCTATGTTGTGGATGATCAGGTGGTCATTTCCAGCAGAGTCTAAATGGAGCAGGTTTGCAAAATCCTCCTGAGTGATGGAGTACTTGGATCCATGGGTCATCCAAGTCACACTCTCTTCATCTTCACTCAAGAAGTGGCACGTTGCATAGAATTGTGCAATCACTTCATCATTCCAATTGTGTCTGAAGGCAAACAGATCCTTCAGGCCATGCCTCTTAGCTGCTGCAATGACTTCATCAAAAGCTGAGCACTTCTTCTTCTCTAGGTAGGCCCAGTCAATGCACTGACTGCGCACCACCGGAGTCTTCATCGGCAGGTAAACCAGCCTGTAGAAATCTGCATGGAAGTTTGTCCAAAACCTTCCATCAGCTGCCTGCTTTGGCCTCCCATAGAAATCAATGCTTCTGAGCTTGGCTGCCATATCACTGCCTTTCCCATTGAATTTCTCTTCATTGGGGTCCCGGACCCCTTCCCTGGGAGCGTGTAGCTTCAAGGGCCCAACTGGCCCCGTTGCTACTCCCTTGCCCTTTCCTTTTGCTTGACGAAGGCCGCTTGTAGACGGAGCAACCTTCGAGGCGGGCTTCTTGACACAGACCTTCCTCCGAACCTGGGGAGGGGAAGTAGCAGGCTCGGAAGGTCTTTCTTGGCGTTTCTTGCCAAGACCCGCCGAGGACCGAGATGCCACCTCGTGGTCCAACTCGGCCTCAAAGTCAGAGATTTCGTTGTCGGAGCTCGACATGATCTGAGAATGAATGAGCAAGAAAAATGACAAGTTATGCAAGGCATAGGTGAGACATGATAGTAATGGATGGCATTAGGGAATTAAGGAATTAGGTTTAGGTTCAGAAACATCGGACTTGTCCGGTGCCTCGGCACGGACTAGTCCGGGGTACCGGACTTGTCCGTGCATGGACCGGACTAGTCCGATGTTTATCCTCAAAAACCTAACAGATTGAACTGGACACAGTCCCTAATGCAATTCTAGTCTAGCATACACGTAGTACATCAGATAAACATATAACTAGTGCAGGGTGCTAGGCCAAACGATCAATGATTGAGAAAAATACGATTTCTAGGGTTTTGAAGGTTTTTACCGAAGAAATCGTTGGAGACTTGAAGTTTTGGGGGTTTGAGGCCGGACTTGTCCGGTGGAATCAATCCCCAAGTCTTCAAGCTTGATCTCCGCCCAAACTTGTCGCTTTTCGACGGAGGACACAAGAGATTGCTTTGGGAGCTCGAGCGCAAGAGAGAGAAAGGCGTGAGCAAATGTGGGGATGAGTGGATTAGGGTTTGGTGGCGGCTAGGGTTATGGACACGAGAAATCGGACAAGTCCGGACTCGATTGGACTAGTCCGAAGTCATCCAGAGACCTATATCGGACTAGTCCGTGGTCCGTCGGACTAGTCCGGCCTAACCGGCACTCTGCGGACTAGTCTGCATGGGCGGACTAGTCCGGGTAACCACGGACTAGTCCGTGGTTACCAGGAAAGAATTGCATAGCCCATTCATATATATTTGAAGGTTCAATAATAGAGAATAGAGAGGCAAAACAATTCAAGCAATCTTGATGAATTTGACCAGTAAGCATACAGCAATCATACAATGATCAAAATTCATCAAGATCTAATAATTGACATAGTTTTTCGAGAGAAAAATAGGGAGGGGTAATTTTCACAAATCAATCAACATCTTGAAGTAATCATACAGGTATGCAACTTTTCAAGCCACACTCCGAGAATCAAGAATATTTAGCTCATTTCGGAGTTCGCAAAAACGCTTTTCATCAAGTGGCTTGGTGAATATGTCGGCCAATTGTTTTTGTGTGTTGACATGTGAGATGGTTATGTCTCCTTTCATGGAATGGTCTCTCAAGAAATGATGTATTATGTCTATGTGTTTAGTCCTAGAGTGCTCAACTGGATTGTGGGCTATTTTAATGGCACTCTCATTGTCACAAAGGAGAGGAATATGGTTCATATTGTAACCGTAATCCTTTAGAGTTTGTCGCATCCAAAGAAGTTGTGCACAACAACTCCCGGCTGCAACATACTCCGCTTTGGCTGTGGATAAAGCAATGGAATTTTGTTTCTTAGATGACCAAGAAACCAAGGATCTTCCTAGGAATTGGCATGTGCCAGAGGTGCTTTTTCTATCAACATTGCACCCGGCATAATCTGCATCAGAGTAACCAATGAGATTGAATTTGGAGCCTTTTGGGTACCATAGACCAAGGTTGGGTGTATGAACTAAATATCTCAAGATTCTTTTTACGGCTGTCAAGTGACATTCCTTAGGGGGTGCTTGAAATCTTGCACACAAACATACACTCAACATAATATCTGGCCTAGATGCACATAAGTAAAGTAAAGATCCAATCATGGAGCGATATACCTTTTGGTCGACGCTCGGTCCATCTTCATTGAGATCCAAGTGGCCATTCGTAGCCATGGGAGTCTTTATGGGCTTTGCCTTGTCCATGCCAAACTTCTTGAGTATGTCCTGCGTGTACTTGGTTTGGCTTATGAATGTTCCTTCCTTTTGTTGCCGCACTTGGAATCCCAAGAAGTACTTCAATTCTCCCATCATTGACATTTCAAACCTGTCTGTCATTATTCTACTAAATTCTTCACAGAAAGATTAGTTAGTTGACCCAAAAATTATGTCATCAACATAGATTTGGCAAATAAAAAGATCATTATCTAGGTTTTTCGTGAATAGTGTATAATCTACTTTGCCAATCTGAAAGCCATTATCAATTAAAAAATCTCTAAGACACTCATACCAAGCTCTAGGAGCTTGTTTGAGGCCATAGAGAGCCTTACGCAGTTTATACACGTGGTCGGGGAACTCTTCGTCTTCAAATCCGGGTGGTTGCTCCACGTACACCTCTTCCTTGATCGGTCCGTTGAGGAAGGCGCTTTTCACGTCCATTTGGTACAGCTTGAAATCATGGTGAGTAGCATATGCAAGTAATATTCTAATTGATTCAAGCCTAGCTACTGGAGCAAAAGTCTCATCGAAATCCAAACCTTCGACTTGTGAGTAACCTTTGGCCACAAGTCGTGCCTTGTTTCTTGTCACCACCCCGTGTTCGTCTTGCTTGTTGAGGAAGACCCACTTGGTGCCCACTATGTTTGCATTGGGTCTTTCCACAAGTTCCCAAACCTCGTTTCTCTTGATGTTGTTCAACTCTTCTTGCATTGCCACCACCCAGTCCGGATCCTTCAATGCATCCTCAGTCCTGCGTGGTTCCAAAAAGGAGACAAACGAGTAATGCTCACAAAAATTAGCTATACGAGATCTAGTGGTTACTCCCTTTTGGATATCACCGATGATGTTGTCGATTGGGTGATCCCTTTGAGTGCGTTGGTGTACTCTTGGGTGTGGCACTTGGGGAGTTGAGTGTTGGTGATCATTTTCTTCTCCCCCTGAGTGGTTGCCTTCGTTGATTTGTTGATCATCTTCATATTCTTGTGATTGATCTTGTATCGAGACTCCCCCTTGATTGTTGATCTCCTCTTGTGGTTCACTTTCCTCTTGTATTTGTGACGATGACTCTTGTGGACGAACTTCGCCTAGAGCCATTCTCTTCAATGCTTGATAAGGAGCTTCTTCTTTACCTAATTCACATTGATCAACTTGCTCCGGTGAGTAGCTCATAAGGAGTCTTCTTGAGTAGTCGATGAAGGTAGAGTCGATTTGCGGCGTGGCAAGCGGTGTTAATTGCTTCCGCCCAAAATCGATCCGAAGTCTTGTATTCATCGAGCATTGTTCTTGCCATGTCTATGAGCGTTCGGTTCTTCCTTTCGGCGACTCCATTTTGTTGTGGAGAGTATGGTGCTGAAAATTCGTGCTTGATTCCCTCCTCATCAAGGTACTCCTCCACTTGTATGTTCTTGAACTCCGTGCCATTGTCGCTCCGAATACTCTTGATCGATAGTGAGAACTCGTTTTGAGCTCGCTTGAAGAATTTCTTGAGCGTTCCTTGTGTTTCTGACTTGTCATGCAAAAAGAACACCCAAGTGAAGCGGGAAAAATCATCAATAATGACTAAACCGTATTTATTACCGCTGATGCTTATGTAAGCAATTGGACCAAACAAGTCCATATGAAGTAGTTCGAGCTGTCTTGTCGTAGTCATAATGTTCTTTGCAGGATGATGTTCTCCTACTTGCTTCCCGGCTTGGCACGTGCTACAAGGCCTGTCTTTCTCAAAAACAACATCTTTCAAACCTCGGATGTGATCGCCCTTGAGGAGTTTTTGAAGATTCCTCATACCAACATGTGCTAGCCGTCTATGCCACAGCCAACCCATGTTGGTTTTTGCAATCAAGCATGTGTCGAGTTCGGCTTTATCCTTGTTGAAGTCAACAAGGTAAAGCTTTCCCTTTAACATACCCTTGAATGCAACGGAACCATCACTCCTCCTTGAGACGGTCACACCCTCGTTAGTAAACAAGCAATTATAACCTTTGTCACATAATTGAGATATGGACAGCAGGTTATAATCTAAAGATTCAACATGTAGAACATGAGAAAGAGTGTGTTCAGAGGATATTGCTATTTTACCGGTACCGAGCACCCTTCCTTGACTATTATCTCCGAAGCAGATGCCTTCGTTTGGGTCCTCGTTTTCTTCATATTCCACGAACATCCTCTTTTCTCCGGTCATGTGGTTGGTGCATCCACTATCTAGCACCCATTTGGATCCACCGGAGGAATAGGCCTACAGAAACAAATTATGCCTTGGTTTTAGGTACCCAAGCTTGCTTGGGTCCTTGGAGGTTAGTTACAATACATTTGGGCACCCACACATGGGATTTTGTGTTCCCATGGCGTGGCCCAGCATAGTAAGCATAAGCTTTACCAATATTGTTTCTCATTAATACATAAGAGGCATCAAAGGTTTTGAACAAGAGTTGTTGTTGTTTATGGATCGGACTAGTCTGGGTAACCGGACTTGTCCGAATGACCGGACTTGTCCGGGCTTCTACCGGACTAGTCCGGCGTTTATGAGAGTTCAGATTCTTAATTTTTGAGTTACCAGGTTGTGAGGGTCCTCCCTTCACAAAGGTAATCCTTCCCTTGTTATTCTTATGACTTCCACCATTTTGCTTTCCATCGTAAGAGTAACCAATGCCATACTTGACGTTAGGAGGTCTTTGGACCAAGTATGCACTACGTGCATAGTTGATCCTCTCCTTGTCAAATATTCCACATTGGGTAGGATTTTTATCCTTTGCGGAGATAGACTTTTCCTTCAAGCTGATATCGACTTTGCCACATTTGCACATATGAACAGGATTAGTTGAAGTGTGTTGAGAAGGCAGACTTGAAGAGGAGGAAGGTTTACTTAGCTTGAGTGACTCAACTTGCACTTCAAGGATCTTGTTGACCTTGATCAGGTCATCAAGTTGATCCTTGATTGCAACGTTTGAGTTGGTTAATTCCAAACAAGTTTTCTTGCTTGAAGCTAGCTCAAGCTCTAGTGAGTTGTTTTTCTCTTTTTCAAGAACTAGAAGATTGTCAAGTTCGACATACCTCTCCTTTTGGGAGATAATCATGTCTTCTTGACGATCAATTAGCGATTCCTTCTCAACAAGTTGGACAAGTAAAAATTTCATTTTAGCAGAAGTTTTTCTATCTAATCCAGTTAACATATCTTCATCATCACTATCTAGTTCATCATCACTTGAGTACGAATGCATGGAAGGAGTTTTGATGTTTACCTTGCGTTTACCTTCCTTTGCCATGAGGCAAGTGCCATGTCCCTTCTTTGCACCGAGCGTGGGGAAGAGTGTGGAATTCTTGGACGAGCTTTCAATGGCTATGCTAGCCATCTCTTCTTCATCGGATGACGAGGACTCATCGTTTGAGTCCCACTCTTTTCCAATGTGTGCTTGTTCAGCTTGTTTCTTCTTTTTGAAGAATTTCTTCGGTTGAGGCTTGGTTTCCTTATTCTTCTTCTTGTTGTCCTCATACGGGCAATCGACTATAAAGTGGTTATACTCACCACAATTATAGCATGCCCGCCTCATCTTCGGCTTTGTCCTTTCCTTGTACTTGCCTTCACCAGATTTTGTTCCTTGTCTTTTCTTCATTATTCTTTTGAACTTTTTCATGAACAAAATCATATCCTCTTCGTCCAGCTCACTGTTTTCGTCATCGCTATCCTCCTCAAGCTGAGCTTCTCTTGCTTCTTTGGATAGAGGTTTGAGTGTGGATTTTAAGGCAACTCCCTTCTTCTTGGCCGATGTGAGGTCGGCTATTTCTTTGACGTGCTTGGCTTGTTTCTCCATCATTTCAAAATTGATGATTTTGCCAAGCAATTCATCTGGAGTCATCCTCTTGTACCCGGGACTTTCTCTGATCATAGAGCATAGTGTGACATTGCGAGGCATAAAAGCTCTAAGGATGAGCTTTACAACCTCGTGGTCATTCCACTTCTTGCTCCCATATGATTGAACCTTGTTTACAAGTGTCTTCAATCGGTTGTACATGTCCTGGGGAGACTCGTCTTCCTCAATTGCGAACCTTCCTAGTTCGCCCTCAATCATTTCAATTTTGGCCTCCCGCACATGCCGGTCACCTTCATGGGCTGTTTGTAGTGTGTCCCATATTTCCTTGGCAATCTCCAGTCCGTCCACCTTTGTGAATTCATCTCGACTTAGAGAGGAGGTGATCACGACTGCGGCTTGAGCGTTTCTATGGATGGCTTGCTCTTGACTTGGAGTGAGCTCTTCGTCGTCATCTGGGATGTCTATTCCTGTGCACACAATATGCCATAAACTTGGGTTAAGGGAAATCAAGTGCATCTTCATATTTTGCCTCCACATGGAGTAATCACTCCCATCGAAGTGTGGGGCTTTTCCAAGAGGAATAGATAGGTAATGGCTGTTGTTAGAATTTAAACGATCATAGTTGAAAGGATATCGGGAGTAGTCGATGTGACTACTCCCCTTCTTCTTTTCTTCAACTCTAGCTTTCCCTTTGGAAAGTGCTTTCTTTCTGAGTAGTGCTTTCAGCTCCAGCGTCTCCTCGTCATCATCATCGAAGTCTTGAATTGCTTCGAGATACTTTTCCAGCTTTTGGTCCCTGTCTTTGTTTACTTCTTCCTGGTTGTTGATTTTCTGAACATCTTTCATGTCGGACATGATCTCTTCGAGTGGTTGCACTCTTTCTTGAAGAACCTGCTCTGATACCAATTGAATGTATGCCTAGAGGGGGGGGGGTGAATAGGCCTTTTTGATTTTTCTCGGTTCCTGTAACACTCAACAACAAGGTCAATACTAGAGATATCGGACTAGTCCGGTAATGTGCGGACTAGTCCGGTTTTCACGGGCTAGTTTGATCAAGTTTAGAAAATTTGATTGATTCGTTAATGTTTGCAGCGGAAATATAAACTTGAATCTCAATTTAATAGTAGTATGTCAGATTCTATTGAAGTTAAAACTCTTAATCAACAATTAGACTTAGATTGAACAAAGTGAATCAAACCCTAGATTAAGCTGATCAAATTAGATGAAGAACACAAAAAGGACAAGACACACGATTTATCCCGTGGTTCGGCTACCACGAAGGCAACCTACGTCCACGTTGAGGAGCCCACAAAAGGACCGGGTCTTCTCCAACCCTTTCCTCGTCGGATCGCCACGAAGGCCAATCCTCTTCCACTAATCACAAAGGGTAAATAACCAAGTTGAAGTGGCGTTCTCACACGTTGAGAGCTCCCTTCATTACAACTCACAATGACACCAATAACACACTCGAAAATCACAAATTGAAACGTAAGAGTGTGTTAGAGAATCAAACCAAGAGCTCAATGATGTGTGCCAAGTGTCTCTCCAATGATCTAGAAGTGATCTTCAATGGATTGATTGATTTTGCACTTAATTTCATGGAGAGAGATGGTTTTTGAGTCTCTTGGGAGGTGTGACGGCGCTAGGGTTCGAGAGATAGTGAAAGTGGGCCGTGCACCTATATTTATATGGGGTTTCTAAAAATGACCGTTAGGGTTCAGAAAGATCGGACTAGTCCGTGATGGTCACCGGACTAGTCCGGAGTGCTGTGTGTAGCAAACCCTGAGTGTCCAGGAATATCGGACTAGTCCGGTTGAAAACGGACTTGTCCGATTTCGCTACTGGAAATCTTCGGACTATTCCGATTGCCATCGTACTTGTCCGGACATATGAAACCCTAAGTGTTTGGGATGACAAGTCCGCACTTGGAGGACTTGTCCGATTTAGATCAGTGTGTATATCGGACTAGTCCGTGTAGACACCGGACTTGTCCGAAGTGGATCAGAATGAATATCGGACTAGTCCGGGTCACAACGGACTTGTCCGATTTTGTGTGACTTGTGCATTGTGTTAAGGACTAGTCCGCATTAGAGAGGATTGTCCGAAGTTGATCAGAAAGTGATCGGACTAGTCCGGTGGAGACCGGACTTGTCCGATCTAGTGCAGAATGTGATATCGGACTAGTCCGGCTGATATCGGACTAGTCCAGTCCTGTATAACTTTGTGCATTGTATGTGTGTGCTTGAAAGTGATTGAGCTCTTGGGTGTGTTTCCTTAACACACTCTATACATAATAATATACTATTTTCTTCTTCTTGAGCTCAAATTCACTTTGCTTCTCATTTCCCTTCTTTTTGGCATTTTGCTCATTTTTCATCATTTGCCTGCATTCATCTCAACAAAAGGATTAGGATCCCAATTGCTTGTCATAAATCATCCAAAACCCACAAGGGAGTCCTAGATGCACTTTCACTAACTAATATAAATCCTTCTTGAGTTATAATCAACTTCAATTTTCATAATAAGTAATTGCAATCTCTTCATTGCATATCATTTCGATAGTGTTCGCGACAAAGGTGGCAACCGAGAAGCACAACCTGGAGGAGTGGAATTCTCTATTGGATCTGCTGTGGCGTGAATTCTCGGCGAAGGCTACTGACTAATCGACGCTGACTTTTATCGCAACCGAAAGGCAAGCCACGGTTTGCATTTAAGTGCCTTTATAGTTTTGCTTTTATACAGATTGTATTGAATAGACTTGATATGTGCATTAGGTCTATGTTGATTGAATACCCCACACGCATGACCAAATAATCCTTGAAGTGGACGGGTAGTATAAGACTCTCTCGAGTTATATTGCTATGCTTAATGTTTAGTTAGAAGATCGGTAGAAGTCGAGTATGTTGGATACTACTCGCGAGATTGGTCACATTTTATTGATCACAAGTCAAGTAGTGGAATTCTACTTGCGAGAGAAGTCAATTGAGGAAAACCTACTCGCGAGAGTTGTTACTATAACATTCACTCTTTAATATGAGACGTGGTTGGGGATTGTGTAGGCTGATTTGCCAACATCGTTCCTGGGTCAGTAATGACGAGGCAGGTGTTGGGGAGATGGATTGGTAGCCTCGTCTGTGTCGGTTAAGGCTCATCTCGTTCTTGGCCCTGTTGGACAAGTTTGAACTGTACCGGGTGCATATTGGCTATATGGAACCTAGGAAACCGATGTACCTTGAGGATCCTATGTTGGAACCTTTTCAATCGGCTTAAGTTGTCGGCTGTTAGTACTGTGGGAGGTAACTCACTCATGAACATCTCACAGCGGAGGTGCACCCTGAGGGGAGCTCACTGTTCGGGTCGATCGAACTGTTTCGATGTGGTTGAATTTGGGGAAAGGTGGTTGCGTACGACATCAGGGGAGTGTGCTGATGCAACTCCGAGTATGGGCGTATGTGTCGTTCAGTCCGGGTGTCTACTGGTTGCAATCACCGTCGCTCGTGGTTATTTGAGCATACTTGGACACTGAGTCTTGACGTAGTAAGAAAGAGAAATGGAAAGATGATGAATATGTTGCTATAAATAATTCTTTGTATTGAAACCTTGGCTGCTATAGAGATAGCATAATTAAATTTACAAATCCCCAAAACATTTAACTTGAATAAAGCTTATGTAACCTTGAGCAAGTATCATCGTGGACGAAGCGTTTCTTGTTTGATTCTGGAATTCACAATGATGCTATGCCCATGGTTTGCATATGCTACATTAAAACTGACCACTAAGGATTTACTTTCGGCGAGTCCATTCCTGCAAATTAAGCTTCCTAGTCTTTAAAGTTTCCAGCATGTAGAGTTTTATATTTAGGTGAGACGGTTAAGTCTTGTTGAGCCTTGTGCTCACGGTTGCTATATTGTGGTTTTTGCAGGTATTATTAGCTTACGCTTATGTTGTGGTTGTCCGTGAGATCTCGAGCATGTCGAGCTGTATCTCCCACGGAAACCTTGCTGCTACTTTCTGTTTCGTGTTGCTAGTGAGAAGCGTCCGTGGGCATGGACCGCTTCTCATATGCATAGCTAGTTGAGAGTATGAGTATGTATTTTCCGCTGAGTTGTATATTATGTTGTAAAGGAGAATCATCTTGTGAAATAAAATATTTGTGTTGGTTATTTTGTAAGGCTTTTCCTGTGTGCTGTTGGGTGCCGCATCACACAGCACCACCCAATGTGATTCCTGGAAGGTGCGGACTTTGGTCCCCACAGCTTGGTATCAGAGCCGTATTGGGAATAGCATGCTTGAAAATCGCCTATTTTTGAAAACTACGAAGTAGTCGAGTAAGGTTTAGTTATATGCTCACATAAGATATATTATAGTATTAGTTACTTAAGGTGGCAAGGCTAACATATGTGTTCTTATATTATGTAACGACGATCCGACGTTAGGTAAGAGGTAAGGTACGCTACCGCAAGCGGATCAATTGCAGTAAGCTCACCATGCGAGAGGTAGCATGTGATTGTTTCCGTGGCTTTGCACGGAAATGTCAATATGAGTCTATGAAACTCTCCATGTTTCTGAGAACATATGACACACGGTACTCCAGTGTGCTTCAAAATTAGTGGGAGCCCCCATCGGGTGGGTCATAACCCAATGCGCCCCCTACTGTTGCAGCATTATGCAAAGACGTGGGACCCCGTCGGGTGGTAGAAAACCCGTTCATGTACCTCGAGACGAGGCTTAACTCGAGGCAGCCCGTATGGAGTGATACGGGACGAATGTTTTTACTTTCGTAAATATCATTGTGAACTGATCGCCCGTGCGGGCTGTGCCGTACGGTACCATATGATTGATCAGTAGTTTGGATGTAGTGACAGGTACACTAACCGGGTTATTCGTAGGTTGAGTAGAAAACATTTGCGAGTGGACGTCATTACTGCCACCATTGAGACGTATGCCGGAATACCGGCTTAAAGATTTTTGTTTGGTAAGGACGTAGTACCGGCATTGCATTCGGGTTACATCGGCACATCGACGGTTAAAATCCGTGCCAAAGGTGTAGCTCGCCACAAAAGTATCAAGTTAATATCACAAGCAGATTCCTATCTTAAAATGATAAAGATGAAATTTGAACCAAAAGTGTCAACCTCAGTTCTTCCCTGTATTATTCTGGCAGAAACTTAGCTCCAATTTGAAACATCATATCTCCTGATAGAATTATCCCATGAAGGTGTTCCATACATGGTTGGAAATGTATGCGAGTCTTCTTAATAATTTCTGTTCATGACCAGAACAGAATCCCCGTGGATCATAGCTAAAATTTGGAAATTTCAAAAACTGTCAAAACTGGACAGAAACTGGAACTGTTTCTGTACTTCTTACCAATTTGATCATAACTCTCAGTAGAAACATCAAATGAGGGCATATGATACATTTCTAGAAACTTGATGAGATATGTGACAATGTTGTTATTTACAATTTTGGCAAATTTGGATATTTTGTATATGAAAAACTGTGGACAAAACAGCCTTATACAAAGGAGGTGCTATCAAAATTTCACAGAAAATCTGGGAACATTGTCAAATTTAGAAATTCATATCTCATTAACCAGAACTGATGTTGAGGCAAGCAAATACATTATGAAAAGTCCAGGAAGTGAACCACAACTTTATTGTTCACCTAGAGGCAGGATTTTGCCTCTAACTGGATGAAATTCTCAAATTTCTCCAGACTTGTCATTTCTGGCAGAACAGTTCATCATTGAAGCATAAGTTTGACGATTTGCGCAAACATGAATATTGTTATACTTTCAAAAATTCTTGACATGTTCATGTTTTCCTTATCTTCACTTATTGCTGAGATCGAGCTTTGACTCAACCCAAATTCATTTGTGCAGTATGGTTCGTACTCGCTCATCGAGTAAGGTCGGCAGTTCTCGTCAAGACGGTGATGATTCTGATCCACCACAGGCACCACCGTCAACGGTATTGGTGGATGTCATGTAAAAAATGTTCGAGTCTAACCAAGAGAACACTATGTTACTTCAAGCTTTGGTGCAGCAGGGCCTAATTCATCAAACGCATCAAGTTGTTCCACCTCAAAACAGTTATTTGGATTTCTTGGCAACGCAACCGCCAATCTTCACGGAAGCAACTGAACCTTTAGAATCAGATCATTGGCTTCGTGTAATGGAATCCAAATTTGGTGTGTTTCCCTGTGACGATTATCAGAAGACATTGTTCGCTGCTCAACAACTTCATGGAGCTGCCGGAGCTAGGTGGGCAGAATATAGTGCAACTCGCCCTGAAGGACATCGGATAGCATGGATTGAGTTCCGTGAGGCTTTCCGTGCTCGTCATATTTCGATAGGAATTATAAAGACCAAGTATGAGGAATTCGTTGAACTCAAGCAAGGAGACATTAGTGTCCATGAGTATTTTAAGGAGTTCAACCGTTTGGCACAATATGCGCCCGACTATGTGAATGCAGAAAGGTTAAGATGTGATCACTTCTTCAGAGGGCTGAGGGTCAAACTTCGAGATAGGTTGGCGTTGTTCAATCATGGCAAGTACAACAAATTAGTCAATGCAGCTATCCTACAAGAAAAGGCAGATCTTTATCTCCAAGCGGAGAAGAGAAAGCGGAGTATTCCGCAGGACAACACTAGTGTGGTTGCTCAGAAATATCGGTTGGTATATCGTTCGACATCCGGTCAAGAATGGCAGCCATCTGTCCGACCATCATATCAAAGTCGCCCGCTGCTTGCATCAAGTTTTAAATCACCCCCGCAGCAGCAGCACATAAGTTCTTATCCATCTTCACCGCAGCCAGAGATACTCAGTTCTCATCCACAAGTCAGCGCTGAATCGACTAAATATCTCTGCTTCACTTGTGGACTTATGGGTCACTTTACTAGATATTGTCCAGAGAGAAATCAAAGCTGCAGCCAGTCATCATTTCGACATTCAAGTCAGTTTCCCAATCAGCAGCAAAAGAAATCAAATCTTGGCAGTGTCCACTATACTACCATTGAGGGTGTACCGGAAGGAGAACCCGTGTTAGCGGGAATGTTCACTCTCATCCATATACCTATATTGATTCTCTTTGATTCCGGTGCTACACATAATTTCATAAGTCAACCCTTTGTGTTAAAGCACCAACTTCCAACCACTACCACAAAACATCGCTATCTTATATCTTCGCCCGGAGGTAATATTACCGCAAGTGATGTTATCTCCCAAGCACCATTATGTCTGGGTGGTAGAATATATCCCACTACTCTTATCATCCTTGAAGGTCAAAGGATTGATGTAATCTTGGAAATGTCATGGTTAAGCAACCACGAAGCTGTTATAAACATCAATCCTCGCACTGTTGAGCTCAACTATTCAACTCATGGCCACCACACCTTAATTATTGAGAACATGGTTCAAGAAAGTGCAGTGGTGTATCATTCTGAAACAAGTAAGTTGGAAGACATTCCAGTGCTCCGTGAATTCCCGGATGTATTCCCTGATGATCTGTCGGGTATGCCGCCCGACCGAGATGTGGAATTAAAGATTGAGTTAATACCGGGAACTACACCTATGTCTCAACGACCATATAAAATGGCACCTAAGGAGTTAGCTGAATTAAAGGAGCAGCTGAACGACTTATTGAGTAAAAATTTCATTCGCCCAAGCTCATCACCTTGGGGATGCTCGGCTCTCTTTGTCAAGAAGAAGGACAAGACATTGAGGTGATGTGTGGATTATCGTCCTCTTAATGCTGTGACTATCAAGAACAAGTATCCACTACCACGTATTGACCCGCGCTTCGATCAATTAGTGGGTGCCAGGGTATTCTCCAAAATGGATCTTCGGCCTCGTTATCATCAGATTAAGATACGACTAGAAGATATACCGAAGACGACATTCTCAACTAGATATGGACTTTATGAGTATTTGGTTATGTCTTTTGGTCTCCCAAATGCCCCAGCGCATTTCATGTATTTAATGAATTCAGTATTCATGCCAGAATTAGACAAGTTCATCGTGGTGTTGATCGACGATATTTTGGTCTACTCCAAGTCAGAAGGGGAACACACTGAACATCTCAAGATGGTGCTTCAGCGACTGCGTGATCACAAGCTATATGCCAAATTTAGTAAATGTGAATTCTAGATTAATCAAGTTCCATTCCTTGGTCATATTATTTCAGCGGAAGGCATAGCTGTGGATCTGAGTAAAGTGGTACGAGTGCTGAAATGGCAATCTCCCGCCTCCGTACATGAAGTTCGTAGTTTCTTGGGTTTAGCAGGCTATTATTGGAGATTTGTTCCAAGTTTCTCAAAGATTGCTAAACCTATCAATGATTTATTAAAGAAGGGCAGCAAGTATGTATGGAGTGACTCATGTGAGGAAGCCTTCAAAACTCTAGTGAAGCATCTCACAACAGCCCCGATCTTGGCTCAACCCAATACGACGAAATTGTTGATGTTTATTGTGATGCATCCGGCATCGGATTGGGCTTCGTACTTATGCAAGATGGAAGAGTAATTTCATATGGATCAAGACAACTCCAAAATCATGAACACAATTATCCGACACATAATTTAGAATTGGCAGCATTAGTTCTTGCACTGAAGATGTGGAGACAGTACTTAATGGGAAATCTAGCGCATCTCTACACAGATCATAAAAGTTTGAAGTACATCTTCACACAAAAAGAATTAAATATGAGACAACACAGATGGTTAGAGTTAATCAAAGATTATGAACATGAGATTCACTATCATCCCGGCAAGGCTAATGTGGTAGCTGACGCACTTAGTCGGAAGTCTCACGTTCATAAGTTGACCATCGGTCCTATGGAAGAAGATGAACCAACTCTACATGTGATTCCTTATGGAGCTCTGTATAACCTTGCTCTCATACCTACAATCACAGAGGAGATTGTAGAGGCTCAAAAGAAAGATAAGGGAATGTCTGATATTCAGAGGAGATGTAAAAGTGGAGAAATGAAATGTTTCAGGGAAGACGAACAAGGAACTTTATGGTTCAAGAATCAAATAGTGGTACCCCAGGACATGGACCTACGAAAAAAGATTTTGGATAAGGCTCACTTGTCCAAATATTCCATCCACCCAGGAAGCAATAAAATGTACCAAGATCTCCGTACTAAATTTTGGTTGACATGTATGAAGAGAGAAATAGCAAAATATGTGTCCGAGTGTGACACATGTCGGAGAGTGAAAGCTGACCACATGAGGAAAAGCGGACTGCTACAATCATTGAAAATACAGGCATGGAAATGGGAGGATCTGAGTATGGATTTCATTGTCGGATTGCCTCTCAGCTTTCATAAGCACGATTCCATTTGGATGATCATTGACCGGTTAACTAAGTCAGCACACTTTATTCCAGTGCATACTGCTTACAATACGAAGAAATATGCGGAGTTATACATAGCAAGAATTATATGCTTACATGGAGTTCCCCACACCATTGTATCGGATAGAGGATTGTTGTTTGTTGCTCGTTTCTAGGAGCAGCTACATGCATTATTGGGGATGAAGTTAATTTGTAGTTTCGCATATCACCCTCAAACCGACGGACAAACTGAGAGGGTAAATCAGATACTTGAGGATATGTTAAGAGCATGTGCCATACACCACGGTAAAAATTGGGATGATCAATTACCGTTGGCGGAATTCTCGTACAACAACGGATATCAATCTAGTATCAAAATGGCACCATATGAAGCTCTCTACGGCAGAAAGTGCCGCACACCACTCAACTGGTGCGAATCTGGTGAACGAGTGGTATATGGAATTGATTTAGTAAATGAAGCCAAAGAGCAAGTAAAAGTTATTCAAGCTAATCTCAAAGCCGCTCAATCTTGACAAAAGATTTATGCGAATAAAAGGCATCATCCTTTAAGCTTCAGCATCGGAGACCATGTGTATCTCCGTGTCTCTCTGATGAAAGGAATTCATCGGTTTGGAGTAAAAGGAAAGTTGGCTCCGCGATTTATTGGTCCGTTTGCTATCACCGAAAGATGTGGTCCTGTTGCGTACAGATTGGAGTTACCAATAACTCTAGCTGGTTTTCATGACATTTTCCACATATCCAAATTACGGAAATGTCTCAAACCATCTACCGACATCCGTATTGAAGAATTGGAAGAATTGAAATCGAATCTCACCTACGTCGAGCATCCAATCCGGATTATCGATGAAAAGTCTCGTGTCACAAGGAATCGGACGATGTGGTTTTATAAAGTTCTATGGAGTAACCACACCATCGAGGAAGCAACATGGGAGAGTGAAGATTATCTCCGCACAAAGTATCCAGACATGTTATCGTCATATCTCCGGTAATCTTTTACCTCCGTCTCTTTTATTTGTAATCTCGGGATGAGATTTTTTAAGGGGGGAGGAATGTAAAAGCCCTAAATTATAAAGGCAAAGTTCAGATGGGAGATATTGAAATTTGGAGGGGAAGAAGAAATTTAACTAGAATCTGAAAAAATTCAAACGAATTTAAACCTCAATTGAGAGAATTCAAAAATTCAAATTTGACTCATGTTCACACTTTGCCAAGATAAAAATCTGAGTTCACGATTGAATTGCAAATATTCCAAATAGAAACCCTGCAAATTTTCATAATATTTTGAGCACTATTGTATTTAATTCAATGGGTACATTGAATTCTAGTCAAATTCAAATTTTAATTTGAATTTCACATGAAACATAGCCAAACTTGAAATCCAATTTCAGAACCAGATCCTAGATATTTTTTGAGCCTATCTGCCAAGTTTCATGAATTTTGGACACAAGTTGGTGGGATATTTCTTTGTACAGAGAATGTTTGAGTGGAGGGGTTGTGGGACCCACTTGTCATACAGAGATGGAGCTCAGCTGAACGTGTTTCACTTCTCTGCTTCTCCCATGGCGACACCACTCCATTTGCATGTGCCACCTCCTCTCAACAGCCTGTCCACAGCTGCCCTTGCCCTTATAAAACCAAGCTTGGTGCTATTTCTTCATTCTCTTCCCTCTGGTCGGCATATCTTCCTTGTTCTTGGTCCGCCTGCCCGGACAGCACCACCTCGCCGTCGATCAAGCTTGCCGGCCAAATGAAGCAGTGTTGCGCCGTTCTCCAAGGAGAGAAAAGTAACCCAACTCGTTGCTCTATCATATCCACGATTTGGTCTATCGTTTTGCTCAGTGTATTGCCGGTGAACTCCCCTGTTCTGCCGCTTCTGCTCCCTCGACGCCCCGGCGATAAAAGCGTCTTCGCGCTTCGATCCTTTAAGGAAAAAGGTCCGCAAACACGTCTAGTTCATGCTCGTACAATTTCAGCCATGCCATGCTTCCTAGCCGCCGTATTTCCATTTCTTCGAATGATCTTCGGTTATGAGTATAGTCTGTTCGCGCGCGAAATTCTTTTTGCACGGTTGTTTATTCCTTGTGCAGCTGTTCTGTATTGTTCTATATGGTTAGGCGCATCACCTCGAACAAGAGTCATCAAGTTTCATCGGGTATCCCCACCGGAATCCCATTTTTCCCCACCCGTGGATTTTTCCCTCCTCGGTCAGTAGTCGCCACTAGTTTCCAAGCCTTTTCCCTCCCTCTTATGGCCAGATTCTTGTTCCCCATGCTTCCATGAATCTTTCCGAGGTCTTCCCGATATGTTTAACCCACCGTAGGACTCGACCGACATGGCCAGAACCCTAATCGCCGCCGCCGCCGTCGCGCAAGCCTTTCCGGCCATCGCTGGCGTGCGCTGACCCCACCGGCGTGTTTAGCACCTCAAAATAGGGTTGGGCGGCGAGCTTGGCGAGGATACATACCGTGGATCGACAGGTGGCAAGAGCTCCGGCGAGGCGCCGCCGCGGTCGCGCGCCTGGCGGGAGGTAGATGACGACCCGTGGGGCCCAGTCATCAATGGGTGTAACGCGTGCGCACGGATCAGGTGCAGCCGTGGATCGTGTGTGGCTACATCTCGGAACCCTGTGGCCCGGTGTTGCTTAATCCCAATTGGCCCAATTTAAATCATGTGGGCCCAGCCATTATTCAAACCTTTTTTCCTATTGAAAATTAAATTCCAGATTTGCTCCCCACTGCAAAAATCCATATCTCCTAGCAGAACCTTCATTTGAATATCCTTGAACTCCAGTAAAACTCTCAGGGTCCTTAGACTTCATTTACATGGTCAAATCACCTGTGTATTCTCTATCTACATAAAAATAGTCAAATTCATTTATAATATGTATAGAAACTTGTGCAAAAATCTAAATTGAATATATCTCAGTATAAAGCTTCAAAATTTGTCAAACCAACTTTATTGGTTTGATATTTATCCACACTAACCAGAACTACAACCCAATCTTCATGAAAACTCGTAGTTTTTCCTGTAGAGCCCTTCAAAGTAAAAAGTATGTTTGATTTTTATCTGATGATTCACTTCATAGAAAAACTTGATATTTTACCAAAATGTTCTTTAGTAAGTTTCAGAATTCCTGTAAAAATTTCTGCTTCAATGGACTTTATTAGCCTGGTTCAATCGGAAGATTTTCCCTAACTAGTTACATTATGCCCAAAAACAACAGAAACAATTAACTAAAATATCCCCACTTGTAAATTCAATATCTCACAATATAATGATTAGAAAATTATGAAACAAATTTTCATAGAACTAGTGAGACGCCATATGTATGATACAAATACTGGTAGCCATGATAGACCAACAGAATTACAATGAAAATTCAGAGAAGTCAAAGAACTTAAGAAATTTTGTAGACCACTATATTCAATTGTTGTACCTGAAATTTACCTGGTTATTCCTACATGACCTTGTGAACTCTCTGTAATTTTCTCAGGCTCAGGGAATTTGTTGAATCTATATAAATTGAGATCACATCCCTATGTACAAAACAATATCTATTTCACCTCATATGTCCATTGCCTAAAGTCATCTTTTTCCTTTCTTTTGCTGTCCAGTCTAGCAACAGAACTTCAAGTCCTAACTAATATAAATCCTTCTTGAGTTATAATCAACTCCAATTTTCATAATAAGTAATTGCAATCTCTTCATTGCATATCATTTCGATAGTGTTCGCGACAAAGGTGGCCAACGAGAAGCACAACCTTGAGGAGTGGAATTCCCTATTGGATCTGCTGTGGCGTGAATTCTCGGCGAAGGCTACTAACTGATCGTTGCTGACATTTATCGCAACCAAAAGGCAAGCCCCGATTTGCATTTAAGTGTCTTTTGAAGTTTTGCTTTTATACACATTGTTTTGAATAGACTTGATATTTGCATTAGGTCTATGTTGATTGAATACCCCACATGCATGACCAAATAATCCTTGAAGTGGATGGGTAGTATAAGATTCCCTCGAGTTATATTGCTATGCTTAATGTTTAGTTAGAAGATCAGAAGAAGTCGAGTATGTTGGATACTACTCGCGAGATTTTTCACATTTTATTGATCACAAGTCAAGTAGTGGAATTCTACTTGCGAGAGAAGTCGAGTGAGGGAAACCTACTCGCGAGAGTTGTTACTACAACATTCACTCTTTAATATGAGATGTGGACGGGGATTTGTGTAGGCTGGCTTGCCAACATCGTGCCTGGGTCGGTAATGACGGGGCAGGTGTTGGGGAGATGGATTGGTAGCCCCGTCTGTGTCGGTTAAGGCCTGTCTCGTGCTTAGCGCTGTTGGACAAGTTTGAATTGTACCGGGTGCATAGTGGCCATATGGAACCCAGGAAACCGATGTACCTTGAGGATCCTATATTGGAACCTTTTCAATCGACTTAAGTTGTCGGTTGTTAGTACAGTGGGAGGTAACTCACTCATGAACATATCACAGCGGAGGTGCAACTTGAGGGGAGCTTACTGTTCGGGTCGATCGAACTGTTTCGATGTGGTTGAATTTGTGGAAAGGTGGCTGCGTACGACATCAGGTCTACTGGTTGCAATCACCATCGCTCACGGTTATTTGAGGATACTTGGACATTGAGTCATGACGTAGTAAGAAAGAGAAATGGAAAGATGATGATAATGTTGCTATAGAGATAGCATAAATAAATTTACAAATTTCCAAAACATTTAACTTGAATAAAGCTTATGTAACCTTGAGCAAGTATCTTCGTGGATGAAGCGTTTCTTGTTTGATTGTGGAATACACAATGATGCTATGCCCATTGATTTCATATGCTACATTAAACTAACCACTAAGGATTTACTTTCGGCGAGTCCATTCCTGCAAATTAAGCTTCCCAGTCTTTGAAGTTTCCAGCATATAGAGTTTCATGTTTAGGTGAGACGGTTAAGTCTTGCTGAGCCTTGTGCTCACGGTTGCTATATTGTGGTTTTTGCAGGCATTATTAGCTTACGCTTATGTTGTGGTTGTCCGTGAGATCTTGAGCATGTCGAGATGTATCTCTCACGGAAACCCTGCCGCTGCTTTCTATCTCGTGTTGCTAGTGAGAAGTGTCCGCAGGCATGGACCGCTTCTCTTATGCATAGCTAGTTGAGAGTATTAGTATGTATTTTCCGCTGCTTTGTATATTATGTTGTAAAAGGGAATCATCATGTGAAATAAAATATTTGTGTCGGTTATTATGTAAGGCTTTTCTTGTGTGCTGTTGGGTGCCGCATCGCACGGCACCACCCAATGCGATTCTAGGAAGGTGCGGACTCCGGGCCCCACAGTAAACTCCTATAATTGGATTTTCCCATCGATTGACACAAGCATGGAATTTTGCAAACCGTGGAAGAATAGCCAATTAAGGCAATTACACAATAACCAACCGTGGAAGAATAATAGAATCCGAGTGGAATTCAGTAGGTCGGACTAGTCCGCAATAGGGACTGGACAAGTCCGTTGTGGAATAGAAACTATCTCAGACAAGTCCGGTATGTGTGGTCGGACAAGTCCGTTTGGCAACAGAGACTTTTTCGGACAAGTCCGTAGGTTTGGCTGGACATGTCCTTTCTTAGGTGTGTGGCCAAGAGATCGCAAAATAACCTTTACAAAATGATTACTAGCATATTTACACCCCATTGAGGTTTCACCGGTGGTGATGTCTCCAACTGAGCACATCCAACCAAGGGCCTTCTCTTGATCCATTCAGATCCCATGGTAGTTCCAGCAATCTCTACAAACCCATCCGACTACCCCTTCCCTGAGCATTCTTAAATCATGGATGGTCGCTCCATGAACCGAAGCTTAGATCTAAAGCAAGCAAAGCCACCAAAACAGTCCAACCCATTCCACATAACTGACTTGCTTAGATCCCAAGGAACCATGTTGCTAAAGGGTCATTATTATCAACTCTTATCATTAAAGTATTCATTAGTTCATAATTATACAATATGATTATCTCCCAAACCCAATTACATATAGCGAGACAAAAGTGTAAAATACCCTTCCTGACTCTCTACATAGTGTTGAAGCAACAAGGGTGGTCATACAAGACTAGTAAACTCCTATAATTTAGTTTTTCCATCAATTGACACAAGCATGTAATTTTGCAAACAAAACATTTAGAAACCTGGATCAAATGATCAAGGACACTTGCCTTGCTCTTGAGCTTGGTTTTGATCGAAAGCTTAGAAGTTCTGATTCTGCAGGTCCTCGAAAGCACTCTCCACAGCAAGACCTTCTATTCCGCGCGACAAACATGCAAATTAAGAATCACAATCAAGTAATGCTCATATATTACTCAATATGCCATGATATGCATTGTTAATGCAATTGTGAAGTAGAAATTTTTAATGAGTTACTATTAATCTTTACTAACTATTTACAATGGTTTCTAATAAGTTTGGAATTAATTTGCGTTAATTTGAATTCAATTCAGCATTTAACAGATTCAGGCACCATACAAGGCCGGTATAGGAGCCAGACTAGTCCGCCCTATATAGAAATGTGAATTTAGGGTTTTCTGATCAGTGGCAATTGGGTGTTAATTTCATGTGGAAAAGTGGATGTAGAGGGTCTACTACATATTTAGAGATCCAAAGGGTGAGAATTGGACGTGATACTTGAATCTTGACATTTAGGGCTTGATGGAGATGAGTTGTTGAAGTTTTGGTGATGAAGAACGTCAATTGTCGAAAACTTGATAAAGATTGATCTTGATTGAGATGTCTCCATATTCTCCTCCTTTTCCTTGTTCCTGAGCTCCTTCTTGATTGTAGCACACGATCAGGGAATGGCAGCGAGGGTTTTTCTCAAAGGTTGGAGAGGTGAGGGTATTGGGTTGTTTATATAGGGGTGGAGAGGTAGGGTTTTGGGGTCAATTCCATGTAGAATTCGTTGGGAGACGTGTAGGAGCTGAGGTGGGGTCCACTTAGGCTCCTTTGAGGTTGGGCACAAAGTCCTTGGGCTCGATTAAGGCAATTACCCAATAACCAACTGTGGTAGAATAATAGAATCCGAGTGGAATTTAGTAGGTCGGACTAGTCTACAATAGGGTCCGGACAAGTCCGTTGTGGAACAGAAACTATTTTTGACAAGTCCGGTATGTCTGGCCAGACAAGTAAATTTGGCAACAGAGACTTTTTCGAACAAATCCGTAGGTTTGGCTGGACAAGTCCGGGGTGGCTAAATAAAAGGCTTCCGGATTGAAACTGGACCAGATCGAACTAGTCTATTCGGACATCAGACAAGTCCAGAGAAACATCAGAAATTCGATCGAACTAGTCTGTGCATTGTGCCAGACAAGTCTGTAGTCATGCAGAAACTGAATTTCTGAAACAGAAAGGGAATACCGGACTAGTTTGAGTTTGGGGTCGGACAGGTCCGCTCCCTGACAGGATTAAACTCCTAATTAGACCTAAATTCATTTTAATCTTGTACCTTTTTAGGTTGCTTTATGTTAAACATGTATGAGAATGTATGCAATGCATTATGCATGAAAATGAGGGTGTTACAAACAAACCCCCCTTAAAATGAATCTCGCCCTAGAGATTCGACATAGAAGGAAAGAGTTAAGGAAATTCTATCTTGAGATCTTCTTCTTGCTCCCAAGTTGCTTCCGATTCTGCTTGATGCTTTCATTGCACCTTGCACCATCGAATCACCTTCTTCCTTGTGACTCTCTCCATGGTTTTCAAAATTTTGACAGGTTGCTCGGCATAGGTCAAGTCTTTCTCAACTAGAATTGGCACTTGTTAAACTTGGCATACAACTGGTGCTCTCGCAATTTCTACAACATCAACCTTAGATGTTTTTGGTGCTCCTCTTCACTTTTCTACTACATCATGATATCATCAATGAACACTACCACGAACTTATCCAAGTACTCCATGAAAACCTTGTTCATGAGATACATGAAATATGCGGGTGCATTAGTCAATCCAAAAGACATGATCGTATACTCATAGGATCCATACCATGTCTCGAAAGCTGTCTTGGGTATGTCTGATGGTCTAATCTTCATTTGGAAATATCCCGACCGAAGATCAATCTTAGAGAATATTCCTGCTCCCTTCATCTGGTCGAACATATTCCTCTATGCGGGACAACGGGTACTTGTTCTTGATCGTCACCTTGTTGAGAGACCGATAATCCACACACATTATTTGGGATCCATCTTTCTTATCTACAAAAAGCACTAGGGCTCCCCATGGTGACGAGCTTGGGCATATAAAACCCTTATCTAACTGCTCTAGAATCCGCTTCTTGAGATCTGCTAATTCCTTAGGAGGCATCCTATATGGCCTCTTTGTTATAGGTACCGTTCCATGTATTAAATCGATGAAGAACTCGATGGCACGATCAGGTGGCATACCAGTTAATTCCTTAGGAAACACTTATGGGTACTCACGAACAACTGAAATTTCTTTCAAAGTTACTCCTTCTGCATGATTTAGCATTGTCTTCTCGGTTGTCGGCCGAACTGCCTTGAATTCTATACTGACTCCCTCCTTGTTTGTCAATTGCACTATCCGAGTGGCACACGGAATTACTCCATTATGCTTCCTTAAACAATCCATTCCAAGTATGATGTCTAAGCCTTGAGAATTCCGGACTATGAGGTTGGCGAGGAAATCTACCCCCCCTATTATGGAAATACTTACTTTTCAACATACTATATTCGTCCTCATCTCTCCTCCAAGAGATTTAACAAACAAAGTATACTTCAGGTATGATATGGGCATGCTATGCTTTGCAACATACTTTGATGAGATGAATGAATGGGATGCTCCAGAATCAAGTAATATAGTAGCGGGGTTGGAGTTTGCGAGGAACACATGAATCACAACATCTTTAGCTTCTTGAGCCTCTTCTGTAGATACACAATTCACTTTTCCACGAGATTTTGTGGTCCTCGGTTGCCTTGAATTGCTCCTCTATTGGGCCTAGGATTTTGCTTTGGAACATTGTTCATCAGACCCTATCTTGACCATGGGCATTGATTTGCAAAACGTCTCTCTTGACCACAAGCATAGCAATTCATTCCACCTGTGGCACCAACAAAGTTCAGGCGAGGCTGATTCTGAGCATATGTAGGCACATTTGGGTGTGGCGCAGGCTGCATAGGTTAGCAACGTGCTTGCATGGGTGGGCGTTGTTGCATTGGCTGTTGTGGTCGCTATGGATAAGAAGGACGGTCCGCAGCAGTAGACGGGTTGTAATATGGTGCAACAAGCGGTGCATAGCAAGGACATACATTGCTTCCTTGCGGCTATCCCTGATATGGCATTTTCCTCTTTTGTTCTAGTTCCATCTCCCAAATCCTGTTCAACCACAATGGCCTTGCCTACTAGCCTCTGAAAGTTTGCATAGTCAGTATTGAGTAACTGGACTTGAATTTCATTGTTGATAACCCTCATGAATAGATATTGCTTCCTGCTATCAGTGTTGATGTCTTCTGGAGCATATCGAGATAGTTGAGTGAATTTATTGAGGTATTCACTCACATTCATCCTTCCTTGCCTGAGGTTTTCAAATTCTTGTCTCCGCAGTATCATAACCCCCTCTGGCACATCGTGAGAGTGAAACTCTCCATGAATTCAGTCCAGGTGATCCTATCTTGTTTTTCATGGGCATTGCATAGAGATTCCCACCAGTCTACAACAGCTCCCATCAACTGGTGTGAGGCAAAAATAACCTTCTCTCTGTCACTGCACTGGGCAATAGCAAATTTCTTCTCATCAGACTTCAGCCAATCATCAGCTTCCATAGAGTATGTACCATGAAGAAAGGTAGGCGGCCTGGTCCTCATGAACTCCCCCAAACGGTTGTGGGGTGGCGCTGGTGGCATGTGGGGCTGATTGTTATTGCCAGCTTGCAGCTATCCCATGGTCTGTATCATGGTTTGCATGAGCTGGTTCTGCACAGCCAATAGCTGCTTAAGGTTGATAGCTCCCTATACAGGTCCCTAGTTGTTTTGGGGTGCCTCATTATTCTCCTCCTCACCATTGGCATTCCTCTGGTTGCGTGTCCTCGACATCTGTTAGTGAAAGAATAGTAGATACGGAAGAATTTAGAATTTGAAAACAAATGCCCCAACTATATGCATCAAGTTATGTGTAACTAAACAACTCCTTTATTAGTACTAATAACCCTATTAGAGGATGTGGATAAGGATCCCACAACTTTCTACTATGTGCAGATGTGGACAAAACACTAACCGTTCTACAACTCACACCAAGCACACAAGAACAAGCACACACCAAGAAAATTTAGCACACCACACTAAATATGACTAAGATGATCTAAATGCTTTTCTAACTTCTAAACAGGAGACATAGACTTAATTATGTGAGTCATGGCTATCCTGGCCATGAGGCGGCGTAGGTGAAGGCAAGTCATACATGGGCGCATGCCAGGGTGAGTTGGCCTTCCATGTAGGCACTGAAGGGGTTCCTACACCATTGACCTCCACGGTGACACGAACTTCCTCTTGCTTCTCCATGATGAACAACTTCTTACGAAGGTAACGGATCTCTTCCATAGCATCAGCATAGCGGTTTCCCAAATTCACTAATACTTCACGAGATCTATTAATGGCACGAGAACTGACTTGAGCTCCATCTTGCGGCCTTAAGACTTTCCTTGTTCCCTTCTTGCATTGCGCGCAAAACTAGTACCTCCAACCTGCACCCGATAGATGTGGCACAATCTAGTAAGTGCGTCCCAAACAACATCATCAATAGCTTGCTCCCTGGTGCTTCTCCATGTGGATGCAAAGTGTCGGGTGAACACCTCATCTCTAGCAAGAACAGTAACTAGAGCTCTCCATTCTTCATGTCCATGGCGAGGAATCCACTTGACATTGTACTCCGGGTGCATCTTTCGTAAATCAAGGAACTCCTTCAATTGCTTAGCTGAAAATCCTCCATCTGTGCCGTCAGAACGAAATTCTTGGGCATCACAGTAAACTAGGCATTTTTCCTCCTTCCTGCTTCACTAGACTGTGACGCATTCCTTTGGGCCTCACGTACTTCTTCTGGTTCGGCGGGTTCATCTTCTTCCTGCGGTTCCTTCTCATCTTGGGGTTCATCTTTATCCTCCTCATGTAATTTACCTTCCTCTTTCTTAAAAATAGATTTCGACCATCTCCGGATCTTCTTCCTCCTCATCATCATAGTATTCCTCCATCTCGGGGTCCTCTTCTGTCGTGTTGTAGTGTTCATGCTGAACTTCCTTTGTGGGAGAATTCACTTCTTCCTCCTCTTGGACTGGTTCCATTTGTGGCTCCTTGCGATGCCTAAGCTTGCTTCCAAGGGGTGGCAAACGAGCTCTCTTGTGGGCTGTCATTTTGGTGTGAGCCATCTACAAGAATACATGAGAAAATAGAGGAAAACACAAATATCTGTTCTGAATTTACAGCAGCTATAAATCAAGATGAGAAAATGTGCATTTGCTCAAAAAGATGGAAAAGTGGCAAAATTGCAGCAGCAGCAAAACACACATTTTTCCCACTTTATATAGTTGGTGGGGGCAAAAATGGTGCAAAACAGGCCAATTTTGAATAGGTAAGAAGTCCTAAGTGATTTGTGGTGTTCATTCTACCTAGGCATGCGTCTTACGGCCAAACACGACTCTGATACCAATTTGTGATACCCTATTCCAAAAATGAACCAAACGTGTTGGATATGTGTACCCTAGATGTTTAACACATACACAAGTGATTCACAAACGATAAACATATTATAACCATGTCTCGAATAATAACACCAATAATAGTACCTTATTACAAATCAAATAGTCTTGAATACAAGCTCTAAACAACTACAGTGGAAAACACTAAACACTAAGACTCCAAACTCTAGAGGCAAGTTTGACGGTAACATGCGCGCCTAGTACTCCTCAAAGACCTCTTGGTACTACCCATTGTCACCTGCGTCTGAATTTGTTGGGGGAATAGCAAGGGTGAGCACATATTGAACTCAACAAGTGTGGAAAAGTATGACGTGTAGCTTAAACAAGGAATGATAATAAAATGGGCTAATTGCATAAAAGTACATTCAAAACAATTGACAATGCAATTATATCATCATTAAGTGAGGTCCTTCCCAAAATAACCCAAATGACATTAATTCCAACTTAAATAACCAATACCAACATTAACAATCCATAATCAACTCATAACTGCTCATATGTCTCATTTTCATCAATTCCATATACTAAAGCCAATTACTGAACCGTAACCAATTCCCAATTCAATTCCAGCCATTCACTACAGGAAAAGCGATCATTTTCGACGGCCACATTTATTTGCGACGGCCAGCCATCGCAAATAGAATAAATTGCGACGGCCCGCCTCTGACCGTCGCCAATAACAGTTTATTTGCGACGACCAACACCGGAGCCGTCGCAAATAACAACTTATTTCCGACGGCTAACCCTAGCACCGTCGCAACTAAGGCAGCCATCGCAAATAAGTGTTTATTTGCGACGGCTGCTAAAAGGGCCATCGCAAGTAACATTAATTGCGATGGCTTTATGGTCCGGCCGTCGCAATTTACTTGGCCGTCGCAAATAGGGGCCTTTATCCCAACCCGACACTACAATCTCGTCTTCATTCTGACCAGTCGACACTGCCGCCTGCCCACCGCCCTGCCGCGCGCCGTCGCTGCCCGCCGCCCAACCGTCGCCGCCCCGCCGCCCCGGCCCGCCGCGCCCTCCGCGTCGCTGCCCGCCCGCGGCGCTGCCCCATCACCGGCCCATCGTCGCCGCCCCACCGCCGGCCCACCGTAAGTGATCAGTACTGCTTCTTTGTTTTGTACCTATGCAGTTTATCATTATTCAATTTTACTATATTATCTAGCTTAGTCTCTAAGTTTCTGTTATGTATTACTGTCAAATAACCTTTCTTGAGGAACTAGCTAGGCTGGGCGATTTTAAAATTGAAGAACCAAGGCATCCTTTTCCCATGAAAGTTTGACGACTAAATTGGGCATCTACTGTAGTGTATGTGCTACTGATTTTATAAAAGTATAAAGTGCATATCTACGTACGTATGCCTGACAAAAAGCGAGATGCATTGTTTGGTATACGTACCATTTGTGTATGGAAGTGGATCCCACGCGTCACAATCCACGGGCCGCGGTAACGTTGCGAGTCGTGATCGGCAAACCGGGCGCTGGGTGGTAGGTCCTGCCCGTCGCGCGGGCAGCGTGTGGTGGATTAGCGCGCGCTTCTCCAGCGTCAGGTTCAGGAACTCGTGCACCATCCCGACGCGGTACTTCTCTGCTTCTGGCGTCCACAGCTTGAGTAGCGCGCCGTTGGTGTACAGTGAGACAAGAGGGAACATGGTCACCGAGGAGGCGGTATGCGTCCTCCGCATCGAGCGGCATGGACCGGCGGTGCGGGACGGCGAAGCGGAACGTGCACCGGACGCGGTGCTCGTCCACGACGAAGTCGCGCTCTAGCGCGCTGACGGCGAGCGCGGCGTCCCAGCGCACGAGCTCGAGGACGTGGCGGCCATCGGGGTCGACGGCGACGTGGAAGTCATTGGGGAAGTCGCGGACGCGATCCCGGAAGTCGTCGGGGAGGAGCTTCGCGAGCGGCACGCGGTGGTGGGCAGTGAGCATAAGGAGCTTGCGAATGGTGCACACCCGCAATGGGAGAAGCTCCTCGTGGATGCGGCACTCTTCCTCTAGGAGCGAGCACATGAACGGCATGAGCGCGAGGTGTGGGACGGAGTCCACGATGGGGAGGTGGAACAGTAGCGGGTGGCGAGCGGCGGTGCGCAACACGCTGCAGCCACGCGGGAAGCCGAGCTCGCGGTACAGCTTGCCAGCTTCGGAAAGGGGGATCCAGTGCGGGGGCGGGAGGGAGGCCAGGAACGAGCGCGCACGGGTGAGGAAGCTGAACGCCGCATCTTAGTCGAGGACGGCGTCGAGGGCCGGCATGTGGCGTGCAAATTGGACCGTTCCAGGCGAGGCGAGGAGGCATGGCGTCTGGTCTGAAGCGACTGGACGCCTAGGCGCCGCCTAGGCATCGCCTAGGCGATGCCTGGACAACACTGAACGCAACTACTAGCAATTTTTGCTGTTTAGCACTAGAGTAACCTCTTAAATCTGAAAAATAGGTTATTATCCATTGTGTTTTAGCGAGTGAGAGATTTGCTTCTGGATCAACCAAAAGCATCATAATATGGTGATCTAGCTGGTCCAATTATATTCAGTTCATTGAGTGTTCTAGCTGTTTTTATCAAATCGGTCTTGACATAATGCATTTTTTTATATTGCTCAGGTCCCCTCCCCACCGTGCAGACTCAGATCCACTTCACTGCTCAGGTATGACACCATCATTCTTCTCATATTGTATATGATAGAGTACAGTACTTTTAGCTGTATATGATGACTTGTTGCTCTTATAGTAGCTGCCCTGATATGTATAATGTTTCAACTGTTTTTTTTTCAAACTTTTAGTGATGTAACACATTTTCTTTAGATTTGCATCACCATGTTACTAGTTCAGCCTACGTCAAGTGTGTGATCTAGATGTTGCTAGATGATTCTGTTTTTTTAGGTTTAGATAACTTTTTGTCATGCTTTGGTAAATATGTTTATAATGCTTTGATAAATACTTTTTGTCAAGTGTGTGATCTTTTGATTGCGTTAGTGTTTAGAATTAATAGTTTTTCTATTCTTTTTAGTGTATGTTTGGACTTTAGTGCATTTAGATTATGTTTTTGAGTGACTACTTAATATATATAAATAAAGGGGTTTTGGGCCAGCTCGGACCAACCCAAAAGGGCACGACACGCAATAAGTGTGATCGTGTCGTGTAGACCATAGTAGTCAAGACGACATGGAAGCGAACGGATTGGTAAGGACGTCAATGACCCGCGATTGCGTGGACGGTGGAAATGGATGTGGAATTGTCATCTAAGACCAACTTTCCTCTCACTCTTTCTATAGTTCTTTCCTCTCTCTTAAATGACATGAAAATGAAAATGAGCAACATAACCTATAGCAATGTATTACCCGTTTCGGATCGGTAGGTCTCACATGCCATTGGCATGTGAGACGTGCAGGTTCGGAATTGTCTCTTTTTGGACAGCCTCGGAGTGACCGAGGGGGCGTGGCTTGTGATGAGACGCGGGTCCGGATTTGGATGATATTTCGGTGGCGTAACCCTGTTGTTCTCTGCTGCACCATTCTTGGGCGTGCAGTGGAGAACAACGGGGTTATGCTGCCGAAATTTCGTTTGAATCCGGATCACACGTCTCGTCATGAGCACGCTCCGCTCGGTCACTCTTGGGTGGGTTTAGGATCTATCTGCCTAGGTTGTAGGGCCGTGACATAACACAACAATACATTAACGACAATTTCTTTCGCGTTAAACTACAGAGTCAAACATGGGTGAAGACCGCAGTTGGATGTATACTGGCTGGAAGAGCAGAACTAGTGGTCACTCCGATGAGTGGTTTATTAAGTTAGATCAATTTTTGGATCGAGCATTTTCGTTGTCAACGGAAGATATGGTGCGGTGCCCATGTACAAAATGCCGGAACACCAAGTTTTTGAGAAGATTGGAGCTTTCGTTTCACTTATGTCGAAACGGTTTCACTCCACATTATGAAGTGTGGACCTTTCACGGCGAGACTAATTCTCGAGTCATAGCCGAAGTGGATGAGGATGATGATATAACAGAGGTTGATATGATGGATGAGATGCTAGAAGCTCTTGAAGCAGAGGATCCTCTTACAAATGAGGCAGAGATGTTCTTCGAGGAGCTGAAGAAATCACAAGAGTCATTGCATGAACACACGGTTGTGACCGTACCTGCTTTCTTGACCAGATTTATGGCAATTAAGTCCAAGTACTTTTTTCCATCAACTGCTACAATGATCTCATGAAATTGATATGTGATATCCTTCCACAACCTCACAAAGCACCACCAGATATGTATCAGTCAAAGATCAAGATATCTGGTCTCGGTATGAAGTATGAGAAAATCGATGTGTGCCCAGACAACTGCATGCTATTCTGGAAAGAGCATGCCAATGAGAAGATGTGCTTGAAATGTGGTAAATCGAGGTATGTCAAAGTTGTTAATGACGATGGCGATAATGTGATGACAGATGTCGCACATAAGCAACTTCGTTACTTGCCTGTGACACCTCGGTTGAAGTGGATGTTTCTTTCAAAAAGAACCGCAAGACACATGAGATGGCACAAAGAAGGTAAACGTGAGAACAAAGAATTCTTGACGCATCCGTCCGACGGTGATGCATGGAAGGCGCTAGACCATTTCGATCCAGACTTTTCTCGTGATGCGAGGAATGTTCGCATCGGATTAGCGACAGACGGATTCTCTCCGTTCAGTACGAACGCCACGCCATACTCATGTTGGCCTGTCTTTGTCATTCCGTACAACCTGCCACCTGCTTTATGTACGAAGAATGAGTTCATGTTTCTCAGCCTCATTGTACCTGGACCTGATCATCTCGGGTCACGTCTCAACGTGATGATAAAACCGCTGATCGAAGAATTGAAAGTCTTGTGGACAGGAGTCAAAGCGTACGACAGTTTCAAGAAGCAGAAATTCAACCTTCGAGCTGCTTATTTGTGGTCCGTCCATGATTTGCCGGCATACGACATGTTTTCCGGATGGAGCACTCACGGTCGTCTGACGTGTCCGATATGTGCTTCAGACACGGATTGCTTTCGACTAACTCATGGAGGCAAAATATCTTACTTCGATTGTCACAGACGTTGGCTGCCCTTGAATCATATATTTAGGCAACAGAGGCATGTCTTTCGAAAGAACACTGTTGTCACTAAAGGACCACCAAAGCGTCTCAACGGGTCAAAAATTTCTGATATGTTGGACAAACTGGTGCCTGATGAAGGTCGTCCTGGATATTTTGTAGGTTATGGAGAGGAACACAATTGGACTCACATATGTGGACTTTGGGAGCTACCATATGTGAAGTCGTTGATTCTAATGCACAACATTGATGTCATGCATCAGGAGCGTAATATGAGTGAAAGTATCATAAGAACTTGCATGGATATGCCTGGCAAAACGAAAGACAATTATAAAGCTAGACTAGATTTGGTAGACAATTGTCACCGTCCAACTCTTGAAATCTCTGAAAGTGGTGGAAAGCCACGTGCTTCTTTCTGTCTTCGATCGAAAGAAAAGAAAGAAGTTATGAAATGGATGAAAACTTTGAAATTCCCAGATGGTTACGCAGCTAGCCTGAAACGAGCCGTAAATGTTAACACAGGAAACCTCACTGGGTTGAAGAGTCATGATTATCACATTATAATGGAAAGACTCCTACCTGTTATGTTCCGAGGCTATCTAGATGATGCGGTGTGGAAGGTTTTAGCCGAGCTCAGCTATTTCTATAGACAGCTTTGTGCTAAAGAAATCAAAATCGGGATGATGGATAAGTTAGAGAAGGAGATACCCATACTTTTATGTAAGATGGAAAAAAATTTCCACCGGGTTTCTTCAATCCAATGCAACATCTGCTTATCCATCTTCCATTCGAAGCTAAAGTTGGCGGTCCTGTGCAATATAGGTGGATGTATCCCATTGAAAGAGCGCTACGATATCTGAAACCAATGGTTGGCAACAGGGCAAGGGTGGAAGGGTGCATCGCTGAAGCATATGCTCTTAAGGAAGTAGGATACTTTTCAAGTGTCTACATTGCGGAAGAAAACAATATCAATACTTCGGCGATGCGGTACAATGTGGACGAAACACCCCCTCTAAGCGACCTTTCCATTTTTCAAACGAGAGGCGCCACCGTTGGTAGCTACACGACCTACGTGCTATCCGAATAGGAAAGGACTGTTGCTTTACTCTACATGTACGCAAATATAGAAGGCATGCAGGAATACTTCGAGTAAGTGTTTCTCCTACGTTTATGCTAATCGACATATTTTGCTACACATGTAATCTAAAATATGTTTTTTCATGTTCAGAGAGTTCCACAGACAATATTGGCCACATAGGCATCAACCTACGGCCAAACAAGTAGAAGCGATGCGAAATGAAGGAATAAATGGGGGGCAGATTTTTCTATCTTGGTTTCGAGAATATGTAATATTCTCTCGTCTTCTATGTATTATAAATTACTATTATTAAGAAGTATTATGTAATATTCTCTCGTCTTTTATAACAGTGTCAGACTCACAATGTCCATGAAGATTTGCGGCAGCTATCTTATGTATTGGTGAATGTTAGAAGCTATGGTCGATATGACGTAAATGGCTTCCGATTCCGTACAACTCATTTTGAAGCTCATCGTCCTATCGCGGCAACATCAAATTCCGGTGTTGTGACGAAGCAATGGACATTCAAGGGAATTTAACCAATTATTATGGTATCATTAACAAAATTCTTGAATTTACTTTTACCAGAAATAAGACCCTTCGAGTTGTCTTCTTTGACTGTGACTGGTTTGATCGTACTCATGGAACTCGAGAAAACCAATTTGGAATGGTGGAAGTGAAACATAATGACCGACTACGAGGTTACGATACATTTGTTCTTGCGCATCAAGTTGAACAAGTGTATTATCTACCTTATCCATGCACGAAGCTCAGTGCTTGGTGGGTGGTATATAAGGTGAATCCTCGTGAGCGGCTATATACTCCTGGGGATGATGGTTACCATGATAGCGAAGACGTTGAAAAAGTGTACCAAGAAGAAGAGTTGCCAGACACTTTTATCGTCGAGCTTGGTGCAGGACTCGATCAATTAGTTGGAGATGTTGAAGACGTTGAAGATGTAGAGGCAGATGATACGCGAAAACAAAAATTAGAACAAGCCACGATGGAAGATCGTTGGGCTGGTTTAAGGATTAGGGCACAGGCACATGACAATGATGTTGATGAATTTTGAAAGTGACTACAAGTAATGTTTTCTTGAAGATAGTAACATGAATTTTGTATATTTTATTTGCATATTTACTAATTATCTAGTTACAACAGGATGGCGTCAAAGAAGGGTAAGACGGTGCCGCCGACGAGGGGGTTCTACCCCTCTAGACCACAGGACGCTTTCGTTGGTGCCTCGTCAACTGGCAGCAGACGCTCTCAGCTGCTGGGGCACGTTCAGACCAGCTCTAGAGCTTCGTCATAGGTAAATATTACTCGTTTTTGACAAATTCTTTAAATTCAAATTCACATTAAACTTACTTATGAATCATTTGAATATTGTAGTCCTCACCGGCTGACTCAGAGGCTGCGGCGCCTTCGGTGAGCCAGCCCTCGGCGAGGCAGCCCTCGGCGAGGTAGCCCTCGGCCAGCCAGCCCTCAGCGAGGAAGCCCTCGGCGAGTCAGCTCTCGGCGAGCCAGCCCTCGGCCAGCCAGCCCCCGGCTGGCGATGAGTTTGTTCCTGAGGCCTTTGACTCGGCTGGTGAGGAGCCGTCTGGGTCACCTGACATGGCACCCCAGCAGACGCGGAGGACGAGGAGGACTCACTTTGTTAGTCCTCCCGCGGTCCCTTCACAGAGGATCGTGATTCGTCCAGTCGGAGACAGGTAATAAAAATTATAGTGTTTAATTTTAGTTTCTTTTGATTACTTAAGTAATGAATGAATAAATATCTTACAGGGCTTGGGACGACACGTCTTTCACTGGTGAGAGACACCACAGACCGGTGAACGGTGTCCTCGGGTCCATAGTGCGTTTGCAATATCCCGGGGTCATCGACGGGGTGCCTGCTCTTTTGTGGGAGGACTACGCACGTGTCCATCACCAGGAGCACGACAACCTTCAGGAGGCCGTATGGGCCAATTTTATGGTAAGTATGTTAAAAAAGTTTCTAAGTTTCAACTCTTAAACTCTTTTAGTGAATATCTGTTCAATATATTCTTTATCGCAGGCAAGATATACTTTAGAGGACCCGAACGACCGTCGCCAGTTTGAGGATGCGAGGTGAGTGTTTCACTACAATGCTGCCAAGGCGCTTCTACAAGCTTTGTCGAACGCCCGTGTTCAAATTATTAATGAGCACTTGAAGGCGAATCAGCAGCACGTGCTACACTTCCGGCAAGAGAGCGAGAGGCACCTGATGGAGGAGGAGTACGCGCAGGTACGTGGAGTGTAGTAAGTATTTTTTCTGATAATTTCCTTGATGGTATTTTTAATGACTTCCAACTATGTGCAGGGCCACGTGAGATGGTTGCAGGGTCGGACCAATGCATTTTGGGCCTTTTGTCGCTACTGGGCTAGCGACGAGTTTATAGCTAAGTCTGAGAAGGCTCGAGACTGCAGAGGGGTGGAGGGGAAGAGCAGGCACGGGCAAGATAACCACTTGCGTTTAGCTAAACGCATGGTAAGTGTCTGTAACTTATGTTTATATATTAATAATATATTGTTCGTACTAACACGTATTGACAGGAGCGCGAGACGGGGGTGCCGCCCACCCCTACTGAGGTCTGGAAGAGAGGTCACAGGGACCCTTCTCAGCCGACGGGGTGCAGTCAGGCTACAGCCGAGCGGTTGGTATGTTTAGAAATCATTCATATTAAATATAACTATATAGATTGTTGAACTTACACGGTTTTCTTGTTTTGCAGGCTAAGTACGGGGAGGAGGTTAGGAAGATACACGGCGAGGATTTTGATTGGGAACGTCAACCGATCGATCCACAAGCTGCGTATGCAACCGGTGGTGTAAAATCACACGGAAGGTGAGTTTAGAAGTCATTTTATCGTTTTCAATTCAAAGTATTCAAGATACATCAATTTCAAATTACTGACTCTCTTTTTTATAGGCTCGCCATATTCGACGGAGTTGTCGACTCAAGGGCGAGGAGACCTGGGAGAGGCAGCTCCACGCAGGCTTCAGGCACGGGAGGTCGCCACGTATCGCAGAGGGACATTGAGATGCAGTCCCTCCGAGAAACTATAGAAGAAAACGAAAGGCGACATGAGGAGGAAAGGAGGGAGGCGGAACGCCAAAGGATCGCGATGGAGGCCACGATCCAAACCTAGGTAGCAGCGTTGGCGCAGATGCGGGAAGCAATGGAGGTAACAAAATAAAAACTAAAATTCTCATTAATTCAGCGTAAATGACTTACTAATAGGTAGCATTTAATGTTTGCAATGACAGGCCATCGCTCGGGCACAAGGTTTGGGAATCCAGCTACCGGTACTACCACCGGTCCTTCCAGGCAATCCTTCTTCAGCGGGTCAGGTAAGTTTCTATGTAATCCTTCTTCTCCAGCGTAATAAGATTGAGATAGATGAAAGAGAGAGATAGTTAGATAGAAGAAAATGATTGAGATAGAAGAAAGATAGAGATAGAAGAAAGGGAGACAGAAGAAAGAGTGAAAGATTGATAGAGTAGGATGGGAATGAAGAGAGAGAGTAAGATGTAGATGGAGATAGAGAGAGGGGAAGATAGAGGGTGGGAGATGTAGACGGAGATAGAGGGAGGAAGATAGAGGGAAAAGGATAGCAATAGAGAGATAGAGTGAGAAAGAAAGATAGAGCGAGAGACAAAGAGAGAAATGAAAAGAGAGGAAGTGAGACAAAGAGAGGAATGAAAAGAGAGGAAGAGAGGGGGATTTAGATGAAGATAGAGGGAGAGCAAGGGAGGGAGAGATATGTTGATGCATTTATATTCTAAATCTATGTTTCATTAATTGCAGAGATCTGCGACGGCTGCACAAATGCCATCGCCGTCGCTACCGCCGCCTGGAATGAGGCGCGACGATGACTTCGACTTCGGAGGTGGCTCTGGAGGTGGCTACGGAGGTGGATACGGAGGTCAGACCGGCGAGTGAGCCCATGTTTAGTTTGATGATGTTGATGCGATGTTTGTACGATGTGTTTTGAAACTGTTGTGATCTGATGTGTTCTGTGAATCTGTTATGTGAATATTGTCTGTTCTGTGAATCTGGCCATCGAGCCGGTTAGTGTTTTCTGTTTTATTTTTTAAAAAAATAAAAAACCTTATTTGCGACGGCTTTTTATACAGTATCGTCGCAAATAAGGTACCAAGCCGTCGTAATTAAGCCACTGCTATTTGCGACGGCCTTGCCGTCGCAAATAAGGTTTAATTGCGATGGCCAGGCCGTCGCAAATAGCAGTGTGGGTCCCGGAGGAGGACACGTGGGCCCTGTCCACTGAACTTATTTGCGACGGTCGAGCCGTCGCAAATAATGTTGCGGGGCCCATCGGCCCGCGGCAATAACATGCGACGGCCGCGCCTAGCCGTCGCAATTTAGCTTATTTGCGACAGTGGCCGTCGCAAATAAGCTTAATTGCGACGATTTATTTGCGATGGCCAAAAACCATCGCAAATAAGGAAAGCCGTCGCAAATAGCTTATTTGCGACGGCCATGGCCGTCGCAAATCGTCGGGATTCCTGTAGTGATTAAACCATGTTCAAGGTCCATAACTCTAATCATGTGAGGGTCCAGGTTGCTCATGTCTAGGAGCACGGCTATCATGATAGTTTTAAACACACTTTGCAGAGGTTGTACCACTTTACATGCAAGTTCGTGATTTCATCACGTTTCGATGAGTAAGGAATCTCAATTATGCCATCTCACACTTCCTTAGCTGTGTGGCCAAGAGATCACAAAATAGCCTTTAAAAAGTCATAACTAGCATATTTAGACCCCACTAAGGTTTCACCGTTGGTGATGTCTCTAACTGAGCACATCCAACCAACGGCCCCCTCTTGAGCCATTCAGATCCCAGGGTAGTCCCACCAATCTGTACAAATCCATCCAACTACCCCTTCCCAAAGCATTCTTAATGGTCCAAGTAGTACTAGCAAAACACTAATTAGTCAGCAAAGCCGCACCAATACATGGCTCTATGGTGGCACTGTAAATCTTGGATGGTATCTCTACGAATTGGTACTTAGATCTAAAGCAAGCAAAACCACCAAAACAGTCCAACCCATTCCACATAACCGACTTGCTTAGATCCCTAGGCACCATGTTGCTAAAGGGTCATTATTATCAATTCTCATATTAAAGTGTTCATTAGTTCATAATTATACAATATGATTATTTCCCAAACCCAATTACGTATAGGGAGGCAAAAGTGTAAAATACCCTTCCCGACTCTCTACATAGTGTTCAAGCAACAATAGTGGCCATACAAGACTAGTAAACTCCTATAGTTTGAGTTTCCCATCAATTGACACAAGCATGCAATTTTGCAAAGAAAACATTTAAAAATCTGGATCAAGGACACTTGCCTTGCTCTTGATCTTAGTTTGGATCAAAAGCTTCGAAGTTCCAAATCCGCAGGTCCTCAAAAGTACTCTATGCAGCGAGACCTTCTATTCTGCGTGATAAACATGCAAATTAACAATTACAATCAAGTAATACTCATGTATTACTCAATATGCCATTATTTGCATGATTAATGCAATTGTGAAATAAAACTTGTTAATGAGTTACTATTAATCTTTACTAGCTAGTTACAAAACTTTATAACAAGTTTGGACAAATTTGGAATTGATTTGAGTCAATTTGATTTCAATTCAGCATTTAATAGATTCAGGCACCGGACAATTCCGGTATAGGAACCAGACTAGTCCGCCCTAAACAGAACCGTAAATTTAGGGTTTTCTAATCAGTGGGAATTGGGGGTTAATTTCATGTGGAAAAGTGGATGTATAGGGTGTACCACTTATTTAGAGATCCAAAGGTTGAGGATTGGACGTGAGACTTGAATTTTGATGTTTAGGGCTTGATGGAGATGATTTGTTGAAGTTTTTGTGATGAAGAATGTCAATTGTCAAAAACTTGATGAAAATCGATCTTGATTGAGACTTCTCCCTCTTCTCCTCCATCTACTTGCTCTTGGGCTCCTTCTCGACGGTGGCGCACGATCAAGGAACGACAACAAGGGTTTTTTCTCAAAGGTTGGAGGGGTGTGGGTATTGGGTTGTTTATATAGGGGTGGAGAGGTAGGGTTTTTGGGTGAATTCCATGTAGATTTCTGTGGGGGACGTGTAGGGGCCGAGGTGGGCTTTACTTGGGATCCTCTAAGGTTGGGCATGAAGTTCTCGGGCCAATTAAGGCAATTACCCGATAACCAATCGTGAAAGAATAATAGAATCCGAGTGGAATTCAGTAGTTCAGACTAGTCTGCAATAGGGACCGGACAAGTCTGTTGTGGAACAAAAACTATTTCAGACAAGTCAGGTATGTGTGGCCCGACAAGTCCATTTGGCAACATAGACTTTTTCGGACAAGTCCGTAGGATTGGCCGGACAAGTCTGGGGTGGCTAAATAAAAGGCTTCCAGATTGAAACTAGACCAGATCAGTTGCTCGGACATCGGACAAGTCCGGAGAAACATTAGAAACTCGATCGAACTAGTTCATGCATTGTGCCGGACAAGTCTGTAGTCATGTAGAAACTGAATTTATAAAATAGAAAGGGAATACCAGACTAGTCCGGGATTGGGGTCGGACAAGTCCACTCATTGACAAGATTAAATTTCTAATTAGACCTAAATTAATTTTAATCTTGTCCCTTTTTATGTGCTTTATGTTAAACATGTATGAGGATGTATGCAATGCATTATGCATGAAAATGAGGGTGTTACACAAATGGTCCACAAATAGAAGTACTCGAGGCCATCCAACGGTGTAGCACCTATATCAAGGGATGGGACCCATCTGGCAGTGACCTGAAGAAAGCACACGAGAAATGGTGCATAGACCAGGTCGGCTGACCACCCTAGATGTAACACCCTCATTTTCATCCATCATGCTTTTCATACATTCTAATACATGTTTAAAATTAAGTAACATAAAAAGGAATGAGTTTAAAATGAATTTAACCTGAAACTGCACTTAAGAATTTTGGGAAGTGCGGACTAGTCCGATTTTGGTGTGACTAGTGCGATTTCTCTCTGACCTCGCTCGGACATGTCCATTTTGGTGCGCACTATTCTAGTTTTTGCCTCTGTATAGTTTTGGACTTGTCCGGTCCTTTGCGGACTAGTTTGGTATTCTAGGAATCCTTGAAATTTTGCTAAGTCCCTGGACTTGTTCGGACTTGTCCAGTATTCCAGCGGACTTGTCTGTTTTTCCTCTGACTAAAATCAAACTTGTCCGATTTTGGCCAGACTTGTCTGATTTCTCTCTGACCAAGTTCAGACTTGTCCGATATAGTCCGGACTTGTCCGTTTTCGCCTCTGTCAATCTTTGGACTGGTCCGGCCTTTTTCGTACATGTCCGGTAAATCGCGATTTCGAATTGATCTTTTGTTTCACGACGTGTTTTTGGGTTTCTCCTTAAGTGGTCCTAAGAATGTCGTGTCCAAATCTTTTTGGATCCCAAGTGGGACCCCAAACCGTCCTCACTCCTCCCCAAACATGAAATTCATCAAACCCTAGCCTCCACCCTTATATAAACAACCCCACCCCTTGAATTTACATCCTTTTGCCTCAATTGAAAGTCCGCCAAAATCCTAGTTCCTGGAGAGCCGCCATCAAGGGGGGAGAAGGAGATTCCGAGCAAGAAAAAGAAGAGAAGGAAATGAAACAGGATCGAGATATCTATCAAGTTTTTGTTCTTCATCAATAATCCACCATCAAGTTCTTCGAGAACCCTAGATCGTTAAGATCCAAGTGTTTCCTCCAAAACCCTTGATTTACTGGAGTTCCAAACACCTGGTATACCTTCTATTTCCTTTTTCTCATGTGTATTCAACCCCGTTTCTCCAAATTCACGTCAATCTAGAAAGCCCTAATCCGCTGTTTCTGCGAAGGGCGGGCTAGTTCGGCCCTGCAGCAGACTAGTCTGATTTTGCGATCTATTTACTGTTGAATTAAATCTAAATTGGTTCGAATCAATTCCAAACCTGTTCAAACTTGTTAAAAGCTAGTAGAACTAGTTTGTAAACATGATTAACAACTCATTAACTAGTTTTGCTTTGCATTTGCATTAATCAAGCATATCATGACACGTTGAGTAATATATGTGCACTTATTGATTGTGATTCTTGTGTTGTATGTTTAATGTGCGGATTAGACGGATTTGCACTAGAGGGTGCTACGGAGGATCTCCAGCACAAAGAATTTGAAGTCTTTGATCCAAACCAAGATCAAGAGCAAGGAAAGTGTTCTTGAACATATTGATCCAGTTTTTACAATAAATGTTTTGTTTGCAAAACTATATGCTTGTGTTAATTCTGATGTGAAATCCTACGATAGGAAGTTTACTAGCTTTGTTGAACCACCCTTGTCACCGGGAATTCATGGTAGAGAGTTGGGATGAGAAAACAACACTACACATATAAATATGCATTAATGAGATTACTGTGAGACCTATGTGTGCTGAATACATTGTCTATGGCGATAAAAGTTTTGAATGCCGCCATAACATCTTTTTAGCAAGGTCCGACTCTAGCTCCGAGATTCCGCAAGGTATGACATTCTTTGTCTAGGTCCGACATGTTTTTGGGTAGCTCCGGTGAGCTTTGTCTTTAGCTCCGACATGTCTTTGATTGATCCAGCATGTCTTTGATAAGCTCCGATATGTTTTGCTAGGTACGACATATGTTGGTTAGCTCCGACATGTTTTTCTAGCTCCGGTTTTTGGGTTGACTAGTTCCGACTAGCTTTGGCAAGCTCTGACGCTAGGGTATACTGGCTTTGGTAAGCTCCGGCGCTAGGTTGTACTAGCATTGGAAAGCTCCAGTGCTAGGTCCTGCTAGCTTTGGTAAGCTCTGGCTCAAGCTCCGAATAGCTTTGGCAAGGTTCAGAGCTTGATCACAATGTTCCTGCTTTTACTGTGAATTGTCTTGAACTTACTTTGTATTGTTGGGAAGATTGCTTAGTATTCATTTGCTCAGTTTTTGATGCGTTTTTGTTGATATGGATGATATCATTTTTTCTATGGTTTGCAACATGCTTATGTGAGGTGCTCACGTAAGATTTTGTAGTTTCAGAACTAACGAGAGTCAAATCGAGGACTTGTGCTCGGAAGTATTGGTTGTTTGTTCATGTGCAGGTGTTTCTTGAGTTCAAGACATGGCTGGTGACAGGATCCATTGAACTAGTCATAGGGAGAAGATGAGGTTCAAAAACCAAGCTCGGGAGGAATTGTGGTTGAGTTGATCAGGAGGTCGCGCAACATGTTAGAATCAAGAACAATGCATATGAAGGTATCCTGGACGTCGTTGGGAGATGTTTGCACGTGTGCAAGGATTGCATGGACGTGGCTGCATGGTTCCAAGGCATGATGAAGAGATGTGGACGTAAAAGTTGGTCGAAAAGGTCCAACCGACTAAGTTATGGACTCAAACTGCAGCTGAGTCGGGTTTGACTTAAATATGGAAAGTTTTGAGTTGGTTATGATAGGATTTCGTGTGGGTCACGAATTTTTGTTGTTTTAGGAATATAGGATATGTTCCTAAGGTGTTTGGAAGTCTTAATATTGCTTCTATCTATGTATAGAAGAGTTCTAAGCAGTTATGGAAAGTTTCAATTCGTGATTTGAGTAGGATTAAAGTCCTAGTTGACATTGGGTTGGCCTAAGGGCTAGTTATATAAGCAAGGGAGGCCAGAGCTCGTGGTGCACGACTTTGGGGCTGTTCCTCTTGTGTTCTATTGAATAAAATTCATAGTTGAAAGGAATTTTTGTGCTTTGTTCATCTAACATGTTCCAGACATTTTTTTCTTGTCGGGTTTTCTGCATAGCACTACCTTTCTTTGGTGGTCTTATCATAACTTGAATTTTACATATCCAATTGAAGTGATTCTTTTTGGGTTGTCTTCACAACTTGATTATCTATAATATTTTTAAATTTCACGGTCGTTGGATTTGTGATTTTTTATCTACACGAGTTTCGTTGCAGCACTCCAGAACTTTTTTCTCGGGTAGGACAGATTGACCTTTGTTTGATCTTTCAATCGTAATTTGAGTTTCTCTCGACGGATTTGAGTGATTCTTGTTGTGCGGTCTTCGTGACTTGATTCTCTCTGATATATATCACTTTTGTCATGGTGAAACACGTTTGTATTAGTCTCACACTTGATTTCTTTAACATATCGTTTTTTTTGCCGAAGGGGTTGGGATTTAATTGTTTCCGCTGCGTTTGATTTTTTAAATTTGCCATTCATCCCCCCTCTGGTAGCTTTTCACGTTCTCTTCGATTCTACAATTTGTATCAGAGCCATGGTGCTATAATATTTGTGATTTTCACGTATTTTTTACTAATCAACATGGAGTAATACTCCGCAAAACCTTGTGTGTTTAGTGGCAATTATTTTCAGGTTTGGAAGGCACATATGGAGGCTTTCATCCAGGCC